>JAYKTQ010000118.1:0-600000 GCA_036010785.1 Ammospiza maritima maritima
AAGCCTTACAGTAACCCTGGGAAGGGAAATCACCCTGGTGTTAAGCTTCTTGCCAAGGAAAAAGCCGTGAAAGCAACCATGTTGTGGCACTTTTACACTCCCTTTGGGATGCCTTTCACAGCTCCAGTGTGCCTGGAACTCAGGGCTTCCTGATTTTAAAAGTCCTAGCCCTAGGCCGAACCCCAAACCTAAGAGAGAAAGGCAAATCAGCCAGGAATTAGGCATGTCCCCAAGGAAAAAGCTATCGACGCAGGCACGTTGTGGTAGTTTTGCGCTCTTCTTGGGTAGTCCTTCGCAGCTGCTGTGTTCTTGGAACTCAGGGCTTTCTGGTTAATAGAACCCTTACCCTAGGCGTAACTCAAACCTTCACCCTAGGAAGGAAAATCAGCCTATGATTTGGGATGGTCTCATGGAAATATCAGTGGTGGCAGCCAAGTTGTGTCACTTTTGCGCTCCCCTTGGGATGCCTTTAACAGCTGCAGTGTGCCTGGAGCCCAGGGCTTCCTGGTTTTAAAAGTCCTAGGCCTAAGCCTAACAGTAACCCTAGGAAGGTAAATCAGCCGCGTATTAGGGTTCTTCCTAAGGGAAAAGCCGTGAAAGCAGCCATGTTGTGGCACTTCTGCACTCCCTTTGGGATGCCTTTGGCAGATGCAGTAAGCCTGGAACTCAGGGCTTCCTAGTTAAAAATATCCTAGCCCTAGGCCGAACCCCAACCCTAAGACGAGAAAGGCAAATCAGCCAGGAATTAGGCATGTCCCCAAGGAAAAAGCTGTGGAGGCAGGCATGTTTTGGTACTTTTGCGCTCTTCTTGGCTAGTCCTTCGCAGCTGCTGTGTTCTTGGAACTCAGGGCTTTCTGGTTAATAGACCTCTTTCCCTAGGTGAAACTCAAACATTAACCCTAGGAAGGAAAATCAGCCTGTGGTTCGGGATGGTCTCATGAGAATAGAAGCAGAGGCAGCCAAGTTGTGTCACTTCTGCGGCCCTCTTGGGATGCCTTTAACAGCTGCAGTGTGCCTGGAGCCCAGGGCTTCCTGGTTTTAAAAGTCCTAGGCCTAAGCCTAACAGTAACCCTAGGAAGGTAAATCAGCCGCGTATTAGGGTTCTTCCTAAGGGAAAAGCCGTGAAAGCAGCCATGTTGTGGCACTTTTGCACTCCCTTTGGGATGCATTTGGCAGATGCAGTAAGCCTGGAACTCAGGGCTTCCTGGTTAAAAAACTCCAAGCCCTAGGCTGAAGCCTAACCCTAACCCTAGGCAGATAAATCAGCCTATGTATAGGGATGGTGCCAAGGAAAAAGCTGTGAAAGCTGCCATGTTGTGGTACTTTAGTACTCCCCTTGGGATGCCTTTGGCAGATGCAGTAAGCCTGGAACTCAGGGCTTCCTAGTTAAAAAAATCCTAGCCCTAGGCCGAACCCCAACCCTAAGACGAGAAAGGCAAATCAGCCAGGAATTAGGCATGTCCCCAAGGAAAAAGCTGTGGAGGCAGGCACGTTGTGGTACTTTTGCGCTCTTCTTGGGTAGTCCTTCGCAGCTGCTGTGTTCTTGGAACTCAGGGCTTTCTGCTTAATAGAACCCTTACCCTAGGCGTAACTCAAACCTTAACCCTAGGAAGGAAAATCAGCCTATGGTTCGGGATGGTCTCATGGAAATATCAGTGGTGGCAGCCAAGTTGTGTCACTTTTGCGCTCCCCTTGGGATGCCTTTAACAGCTGCAGTGTGCCTGGAGCCCAGGGCTTCCTGGTTTTAAAAGTCCTAGGCCAAAGCCTAACAGTAACCCTAGGAAGGTAAATCAGCCGCGTATTAGGGTTCTTCCTAAGGGAAAAGCCGTGAAAGCAGCCATGTTGTGGCACTTCTGCACTCTCTTTGGGATGCCTTTGGCAGATGCAGTAAGCCTGGAACTCAGGGCTTCCTAGTTAAAAATATCCTAGCCCTAGGCCGAACCCCAACCCTAAGACGAGAAAGGCAAATCAGCCAGGAATTAGGCATGTCCCCAAGGAAAAAGCTGTGGAGGCAGGCATGTTTTGGTACTTTTGCGCTCTTCTTGGGTAGTCCTTCGCAGCTGCTGTGTTCTTGGAACTCAGGGCTTTCTGGTTAATAGACCTCTTTCCCTAGGTGAAACTCAAACATTAACCCTAGGAAGGAAAATCAGCCTGTGGTTCGGGATGGTCTCATGAGAATAGAAGCAGAGGCAGCCAAGTTGTGTCACTTCTGCGGCCCTCTTGGGATGCCTTTAACAGCTGCAGTGTGCCTGGAGCCCAGGGCTTCCTGGTTTTAAAAGTCCTAGGCCTAAGCCTAACAGTAACCCTAGGAAGGTAAATCAGCCAGGTATTAGGGTTCTTCCTAAGGGAAAAGCTGTGAAAGCAGCCATGTTGTGGCACTTTTGCACTCCCTTTGGGATGCCTTTGGCAGATGCAGTAAGCCTGGAACTCAGGGCTTCCTGGTTAAAAAACTCCAAGCCCTAGGCTGAAGCCTAACCCTAACCCTAGGCAGATAAATCAGCCTAGGTATAGGGATGGTGCCAAGGAAAAAGCTGTGAAAGCTGCCATGTTGTTGCACTTTTGTACTCCCCTTGGGATGCCTTGAACAGCTGCAGTGTGCCTGGATCTAAGGGCTTCCTAGTTTTAAAAATCCTAGCCCTAGACCTAAGCCTTACAGTAACCCTGGGAAGGGAAATCACCCTGGTGTTAAGCTTCTTGCCAAGGAAAAAGCCATGAAAGCAACCATGTTGTGGCACTTTTACACTCCCTTTGGGATGCCTTTCACAGCTCCAGTGTGCCTGGAACTCAGGGCTTCCTGATTTTAAAAATCCTAGCCCTAGGCCGAACCCCAACCCTAAGACGAGAAAGGCAAATCAGCCAGGAATTAGGCATGTCCCCAAGGAAAAAGCTGTGGAGGCAGGCACGTTGTGGTAGTTTTGCGCTCTTCTTGGGTAGTCCTTCGCAGCTGCTGTGTTCTTGGAACTCAGGGCTTTCTGGTTAATAGAACCCTTACCCTAGGCGTAACTCAAACCTTCACCCTATGAAGGAAAATCAGCCTATGATTTGGGATGGTCTCATGGAAATATCAGTGGTGGCAGCCAAGTTGTGTCACTTTTGCGCTCCCCTTGGGATGCCTTTAACAGCTGCAGTGTGCCTGGAGCCCAGGGCTTCCTGGTTTTAAAAGTCCTAGGCCTAAGCCTAACAGTAACCCTAGGAAGGTAAATCAGCCGCGTATTAGGGTTCTTCCTAAGGGAAAAGCCGTGAAAGCAGCCATGTTGTGGCACTTCTGCACTCCCTTTGGGATGCCTTTGGCAGATGCAGTAAGCCTGGAACTCAGGGCTTCCTAGTTAAAAATATCCTAGCCCTAGGCCGAACCCCAACCCTAAGACGAGAAAGGCAAATCAGCCAGGAATTAGGCATGTCCCCAAGGAAAAAGCTGTGGAGGCAGGCATGTTTTGGTACTTTTGCGCTCTTCTTGGCTAGTCCTTCGCAGCTGCTGTGTTCTTGGAACTCAGGGCTTTCTGGTTAATAGACCTCTTTCCCTAGGTGAAACTCAAACATTAACCCTAGGAAGGAAAATCAGCCTGTGGTTTGGGATGGTCTCATGAGAATAGAAGCAGAGGCAGCCAAGTTGTGTCACTTCTGCGGCCCTCTTGGGATGCCTTTAACAGCTGCAGTGTGCCTGGAGCCCAGGGCTTCCTGGTTTTAAAAGTCCTAGGCCTAAGCCTAACAGTAACCCTAGGAAGGTAAATCAGCCAGGTATTAGGGTTCTTCCTAAGGGAAACGCTGTGAAAGCAGCCATGTTGTGGCAGTTTTGCACTCCCTTTGGGATGCCTTTGGCAGATGCAGTAAGCCTGGAACTCAGGGCTTCCTGGTTAAAAAACTCCAAGCCCTAGGCTGAAGCCTAACCCTAACCCTAGGCAGATAAATCAGCCTAGGTATAGGGATGGTGCCAAGGAAAAAGCTGTGAAAGCTGCCATGTTGTTGCACTTTTGTACTCCCCTTGGGATGCCTTGAACAGCTGCAGTGTGCCTGGATCTAAGGGCTTCCTAGTTTTAAAAATCCTAGCCCTAGGCCTAAGCCTTACAGTAACCCTGGGAAGGGAAATCACCCTGGTGTTAAGCTTCTTGCCAAGGAAAAAGCCGTGAAAGCAACCATGTTGTGGCACTTTTACACTCCCTTTTGGATGCCTTTCACAGCTCCAGTGTGCCTGGAACTCAGGGCTTCCTGATTTTAAAAATCCTAGCCCTAGGCCGAACCCCAACCCTAAGACGAGAAAGGCAAATCAGCCAGGAATTAGGCATGTCCCCAAGGAAAAAGCTGTGGAGGCAGGCACGTTGTGGTACTTTTGCGCTCTTCTTGGGTAGTCCTTCGCAGCTGCTGTGTTCTTGGAACTCAGGGCTTTCTGGTTAATAGAACCCTTACCCCAGGCGTAACTCAAACCTTAACCCTAGGAAGGAAAATCAGCCTATGGTTCGGGATGGTCTCATGAGAATAGCAGCAGAGGCAGCCAAGTTGTGTCACTTCTGCGGCCCTCTTGGGATGCCTTTAACAGCTGCATGTGCCTGGAGCCCAGGGCTTCCTGGTGTTAAAAGTCCTAGGCCTAAGCCTAACAGTAACCCTAGGAAGGTAAATAAGCCGCGTATTAGGGTTCTTCCTAATGGAAAAGCCGTGAAAGCAGCCATGTTGTGGCACTTCTGCACTCCCTTTGGGATGCTTTTTGCAGATGAAGTAAGCCTGGAACTCAGGGCTTCCTAGTTAAAAAAATCCTAGCCCTAGGCCGAACCCCAACCCTAAGACGGGAAAGGCAAATCAGCCAGGAATTAGGCATGTCCCCAAGGAAAAAGCTGTGGAGGCAGGCATGTTGTGGTACTTTTGCGCTCTTCTTGGGTAGTCCTTCGCAGCTGCTGTGTTCTTGGAACTCAGGGCTTTCTGCTTAATAGACCTCTTACGTTAGGCTAAACTCAAACCTTAACCCTAGGAAGGAAAATCAGCCTATGGTTCAGGATGGTCTCATGAGAATAGAAGCAGAGGCAGCCAAGTTGTGTCACTTCTGCGGCCCTCTTGGGATGCCTTTAACAGCTGCAGTGTGCCTGGAGCCCAGGGCTTCCTGGTGTTAAAAGTCCTAGGCCTAAGCCTAACAGTAACCCTAGGAAGGTAAATCAGCCAGGTATTAGGGTTCTTCCTAAGGGAAAAGCTGTGAAAGCAGCCATGTTGTGGCACTTTTGCACTCCCTTTGGGATGCCTTTGGCAGATGCAGTAAGCCTGGAACTCAGGGCTTCCTGGTTAAAAAACTCCAAGCCCTAGGCTGAAGCCTAACCCTAACCCTAGGCAGATAAATCAGCCTAGGTATAGGGATGGTGCCAAGGAAAAAGCTGTGAAAGCTGCCATGTTGTTGCACTTTTGTACTCCCCTTGGGATGCCTTGAACAGCTGCAGTGTGCCTGGATCTAAGGGCTTCCTAGTTTTAAAAATACTAGCCCAAGGCCTAAGCCTTACAGTAACCCTGGGAAGGGAAATCAGCCTGGTGTTAAGCTTCTTGCCAAGGAAAACGCCGTGAAAGCAACCATGTTGTGGCACTTTTGCACTCCCTTTTGGATGCCTTTCACAGCTCCAGTGTGCCTGGAACTCAGGGCTTCCTGATTTTAAAAATCCTAGCCCTAGGCCGAACCCCAACCCTAAGACGAGAAAGGCAAATCAGCCAGGAATTAGGCATGTCCCCAAGGAAAAAGCTGTGGAGGCAGGCACGTTGTGGTACTTTTGCGCTCTTCTTGGGTAGTCCTTCGCAGCTGCTGTGTTCTTGGAAATCAGGGCTTTCTGCTTAATAGAACCCTTACCCTAGGCGTAACTCAAACCTTAACCCTAGGAAGGAAAATCAGCCTATGGTTCGGGATGGTCTCATGAGAATAGCAGCAGAGGCAGCCAAGTTGTGTCACTTCTGCGGCCCTCTTGGGATGCCTTTCGCATCTGCATGTGCCTGGAGCCCAGGGCTTCCTGGTTTTAAAAGTCCTAGGCCTAAGCCTAACAGTAACCCTAGGAAGGTAAATCAGCCGCGTATTAGGGTTCTTCCTAAGGGAAAAGCCGTGAAAGCAGCCATGTTGTGGCACTTCTGCACTCCCTTTGGGATGCCTTTGGCAGATGCAGTAAGCCTGGAACTCAGGGCTTCCTAGTTAAAAAAATCCTAGCCCTAGGCCGAACCCCAACCCTAAGACGAGAAAGGCAAATCAGCCAGGAATTAGGCATGTCCCCAAGGAAAAAGCTGTGGAGGCAGACACGTTGTGGTACTTTTGCGCTCTTCTTGGCTAGTCCTTCGCAGCTGCTGTGTTCTTGGAACTCAGGGCTTTCTGCTTAATAGAACCCTTACCCTAGGCGTAACTCAAACCTTAAGCCTAGGAAGGAAAATCAGCCTATGGTTCTGGATGGTCTCATGGAAATATCAGTGGTGGCAGCCAAGTTGTGTCACTTTTGTGCTCCCCTTGGGATGCCTTTCGCAGCTGCAGAGTGCCTGGAGCCCAGGGCTTCCTGGTTTTAAAAGTCCTAGGCCTAAGCCTAACAGTAACCCTAGGAAGGTATATCAGCCAGGTATTAGGGTTCTTCCTAAGGGAAAAGCCGTGAAAGCAGCCATGTTGTGGCACTTTTGTACTCCCCTTGGGATGCCTTGAACAGCTGCAGTGTGCCTGGATCTAAGGGCTTCCTAGTTTTAAAAATCCTAGCCCTAGACCTAAGCCTAACAGTAACCCTGGGAAGGGAAATCACCCTGGTGTTAAGCTTCTTGCCAAGGAAAAAGCCGTGAAAGCAACCATGTTGTGGCACTTTTACACTCCCTTTTGGATGCCTTTCACAGCTCCAGTGTGCCTGGAACTCAGGGCTTCCTGATTTTAAAAATCCTAGCCCTAGGCCGAACCCCAACCCTAAGACGAGAAAGGCAAATCAGCCAGGAATTAGGCATGTCCCCAAGGAAAAAGCTGTGGAGGCAGGCACGTTGTGGTACTTTTGCGCTCTTCTTGGGTAGTCCTTCGCAGCTGCTGTGTTCTTGGAACTCAGGGCTTTCTGCTTAATAGACCTCTTACGTTAGGCTAAACTCAAACCTTAACCCTAGGAAGGAAAATCAGCCTATGGTTCAGGATGGTCTCATGAGAATAGAAGCAGAGGCAGCCAAGTTGTGTCACTTCTGCGGCCCTCTTGGGATGCCTTTAACAGCTGCAGTGTGCCTGGAGCCCAGGGCTTCCTGGTTTTAAAAGTCCTAGGCCTAAGCCTAACAGTAACCCTAGGAAGGTAAATCAGCCAAATAATAGGGTTCTTCCTAAGGGAAAAGCTGTGAAAGCAGCCATGTTGTGGCACTTTTGCACTCCCTTTGGGATGCCTTTGGCAGATGCAGTAAGCCTGGAACTCAGGGCTTCCTGGTTAAAAAACTCCAAGCCCTAGGCTGAAGCCTAACCCTAACCCTAGGCAGATAAATCAGCCTAGGTATAGGGATGGTGCCAAGGAAAAAGCTGTGAAAGCTGCCATGTTGTTGCACTTTTGTACTCCCCTTGGGATGCCTTGAACAGCTGCAGTGTGCCTGGATCTAAGGGCTTCCTAGTTTTAAAAATCCTAGCCCAAGGCCTAAGCCTTACAGTAACCCTGGGAAGGGAAATCAGCCTGGTGTTAAGCTTCTTGCCAAGGAAAACGCCGTGAAAGCAACCATGTTGTGGCACTTTTGCACTCCCTTTTGGATGCCTTTCACAGCTCCAGTGTGCCTGGAACTCAGGGCTTCCTGATTTTAAAAATCCTAGCCCTAGGCCGAACCCCAACCCTAAGACGAGAAAGGCAAATCAGCCAGGAATTAGGCATGTCCCCAAGGAAAAAGCTGTGGAGGCAGGCACGTTGTGGTACTTTTGCGCTCTTCTTGGGTAGTCCTTCGCAGCTGCTGTGTTCTTGGAACTCAGGGCTTTCTGCTTAATAGAACCCTTACCCTAGGCGTAACTCAAACCTTAAGCCTAGGAAGGAAAATCAGCCTATGGTTCTGGATGGTCTCATGGAAATATCAGTGGTGGCAGCCAAGTTGTGTCACTTTTGCGCTCCCCTTGGGATGCCTTTCGCAGCTGCAGAGTGCCTGGAGCCCAGGGCTTCCTGGTTTTAAAAGTCCTAGGCCTAAGCCTAACAGTAACCCTATAGAGGTAAATCAGCCGGGTATTAGGGTTCTTCCTAAGGGAAAAGCCGTGAAAGCAGCCATGTTGTGGCACTTCTGCACTCCCTTTGGGATGCCTTTGGCAGATGCAGTAAGCCTGGAACTCAGGGCTTCCTGGTTAAAAAACTCCAAGCCCTAGGCTGAACCCTAACCCTAACCCTAGGCAGATAAATCAGCCTAGGTATAGGGATGGTGCCAAGGAAAAAGCTGTGAAAGCTGCCATGTTGTTGCACTTTAGTACTCCCCTTGGGATGCCTTGAATAGCTGCAGTGAGCCTGGAACTAAGGGCTTCCTAGTTTTAGAAATCCTAGCCCTAGGCCTTAGCCTTACAGTAACCCTGGGAAGGGAAATCAGCCGCGTATTAGGGTTCTTCCTAAGGGAAAAGCCGTGAAAGCAGCCATGTTGTGGCACTTCTGCACTCCCTTTGGGATGCCTTTGGCAGATGCAGTAAGCCTGGAACTCAGGGCTTCCTAGTTAAAAAAATCCTAGCCCTAGGCCGAACCCCAACCCTAAGACGAGAAAGGCAAATCAGCCAGGAATTAGGCATGTCCCCAAGGAAAAAGCTATCGACGCAGGCATGTTGTGGTACTTTTGCGCTCTTCTTGGGTAGTCCTTCGCAGCTGCTGTGTTCTTGGAACTCAGGGCTTTCTGGTTAATAGAACCCTTACCCTAGGCGTAACTCAAACCTTAAGCCTAGGAAGGAAAATCAGCCTATGGTTCGGGAGGGTCTCATGGAAATATCAGTGGTGGCAGCCAAGTTGCGGCACTTTTGCACTCCCCTTGGGATGCCTTTCGCAGCTGCAGAGTGCCTGGAGCCCAGGGCTTCCTGGTTTTAAAAGTCCTAGGCCTAAGCCTAACAGTAACCCTAGGAAGGTAAATCAGCCGGGTATTAGGGTTCTTCCTAAGGGAAAAGCCGTGAAAGCAGCCATGTTGTGGCACTTTTGCACTCCCTTTGGGATGCATTTGGCAGATGCAGTAAGCCTGGAACTCAGGGCTTCCTGGTTAAAAAACTCCAAGCCCTAGGCTGAACCCTAACCCTAACCCTAGGCAGATAAATCAGCCTATGTATAGGGATGGTGCCAAGGAAAAAGCTGTGAAAGCTGCCATGTTGTGGTACTTTAGTACTCCCCTTGGGATGCCTTGAACAGCTGCAGTGTGCCTGGATCTAAGGGCTTCCTAGTTTTAAAAATCCTAGCCCAAGGCCTAAGCCTTACAGTAACCCTGGGAAGGGAAATCAGCCGCGTATTAGGGTTCTTCCTAAGGGAAAAGCCGTGAAAGCAGCCATGTTGTGGCACTTCTGCACTCCCTTTGGGATGCCTTTGGCAGATGCAGTAAGCCTGGAACTCAGGGCTTCCTAGTTAAAAAAATCCTAGCCCTAGGCCGAACCCCAACCCTAAGACGAGAAAGGCAAATCAGCCAGGAATTAGGCATGTCCCCAAGGAAAAAGCTATCGACGCAGGCATGTTGTGGTACTTTTGCGCTCTTCTTGGGTAGTCCTTCGCAGCTGCTGTGTTCTTGGAACTCAGGGCTTTCTGGTTAATAGAACCCTTACCCTAGGCGTAACTCAAACCTTAAGCCTAGGAAGGAAAATCAGCCTATGGTTCGGGAGGGTCTCATGGAAATATCAGTGGTGGCAGCCAAGTTGCGGCACTTTTGCACTCCCCTTGGGATGCCTTTCGCAGCTGCAGAGTGCCTGGAGCCCAGGGCTTCCTGGTTTTAAAAGTCCTAGGCCTAAGCCTAACAGTAACCCTAGGAAGGTAAATCAGCCGGGTATTAGGGTTCTTCCTAAGGGAAAAGCCGTGAAAGCAGCCATGTTGTGGCACTTTTGCACTCCCTTTGGGATGCATTTGGCAGATGCAGTAAGCCTGGAACTCAGGGCTTCCTGGTTAAAAAACTCCAAGCCCTAGGCTGAACCCTAACCCTAACCCTAGGCAGATAAATCAGCCTATGTATAGGGATGGTGCCAAGGAAAAAGCTGTGAAAGCTGCCATGTTGTGGTACTTTAGTACTCCCCTTGGGATGCCTTGAACAGCTGCAGTGTGCCTGGATCTAAGGGCTTCCTAGTTTTAAAAATCCTAGCCCAAGGCCTAAGCCTTACAGTAACCCTGGGAAGGGAAATCAGCCTGGTGTTAAGCTTCTTGCCAAGGAAAAAGCCGTGAAAGCAACCATGTTGTGGCACTTCTGCACTCCCTTTTGGATGCCTTTCACAGCTCCAGTGTGCCTGGAACTCAGGGCTTCCTGATTTTAAAAATCCTAGCCCTAGGCCGAACCCCAACCCTAAGACGAGAAAGGCAAATCAGCCAGGAATTAGGCATGTCCCCAAGGAAAAAGCTGTGGAGGCAGGCACGTTGTGGTACTTTTGCGCTCTTCTTGGGTAGTCCTTCGCAGCTGCTGTGTTCTTGGAAATCAGGGCTTTCTGCTTAATAGAACCCTTACCCTAGGCGTAACTCAAACCTTAACCCTAGGAAGGAAAATCAGCCTATGGTTCGGGATGGTCTCATGAGAATAGCAGCAGAGGCAGCCAAGTTGTGTCACTTCTGCGGCCCTCTTGGGATGCCTTTCGCATCTGCATGTTCCTGGAGCCCAGGGCTTCCTGGTTTTAAAAGTCCTAGGCCTAAGCCTAACAGTAACCCTAGGAAGGTAAATCAGCCGCGTATTAGGGTTCTTCCTAAGGGAAAAGCCGTGAAAGCAGCCATGTTGTGGCACTTCTGCACTCCCTTTGGGATGCCTTTGGCAGATGCAGTAAGCCTGGAACTCAGGGCTTCCTAGTTAAAAAAATCCTAGCCCTAGGCCGAACCCCAACCCTAAGACGAGAAAGGCAAATCAGCCAGGAATTAGGCATGTCCCCAAGGAAAAAGCTGTGGAGGCAGACACGTTGTGGTACTTTTGCGCTCTTCTTGGCTAGTCCTTCGCAGCTGCTGTGTTCTTGGAACTCAGGGCTTTCTGCTTAATAGAACCCTTACCCTAGGCGTAACTCAAACCTTAAGCCTAGGAAGGAAAATCAGCCTATGGTTCTGGATGGTCTCATGGAAATATCAGTGGTGGCAGCCAAGTTGTGTCACTTTTGTGCTCCCCTTGGGATGCCTTTCGCAGCTGCAGAGTGCCTGGAGCCCAGGGCTTCCTGGTTTTAAAAGTCCTAGGCCTAAGCCTAACAGTAACCCTAGGAAGGTATATCAGCCAGGTATTAGGGTTCTTCCTAAGGGAAAAGCCGTGAAAGCAGCCATGTTGTGGCACTTTTGTACTCCCCTTGGGATGCCTTGAACAGCTGCAGTGTGCCTGGATCTAAGGGCTTCCTAGTTTTAAAAATCCTAGCCCTAGACCTAAGCCTAACAGTAACCCTGGGAAGGGAAATCACCCTGGTGTTAAGCTTCTTGCCAAGGAAAAAGCCGTGAAAGCAACCATGTTGTGGCACTTTTACACTCCCTTTTGGATGCCTTTCACAGCTCCAGTGTGCCTGGAACTCAGGGCTTCCTGATTTTAAAAATCCTAGCCCTAGGCCGAACCCCAACCCTAAGACGAGAAAGGCAAATCAGCCAGGAATTAGGCATGTCCCCAAGGAAAAAGCTGTGGAGGCAGGCACGTTGTGGTACTTTTGCGCTCTTCTTGGGTAGTCCTTCGCAGCTGCTGTGTTCTTGGAACTCAGGGCTTTCTGCTTAATAGACCTCTTACGTTAGGCTAAACTCAAACCTTAACCCTAGGAAGGAAAATCAGCCTATGGTTCAGGATGGTCTCATGAGAATAGAAGCAGAGGCAGCCAAGTTGTGTCACTTCTGCGGCCCTCTTGGGATGCCTTTAACAGCTGCAGTGTGCCTGGAGCCCAGGGCTTCCTGGTTTTAAAAGTCCTAGGCCTAAGCCTAACAGTAACCCTAGGAAGGTAAATCAGCCAAATAATAGGGTTCTTCCTAAGGGAAAAGCTGTGAAAGCAGCCATGTTGTGGCACTTTTGCACTCCCTTTGGGATGCCTTTGGCAGATGCAGTAAGCCTGGAACTCAGGGCTTCCTGGTTAAAAAACTCCAAGCCCTAGGCTGAAGCCTAACCCTAACCCTAGGCAGATAAATCAGCCTAGGTATAGGGATGGTGCCAAGGAAAAAGCTGTGAAAGCTGCCATGTTGTTGCACTTTTGTACTCCCCTTGGGATGCCTTGAACAGCTGCAGTGTGCCTGGATCTAAGGGCTTCCTAGTTTTAAAAATCCTAGCCCAAGGCCTAAGCCTTACAGTAACCCTGGGAAGGGAAATCAGCCTGGTGTTAAGCTTCTTGCCAAGGAAAACGCCGTGAAAGCAACCATGTTGTGGCACTTTTGCACTCCCTTTTGGATGCCTTTCACAGCTCCAGTGTGCCTGGAACTCAGGGCTTCCTGATTTTAAAAATCCTAGCCCTAGGCCGAACCCCAACCCTAAGACGAGAAAGGCAAATCAGCCAGGAATTAGGCATGTCCCCAAGGAAAAAGCTGTGGAGGCAGGCACGTTGTGGTACTTTTGCGCTCTTCTTGGGTAGTCCTTCGCAGCTGCTGTGTTCTTGGAACTCAGGGCTTTCTGCTTAATAGAACCCTTACCCTAGGCGTAACTCAAACCTTAAGCCTAGGAAGGAAAATCAGCCTATGGTTCTGGATGGTCTCATGGAAATATCAGTGGTGGCAGCCAAGTTGTGTCACTTTTGCGCTCCCCTTGGGATGCCTTTCGCAGCTGCAGAGTGCCTGGAGCCCAGGGCTTCCTGGTTTTAAAAGTCCTAGGCCTAAGCCTAACAGTAACCCTATAGAGGTAAATCAGCCGGGTATTAGGGTTCTTCCTAAGGGAAAAGCCGTGAAAGCAGCCATGTTGTGGCACTTCTGCACTCCCTTTGGGATGCCTTTGGCAGATGCAGTAAGCCTGGAACTCAGGGCTTCCTGGTTAAAAAACTCCAAGCCCTAGGCTGAACCCTAACCCTAACCCTAGGCAGATAAATCAGCCTAGGTATAGGGATGGTGCCAAGGAAAAAGCTGTGAAAGCTGCCATGTTGTTGCACTTTAGTACTCCCCTTGGGATGCCTTGAATAGCTGCAGTGAGCCTGGAACTAAGGGCTTCCTAGTTTTAGAAATCCTAGCCCTAGGCCTTAGCCTTACAGTAACCCTGGGAAGGGAAATCAGCCGCGTATTAGGGTTCTTCCTAAGGGAAAAGCCGTGAAAGCAGCCATGTTGTGGCACTTCTGCACTCCCTTTGGGATGCCTTTGGCAGATGCAGTAAGCCTGGAACTCAGGGCTTCCTAGTTAAAAAAATCCTAGCCCTAGGCCGAACCCCAACCCTAAGACGAGAAAGGCAAATCAGCCAGGAATTAGGCATGTCCCCAAGGAAAAAGCTATCGACGCAGGCATGTTGTGGTACTTTTGCGCTCTTCTTGGGTAGTCCTTCGCAGCTGCTGTGTTCTTGGAACTCAGGGCTTTCTGGTTAATAGAACCCTTACCCTAGGCGTAACTCAAACCTTAAGCCTAGGAAGGAAAATCAGCCTATGGTTCGGGAGGGTCTCATGGAAATATCAGTGGTGGCAGCCAAGTTGCGGCACTTTTGCACTCCCCTTGGGATGCCTTTCGCAGCTGCAGAGTGCCTGGAGCCCAGGGCTTCCTGGTTTTAAAAGTCCTAGGCCTAAGCCTAACAGTAACCCTAGGAAGGTAAATCAGCCGGGTATTAGGGTTCTTCCTAAGGGAAAAGCCGTGAAAGCAGCCATGTTGTGGCACTTTTGCACTCCCTTTGGGATGCATTTGGCAGATGCAGTAAGCCTGGAACTCAGGGCTTCCTGGTTAAAAAACTCCAAGCCCTAGGCTGAACCCTAACCCTAACCCTAGGCAGATAAATCAGCCTATGTATAGGGATGGTGCCAAGGAAAAAGCTGTGAAAGCTGCCATGTTGTGGTACTTTAGTACTCCCCTTGGGATGCCTTGAACAGCTGCAGTGTGCCTGGATCTAAGGGCTTCCTAGTTTTAAAAATCCTAGCCCAAGGCCTAAGCCTTACAGTAACCCTGGGAAGGGAAATCAGCCTGGTGTTAAGCTTCTTGCCAAGGAAAAAGCCGTGAAAGCAACCATGTTGTGGCACTTCTGCACTCCCTTTTGGATGCCTTTCACAGCTCCAGTGTGCCTGGAACTCAGGGCTTCCTGATTTTAAAAATCCTAGCCCTAGGCCGAACCCCAACCCTAAGACGAGAAAGGCAAATCAGCCAGGAATTAGGCATGTCCCCAAGGAAAAAGCTGTGGAGGCAGGCACGTTGTGGTACTTTTGCGCTCTTCTTGGGTAGTCCTTCGCAGCTGCTGTGTTCTTGGAACTCAGGGCTTTCTGCTTAATAGAACCCTTACCCTAGGCGTAACTCAAACCTTAAGCCTAGGAAGGAAAATCAGCCTATGGTTCTGGATGGTCTCATGGAAATATCAGTGGTGGCAGCCAAGTTGTGTCACTTTTGCGCTCCCCTTGGGATGCCTTTCGCAGCTGCAGAGTGCCTGGAGCCCAGGGCTTCCTGGTTTTAAAAGTCCTAGGCCTAAGCCTAACAGTAACCCTATAGAGGTAAATCAGCCGGGTATTAGGGTTCTTCCTAAGGGAAAAGCCGTGAAAGCAGCCATGTTGTGGCACTTCTGCACTCCCTTTGGGATGCCTTTGGCAGATGCAGTAAGCCTGGAACTCAGGGCTTCCTGGTTAAAAAACTCCAAGCCCTAGGCTGAACCCTAACCCTAACCCTAGGCAGATAAATCAGCCTAGGTATAGGGATGGTGCCAAGGAAAAAGCTGTGAAAGCTGCCATGTTGTTGCACTTTTGTACTCCCCTTGGGATGCCTTGAATAGCTGCAGTGAGCCTGGAACTAAGGGCTTCCTAGTTTTAGAAATCCTAGCCCTAGGCCTTAGCCTTACAGTAACCCTGGGAAGGGAAATCAGCCTGGTGTTAGGCTTCTTGCCAAGGAAAAAGCTGTGAAAGCAGCCATGTTGTGGCACTTTTGCACTCCCTTTGGGATGCCTTTCACAGCTCGAGTGTGCCTGGAACTCAGGGCTTCCTGATTTTAAAAGTCCTAGCCCTAGGCCCAACCCCAAACCTAAGACGAGAAAGGCAAATCAGCCAGGAATTAGGCATGTCCCCAAGGAAAAAGCTATCGACGCAGGCATGTTGTGGTACTTTTGCGCTCTTCTTGGCTAGTCCTTCGCAGCTGCTGTGTTCTTGGAACTCAGGGCTTTCTGGTTAATAGAACCCTTACCCTAGGCGTAACTCAAACCTTAAGCCTAGGAAGGAAAATCAGCCTATGGTTCGGGAGGGTCTCATGGAAATATCAGTGGTGGCAGCCAAGTTGCGGCACTTTTGCGCTCCCCTTGGGATGCCTTTCGCAGCTGCAGAGTGCCTGGAGCCCAGGGCTTCCTGGTTTTAAAAGTCCTAGGCCTAAGCCTAACAGTAACCCTAGGAAGGTAAATCAGCCGCGTATTAGGGTTCTTCCTAAGGGAAAAGCCGTGAAAGCAGCCATGTTGTGGCACTTTTGCACTCCCTTTGGGATGCATTTGGCAGATGCAGTAAGCCTGGAACTCAGGGCTTCCTGGTTAAAAAACTCCAAGCCCTAGGCTGAAGCCTAACCCTAACCCTAGGCAGATAAATCAGCCTATGTATAGGGATGGTGCCAAGGAAAAAGCTGTGAAAGCTGCCATGTTGTGGTACTTTAGTACTCCCCTTGGGATGCCTTTGGCAGATGCAGTAAGCCTGGAACTCAGGGCTTCCTAGTTAAAAAAATCCTAGCCCTAGGCCGAACCCCAACCCTAAGACGAGAAAGGCAAATCAGCCAGGAATTAGGCATGTCCCCAAGGAAAAAGCTGTGGAGGCAGGCATGTTTTGGTACTTTTGCGCTCTTCTTGGGTAGTCCTTCGCAGCTGCTGTGTTCTTGGAACTCAGGGCTTTCTGGTTAATAGACCTCTTTCCCTAGGTGAAACTCAAACATTAACCCTAGGAAGGAAAATCAGCCTGTGGTTCGGGATGGTCTCATGAGAATAGAAGCAGAGGCAGCCAAGTTGTGTCACTTCTGCGGCCCTCTTGGGATGCCTTTAACAGCTGCAGTGTGCCTGGAGCCCAGGGCTTCCTGGTTTTAAAAGTCCTAGGCCTAAGCCTAACAGTAACCCTAGGAAGGTAAATCAGCCAGGTATTAGGGTTCTTCCTAAGGGAAAAGCTGTGAAAGCAGCCATGTTGTGGCACTTTTGCACTCCCTTTGGGATGCCTTTGGCAGATGCAGTAAGCCTGGAACTCAGGGCTTCCTGGTTAAAAAACTCCAAGCCCTAGGCTGAAGCCTAACGCTAACCCTAGGCAGATAAATCAGCCTATGTATAGGGATGGTGCCAAGGAAAAAGCTGTGAAAGCTGCCATGTTGTTGCACTTTTGTACTCCCCTTGGGATGCCTTGAACAGCTGCAGTGTGCCTGGATCTAAGGGCTTCCTAGTTTTAAAAATCCTAGCCCTAGACCTAAGCCTTACAGTAACCCTGGGAAGGGAAATCACCCTGGTGTTAAGCTTCTTGCCAAGGAAAAAGCCGTGAAAGCAACCATGTTGTGGCACTTTTGCACTCCCTTTTGGATGCCTTTCACAGCTCCAGTGTGCCTGGAACTCAGGGCTTCCTGATTTTAAAAATCCTAGCCCTAGGCCGAACCCCAACCCTAAGACGAGAAAGGCAAATCAGCCAGGAATTAGGCATGTCCCCAAGGAAAAAGCTGTGGAGGCAGGCACGTTGTGGTAGTTTTGCGCTCTTCTTGGGTAGTCCTTCGCAGCTGCTGTGTTCTTGGAACTCAGGGCTTTCTGGTTAATAGAACCCTTACCCTAGGCGTAACTCAAACCTTCACCCTAGGAAGGAAAATCAGCCTATGATTTGGGATGGTCTCATAGAAATATCAGTGGTGGCAGCCAAGTTGTGTCACTTTTGCGCTCCCCTTGGGATGCCTTTAACAGCTGCAGTGTGCCTGGAGCCCAGGGCTTCCTGGTTTTAAAAGTCCTAGGCCTAAGCCTAACAGTAACCCTAGGAAGGTAAATCAGCCGCGTATTAGGGTTCTTCCTAAGGGAAAAGCCGTGAAAGCAGCCATGTTGTGGCACTTCTGCACTCCATTTGGGATGCCTTTGGCAGATGCAGTAAGCCTGGAACTCAGGGCTTCCTAGTTAAAAAAATCCTAGCCCTAGGCCGAACCCCAACCCTAAGACGAGAAAGGCAAATCAGCCAGGAATTAGGCATGTCCCCAAGGAAAAAGCTGTGGAGGCAGGCATGTTTTGGTACTTTTGCGCTCTTCTTGGGTAGTCCTTCGCAGCTGCTGTGTTCTTGGAACTCAGGGCTTTCTGGTTAATAGAACCCTTACCCTAGGCGTAACTCAAACCTTCACCCTAGGAAGGAAAATCAGCCTATGGTTCGGGATGGTCTCATGGAAATATCAGTGGTGGCAGCCAAGTTGTGTCACTTTTGCGCTCCCCTTGGGATGCCTTTCGCAGCTGCAGAGTGCCTGGAGCCCAGGGCGTCCTGGTTTTAAAAGTCCTAGGCCTAAGCCTAACAGTAACCCTAGGAAGGTAAATCAGCCGCGTATTAGGGTTCTTCCTAAGGGAAAAGCTGTGAAAGCAGCCATGTTGTGGCACTTCTGCACTCCCTTTGGGATGCCTTTGGCAGATGCAGTAAGCCTGGAACTCAGGGCTTCCTGGTTAAAAAACTCCAAGACCTAGGCTGAAGCCTAACCCTAACCCTAGGCAGATAAATCAGCCTAGGTATAGGGATGGTGCCAAGGAAAAAGCTGTGAAAGCTGCCATGTTGTTGCACTTTTGTACTCCCCTTGGGATGCCTTTCGCAGCTGCAGTGTGCCTGGAACTAAGGGCTTCCTAGTTTTAAAAATCCTAGCCCAAGGCCTAAGCCTAACAGTAACCCTGGGAAGGGAAATCAGCCTGGTGTGAGGCTTCTTGCCAAGGAAAAAGCCGTGAAAGCAGCCATGTTGTGGCACTTCTGCACTCCCTTTGGGATGCCTTTGGCAGATGCAGTAAGCCTGGAACTCAGGGCTTCCTAGTTAAAAATATCCTAGCCCTAGGCCGAACCCCAAGCCTAAGACGAGAAAGGCAAATCAGCCAGGAATTAGGCATGTCCCCAAGGAAAAAGCTGTGGAGGCAGGCACGTTGTGGTACTTTTGCGCTCTTCTTGGGTAGTCCTTCGCAGCTGCTGTGTTCTTGGAACTCAGGGCTTTCTGGTTAATAGACCTCTTACGTTAGGCTAAACTCAAACCTTAACAGGAGGAAGGAAAATCAGCCTATGGTTCAGGATGGTCTCATGAGAATAGAAGCAGAGGCAGCCAAGTTGTGTCACTTCTGCGGCCCTCTTGGGATGCCTTTAACAGCTGCAGTGTGCCTGGAGCCCAGGGCTTCCTGGTTTTAAAAGTCCTAGGCCTAAGCCTAACAGTAACCCTAGGAAGGTAAATCAGCCAGGTATTAGGGTTCTTCCTAAGGGAAAAGCTGTGAAAGCAGCCATGTTGTGGCACTTTTGCACTCCCTTTGGGATGCCTTTCACAGCTCGAGTGTGCCTGGAACTCAGGGCTTCCTGATTTTAAAAGTCCTAGCCCTAGGCCCAACCCCAAACCTAAGACGAGAAAGGCAAATCAGCCAGGAATTAGGCATGTCCCCAAGGAAAAAGCTATCGACGCAGGCATGTTGTGGTACTTTTGCGCTCTTCTTGGGTAGTCCTTCGCAGCTGCTGTGTTCTTGGAACTCAGGGCTTTCTGGTTAATAGAACCCTTACCCTAGGCGTAACTCAAACCTTAAGCCTAGGAAGGAAAATCAGCCTATGGTTCGGGAGGGTCTCATGGAAATATCAGTGGTGGCAGCCAAGTTGCGGCACTTTTGCACTCCCCTTGGGATGCCTTTCGCAGCTGCAGAGTGCCTGGAGCCCAGGGCTTCCTGGTTTTAAAAGTCCTAGGCCTAAGCCTAACAGTAACCCTAGGAAGGTAAATCAGCCGCGTATTAGGGTTCTTCCTAAGGGAAAAGCCGTGAAAGCAGCCATGTTGTGGCACTTTTGCACTCCCTTTGGGATGCATTTGGCAGATGCAGTAAGCCTGGAACTCAGGGCTTCCTGGTTAAAAAACTCCAAGCCCTAGGCTGAACCCTAACCCTAACCCTAGGCAGATAAATCAGCCTATGTATAGGGATGGTGCCAAGGAAAAAGCTGTGAAAGCTGCCATGTTGTGGTACTTTAGTACTCCCCTTGGGATGCCTTGAACAGCTGCAGTGTGCCTGGATCTAAGGGCTTCCTAGTTTTAAAAGTCCTAGCCCTAAGCCTAACAGTAACCCTAGGAAGGTAAATCAGCCGGGTATTAGGGTTCTTCTTAAGGGAAAAGCCGTGAAAGCAGCCATGTTGTGGCACTTCTGCACTCCCTTTGGGATGCCTTTGGCAGATGAAGTAAGCCTGGAACTCAGGGCTTCCTAGTTAAAAAATATCCTAGCCCTAGGCCGAACCCCAACCCTAAGACGAGAAAGGCAAATCAGCCAGGAATTAGGCATGTCCCCAAGGAAAAAGCTGTGGAGGCAGGCACGTTGTGGTACTTTTGCGCTCTTCTTGGGTAGTCCTTCGCAGCTGCTGTGTTCTTGGAACTCAGGGCTTTCTGGTTAATAGAACTCTTACCCTAGGCGTAACTCAAACCTTAACCCTAGGAAGGAAAATCAGCCTATGGTTCGGGATGGTCTCATGAGAATAGAAGCAGAGGCAGCCAAGTTGTGTCACTTCTGCGGCCCTCTTGGGATGCCTTGAACAGCTGCATGTGCCTGGAGCCCAGGGCTTCCTGGTTTTAAAAGTCCTAGGCCTAAGCCTAACAGTAACCCTAGGAAGGTAAATCAGCCGCGTATTAGGGTTCTTCCTAAGGGAAAAGCCGTGAAAGAAGCCATGTTGTGGCACTTCTGCACTCCCTTTGGGATGCCTTTGGCAGATGCAGTAAGCCTGGAACTCAGGGCTTCCTAGTTAAAAAAATCCTAGCCCTAGGCCGAACCCCAACCCTAAGACGAGAAAGGCAAATCAGCCAGGAATTAGGCATGTCCCCAAGGAAAAAGCTGTGGAGGCAGGCATGTTGTGGTACTTTTGTGCTCTTCTTGGCTAGTCCTTCGCAGCTGCTGTGTTCTTGGAACTCAGGGCTTTCTGGTTAATAGAACCCTTACCCTAGGCGTAACTCAAAGCTTAAGCCTAGGAAGGAAAATCAGCCTATGGTTCGGGATGGTCTCATGAGAATAGCAGCAGAGGCAGCCAAGTTGTGTCACTTTTGCGCTCCCCTTGGGATGCCTTTCGCAGCTGCAGTGTGCCTGGAGCCCAGGGCTTCCTGGTTTTAAAAGTCCTAGGCCTAAGCCTAACAGTAACCCTAGGAAGGTAAATCAGCCGCGTATTAGGGTTCTTCCTAAGGGAAAAGCCGTGAAAGCAGCCATGTCGTGGCACTTCTGCACTCCCTTTGGGATGCCTTTGGCAGATGCAGTAAGCCTGGAACTCAGGGTTTCCTGGTTAAAAAACTCCAAGACCGAGGCTGAAGCCTAACCCTATCCCCAGGAAGGAAAATCAGCCTAAGTATAGGGATCGTGCAACGTCTAGAACACGATGGGAGATGTTTTCTGTGCTGGCACAGTTTTTCCTCGCCAGACATAAGGGAAAAGCTTTTTGCTAAGATGTAGACGGGAAGAGACGCTAAATACGAAGGTACGATGCTCTCCCGAGCTAAGAGCTGCTCCCAGGCGTCTTTCGGCAGAAGCCGCGCTAAGGAGTGCACAGTGAGCGGCACAATCGTCTTTGCGCGAAGAAACCGCTTTTTCGCCTCCGGGAGCCGGAGAGAGCGGCACCTTCGGAAAGGTGAAGAAGGAAGCTGTACAACACTGGGATTGTGTGCGCAGCTTGCCAACTGCTAGAAAACAGTACCTTTGCACTCTCCTGACTTTTCCAATCACATGAACATTCGATTGGAAGCTGTTTTGGACAACTTTTATTTTCTTCATGCCAAACACTCGGCACACCTCCGTGCAACGTCTAGAACACGATGGGAGATGTTTTCTGTGCTGGCACAGTTTTTCCTCGCCAGACATAGTGGAAAAGCTTTTTGCTAAGATGTAGACGAGAAGAGACGCTAAAGACGAAGGTACGATGCTGTCCGGAGCTAAGAGCCGCTCCCGGGCATCTTTCGGCAGAAGCCGCGCTAAGGAGTGCACAGTGAGCGGCACAATCGTCTTTGCGCGAAGAAGCCGCTTCTTCGCCTCCGGGAGCCGGAGAGAGCGGCACCTTCGGAAAGGTGAAGAAGGAAGCTGTACAACACTGGGATTGTGTGCGCAGCTTGCCAACTGCTAGAAAACAGTACCTTTGCACTCTCATAACTTTTCCAATCACATGAACATTCGATTGGAAGCTGTTTTGGACAACTTTTCTTTCCTTCATGCCAAACACTCGGCACACCTCCGTGCAACGTCTAGAACACGATGGGAGATGTTTTCTGTGCTGGCACAGTTTTTCCTCGCCAGACATAGTGGAAAAGCTTTTTGCTAAGATGTAGACGAGAAGAGACGCTAAAGACGTAGGTACGATGCTCTCCGGAGCTAAGAGCCGCTCCCGGGCGTCTTTCGGCAGAAGCCGCGCTAAGGTGTGCACAGTGAGCGGCACAATCGTCTTTGCGCGAAGAAGCCGCTTCTTCGCCTCCGGGAGCCGGAGAGAGCGGCACCTTCGGAAAGGTGAAGAAGGAAGCTGTACAACACTGGGATTGTGTGCGCAGCTTGCCAACTGCTAGAAAACAGTACCTTTGCACTCTCCTGACTTTTCCAATCACATGAACATTCGATTGGAAGCTGTTTTGGACAACTTTTCTTTCCTTCATGCCAAACACTCGGCACACCTCCGTGCAACGTCTAGAACACGATGGGAGATGTTTTTTGTGCTGGCACAGTTTTTCCTCGCCAGACATAGTGGAAAAGCTTTTTGCTAAGATGTAGACGAGAAGAGACGCTAAAGACGAAGGTACGATGCTCTCCCGAGCTAAGAGCCGCTCCCGGGCGTCTTTCGGCAGAAGCCGCGCTAAGGAGTGCATAGTGAGCGGCACAATCGTCTTTGCGCGAAGAAGCCGCTTCTTCGCCTCCGGGAGCCGGAGAGAGCGGCACCTTCGGAAAGGTGAAGAAGGAAGCTGTACAACACTGGGATTGTGTGCACAGCTTGCCAACTGCTAGAAAACAGTACCTTTGCACTCTCCTGACTTTTCCAATCACATGAACATTCGATTGGAAGCTGTTTTGGACAACTTTTCTTTCCTTCATGCCAAACACTCGGCACACCTCCGTGCAACGTCTAGAACACGATGGGAGATGTTTTCTGTGCTGGCACAGTTTTTCCTCGCCAGACATAGTGGAAAAGCTTTTTGCTAAGATGTAGACGAGAAGAGACGCTAAAGACGTAGGTACGATGCTCTCCGGAGCTAAGAGCCGCTCCCGGGCGTCTTTCGGCAGAAGCCGTGCTAAGGAGTACACAGTGAGCGGCACAATCGTCTTTGCGCGAAGAAGCCGCTTCTTCGCCTCCGGGAGCCGGAGAGAGCGGCACCTTCGGAAAGGTGAAGAAGGAAGCTGTACAACACTGGGATTGTGTGCGCAGCTTGCCAACTGCTAGAAAACAGTACCTTTGCACTCTCCTGACTTTTCCAATCACGTGAACATTCGATTGGAAGCTGTTTTGGACAACTTTTCTTTCCTTCATGCCAAACACTCGGCACACCTCCGTGCAACGTCTAGAACACGATGGGAGATGTTTTCTGTGCTGGCACAGTTTTTCCTCGCCAGACATAGTGGAAAAGCTTTTTGCTAAGATGTAGACGAGAAGAGACGCTAAAGACGAAGGTACGATGCTCTCCGCAGCTAAGAGCCGCTCCCGGGCGTCTTTCGGCAGAAGCCGCGCTAAGGAGTGCACAGTGAGCGGCACAATCGTCTTTGCGCGAAGAAGCCGCTTCTTCACCTCCGGGAGCCGGAGAGAGCGGCACCTTCGGAAAGGTGAAGAAGGAAGCTGTACAACACTGGGATTGTGTGCGCAGCTTGCCAACTGCTAGAAAACAGTACCTTTGCACTCTCCTGACTTTTCCAATCACATGAACATTCGATTGGAAGCTGTTTTGGACAACTTTTCTTTTCTTCATGCCAAACACTCGGCACACCTCCTTGCAACGTCTAGAACACGATGGGAGATGTTTTCTGTGCTGGCACAGTTTTTCCTCGCCAGACATAGTGGAAAAGCTTTTTGCTAAGATGTAGACGAGAAGAGACGCTAAAGACGAAGGTACGATGCTCTCCGGAGCTAAGAGCCGCTCCCGGGCGTCTTTCGGCAGAAGCCGCGCTAAGGAGTGCACAGTGAGCGGCACAATCGTCTTTGCACGAAGAAGCCGCTTCTTCGCCTCCGGGAGCCGGAGAGAGCGGCACCTTCGGAAAGGTGAAGAAGGAAGCTGTACAACACTGGGATTGTGTGCGCAGCTTGCCAACTGCTAGAAAACAGTACCTTTGCACTCTCCTGACTTTTCCAATCACATGAACATTCGATTGGAAGCTGTTTTGGACAACTTTTCTTTCCTTCATGCCAAACACTCGGCACACCTCCGTGCAACCTCTAGAACACGATGGGAGATGTTTTCTGTGCTGGCACAGTTTTTCCTCGCCAGACATAGTGGAAAAGCTTTTTGCTAAGATGTAGACGAGAAGAGACGCTAAAGACGAAGGTACGATGCTGTCCGGAGCTAAGAGCCGCTCCCGGGCGTCTTTCGGCAGAAGCCACGCTAAGGAGTGCACAGTGAGCGGCACAATCGTCTTTGCGCGAAGAAGCCGCTTCTTCGCCTCCGGGAGCCGGAGAGAGCGGCACCTTCGGAAAGGTGAAGAAGGAAGCTGTACAACACTGGGATTGTGTGCGCAGCTTGCCAACTGCTAGAAAACAGTACCTTTGCACTCTCCTGACTTTTCCAATCACATGAACATTCGATTGGAAGCTGTTTTGGACAACTTTTCTTTCCTTCATGCCAAACACTCGGCACACCTCCGTGCAACGTCTAGAACACGATGGGAGATGTTTTCTGTGCTGGCACAGTTTTTCCTCGCCAGACATAGTGGAAAAGCTTTTTGCTAAGATGTAGACGAGAAGAGACGCTAAAGACGAAGGTACGATGCTCTCCGCAGCTAAGAGCTGCTCCCGGGCGTCTTTCGGCAGAAGCCGCGCTAAGGAGTGCACAGTGAGCGGCACAATCGTCTTTGCGCGAAGAAGCCGCTTCTTCGCCTCCGGGAGCCGGAGAGAGCGGCACCTTCGGAAAGGTGAAGAAGGAAGCTGTACAACACTGGGATTGTGTGCGCAGCTTGCCAACTGATAGAAAACAGTACCTTTGCACTCTCCTGACTTTTCCAATCACATGAACATTCGATTGGAAGCTGTTTTGGACAACTTTTCTTTCCTTCATGCCAAACACTTGGCACACCTCCGTGCAACGTCTAGAACACGATGGGAGATGTTTTCTGTGCTGGCACAGTTTTTCCTCGCCAGACATAGTGGAAAAGCTTTTTGCTAAGATGTAGACGAGAAGAGACGCTAAAGACGAAAGTACGATGCTCTCCGGAGCTAAGAGCCGCTCCCGGGCGTCTTTCGGCAGAAGCCGCGCTAAGGAGTGCACAGTGAGCGGCACAATCGTCTTTGCGCGAAGAAGCCGCTTCTTCGCCTCCGGGAGCCGGAGAGAGCGGCACCTTCGGAAAGGTGAAGAAGGAAGCTGTACAACACTGGGATTGTGTGCGCAGCTTGCCAGCTGCTAGAAAACAGTACCTTTGCACTCTCCTGACTTTTCCAATCACATGAACATTCGATTGGAAGCTGTTTTGGACAACTTTTCTTCATGCCAAACACTCGGCACACCTCCGTGCAACGTCTAGAACACGATGGGAGATGTTTTCTGTGCTGGCACAGTTTTTCCTCGCCAGACATAGTGGAAAAGCTTTTTGCTAAGATGTAGACGAGAAGAGACGCTAAAGACGAAGGTACGATGCTCCCCGCAGCTAAGAGCCGCTCCCGGGCGTCTTTCGGCAGAAGCCGCGCTAAGGAGTGCACAGTGAGCGGCACAATCGTCTTTGCGCGAAGAAGCCACTTCTTCGCCTCCGGGAGCCGGAGAGAGCGGCACCTTCGGAAAGGTGAAGAAGGAAGCTGTACAACACTGGGATTGTGTGCGCAGCTTGCCAACTGCTAGAAAACAGTACCTTTGCACTCTCCTGACTTTTCCAATCACATGAACATTCGATTGGAAGCTGTTTTGGACAACTTTTCTTTCCTTCATGCCAAACACTCGGCAAACCTCCGTGCAACGTCTAGAACACGATGGGAGATGTTTTCTGTGCTGGCACAGTTTTTCCTCGCCAGACATAGTGGAAAAGCTTTTTGCTAAGATGTAGACGAGAAGAGACGCTAAAGACGAAGGTACGATGCTGTCCGGAGCTAAGAGCCGCTCCCGGGCGTCTTTCGGCAGAAGCCGCGCTAAGGAGTGCACAGTGAGCGGCACAATCGTCTTTGCGCGAAGAAGCCGCTTCTTCGCCTCCGGGAGCCGGAGAGAGCGGCACCTTCGGAAAGGTGAAGAAGGAAGCTGTACAACACTGGGATTGTGTGCGCAGCTTGCCAACTGCTAGTAAACAGTACCTTTGCACTCTCCTGACTTTTCCAATCACATGAACATTCGATTGGAAGCTGTTTTGGACAACTTTTCTTTCCTTCATGCCAAACACTCGGCACACCTCCGTGCAACGTCTAGAACACGATGGGAGATGTTTTCTGTGCTGGCACAGTTTTTCCTCGCCAGACATAGTGGAAAAGCTTTTTGCTAAGATGTAGACGAGAAGGGACGCTAAAGACGTAGGTACGATGCTCTCCGGAGCTAAGAGCCGCTCCCGGGCGTCTTTCGGCAGAAGCCGCGCTAAGGAGTGCCTAGTGAGCGGCACAATCGTCTTTGCGCGAAGAAGCCGCTTCTTCGCCTCCGGGAGCCGGAGAGAGCGGCACCTTCGGAAAGGTGAAGAAGGAAGCTGTACAACACTGGGATTGTGTGCGCAGCTTGCCAGCTGCTAGAAAACAGTACCTTTGCACTCTCCTGACTTTTCCAATCACATGAACATTCGATTGGAAGCTGTTTTGGACAACTTTCCTTCATGCCAAACACTCGGCACACATCCGTGCAACGTCTAGAACACGATGGGAGATGTTTTCTGTGCTGGCACAGTTTTTCCTCGCCAGACATAGTGGAAAAGCTTTTTGCTAAGATGTAGACGAGAAGAGACGCTAAAGACGAAGGTACGATGCTCTCCGGAGCTAAGAGCCGCTCCCGGGCGTCTTTCGGTAGAAGCCGCGCTAAGGAGTGCACAGTGAGCGGCACAATCGTCTTTGCGCGAAGAAGCCGCTTCTTCGCCTCCGGGAGCCGGAGAGAGCGGCACCTTCGGAAAGGTGAAGAAGGAAGCTGTACAACACTGGGATTGTGTGCGCAGCTTGCCAACTGATAGAAAACAGTACCTTTGCACTCTCCTGACTTTTCCAATCACATGAACATTCGATTGGAAGCTGTTTTGGACAACTTTTCTTTCCTTCATGCCAAACACTCGGCACACCTCCGTGCAACGTCTAGAACACGATGGGAGATGTTTTCTGTGCTGGCACAGTTTTTCCTCGCCAGACATAGTGGAAAAGCTTTTTGCTAAGATGTAGACGAGAAGAGACGCTAAAGACGAAGGTACGATGCTCTCCGGAGCTAAGAGCCGCTCCCGGGCGTCTTTCGGCAGAAGCCGCGCTAAGGAGTGCACAGTGAGCGGCACAATCGTCTTTGCGCGAAGAAGCCGCTTCTTCGCCTCCGGGAGCCGGAGAGAGCGGCACCTTCGGAAAGGTGAAGAAGGAAGCTGTACAACACTGGGATTGTGTGCGCAGCTTGCCAACTGCTAGAAAACAGTACCTTTGCACTCTCCTGACTTTTCCAATCACATGAACATTCGATTGGAAGCTGTTTTGGACAACTTTTCTTTCCTTCATGCCAAACACTCGGCACACCTCCGTGCAACGTCTAGAACACGATGGGAGATGTTTTCTGTGCTGGCACAGTTTTTCCTCGCCAGACATAGTGGAAAAGCTTTTTGCTAAGATGTAGACGAGAAGAGACGCTAAAGACGAAGGTACGATGCTCTCCGCAGCTAAGAGCCGCTCCCGGGCGTCTTTCGGCAGAAGCCGCGCTAAGGAGTGCACAGTGAGCGGCACAATCGTCTTTGCACGAAGAAGCCGCTTCTTCGCCTCCGGGAGCCGGAGAGAGCGGCACCTTCGGAAAGGTGAAGAAGGAAGCTGTACAACACTGGGATTGTGTGCGCAGCTTGCCAACTGATAGAAAACAGTACCTTTGCACTCTCCTGACTTTTCCAATCACATGAACATTCGATTGGAAGCTGTTTTGGACAACTTTTCTTCATGCCAAACACTCGGCACACCTCCGTGCAACGTCTAGAACACGATGGGAGATGTTTTCTGTGCTGGCACAGTTTTTCCTCGCCAGACATAGTAGAAAAGCTTTTTGCTAAGATGTAGACGAGAAGAGACGCTAAAGACGAAGGTACGATGCTCTCCGGAGCTAAGAGCCGCTCCCGGGCGTCTTTCGGCAGATGCCGCGCTAAGGAGTGCACAGTGAGCGGCACAATCGTCTTTGCGCGAAGAAGCCGCTTCTTCGCCTCCGGGAGCCGGAGAGAGCGGCACCTTCGGAAAGGTGAAGATGGAAGCTGTACAACACTGGGATTGTGTGCGCAGCTTGCCAACTGCTAGAAAACAGTACCTTTGCACTCTCCTGACTTTTCCAATCACATGAACATTCGATTGGAAGCTGTTTAGGACAACTTTTCTTTCCTTCATGCCAAACACTCGGCACACCTCAGTGCAACGTCTAGAACACGATAGGAGATATTTTCTGTGCTGGCACAGTTTTTCCTCGCCAGACATAGTGGAAAAGCTTTTTGCTAAGATGTAGACGAGAAGAGACGCTAAAGACGAAGGTACGATGCTCTCCGCAGCTAAGAGCCGCTCCCGGGCGTCTTTCGGCAGAAGCCGCGCTAAGGAGTGCACAGTGAGCGGCACAATCGTCTTTGCACGAAGAAGCCGCTTCTTCGCCTCCGGGAGCCGGAGAGAGCGGCACCTTCGGAAAGGTGAAGAAGGAAGCTGTACAACACTGGGATTGTGTGCGCAGCTTGCCAACTGATAGACAACAGTACCTTTGCACTCTCATAACTTTTCCAATCACATGAACATTCGATTGGAAGCTGTTTTGGACAACTTTTCTTTCCTTCATGCCAAACACTCGGCACACCTCCGTGCAACGTCTAGAACACGATGGGAGATGTTTTCTGTGCTGGCACAGTTTTTCCTCGCCAGACATAGTGGAAAAGCTTTTTGCTAAGATGTAGACGAGAAGAGACGCTAAAGACGAAGGTACGATGCTGTCCGGAGCTAAGAGCCGCTCCCGGGCGTCTTTCGGCAGAAGCCGCGCTAAGGAGTGCACAGTGAGCGGCACAATCGTCTTTGCACGAAGAAGCCGCTTCTTCGCCTCCGGGAGCCGGAGAGAGCGGCACCTTCGGAAAGGTGAAGAAGGAAGCTGTACAACACTGGGATTGTGTGCGCAGCTTGCCAACTGCTAGAAAACAGTACCTTTGCACTCTCCTGACTTTTCCAATCACATGAACATTCGATTGGAAGCTGTTTTGGACAACTTTTCTTTCCTTCATGCCAAACACTCGGCACACCTCCGTGCAACGTCTAGAACACGATGGGAGATGTTTTCTGTGCTGGCACAGTTTTTCCTCGCCAGACATAGTAGAAAAGCTTTTTGCTAAGATGTAGACGAGAAGAGACGCTAAAGACGAAGGTACGATGCTCTCCGGAGCTAAGAGCTGCTCCCGGGCGTCTTTCGGCAGAAGCCGCGCTAAGGAGTGCACAGTGAGCGGCACAATCGTCTTTGCGCGAAGAAGCCGCTTCTTCGCCTCCGGGAGCCGGAGAGAGCGGCACCTTCGGAAAGGTGAAGAAGGAAGCTGTACAACACTGGGATTGTGTGCGCAGCTTGAAAACTGCTAGTAAACAGTACCTTTGCACTCTCCTGACTTTTCCAATCACATGAACATTCGATTGGAAGCTGTTTTGGACAACTTTTCTTCATGCCAAACACTCGGCACACCTCCGTGCAACGTCTAGAACACGATGGGAGATGTTTTCTGTGCTGGCACAGTTTTTCCTCGCCAGACATAGTGGAAAAGCTTTTTGCTAAGATGTAGACGAGAAGAGACGCTAAAGACGAAGGTACGATGCTCTCCGGAGGTAAGAGCCGCTCCCGGGCGTCTTTCGGCAGAAGCCGCGCTAAGGAGTGCATAGTGAGCGGCACAATCGTCTTTGCGCGAAGAAGCCGCTTCTTCGCCTCCGGGAGCCGGAGAGAGCGGCACCTTCGGAAAGGTGAAGAAGGAAGCTGTACAACACTGGGAATGTGTGCGCAGCTTGCCAGCTGCTAGAAAACAGTACCTTTGCACTCTCCTAACTTTTCCAATCACATGAACATTCGATTGGAAGCTGTTTTGGACAACTTTTCTTTCCTTCATGCCAAACACTCGGCACACCTCCGTGCAACGTCTAGAACACGATGGGAGATGTTTTCTGTGCTGGCACAGTTTTTCCTCGCCAGACATAGTGGAAAAGCTTTTTGCTAAGATGTAGACGAGAAGAGACGCTAAAGACGAAGGTACGATGCTCTCCGCAGCTAAGAGCCGCTCCCGGGCGTCTTTCGGCAGAAGCCGCGCTAAGGAGTGCACAGTGAGCGGCACAATCGTCTTTGCGCGAAGAAGCCGCTTCTTCGCCTCCGGGAGCCGGAGAGAGCGGCACCTTCGGAAAGGTGAAGAAGGAAGCTGTACAACGCTGGGATTGTGTGCGCAGCTTGCCAACTGATAGAAAACAGTACCTTTGCACTCTCCTGACTTTTCCAATCACATGAAAATTCGATTGGAAGCTGTTTTGGACAACTTTTCTTTCCTTCATGCCAAACACTCGGCACACCTCCGTGCAACGTCTAGAACACGATGGGAGATGTTTTCTGTGCTGGCACAGTTTTTCCTCGCCAGACATAGTAGAAAAGCTTTTTGCTAAGATGTAGACGAGAAGAGACGCTAAAGACGAAGGTACGATGCTCTCCGTAGCTAAGAGCCGCTCCCGGGCGTCTTTTGGTAGAAGCCGCGCTAAGGAGTGCACAGTGAGCGGCACAATCGTCTTTGCGCGAAGAAGCCGCTTCTTCGCCTCCGGGAGCCGGAGAGAGCGGCACCTTCGGAAAGGTGAAGAAGGAAGCTGTACAACACTGGGATTTTGTGCGCAGCTTGCCAACTGCTAGAAAACAGTACCTTTGCACTCTCCTGACTTTTCCAATCACATGAACATTCGATTGGAAGCTGTTTTGGACAAGTTTTCTTTTCTTCATGCCAAACACTCGGCACACCTCCGTGCAACGTCTAGAACACGATAGGAGATGTTTTCTGTGCTGGCACAATTTTTCCTCGCCAGACATAGTAGAAAATCTTTTTGCTAAGATGTAGACGACAAGAGAGGCTAAGGACTGGATGTAAGCAAATGACACTCATCTTCAAAAAAGGCAATTATTAGGACTCGCAATCGTACAAACCAGCCAGCCTCTTTTTTATACCCAGGAAGTTGATGAAGCAGCTCTTCCTGGAAAACCTTGCCAGGCACATGAAAGACGACACAATAATGTAGTTAGCATGATTTTTCAGGGGCATTTCATGCTGAACATAACTTTAAACTCCTCTGATGAATTAACTTGACTGGTAGATGAAGGGAATATTATCTGCCTGGGCTTCAGGGAGGTTTTTGACATATCTCTACATGGCAGCACACATCCATATGGAAGCAATAGTGCAAAGGGGAGGGAATCAGTGTCTTTTCAGTGATGCTGAGTGAAAAGACAAGAGGCAGTGGGCACACACTGAAATACAGGAACATCAGGAAATGATTCTTTACTGTGAGGGTGAGTGAACCACGGCACAGACTGCCCAGAAAGATTGTGGAGCCTGGATCTTTGAAGACATTAAAAGTACACCCAGACAGAATCCTGGGCAAGAGGCTCTAGGTATCCTGGTTTAGGCAGGGGGGTTGGGCCTGGTTAGCCCCACCAACCCCTTCCACTCTCATTCATTCTGTGCTAGTGAATTCTCTTCAAGATGCATTTCAAGCACTGGCATGACAAAGTTCTGTGCAGACACAGATCCAAATGGACATGGCATCTAAGTTCCTTAAGCAGTCTTCAAGAAGAATGTAAACCTCTGGGGCAAGTGTCTCTTCCCTAACTGAATCCCTTTCATGGGAAAATTCCCAGCTCTAGAAAGATCTTCTGATACGCATGCTTAAGACTGACACTGGCTGAGCAAATTTCTCCCTATGTGTATCTAAGACCAGTTAGGATCTTCACCCAAAGTGCTGTCAACATAGTCACAGAATGCCTACTGTTAAGAAGTGACAACTTCCATCAGAATGGCAACCATTGGTCCACCAAATGGATGAATGGATGGGAATTATCTGCTTGGGTTAAAAACAAAAAGAAAGAGTTGGTCTTTACTTATCAATTTCATTGCAATATTGATAAGGGAAGAAAAAGACCTAAGTCCTTGACTTTCTTAACTGGAGGAAAGATTTTAAAAATTCCTTGTAAAAATGTATGATCACAGTCAGACTATTGAAACCATTTGAGTTGGGAAAAAAGTTCCAAAATTGTCTAGAGAGTGGCAAAGAAGCCAAGAAAATAGGAAAGAAACAAAAAGAGGGCAAAAGAGTAAGCTTCAGTGTACAAGCTCGTTCTAGAAGTAGTCTGCCGGGGAAAGGAAGCCCCAGTTGAATTTCCAATGTATTCCTGAGCTTGATTCAGTAACTGGTCAATGTAAAAACCAATCCTTTTGTATAACTTCTTCCAGCAACAAAAACTCCAACAGGTTGACACTACCATCATGCCTGTTCCAGACATATTTCAAAGAGAAATGATGATTTTCTTGAAAACCTACTTGCATAAAAGTTGCAAGATGGTGGAGGGATTGCCACATCCTCCTTCCTCCACCTGGCTTGAAAGTAGATTTGATAAAATATGCAACAAAGCACATGATTTATAAGGTAGAGTGAAATGGATGATTTGGGAATTGATCTCTTGTTGATAGTAAACTTCACATCCACTCTGTGTGACCTTTCTAAAACAAAATGTGGAGCTGAGGCATGAATCTGCCACAACAATTGTAAAGCAAACATACACACTCCCCTTCACATGCCCCCCCTTCCACACACACCTAGGCACACACAGAGATCAGCATAGCAGATCATGAACACCTTGGAAAAGACTGAAATGCTAAACGCCTCTCTTGATGGGCAAAAGAGCTGGTGCAGTAATTCAAATGCCTGGTACAAAAATTCTGTTTCATATTTAGCTCCTATTTAAAACACAGCTTTTCATTTCATTCTATTTACAGAATATTTTCTTTTCATTTGTTTCTTTAAAATTACTTAGTTCTCACCTGTTGTATGTCTAGGAATATTTTCTTGCAAAAATAGAAAAAAATAGATGCTATCTTTTCAGCAGAAAACATTGGTTGATACAATTTTAAACCATCATGATATGGAAGAATTGTTCTGTCCCTCTCGAAGGTGGAAGAAGCATTTGGATCACAGATCATCTACAATGAAATACTTGACATGTTTAAGATGCTTTCAATCAATTTTGATCGTCAATTGCTTCTTCGTTGTAAACAGTCATTTTTCAGTGAAGGGAAAGTGTGTGTGGTATATCTACATGATGTGTTCAAACCCAGTTCCTACTAATGGCCAGGCTGAATTCCAGGAAATAACGTCCCGAATGATATTTTGCCGCCTTCTTTGGCACTTCATGAAATCTTACCATGATGAAGTGCTGAAACACAGAGATTTTCTCTTAGAGAGTGTCTCATGTTGTAACCCATCCCATGGATTTTATGCTGTAATTCTTATCTCTTTTAAAATTTGCTATCTTCTGTACAGTTTTCATGAACATTTCTGTTACAGTAGTGAATAGCACAGATAAATGTCATTTTGTACAACTTTGAATTTACCCCAAGAGCTGAGAGAAAACTTGCTCCTATACTTCAATCCCAGTTTCTTCTATAGTCCAACTTTGTTTCTCTACCACCAAGCTTCTCCTTTGTTGCTGCTCCAAGCCCCGTCCAAGCTGACCTTGAATACTTTCAGGGATGGGACACCCACAACTTCCCTGGGCAACCTGTTCCAGTGTTCCAGCACTCCCACAGTAAAAAAGGCCTTCCTTTCATCTAATATGTGTAGGAAATCATAAATCTAGGCATAGAAATTTGGAGTGCAAATTTGAAATTCTTTTGATTTGAAGCACATTTTATATGAATACTGACTTACAGATGACTAAAAGATGTTGATGGGCATTTGAGCTGACAAGTTTTGAAAAAGTGTACGGAAATTAACATTGAAACCACTAAAATTAAAAACTTCTTCCCATTTTCTTTCTCCTCTCCTATTCAAAATTGCAAATGTCAGATATCAGTGCTTCATGCAAACCTCTCAGATGCTCTCAGGGAAAAAGCATTTATTTCAGACTAAGTTGCGGTTGACGTAGAACTTTAACAGCTGCAGTGTGCCTGGAATTCAGGGCTTCCTGTTTGAAAAAATCCTATCTCTAGGCTGAACCCTAACCCTAAGCCTAGGCAGATAAATCAGCCTGGGTATAGGGATGTTCCCAAGGAAAAAAGCACTGGAAGGAGCATGTTGAGGCAATTTTTGGCTGCCCTTGGGAAGCCTTTTGCAGCTGCACTGGGTCTGGAGCTCAGGGTTTACTGATTTAAAATCCCTATCTCTTGGCGTGACCATAGGTGCAACTGGAGGCAAGTAAATCAGCCTAGGTTCAAAGATGGTCCCAAGGAAAAAGCGCTGGAGGCAGCCATGTTGTGGCACTTTTCCCCTCCTCTTGGGTAGTCCTTGGCAGCTGCTGTGTTCTTGGAACTCAGGGCTTTCTGGTTAAAAAAACACTAACCCTAGGCGTAACTCTAACCCTCACCCTAGGAAGGAAAATGAGCCTATGGTTCGGGATGCACTCATGAGAATAGCAGCAGAGGCAGCAAAGTTGTGTCACTTCTGCGGCACTCTTGGGATGCCTTGAACAGCTGCAGTGTGCCTGGAGCTAAGGGCTTCCTAGTTTTAAAAATCCTAGCCCTAGGCCTAAGCCTTACAGTAACCCTGGGAAGGTAAATCAGCCTGGTGTTAGGCTTCTTGCCAAGGAAAAAGCCGTGAAAGCAACCATGTTGTGGCACTTTTGCACTCCCTTTTGGATGCCTTTCACAGCTCCAGTGTGCCTGAAACTCAGGGCTTCCTGATTTTAAAAATCCTAGCCCTAGGCCGAACCCCAACCCTAAGACGAGAAAGGCAAATCAGCCAGGAATTAGGCATGTCCCCAAGGAAAAAGCTGTGGAGGCAGGCATGTTGTGGTACTTTTGCGCTCTTCTTGGGAAGTCCTTCGCAGCTGCTGTGTTCTTGGAACTCAGGTCTTTCTGGTTAATAGAACCCTTACCCTAGGCGTAACTCAAACCTTAACCCTAGGAAGGAAAATCAGCCTGTGGATCGGGATGGTCTCATGGAAATATCAGTGGTGGCAGCCAAGTTGCGTCACTTTTGCGCTCCCCTTGGGATGCCTTTCGCAGCTGCAGTGTGCCTGGAGCCCAGGGCTTCCTGGTTTTAAAAGTCCTAGGCCTAAGCCTAACAGTAACCCTAGGAAGGTAAATCAGCCGCGTATTAGGGTTCTTCCTAAAGGAAAAGCCGTGAAAGCAGCCATGTTGTGGCACTTCTGCACTCCCGTTTGGGATGCCTTTGGCAGATGCAGTAAGCCTGGAACTCAGGGCTTCCTAGTTAAAAAAAACCTAGCCCTAGGCCGAACCCCAACCCTAAGACGAGAAAGGCAAATCAGCCAGGAATTAGGCATGTCCCCAAGGAAAAAGCTGTGGAGGCAGACACGTTGTGGTACTTTTGCGCTCTTCTTGGCTAGTCCTTCGCAGCTGCTGTGTTCTTGGAACTCAGGGCTTTCTGGTTAATAGAACTCTTACCCTAGGCGTAACTCAAACCTTAACCCTAGGAAGGAAAATCAGCCTATGGTTCGGGATGGTCTCATGAGAATAGCAGCAGAGGCAGCCAAGTTGTGCACTTCTGCGGCCCTCTTGGGATGCCTTGAACAGCTGCATGTGCCTGGAGCTAAGGGCTTCCTGGTTTTAAAACTCCTAGGCCTAAGCCTAACAGTAACCCTAGGAAGGTAAATCAGCCGCGTATTAGGGTTCTTCCTAAGGGAAAAGCAGTGAAAGCAGCCATGTTGTGGCACTTCTGCACTCCCTTTGGGATGCTTTTTGCAGATGAAGTAAGCCTGGAACTAAGGGCTTCCTAGTTATAAAAATCCTAGCCCTAGGCCGAACCCCAACCCTAAGACGAGAAATGCAAATCAGCCAGGAATTAGGCATGTCCCCAAGGAAAAAGCTGTGGAGGCAGGCATGTTGTGGTACTTTTGCGCTCTTCTTGGGTAGTCCTTCGCAGCTGCTGTGTTCTTGGAACTCAGGGCTTTCTGGTTAATAGAACCCTTACTCCAGGCGTAACTCAAACCTTAACCCTAGGAAGGAAAATCAGCCTATGGTTCAGGATGGTCTCATGAGAATAGCAGCAGAGGCAGCCAAGTTGTGGCACTTTTGCGCTCCCCTTGGGATGCCTTTCGCAGCTGCAGTGTGCCTGGAACTCAGGGCTTCCTGGTTAAAAAACTCCAAGCCCTAGGCTGAACCCTAACCCTAACCCTAGGCAGATAAATCAGCCTAGGTATAGGGATGGTGCCAAGGAAAAAGCTGTGAAAGCTGCCATGTTGTTGCACTTTTGTACTCCCCTTGGGATGCCTTGAACAGCTGCAGTGTGCCTGGAGCTAAGGGCTTCCTAGTTTTAAAAATCCTAGCCCTAGGCCTAAGCCTAACAGTAACCAAGGGAAGGGAAATCAGCCTGGTGTGAAGCTTCTTGCCAAGGAAAAAGCCGCGAATACAACCATGTTGTGGCACTTTTGCACTCCCTTTGGGATGCATTTCACAGCTCCAGTGTGCCTGGAACTCAGGGCTTCCTGATTTTAAAAATCCTAGCACTAGGCCGAACCCTAACCCTAAGACGAGAAAGGCAAATCAGCCAGGAATTAGGCATGTCCCCAAGGAAAAAGCTGTGGAGGCAGGCACGTTGTGGTAGTTTTCCGCTCTTCTTGGGTAGTCCTTCGCAGCTGCTGTGTTCTTGGAACTCAGGGCTTTCTGGTTAATAGAACTCTTACCCTAGGCGTAACTCAAACCTTAACCCTAGGAAGGAAAATCAGCCTATGATTCGGGATGGTCTCATGAGAATGGTAGCAGAGGCAGCCAAGTTGAGTCACTTCTGCGGCCCTCTTGGGATGCCTTTAACAGCTGCATATGCTTGGATCCCAGGGCTTCCTGGTTTTAAAAGTCCTAGGTCTAAGCCTAACAGTAACCCTAGGAAGGTAAATCAGCCGGGTATTAGGGTTCTTCCTAAGGGAAAAGCTGTGAAAGCAGCCATGTTGTCGCACTTTTGCACTCCCTTTGGGATGCCTTTTGCAGATGCAGTAAGCCTGGAACTCAGGGCTTCCTGGTTAAAAAACTCCAAGCCCTAGGCTGAACCCTAACCCTAACCCTAGGCAGATAAAACAGACTAGGTATAGGGATGGTGCCAAGGAAAAAGCTGTGAAAGCTTCCATGTTGTTGCACTTTTGTACTCCCCTTGGGATGCCTTGAACAGCTGCAGTGTGCCTGGAGCCCAGGGCTTCCTAGTTTTAAAAATCCTAGCCCTAGGCCTAAGCCTAACAGTAACCCTGGGAAGGTAAATCAGCCTGGTGTTAGGCTTCTTGCCAAGGAAAAAGCCGTGAAAGCAACCATGTTGTGGCACATTTGCGCTCCCCTTGGGATGCCTTTCGCAGCTGCAGTGTGCCTGGAGCCCAGGGCTTCCTGGTTTTCAAAGTCCTAGGCCTAAGCCTAACAGTAACCCTAGGAAGGTAAATCAGCCGCGTATTAGGGTTCTTCCTAAGGGAAAAGCAGTGAAAGCAGCCATGTTGTGGCACTTCTGCACTCCCTTTGGGATGCCTTTGGCAGATGCAGTAAGCCTGGAACTCAGGGCTTCCTAGTTAAAAAATCCTAGCCCTAGGCCGAACCCCAACCCTAAGACAAGAAAGGCAAATCAGCCAGGAATTAGGCATGTCCCCAAGGAAAAAGCTGTGGAGGCAGGCATGTTGTGGTACTTTTGCGCTCTTCTTGGGTAGTCCTTCGCAGCTGCTGTGTTCTTGGAACTCAGGGCTTTCTGGTTAATAGAACCCTTACCCTAGGCGTAACTCAAACCTTAACCCTAAGAAGGAAAATCAGCCTATGTTTCGGGATGGTCTCATGAGAATAGCAGCAGAGGCAGCCAAGTTGTGTCACTTTTGCGGCCCTCTTGGGATGCCTTTAACAGCTGCATGTGCCTGGAGCCCAGGGCTTCCTGGTTTTAAAAGTCCTAGGCCTAAGCCTAACAGTAACCCTAGGAAGGTAAATCAGCCGCGTATTAGGGTTCTTCCTAGGGGAAGAGCCGTGAAAGCAGCCATGTTGTGGCACTTCTGCACTCCCTTTGGGATGCCTTTGGCAGATGCAGTAAGCCTGGAACTCAGGGCTTCCTAGTTAAAAAAATCCTAGCCCTAGGCCGAACCCCAACCCTAAGACGAGAAAGGCAAATCAGCCAGGAATTAGGCATGTCCCCAAGGAAAAAGCTGTGGAGGCAGGCATGTTGTGGTACTTTTGCGCTCTTCTTGGGTAGTCCTTCGCAGCTGCTGTGTTCTTGGAACTCAGGGCTTTCTGTTTAATAGAACCCTTACCCTAGGCGTAACTCAAACCTTAACCCTAGGAAGGAAAATCAGCCTATGGTTCGGGATGGTCTCATGGAAATATCAGTGGTGGCAGCCAAGTTGTGTCACTTTTGCGCTCCCCTTGGGATGCCTTTCGCAGCTGCAGTGTGCCTGGAGCCCAGGGCTTCCTGGTTTTAAAAGTCCTAGGCCTAAGCCTAACAGTAACCCTAGGAAGGTAAATCAGCCGCGTATTAGGGTTCTTCCTAAGGGAAAAGCCGTGAAAGCAGCCATGTTGTGGCACTTCTGCACTCCCTTTGGGATGCCTTTGGCAGATGCAGTAAGCCTGGAACTCAGGGCTTCCTAGTTAAAAAAATCCTAGCCCTAGGCCGAACCCCAAGCCTAAGACGAGAAAGGCAAATCAGCCAGGAATTAGGCATGTCCCCAAGGAAAAAGCTGTGGAGGCAGGCATGTTGTGGTACTTTTGCGCCCTTCTTGGGAAGTCCTTCGCAGCTGCTGTGTTCTTGGAACTCAGGGCTTTCTGGTTAATAGAACCCTTACCCTAGGCGTAACTCAAACCTTCACCCTAGGAAGGAAAATCAGCCTATGGTTCGGAATGGTCTCATGGAAATATCAGTGGTGGCAGCCAAGTTGTGTCACTTTTGCGCTCCCCTTGGGATGCCTTTCGCAGCTGCAGTGTGCCTGGAGCCCAGGGCTTCCTGGTTTTAAAAGTCCTAGGCCTAAGCCTAACAGTAACCCTAGGAAGGTAAATCAGCCGCGTATTAGGGTTCTTCCTAAGGGAAAAGCCGTGAAAGCAGCCATGTTGTGGCACTTCTGCACTCCCTTTGGGATGCCTTTGGCAGATGCAGTAAGCCTGGAACTCAGGGCTTCCTAGTTAAAAAAATCCTAGCCCTAGGCCGAACCCCAACCCTAAGACGAGAAAGGCAAATCAGCCAGGAATTAGACATGTCCCCAAGGAAAAAGCTGTGGAGGCAGGCATGTTGTGGTACTTTTGCGCTCTTCTTGGGAAGTCCTTCGCAGCTGCTGTGTTCTTGGAACTCAGGGCTTTCTGGTTAATAGAACCCTTACCCTAGGCGTAACTCAAACCTTCACCCTAGGAAGGAAAATCAGCCTATGGTTCGGGATGGTCTCATGGAAATATCAGTGGTGGCAGCCAAGTTGTGTCACTTTTGCGCTCCCCTTGGGATGCCTTTCGCAGCTGCAGTGTGCCTGGAGCCCAGGGCTTCCTGGTTTTAAAAGTCCTAGGCCTAAGCCTAACAGTAACCCTAGGAAGGTAAATCAGCTGGGTATTAGGGTTCTTCCTAAGGGAAAAGCCGTGAAAGCAACCATGTTGTGGCACTTCTGCACTCCCTTTGGGATGCCTTTGGCAGATGCAGTAAGCCTGGAACTCAGGGCTTCCAAGGTAAAAAAATCCTAGCCCTAGGCCAAACCCCAACCCTAAGACGAGAAAGGCAAATCAGCCAGGAATTAGGCATGTCCCCAAGGAAAAAGCTGTGGAGGCAGGCATGTTGTGGTACTTTTGCGCTCTTCTTGGGTAGTCCTTCGCAGCTGCTGTGTTCTTGGAACTCAGGTCTTTCTGGTTAATAGACCTCTTACCCTAGGCGAAACTCAAACATTAACCCTAGGAAGGAAAATCAGCCTATGGTTCGGGATGGTCTCATGAGAATAGAAGCAGAGGCAGCCAAGTTGTGTCACTTCTGCGGCCCTCTTGGGATGCCTTTAACAGCTGCAGTGTGCCTGGAGCCCAGGGCTTCCTGGTTTTAAAAGTCCTAGGCCTAAGCCTAACAGTAACCCTAGGAAGGTAAATCAGCCGCGTATTAGGGTTCTTCCTAAGGGAAAAGCCGTGAAAGCAGCCATGTTGTGGCACTTCTGCACTCCCTTTGGGATGCCATTGGCAGATGCAGTAAGCCTGGAACTCAGGGCTTCCTGGTTAAAAAACTCCAAGCCCTAGGCTGAACCCTAACGCTAACCCTAGGCAGATAAATCAGCCTAGGTATAGGGATGGTGCCAAGGAAAAAGCTGTGAAATCTGCCATGTTGTTGCACTTTTGTACTCCCCTTGGGATGCCTTGAACAGCTGCAGTGTGCCTGGAGCCCAGGGCTTCCTAGTTTTAAAAATCCTAGCCCTAGGCCTAAGCCTAACAGTAACCCTGGGAAGGGAAATAAGCCTGGTGTTAGGCTTCTTGCTAAGGAAAAAGCCGTGAAAGCAACCATGTTGTGTCACTTTTGCGCTCCCCTTGGGATGCCTTTCGCAGCTGCAGTGTGCCTGGAGGCCAGGGCTTCCTGGTTTTAAAAGTCCTAGGCCTAAGCCTAACAGTAACCCTAGGAAGGTAAATCAGCCGCGTATTAGGGTTCTTCCTAAGGGAAAAGCCGTGAAAGCAGCCATGTTGTGGCACTTCTGCACTCCCTTTGGGATGCCTTTGGCAGATGCAGTAAGCCTGGAACTCAGGGCTTCCTAGTTAAAAAAATCCTAGCCCTAGGCCGAACCCCAACCCTAAGACGAGAAAGGCAAATCAGCCAGGAATTAGGCATGTCCCCAAGGAAAAAGCTGTGGAGGCAGGCATGTTGTGGTACTTTTGCGCTCTTCTTGGGTAGTCCTTCGCAGCTGCTGTGTTCTTGGAACTCAGGGCTTTCTGCTTAATAGAACCCTTACCCTAGGCGTAACTCAAACCTTAACCCTAGGAAGGAAAATCAGCCTATGGTTCGGGATGGTCTCATGAGAATAGCAGCAGAGGCAGCCAAGTTGTGGCACTTCTGCGGCCCTCTTGGGATTCCTTGAACAGCTGCATGTGCCTGGAGCTAAGGGCTTCCTGGTTTTAAAAGTCCTAGGCCTAAGCCTAACAGTAACCCTAGGAAGGTAAATCAGCCGCGTATTAGGGTTCTTCCTAAGGGAAAAGCCGTGAAAGCAGCCATGTTGTGGCACTTCTGCACTCCCTTTGGGATGCCTTTGGCAGATGCAGTAAGCCTGGAACTCAGGGCTTCCTAGTTAAAAAAATCCTAGCCCTAGGCCGAACCCCAACCCTAAGACGAGAAAGGCAAATCAGCCAGGAATTAGGCATGTCCCCAAGGAAAAAGCTGTGGAGGCAGGCATGTTGTGGTACTTTTGCGCTCTTCTTGGCTAGTCCTTCGCAGCTGCTGTGTTCTTGGAACTCAGGGCTTTCTGGTTAATAGAACCCTTACCCTAGGCGTAACTCAAACCTTCACCCTAGGAAGGAAAATCACCCTATGGTTCGGGATGGTCTCATGGAAATATCAGTGGTGGCAGCCAAGTTGTGTCACTTTTGCGCTCCCCTTGGGATGCCTTTCGCAGCTGCAGTGTGCCTGGAGCCCAGGGCTTCCTGGTTTTAAAAGTCCTAGGCCTAAGCCTAACAGTAACCCTAGGAAGGTAAATCAGCCGCGTATTAGGGTTCTTCCTAAGGGAAAAGCCGTGAAAGCAGCCATGTTGTGGCACTTCTGCACTCCCTTTGGGATGCCTTTGGCAGATGCAGTAAGCCTGGAACTCAGGGCTTCCTAGGTAAAAAAATCCTAGCCCTAGGCCGAACCCCAACCCTAAGACGAGAAAGGCAAATCAGCCAGGAATTAGGCATGTCCCCAAGGAAAAAGCTGTGGAGGCAGGCATGTTGTGGTACTTTTGCGCTCTTCTTGGGTAGTCCTTCGCAGCTGCTGTGTTCTTGGAACTCAGGGCTTTCTGGTTAATAGACCTCTTACCCTAGGCGAAACTCAAACATTAACCCTAGGAAGGAAAATCAGCCTATGGTTCGGGATGGTCTCATGAGAATAGAAGCAGAGGCAGCCAAGTTGTGTCACTTCTGCGGCCCTCTTGGGATGCCTTTAACAGCTGCAGTGTGCCTGGAGCCCAGGGCTTCCTGGTTTTAAAAGTCCTAGGCCTAAGCCTAACAGTAACCCTAGGAAGGTAAATCAGCCGGGTATTAGGGTTCTTCCTAAGGGAAAAGCCGTGAAAGCAGCCATTTTGTGGCACTTTTGCACTCCCTTTGGGATGCCTTTGGCAGATGCAGTAAGCCTGGAACTCAGGGCTTCCTGGTTAAAAAACTCCAAGCCCTAGGCTGAACCCTAACACTAACCCTAGGCAGATAAATCAGCCTAGGTATAGGGATGGTGCCAAGGAAAAAGCTGTGAAAGCTGCCATGTTGTTGCACTTTTGTACTCCCCTTGGGATGCCTTGAACAGCTGCAGTGTGCCTGGATCTAAGGGCTTCCTAGTTTTAAAAATCCTAGCCCTAGGCCTAAGCCTTACAGTAACCCTGGGAAGGGAAATCAGCCTGGTGTTAAGCTTCTTGCCAAGGAAAAAGGCGTGAAAGCAACCATGTTGTGGCACTTCTGCACTCCCTTTTGGAGGCCTTTCACAGCTCCAGTGTGCCTGGAACTCAGGGCTTCCTGATTTTAAAAATCCTAGCACTAGGCCGAACCCCAAACCTAAGACGAGAAAGGCAAATCAGCCAGGAATTAGGCATGTCCCCAAGGAAAAAGCTGTGGAGGCAGGCACGTTGTGGTACTTTTGCGCTCTTCTTGGGTAGTCCTTCGCAGCTGCTGTGTTCTTGGAACTCAGGGCTTTCTGGTTAATAGAACTCTTACCCTAGGCGTAACTCAAACCTTAACCCTAAGAAGGAAAATCAGCCTATGGTTCGGGATGGTCTCATGAGAATAGCAGCAGAGGCAGCCAAGTTGTGTCACTTCTGCGGCCCTCTTGGGATGCTTTGAACAGCTGCATGTGCCTGGAGCTAAGAGATTCCTGGTTTTAAAAGTCCTAGGCCTAAGCCTAACAGTAACCCTAGGAAGGTAAATCAGCCGCGTATTAGGGTTCTTCCTAAGGGAAAAGCCGTGAAAGCAGCCATGTTGTGGCACTTCTGCACTCCCTTTGGGATGCTTTTGGCAGATGAAGTAAGCCTGGAACTCAGGGCTTCCTAGTTAAAAAAATCCTAGCCCTAGGCCGAACCCCAACCCTAACACGAGAAAGGCAAATCAGCCAGGAATTAGGCATGTCCCCAAGGAAAAAGCTGTGGAGGCAGGCATGTTGTGGTACTTTTGCGCTCTCCTTGGGTAGTCCTTCGCAGCTGCTGTGTTCTTGGAACTCAGGGCTTTCTGGTTAATAGAACCCTTACCCCAGGCGTAACTCAAAACTTAACCCTAGGAAGGAAAATCAGCCTATGGTTCGGGATGGTCTCATGAGAATAGCAGCAGAGGCAGCCAAGTTGTGTCTCTTTTGCGCTGCCCTTGGGATGCCTTTCGCAGCTGCAGTGTGCCTGGAGCCCAGGGCTTCCTGGTTTTAAAAGTCCTAGGCCTAAGCCTAAGAGTAACCCTAGGAAGGTAAATCAGCCGCGTATTAGGGTTCTTCCTAAGGGAAAAGCCGTGAAAGCAGCCATGTTGTGGCACTTCTGCACTCCCTTTGGGATGCCTTTGGCAGATGCAGTAAGCCTGGAACTCAGGGCTTCCTGGTTAAAATCTCCAAGCCCTAGGCTGAAGACTAACCCTATCCCCAGGAAGGAAAATCAGCCTAAGTATAGGGATCGTGCAACGTCTAGAACACGATGGGAGATGTTTTCTGTGCTGGCAGAGTTTTTCCTCGCCAGACATAGTAGAAAAGCTTTTTGCTAAGATGTAGACGGGAAGAGACGCTAAATACGAAGGTACGATGCTCTCCGGAGCTAAGAGCCGCTCCCGGGCGTCTTTCGGCAGAAGCCGCGCTAAGGAGTCCACAGTGAGCGGCACAATCGTCTTTGCGCGAAGAAGCCGCTTCTTCGCCTCCGGGAGCCGGAGAGAGCGGCACCTTCGGAAAGGTGAAGAAGGAAGCTGTACAACACTGGGATTGTGTGCGCAGCTTGCCAACTGCTAGAAAACAGTACCTTTGCACTCTCCTGACTTTTCCAATCACATGAACATTCGATTGGAAGCTGTTTTGGACAACTTTTCTTTCCTTCATGCCAAACACTCGGCACACCTCCGTGCAACGTCTAGAACACGATGGGAGATGTTTTCTGTGCTGGCACAGTTTTTCCTCGCCAGACATAGTGGAAAAGCTTTTTGCTAAGATGTAGACGAGAAGAGACGCTAAAGACGGAGGTACGATGCTCTCCGCAGCTAAGAGCCGCTCCCGGGCGTCTTTTGGCAGAAGCCGCGCTAAGGAGTGCACAGTGAGCGGCACAATCGTCTTTGCGCGAAGAAGCTGCTTCTTCGCCTCCGGGAGCCGGAGAGAGCGGCACCTTCGGAAAGGTGAAGAAGGAAGCTGTACAACACTGGGATTGTGTGCGCAGCTTGCCAACTGCTAGAAAACAGTACCTTTGCACTCTCCTGACTTTTCCAATCACATGAACATTCGATTGGAAGCTGTTTTGGACAACTTTTCTTTCCTTCATGCCAAACACTCGGCACACCTCCGTGCAACGTCTAGAACGCGATGGGAAATGTTTTCTGTGCTGGCACAGTTTTTCCTCGCCAGACATAGTGGAAAAGCTTTTTGGTAAGATGTAGACGAGAAGAGACGCTAAAGACGAAGGTACGATGCTCTCCGGAGCTAAGAGCCGCTCCCGGGCGTCTTTCGGCAGAAGCCGCGCTAAGGAGTGCACAGTGAGCGGCACAATCGTCTTTGCGCGAAGAAGCCGCTTCTTCGCCTCCGGGAGCCGGAGAGAGCGGCACCTTCGGAAAGGTGAAGAAGGAAGCTGTACAACACTGGGATTGTGTGCGCAGCTTGCCAACTGCTAGAAAACAGTACCTTTGCACTCTCCTGACTTTTCCAATCACATGAACATTCGATTGGAAGCTGTTTTGTACAAGTTTTCTTTTCTTCATGCCAAACACTCGGCACACCTCCGTGCAACGTCTAGAACACGATGGGAGATGTTTTCTGTGCTGGCACAGTTTTTCCTCGCCAGACATAGTGGAAAAGCTTTTTGCTAAGATGTAGACGAGAAGAGACGCTAAAGACGAAGGTACGATGCTGTCCGGAGCTAAGAGCCGCTCCCGGGCGTCTTTCGGCAGAAGCCGCGCTAAGGAGTGCACAGTGAGCGGCACAATCGTCTTTGCACGAAGAAGCCGCTTCTTCGCCTCCGGGAGCCGGAGAGAGCGGCACCTTCGGAAAGGTGAAGAAGGAAGCTGTACAACACTGGGATTGTGTGCGCAGCTTGCCAACTGCTAGAAAACAGTACCTTTGCACTCTCCTGACTTTTCCAATCACATGAACATTCGATTGGAAGCTGTTTTGGACAACTTTTCTTTCCTTCATGCCAAACACTCGGCACACCTCCGTGCAACGTCTAGAACACGATGGGAGATGTTTTCTGTGCTGGCACAGTTTTTCCTCGCCAGACATAGTGGAAAAGCTTTTTGCTAAGATGTAGACGAGAAGAGACGCTAAAGACGAAGGTACGATGCTCTCCGGAGCTAAGAGCCGCTCCCGGGCGTCTTTCGGCAGAAGCCGCGCTAAGGAGTGCACAGTGAGCGGCACAATCGTCTTTGCGCGAAGAAGCCGCTTCTTCGCCTCCGGGAGCCGGAGAGAGCGGCACCTTCGGAAAGGTGAAGAAGGAAGCTGTACAACACTGGGATTGTGTGCGCAGCTTGCCAACTGCTAGAAAACAGTACCTTTGCACTCTCCTGACTTTTCCAATCACATGAACATTCGATTGGAAGCTGTTTTGGACAACTTTTCTTTCCTTCATGCCAAACACTCGGCACACCTCCGTGCAACCTCTAGAACACGATGGGAGATGTTTTCTGTGCTGGCACAGTTTTTCCTCGCCAGACATAGTGGAAAAGCTTTTTGCTAAGATGTAGACGAGAAGAGACGCTAAAGACGAAGGTACGATGCTCTCCGGGGCTAAGAGCCGCTCCCGGGCGTCTTTCGGCAGAAGCCGCGCTAAGGAGTGCACAGTGAGCGGCACAATCGTCTTTGCGCGAAGAAGCCGCTTCTTCGCCTCCGGGAGCCGGAGAGAGCGGCACCTTCGGAAAGGTGAAGAAGGAAGCTGTACAACACTGGGATTGTGTGCGCAGCTTGCCAACTGCTAGAAAACAGTACCTTTGCACTCTCCTGACTTTTCCAATCACATGAACATTCGATTGGAAGCTGTTTTGGACAACTTTTCTTTCCTTCATGCCAAACACTCGGCACACCTCCGTGCAACGTCTAGAACACGATAGGAGATGTTTTCTGTGCTGGCACAGTTTTTCCTCGCCAGACATAGTGGAAAAGCTTTTTGCTAAGATGTAGACGACAAGAGAGGCTAAGGACTGGATGTAAGCAAATGACACTCATCTTCAAAAAGGCATTTAGGAGGACTCGCAATCGTACAAACCAGCCAGCCTCTTTTTTATACCCAGGAAGTTGATGAAGCAGCTCTTCCTGGAAAACCTTGCCAGGCACATGAAAGACGACACAATAATGTAGTTAGCATGATTTTTCGGGGCATTTCATGCTGAACATAACTTTAAACTCCTCTGATGAATTAACTTGACTGGTAGATGAAGGGAATATTATTCTGCCTGGGCTTCAGGGAGGTTTTTGACATATCTCTACATGGCAGCACACATCCATATGGAAGCAATAGTGCAAAGGGGAGGGAATCAGTGTCTTTTCAGTGATGCTGAGTGAAAAGACAAGAGGCAGTGGGCACACACTGAAATACAGGAACATCAGGAAATGATTCTTTACTGTGAGGGTGAGTGAACCACGGCACAGACTGCCCAGAAAGATTGTGGAGCCTGGATCTTTGAAGACATTAAAAGTACACCCAGATAGAATCCTGGGCAAGAGGCTCTAGGTATCCTGGTTTAGGCAGGGGGGTTGGGCCTGGTTAGCCCCACCAACCCCTTCCACTCTCATTCATTCTGTGCTAGTGAATTCTCTTCAAGATGCATTTCAAGCACTGGCATGACAAAGTTCTGTGCAGACACAGATCCAAATGGACTTGGCATCTAAGTTCCTTAAGCAGTCTTCAAGAAGAATGTAAACCTCTGGGGCAAGTGTCTCTTCCCTAACTGAATCCCTTTCATGGGAAAATTCCCAGCTCTAGAAAGATCTTCGGATACGCATGCTTAAGACTGACACTGGCTGAGCAAATTTCTCCCTATGTGTATCTAAGACCAGTTAGGATCTTCACCCAAAGTGCTGTCAACATAGTCACAGAATGCCTACTGTTAAGAAGTGACAACTTCCATCAGAATGGCAACTATTGGTCCACCAAATGGATGAATGGATGGGAATTATCTGCTTGGGTTAAAAACAAAAAGAAAGAGTTGGTCTTTACTTATCAATTTCATTGCAATATTGATAAGGGAAGAAAAAGACCTAAGTCCTTGACTTTCTTAACTGGAGGAAAGATTTTAAAAATTCCTTGTAAAAATGTATGATCACAGTCAGACTATTGAAACCATTTGAGTTGGGAAAAAAGTTCCAAAATTGTCTAGAGAGTGGCAAAGAAGCCAAGAAAATAGGAAAGAAACAAAAAGAGGGCAAAAGAGTAAGCTTCAGTGTACAAGCTCGTTCTAGAAGTAGTCTGCCGGGGAAAGGAAGCCCCAGTTGAATTTCCAATGTATTCCTGAGCTTGATTCAGTAACTGGTCAATGTAAAAACCAATCCTTTTGTATAACTTCTTCCAGCAACAAAAACTCCAACAGGTTGACACTACCATCATGCCTGTTCCAGACATATTTCAAAGAGAAATGATGATTTTCTTGAAAACCTACTTGCATAAAAGTTGCAAGATGGTGGAGGGATTCCCACATCCTCCTTCCTCCATCTGGCTTGAAAGTAGATTTGATAAAATATGCAACAAAGCACATGATTTATAAGGTAGAGTGAAATGGATGATTTGGGAATTGATCTCTTGTTGATAGTAAACTTCACATCCACTCTGTGTGACCTTTCTAAAACAAAATGTGGAGCTGAGGCATGAATCTGCCACAACAATTGTAAAGCAAACATACACACTCCCCTTCACATGCCCCCCCTTCCACACACACCTAGGCACACACAGAGATCAGCATAGCAGATCATGAACACCTTGGAAAAGACTGAAATGCTAAACGCCTCTCTTGATGGGCAAAAGAGCTGGTGCAGTAATTCAAATGCCTGGTACAAAAATTCTGTTTCATATTTAGCTCCTATTTAAAACACAGCTTTTCATTTCATTCTATTTACAGAATATTTTCTTTTCATTTGTTTCTTTAAAATTACTTAGTTCTCACCTGTTGTATGTCTAGGAATATTTTCTTGCAAAAATAGAAAAAAATAGATGCTATCTTTTCAGCAGAAAACATTGGTTGATACAATTTTAAACCATCATGATATGGAAGAATTGTTCTGTCCCTCTCGAAGGTGGAAGAAGCATTTGGATCACAGATCATCTACAATGAAATACTTGACATGTTTAAGATGCTTTCAATCAATTTTGATCGTCAATTGCTTCTTCGTTGTAAACAGTCATTTTTCAGTGAAGGGAAAGTGTGTGTGGTATATCTACATGATGTGTTCAAACCCAGTTCCTACTAATGGCCAGGCTGAATTCCAGGAAATAACGTCCCGAATGATATTTTGCCGCCTTCTTTGGCACTTCATGAAATCTTACCATGATGAAGTGCTGAAACACAGAGATTTTCTCTTAGAGAGTGTCTCATGTTGTAACCCATCCCATGGATTTTATGCTGTAATTCTTATCTCTTTTAAAATTTGCTATCTTCTGTACAGTTTTCATGAACATTTCTGTTACAGTAGTGAATAGCACAGATAAATGTCATTTTGTACAACTTTGAATTTACCCCAAGAGCTGAGAGAAAACTTGCTCCTATACTTCAATCCCAGTTTCTTCTATAGTCCAACTTTGTTTCTCTACCACCAAGCTTCTCCTTTGTTGCTGCTCCAAGCCCCGTCCAAGCTGACCTTGAATACTTTCAGGGATGGGACACCCACAACTTCCCTGGGCAACCTGTTCCAGTGTTCCAGCACTCCCACAGTAAAAAAGGCCTTCCTTTCATCTAATATGTGTAGGAAATCATAAATCTAGGCATAGAAATTTGGAGTGCAAATTTGAAATTCTTTTGATTTGAAGCACATTTTATATGAATACTGACTCACAGATGACTAAAAGATGTTGATGGGCATTTGAGCTGACAAGTTTTGAAAAAGTGTACGGAAATTAACATTGAAACCACTAAAATTAAAAACTTCTTCCCATTTTCTTTCTCCTCTCCAATTCAAAATTGCAAATGTCAGATATCAGTGCTTCATGCAAACCTCTCAGATGCTCTCAGGGAAAAAGCATTTATTTCAGACTAAGTTGCGGTTGACGTAGAACACTGCCTTTAACAGCTGCAGTGTGCCTGGAATTCAGGGCTTCCGGTTTGAAAAAATCCTATCTCTAGGCTGAACCCTAACCCTAACCCTAGGCAGATAAATCAGCCTGGGTATAGGGATGTTCCCAAGGAAAAAAGCACTGGAAGGAGCATGTTGAGGCAATTTTTGGCTGCCCTTGGGAAGCCTTTTGCAGCTGCACTGGGTCTGGAGCTCAGGGTTTACTGATTTAAAATCCCTATCTCTTGGCGTGACCATAGGTGCAACTGGAGGCAAGTAAATCAGCCTAGGTTCAATGATGGTCCCAAGGAAAAAGCGCTGGAGGCAGCCATGTTGTGGCACTTTTCCCCTCCTCTTGGGTAGTACTTGGCAGCGGCTGTGTTCTTGGAACTCAGGGCTTTCTGGTTAAAAAAACACTAACCCTAGGCGTAACTCTAACCCTCACCCTAGGAAGGAAAATCAGCCTATGGTTCGGGATGGACTCATGAGAATAGCAGCAGAGGCAGCCAAGTTGTGTCACTTCTGCGGCCCTCTTGGGATGCCTTGAACAGCTCCAGTGTGCCTGGAACTCAGGGCTTCCTGATTTTAAAAATCCTAGCCCTAGGCCGAACCCCAACCCTAAGACGAGAAAGGCAAATCAGCCAGGAATTAGGCATGTCCCCAAGGAAAAAGCTGTGGAGGCAGGCATGTTGTGGTACTTTTGCGCTCTTCTTGGCTAGTCCTTCGCAGCTGCTGTGTTCTTGGAACTCAGGTCTTTCTGGTTAATAGAACCCTTACCCTAGGCGTAACTCAAACCTTAACCCTAGGAAGGAAAATCAGCCTATGGTTCGGGATGGTCTCATGGAAATATCAGTGGTGGCAGCCAAGTTGCGTCACTTTTGCGCTCCCCTTGGGATGCCTTTCGCAGCTGCAGTGTGCCTGGAGCCCAGGGCTTCCTGGTTTTAAAAGTCCTAGGCCTAAGCCTAACAGTAACCCTAGGAAGGTAAATCAGCCGCGTATTAGGGTTCTTCCTAAGGGAAAAGCCGTGAAAGCAGCCATGTTGTGGCACTTCTGCACTCCCTTTGGGATGCCTTTGGCAGATGCAGTAAGCCTGGAACTCAGGGCTTCCTAGTTAAAAAAATCCTAGCCCTAGGCCGAACCCCAACCCTAAGACGAGAAAGGCAAATCAGCCAGGAATTAGGCATGTCCCAAAGGAAAAAGCTGTGGAGGCAGGCATGTTGTGGTACTTTTGCGCTCTTCTTGGCTAGTCCTTCGCAGCTGCTGTGTTCTTGGAACTCAGGGCTTTCTGGTTAATAGAACCCTTACCCTAGGCGTAACTCAAACCTTAACCCTAGGAAGGAAAATCAGCCTATGGTTCGGGATGGTCTCATGGAAATATCAGTGGTGGCAGCCAAGTTGTGTCACTTTTGCGCTCCCCTTGGGATGCCTTTCGCAGCTGCATGTGCCTGGAGCCCAGGGCTTCCTGGTTTTAAAAGTCCTAGGCCTAAGCCTAACAGTAACCCTAGGAAGGTAAATCAGCCAGGTATTAGGGTTCTTCCTAAGGGAAAAGCCGTGAAAGCAGCCATGTTGTGGCACTTCTGCACTCCCTTTGGGATGCCTTTGGCAGATGCAGTAAGCCTGGAACTCAGGGCTTCCTGGTTAAAAAACTCCAAGCCCTAGGCTGAACCCTAACCCTAACCCTAGGCAGATAAATCAGCCTAGGTATAGGGATGGTGCCAAGGAAAAAGCTGTGAAAGCTGCCATGTTGTTGCACTTTTGTACTCCCCTTGGGATGCCTTGAACAGCTGCAGTGTGCCTGGATCTAAGGGCTTCCTAGTTTTAAAAATCCTAGCCCTAGGCCTAAGCCTAACAGAAACCCTGGGAAGGGAAAACAGCCTGGTGTTAGGCTTCTTGCCAAGGAAAAAGCCGTGAAAGCAGCCATGTTGTGGCACTTTTGCACTCCCTTTGGGATGCCTTTGGCAGATGCAGTAAGCCTGGAACTCAGGGCTTCCTAGTTAAAAAAATCCTAGCCCTAGGCCGAACCCCAACCCTAAGACGAGAAAGGCAAATCAGCCAGGAATTAGGCATGTCCCCAAGGAAAAAGCTGTGGAGGCAGGCACGTTGTGGTACTTTTGCGCTCTTCTTGGGTAGTCCTTCGCAGCTGCTGTGTTCTTGGAACTCAGGGCTTTCTGATTAATAGAACTCTTACCCTAGGCGTAACTCAAAACTTAACCCTAGGAAGGAAAATCAGCCTATGGTTCACGATGGTCTCATGAGAATAGCAGCAGAGGCAGCCAAGTTGTGTCACTTCTGCGGCCCTCTTGGGATGCCTTGAACAGCTGCATGTGCCTGGAGCTAAGGGCTTCCTGGTTTTAAATGTCCTAGGCCTAAGCCTAACAGTAACCCTAGGAAGGTAAATCAGCCGGGTATTAGGGTTCTTCCTAAGGGAAAAGCCGTGAAAGCAGCCATGTTGTGGCACTTCTGCACTCCCTTTGGGATGCTTTTGGCAGATGAAGTAAGCCTGGAGCTCAGGGCTTCCTATTTAAAAAAATCCTAGCCCTAGGCCGAACCCCAACCCTAAGACGAGAAAGGCAAATCAGCCAGGAATTAGGCATGTCCCCAAGGAAAAAGCTGTGGAGGCAGGCATGTTGTGGTACTTTTGCGCTCTTCTTGGCTAGTCCTTCGCAGCTGCTGTGTTCTTGGAACTCAGGGCTTTCTGGTTAATAGAACCCTTACCCTAGGCGTAACTCAAACCTTAACCCTAGGAAGGAAAATCAGCCTATGGTTCGGGATGGTCTCATGGAAATATCAGTGGTGGCAGCCAAGTTGTGTCACTTTTGCGCTCCCCTTGGGATGCCTTTCGCAGCTGCAGTGTGCCTGGAGCTAAGAGCTTCCTGGTTTTAAAAGTCCTAGGCCTAAGCCTAACAGTAACCCTAGGAAGGTAAATCAGCCAGATATTAGGGTTCTTCCTAAGGGAAAAGCTGTGAAAGCAGCCATGTTGTGGCACTTCTGCACTCCCTTTGGGATGCCTTTGGCAGATGCAGTAAGCCTGGAACTCAGGGCTTCCTGGTTAAAAAACTCCAAGCCCTAGGCTGAACCCTAACCCTAACCCTAGGCAGATAAATCAGCCTAGGTATAGGGATGGTGCCAAGGAAAAAGCTGTGAAAGCTGCCATGTTGTTGCACTTTTGTACTCCCCTTGGGATGCCTTGAACAGCTGCAGTGTGCCTGGATCTAAGGGCTTCCTAGTTTTAAAAATCCTAGCCCTAGGCCTAAGCCTAACAGAAACCCTGGGAAGGGAAAACAGCCTGGTGTTAGGCTTCTTGCCAAGGAAAAAGCCGTGAAAGCAGCCATGTTGTGGCACTTTTGCACTCCCTTTGGGATGCCTTTGGCAGATGCAGTAAGCCTGGAACTCAGGGCTTCCTAGTTAAAAAAATCCTAGCCCTAGGCCGAACCCCAACCCTAAGACGAGAAAGGCAAATCAGCCAGGAATTAGGCATGTCCCCAAGGAAAAAGCTGTGGAGGCAGGCACGTTGTGGTACTTTTGCGCTCTTCTTGGGTAGTCCTTCGCAGCTGCTGTGTTCTTGGAACTCAGGGCTTTCTGATTAATAGAAATCTTACCCTAGGCGTAACTCAAAACTTAACCCTAGGAAGGAAAATCAGCCTATGGTTCACGATGGTCTCATGAGAATAGCAGCAGAGGCAGCCAAGTTGTGTCACTTCTGCGGCCCTCTTGGGATGCCTTGAACAGCTGCATGTGCCTGGAGCTAAGGGCTTCCTGGTTTTAAATGTCCTAGGCCTAAGCCTAACAGTAACCCTAGGAAGGTAAATCAGCCGCGTATTAGGGTTCTTCCTAAGGGAAAAGCCGTGAAAGCAGCCATGTTGTGGCACTTTTGCACTCCCTTTGGGATGCTTTTGGCAGATGAAGTAAGCCTGGAGCTCAGGGCTTCCTAGTTAAAAAAATCCTAGCCCTAGGCCGAACCCCAACCCTAAGACGAGAAAGGCAAATCAGCCAGGAATTAGGCATGTCCCCAAGGAAAAAGCTGTGGAGGCAGGCATGTTGTGGTACTTTTGCGCTCTTCTTGGCTAGTCCTTCGCAGCTGCTGTGTTCTTGGAACTCAGGGCTTTCTGGTTAATAGAACCCTTACCCTAGGCGTAACTCAAACCTTAACCCTAGGAAGGAAAATCAGCCTATGGTTCGGGATGGTCTCATGGAAATATCAGTGGTGGCAGCCAAGTTGTGTCACTTTTGCGCTCCCCTTGGGATGCCTTTCGCAGCTGCAGTGTGCCTGGAGCTAAGAGCTTCCTGGTTTTAAAAGTCCTAGGCCTAAGCCTAACAGTAACCCTAGGAAGGTAAATCAGCCAGATATTAGGGTTCTTCCTAAGGGAAAAGCTGTGAAAGCAGCCATGTTGTGGCACTTTTGCACTCCCTTTGGGATGCCTTTGGCAGATGCAGTAAGCCTGGAACTCAGGGCTTCCTGGTTAAAAAACTCCAAGCCCTAGGCTGAAGCCTAACCCTAACCCTAGGCAGATAAATCAGCCTAGGTATAGGGATGGTGCCAAGGAAAAAGCTGTGAAAGCTGCCATGTTGTTGCACTTTTGTACTCCCCTTGGGATGCCTTGAACAGCTGCAGTGTGCCTGGATCTAAGGGCTTTCTAGTTTTAAAAATCCTAGCCCTAGGCCTAAGCCTAACAGAAACCCTGGGAAGGGAAATCAGCCTGGTGTTAAGCTTCTTGCCAAGGAAAAAGCCGTGAAAGCAGCCATGTTGTGGCACTTCTGCACTCCCTTTGGGATGCCTTTGGCAGATGCAGTAAGCCTGGAACTCAGGGCTTCCTAGTTAAAAAAATCCTAGCCCTAGGCCGAACCCCAACCCTAAGACGAGAAAGGCAAATCAGCCAGGAATTAGGCATGTCCCCAAGGAAAAAGCTGTGGAGGCAGGCATGTTGTGGTACTTTTGCGCTCTTCTTGGCTAGTCCTTCGCAGCTGCTGTGTTCCTAAAACTCAGGGCTTTCTGGTTAATAGAACTCTTACCCTAGGCGTAACTCAAACCTTAAGCCTAGGAAGGAAAATCAGCCTATGGTTCAGGATGGTCTCATGAGAATAGCAGCAGAGGCAGCCAAGTTGTGTCACTTCTGCGGCCCTCTTGGGATGCCTTGAACAGCTGCATGTGCCTGGAGCTAAGGGCTTCCTGGTTTTAAAAGTCCTAGGCCTAAGCCTAACAGTAACCCTAGGAAGGTAAATCAGCCGGGTATTAGGGTTCTTCCTAAGGGAAAAGCCGTGAAAGCAGCCATGTTGTGGCACTTCTGCACTCCCTTTGGGATGCTTTTGGCAGATGAAGTAAGCCTGGAACTCAGGGCTTCCTAGTTAAAAAAATCCTAGCCCTAGGCCGAACCCCAACCCTAAGACGAGAAAGGCAAATCAGCCAGGAATTAGGCATGTCCCCAAGGAAAAAGCTGTGGAGGCAGGCATGTTGTGGTACTTTTGCGCTCTTCTTGGCTAGTCCTTCGCAGCTGCTGTGTTCTTGGAACTCAGGGCTTTCTGGTTAATAGAACCCTTACCCTAGGCGTAACTCAAACCTTAACCCTAGGAAGGAAAATCAGCCTATGGTTCGGGATGGTCTCATGGAAATATCAGTGGTGGCAGCCAAGTTGTGTCACTTTTGCGCTCCCCTTGGGATGCCTTTCGCAGCTGCAGTGTGCCTGGAGCCCAGGGCTTCCTGGTTTTAAAAGTCCTAGGCCTAAGCCTAACAGTAACCCTAGGAAGGTAAATCAGCCGCGTATTAGGGTTCTTCCTAAGGGAAAAGCCGTGAAAGCAGCCATGTTGTGGCACTTCTGCACTCCCTTTGGGATGCCTTTGGCAGATGCAGTAAGCCTGGAACTCAGGGCTTCCTAGTTAAAAAAATCCTAGCCCTAGGCCGAACCCCAACCCTAAGACGAGAAAGGCAAATCAGCCAGGAATTAGGCATGTCCCCAAGGAAAAAGCTGTGGAGGCAGGCATGTTGTGGTACTTTTGCGCTCTTCTTGGGTAGTCCTTCGCAGCTGCTGTGTTCTTGGAACTCAGGTCTTTCTGGTTAATAGACCTCTTACCCTAGGCGAAACTCAAACATTAACCCTAGGAAGGAAAATCAGCCTATGGTTCGGGATGGTCTCATGAGAATAGAAGCAGAGGCAGCCAAGTTGTGTCACTTCTGCGGCCCTCTTGGGATGCCTTTAACAGCTGCAGTGTGCCTGGAGCCCAGGGCTTCCTGGTTTTAAAAGTCCTAGGCCTAAGCCTAACAGTAACCCTAGGAAGGTAAATCAGCCGCGTATTAGGGTTCTTCCTAAGGGAAAAGCCGTGAAAGCAGCCATGTTGTGGCACTTCTGCACTCCCTTTGGGATGCCTTTGGCAGATGCAGTAAGCCTGGAACTCAGGGCTTCCTGGTTAAAAATCTCCAAGCCCTAGGCTGAACCCTAACCCTAACCCTAGGCAGATAAATCAGCCTAGGTATAGGGATGGTGCCAAGGAAAAAGCTGTGAAAGCTTCCATGTTGTTGCACTTTTGTACTCCCCTTGGGATGCCTTGAACAGCTGCAGTGTGCCTGGATCTAAGGGCTTCCTAGTTTTAAAAATCCTAGCCCTAGGCCTAAGCCTTACAGTAACCCTGGCAAGGGAAATCAGCCTGGTGTTAAGCTTCTTGCCAAGGAAAAAGCCGTGAAAGCAACCATGTTGTGGCACTTCTGCACTCCCTTTTGGAGGCCTTTCACAGCTCCACTGTGCCTGGAACTCAGGGCTTCCTGATTTTAAAAATACTAGCACTAGGCCGAACCCCAAACCTAAGACGAGAAAGGCAAATCAGCCAGGAATTAGGCATGTCCCCAAGGAAAAAGCTGTGGAGGCAGGCATGTTGTGGTACTTTTGTGCTCTTCTTGGGTAGTCCTTCGCAGCTGCTGTGTTCTTGGAACTCAGGGCTTTCTGGTTAATAGAACCCTTACCCCAGGCGTAACTCAAACCTTCACCCTAGGAAGGAAAATCAGCCTATGGTTCACGATGGTCTCATGGAAATATCAGTGGTGGCAGCCAAGTTGTGTCACTTTTGCACTCCCCTTGGGATGCCTTTCGCAGCTGCAGTGTGCCTGGAGCCCAGGGCTTCCTGGTTTTAAATGTCCTAGGCCTAAGCCTAACAGTAACCCTAGGAAGGTAAATCAGCCGCGTATTAGGGTTCTTCCTAAGGGAAAAGCCGTGAAAGCAGCCATGTTGTGGCACTTCTGCACTCCCTTTGGGATGCCTTTGGCAGATGCAGTAAGCCTGGAACTCAGGGCTTCCTAGTTAAAAAAATCCTAGCCCTAGGCCGAACCCCAAGCCTAAGACGAGAAAGGCAAATCAGCCAGGAATTAGGCATGTCCCCAAGGAAAAAGCTGTGGAGGCAGGCATGTTGTGGTACTTTTGCGCTCTCCTTGGGTAGTCCTTCGCAGCTGCTGTGTTCTTGGAACTCAGGGCTTTCTGGTTAATAGAACCCTTACCCCAGGCGTAACTCAAACCTTAACCCTAGGAAGGAAAATCAGCCTATGGTTCGCGATGGTCTCATGAGAATAGCAGCAGAGGCAGCCAAGTTGTGTCACTTTTGCGCTCCCCTTGGGATGCCTTTCGCAGCTGCAGTGTGCCTGGAGCCCAGGGCTTCCTGGTTTTAAAAGTCCTAGGCCTAAGCCTAACAGTAACCCTAGGAAGGTAAATCAGCCGCGTATTAGGGTTCTTCCTAAGGGAAAAGCCGTGAAAGCAGCCATGTTGTGGCACTTCTGCACTCCCTTTGGGATGCCTTTGGCAGATGCAGTAAGCCTGGAACTCAGGGCTTCCTGGTTAAAAAACTCCAAGCCCTAGGCTGAAGCCTAACCCTATCCCCAGGAAGGAAAATCAGCCTAAGTATAGGGATCGTGCAACGTCTAGAACACGATGGGAGATGTTTTCTGTGCTGGCACAGTTTTTCCTCGCCAGACATAGTAGAAAAGCTTTTTGCTAAGATGTAGACGGGAAGAGACGCTAAATACGAAGGTACGATGCTCTCCGGAGCTAAGAGCTGCTCCCGGGCGTCTTTCGGCAGAAGCCGCGCTAAGGAGTGCACAGTGAGCGGCACAATCGTCTTTGCGCGAAGAAGCCGCTTCTTCGCCTCCGGGAGCCGGAGAGAGCGGCACCTTCGGAAAGGTGAAGAAGGAAGCTGTACAACACTGGGATTGTGTGCGCAGCTTGCCAACTGCTAGAAAACAGTACCTTTGCACTCTCCTGACTTTTCCAATCACATGAACATTCGATTGGAAGGTGTTTTGTACAAGTTTTCTTTTCTTCATGCCAAACACTCGGCACACCTCCGTGCAACGTCTAGAACACGATGGGAGATGTTTTCTGTGCTGGCACAGTTTTTCCTCGCCAGACATAGTGGAAAAGCTTTTTGCTAAGATGTAGACGGGAAGAGACGCTAAAGACGAAGGTACGATGCTCTCCGGAGCTAAGAGCCGCTCCCGGGCGTCTTTCGGCAGAAGCCGCGCTAAGGAGTGCACAGTGAGCGGCACAATCGTCTTTGCGCGAAGAAGCCGCTTCTTCGCCTCCGGGAGCCGGAGAGAGCGGCACCTTCGGAAAGGTGAAGAAGGAAGCTGTACAACACTGGGATTGTGTGCGCAGCTTGCCAACTGCTAGAAAACAGTACCTTTGCACTCTCCTGACTTTTCCAATCACATGAACATTCGATTGGAAGCTGTTTTGGACAACTTTTCTTTCCTTCATGCCAAACACTCGGCACACCTCCGTGCAACCTCTAGAACACGATGGGAGATGTTTTCTGTGCTGGCACAGTTTTTCCTCGCCAGACATAGTGGAAAAGCTTTTTGCTAAGATGTAGACGAGAAGAGACGCTAAAGACGAAGGTACGATGCTCTCCGGGGCTAAGAGCCGCTCCCGGGCGTCTTTCGGCAGAAGCCGCGCTAAGGAGTGCACAGTGAGCGGCACAATCGTCTTTGCGCGAAGAAGCCGCTTCTTCGCCTCCGGGAGCCGGAGAGAGCGGCACCTTCGGAAAGGTGAAGAAGGAAGCTGTACAACACTGGGATTGTGTGCGCAGCTTGCCAACTGCTAGAAAACAGTACCTTTGCACTCTCCTGACTTTTCCAATCACATGAACATTCGATTGGAAGCTGTTTTGGACAACTTTTCTTTCCTTCATGCCAAACACTCGGCACACCTCCGTGCAACGTCTAGAACACGATGGGAGATGTTTTCTGTGCTGGCACAGTTTTTCCTCGCCAGACATAGTGGAAAAGCTTTTTGCTAAGATGTAGACGAGAAGAGACGCTAAAGACGAAGGTACGATGCTCTCCGGAGCTAAGAGCCGCTCCCGGGCGTCTTTCGGCAGAAGCCGCGCTAAGGAGTGCACAGTGAGCGGCACAATCGTCTTTGCGCGAAGAAGCCGCTTCTTCGCCTCCGGGAGCCGGAGAGAGCGGCACCTTCGGAAAGGTGAAGAAGGAAGCTGTACAACACTGGGATTGTGTGCGCAGCTTGCCAACTGCTAGAAAACAGTACCTTTGCACTCTCCTGACTTTTCCAATCACATGAACATTCGATTGGAAGCTGTTTTGGACAACTTTTCTTTCCTTCATGCCAAACACTCGGCACACCTCCGTGCAACGTCTAGAACACGATGGGAGATGTTTTCTGTGCTGGCACAGTTTTTCCTCGCCAGACATAGTGGAAAAGCTTTTTGCTAAGATGTAGACGACAAGAGAGGCTAAGGACTGGATGTAAGCAAATGACACTCATCTTCAAAAAAGGCATTTAGGAGGACTCGCAATCGTACAAACCAGCCAGCCTCTTTTTTATACCCAGGAAGTTGATGAAGCAGCTCTTCCTGGAAAACCTTGCCAGGCACATGAAAGACGACACAATAATATAGTTAGCATGATTTTTCAGGGGCATTTCATGCTGAACATAACTTTAAACTCCTCTGATGAATTAACTTGACTGGTAGATGAAGGGAATATTATTCTGCCTGGGCTTCAGGGAGGTTTTTGACATATCTCTACATGGCAGCACACATCCATATGGAAGCAATAGTGCAAAGGGGAGGGAATCAGTGTCTTTTCAGTGATGCTGAGTGAAAAGACAAGAGGCAGTGGGCACACACTGAAATACAGGAACATCAGGAAATGATTCTTTACTGTGAGGGTGAGTGAACCACGGCACAGACTGCCCAGAAAGATTGTGGAGCCTGGATCTTTGAAGACATTAAAAGTACACCCAGATAGAATCCTGGGCAAGAGGCTCTAGGTATCCTGGTTTAGGCAGGGGGGTTGGGCCTGGTTAGCCCCACCAACCCCTTCCACTCTCATTCATTCTGTGCTAGTGAATTCTCTTCAAGATGCATTTCAAGCACTGGCATGACAAAGTTCTGTGCAGACACAGATCCAAATGGACATGGCATCTAAGTTCCTTAAGCAGTCTTCAAGAAGAATGTAAACCTCTGGGGCAAGTGTCTCTTCCCTAACTGAATCCCTTTCATGGGAAAATTCCCAGCTCTAGAAAGATCTTCTGATACGCATGCTTAAGACTGACACTGGCTGAGCAAATTTCTCCCTATGTGTATCTAAGACCAGTTAGGATCTTCACCCAAAGTGCTGTCAACATAGTCACAGAATGCCTACTGTTAAGAAGTGACAACTTCCATCAGAATGGCAACTATTGGTCCACCAAATGGATGAATGGATGGGAATTATCTGCTTGGGTTAAAAACAAAAAGAAAGAGTTGGTCTTTACTTATCAATTTCATTGCAATATTGATAAGGGAAGAAAAAGACCTAAGTCCTTGACTTTCTTAACTGGAGGAAAGATTTTAAAAATTCCTTGTAAAAATGTATGATCACAGTCAGACTATTGAAACCATTTGAGTTGGGAAAAAAGTTCCAAAATTGTCTAGAGAGTGGCAAAGAAGCCAAGAAAATAGGAAAGAAACAAAAAGAGGGCAAAAGAGTAAGCTTCAGTGTACAAGCTCGTTCTAGAAGTAGTCTGCCGGGGAAAGGAAGCCCCAGTTGAATTTCCAATGTATTCCTGAGCTTGATTCAGTAACTGGTCAATGTAAAAACCAATCCTTTTGTATAACTTCTTCCAGCAACAAAAACTCCAACAGGTTGACACTACCATCATGCCTGTTCCAGACATATTTCAAAGAGAAATGATGATTTTCTTGAAAACCTACTTGCATAAAAGTTGCAAGATGGTGGAGGGATTGCCACATCCTCCTTCCTCCACCTGGCTTGAAAGTAGATTTGATAAAATATGCAACAAAGCACATGATTTATAAGGTAGAGTGAAATGGATGATTTGGGAATTGATCTCTTGTTGATAGTAAACTTCACATCCACTCTGTGTGACCTTTCTAAAACAAAATGTGGAGCTGAGGCATGAATCTGCCACAACAATTGTAAAGCAAACATACACACTCCCCTTCACATGCCCCCCCTTCCACACACACCTAGGCACACACAGAGATCAGCATAGCAGATCATGAACACCTTGGAAAAGACTGAAATGCTAAACGCCTCTCTTGATGGGCAAAAGAGCTGGTGCAGTAATTCAAATGCCTGGTACAAAAATTCTGTTTCATATTTAGCTCCTATTTAAAACACAGCTTTTCATTTCATTCTATTTACAGAATATTTTCTTTTAATTTGTTTCTTTAAAATTACTTAGTTCTCACCTGTTGTATGTCTAGGAATATTTTCTTGCAAAAATAGAAAAAAATAGATGCTATCTTTTCAGCAGAAAACATTGGTTGATACAATTTTAAACCATCATGATATGGAAGAATTGTTCTGTCCCTCTCGAAGGTGGAAGAAGCATTTGGATCACAGATCATCTACAATGAAATACTTGACATGTTTAAGATGCTTTCAATCAATTTTGATCGTCAATTGCTTCTTCGTTGTAAACAGTCATTTTTCAGTGAAGGGAAAGTGTGTGTGGTATATCTACATGATGTGTTCAAACCCAGTTCCTACTAATGGCCAGGCTGAATTCCAGGAAATAACGTCCCGAATGATATTTTGCCGCCTTCTTTGGCACTTCATGAAATCTTACCATGATGAAGTGCTGAAACACAGAGATTTTCTCTTAGAGAGTGTCTCATGTTGTAACCCATCCCATGGATTTTATGCTGTAATTCTTATCTCTTTTAAAATTTGCTATCTTCTGTACAGTTTTCATGAACATTTCTGTTACAGTAGTGAATAGCACAGATAAATGTCATTTTGTACAACTTTGAATTTACCCCAAGAGCTGAGAGAAAACTTGCTCCTATACTTCAATCCCAGTTTCTTCTATAGTCCAACTTTGTTTCTCTACCACCAAGCTTCTCCTTTGTTGCTGCTCCAAGCCCCGTCCAAGCTGACCTTGAATACTTTCAGGGATGGGACACCCACAACTTCCCTGGGCAACCTGTTCCAGTGTTCCAGCACTCCCACAGTAAAAAAGGCCTTCCTTTCATCTAATATGTGTAGGAAATCATAAATCTAGGCATAGAAATTTGGAGTGCAAATTTGAAATTCTTTTGATTTGAAGCACATTTTATATGAATACTGACTCACAGATGACTAAAAGATGTTGATGGGCATTTGAGCTGACAAGTTTTGAAAAAGTGTACGGAAATTAACATTGAAACCACTAAAATTAAAAACTTCTTCCCATTTTCTTTCTCCTCTCCAATTCAAAATTGCAAATGTCAGATATCAGTGCTTCATGCAAACCTCTCAGATGCTCTCAGGGAAAAAGCATTTATTTCAGACTAAGTTGCGGTTGACGTAGAACACTGCCTTTAACAGCTGCAGTGTGCCTGGAATTCAGGGCTTCCGGTTTGAAAAAATCCTATCTCTAGGCTGAACCCTAACCCTAACCCTAGGCAGATAAATCAGCCTGGGTATAGGGATGTTCCCAAGGAAAAAAGCACTGGAAGGAGCATGTTGAGGCAATTTTTGGCTGCCCTTGGGAAGCCTTTTGCAGCTGCACTGGGTCTGGAGCTCAGGGTTTACTGATTTAAAATCCCTATCTCTTGGCGTGACCATAGGTGCAACTGGAGGCAAGTAAATCAGCCTAGGTTCAATGATGGTCCCAAGGAAAAAGCGCTGGAGGCAGCCATGTTGTGGCACTTTTCCCCTCCTCTTGGGTAGTACTTGGCAGCGGCTGTGTTCTTGGAACTCAGGGCTTTCTGGTTAAAAAAACACTAACCCTAGGCGTAACTCTAACCCTCACCCTAGGAAGGAAAATCAGCCTATGGTTCGGGATGGACTCATGAGAATAGCAGCAGAGGCAGCCAAGTTGTGTCACTTCTGCGGCCCTCTTGGGATGCCTTGAAAAGCTCCAGTGTGCCTGGAACTCAGGGCTTCCTGATTTTAAAAATCCTAGCCCTAGGCCGAACCCCAACCCTAAGACGAGAAAGGCAAATCAGCCAGGAATTAGGCATGTCCCCAAGGAAAAAGCTGTGGAGGCAGGCATGTTGTGGTACTTTTGCGCTCTTCTTGGCTAGTCCTTCGCAGCTGCTGTGTTCTTGGAACTCAGGTCTTTCTGGTTAATAGAACCCTTACCCTAGGCGTAACTCAAACCTTAACCCTAGGAAGGAAAATCAGCCTATGGTTCGGGATGGTCTCATGGAAATATCAGTGGTGGCAGCCAAGTTGCGTCACTTTTGCGCTCCCCTTGGGATGCCTTTCGCAGCTGCAGTGTGCCTGGAGCCCAGGGCTTCCTGGTTTTAAAAGTCCTAGGCCTAAGCCTAACAGTAACCCTAGGAAGGTAAATCAGCCGGGTATTAGGGTTCTTCCTAAGGGAAAAGCCGTGAAAGCAGCCATGTTGTGGCACTTCTGCACTCCCTTTGGGATGCTTTTGGCAGATGAAGTAAGCCTGGAACTCAGGGCTTCCTAGTTAAAAAAATCCTAGCCCTAGGCCGAACCCCAACCCTAAGACGAGAAAGGCAAATCAGCCAGGAATTAGGCATGTCCCCAAGGAAAAAGCTGTGGAGGCAGGCATGTTGTGGTACTTTTGCGCTCTTCTTGGCTAGTCCTTCGCAGCTGCTGTGTTCTTGGAACTCAGGGCTTTCTGGTTAATAGAACCCTTACCCTAGGCGTAACTCAAACCTTAACCCTAGGAAGGAAAATCAGCCTATGGTTCGGGATGGTCTCATGGAAATATCAGTGGTGGCAGCCAAGTTGTGTCACTTTTGCGCTCCCCTTGGGATGCCTTTCGCAGCTGCAGTGTGCCTGGAGCTAAGAGCTTCCTGGTTTTAAAAGTCCTAGGCCTAAGCCTAACAGTAACCCTAGGAGGGTAAATCAGCCGGGTATTAGGGTTCTTCCTAAGGGAAAAGCCGTGAAAGCAGCCATGTTGTGGCACTTCTGCACTCCCTTTGGGATGCCTTTGGCAGATGCAGTAAGCCTGGAACTCAGGGCTTCCTGGTTAAAAAACTCCAAGCCCTAGGCTGAACCCTAACCCTAACCCTAGGCAGATAAATCAGCCTAGGTATAGGGATGGTGCCAAGGAAAAAGCTGTGAAAGCTGCCATGTTGTTGCACTTTTGTACTCCCCTTGGGATGCCTTGAACAGCTGCAGTGTGCCTGGATCTAAGGGCTTCCTAGTTTTAAAAATCCTAGCCCTAGGCCTAAGCCTAACAGAAACCCTGGGAAGGGAAATCAGCCTGGTGTTAGGCTTCTTGCCAAGGAAAAAGCCGTGAAAGCAGCCATGTTGTGGCACTTCTGCACTCCCTTTGGGATGCCTTTGGCAGATGCAGTAAGCCTGGAACTCAGGGCTTCCTAGTTAAAAAAATCCTAGCCCTAGGCCGAACCCCAACCCTAAGACGAGAAAGGCAAATCAGCCAGGAATTAGGCATGTCCCCAAGGAAAAAGCTGTGGAGGCAGGCATGTTGTGGTACTTTTGCGCTCTTCTTGGGTAGTCCTTCGCAGCTGCTGTGTTCTTGGAACTCAGGGCTTTCTGGTTAATAGAACTCTTACCCTAGGCGTAACTCAAACCTTAAGCCTAGGAAGGAAAATCAGCCTATGGTTCAGGATGGTCTCATGAGAATAGCAGCAGAGGCAGCCAAGTTGTGTCACTTCTGCGGCCCTCTTGGGATGCCTTGAACAGCTGCATGTGCCTGGAGCTAAGGGCTTCCTGGTTTTAAAAGTCCTAGGCCTAAGCCTAACAGTAACCCTAGGAAGGTAAATCAGCCGCGTATTAGGGTTCTTCCTAAGGGAAAGGCCGTGAAAGCAGCCATGTTGTGGCACTTCTGCACTCCCTTTGGGATGCCTTTGGCAGATGCAGTAAGCCTGGAACTCAGGGCTTCCTAGTTAAAAAAATCCTAGCCCTAGGCCGAACCCCAACCCTAAGACGAGAAAGGCAAATCAGCCAGGAATTAGGCATGTCCCCAAGGAAAAAGCTGTGGAGGCAGGCATGTTGTGGTACTTTTGCGCTCTTCTTGGCTAGTCCTTCGCAGCTGCTGTGTTCTTGGAACTCAGGGCTTTCTGGTTAATAGAACCCTTACCCTAGGCGTAACTCAAACCTTAACCCTAGGAAGGAAAATCAGCCTATGGTTCGGGATGGTCTCATGGAAATATCAGTGGTGGCAGCCAAGTTGTGTCACTTTTGCGCTCCCCTTGGGATGCCTTTCGCAGCTGCAGTGTGCCTGGAGCCCAGGGCTTCCTGGTTTTAAAAGTCCTAGGCCTAAGCCTAACAGTAACCCTAGGAAGGTAAATCAGCCGGGTATTAGGGTTCTTCCTAAGGGAAAAGCCGTGAAAGCAGCCATGTTGTGGCACTTCTGCACTCCCTTTGGGATGCCTTTGGCAGATGCAGTAAGCCTGGAACTCAGGGCTTCCTAGTTAAAAAAATCCTAGCCCTAGGCCGAACCCCAACCCTAAGACGAGAAAGGCAAATCAGCCAGGAATTAGGCATGTCCCCAAGGAAAAAGCTGTGGAGGCAGGCATGTTGTGGTACTTTTGCGCTCTTCTTGGGTAGTCCTTCGCAGCTGCTGTGTTCTTGGAACTCAGGTCTTTCTGGTTAATAGACCTCTTACCCTAGGCGAAACTCAAACATTAACCCTAGGAAGGAAAATCAGCCTATGGTTCGGGATGGTCTCATGAGAATAGAAGCAGAGGCAGCCAAGTTGTGTCACTTCTGCGGCCCTCGTGGGATGCCTTTAACAGCTGCAGTGTGCCTGGAGCCCAGGGCTTCCTGGTTTTAAAAGTCCTAGGCCTAAGCCTAACAGTAACCCTAGGAAGGTAAATCAGCCGCGTATTAGGGTTCTTCCTAAGGGAAAAGCCGTGAAAGCAGCCATGTTGTGGCACTTCTGCACTCCCTTTGGGATGCCTTTGGCAGATGCAGTAAGCCTGGAACTCAGGGCTTCCTGGTTAAAAATCTCCAAGCCCTAGGCTGAACCCTAACCCTAACCCTAGGCAGATAAATCAGCCTAGGTATAGGGATGGTGCCAAGGAAAAAGCTGTGAAAGCTTCCATGTTGTTGCACTTTTGTACTCCCCTTGGGATGCCTTGAACAGCTGCAGTGTGCCTGGATCTAAGGGCTTCCTAGTTTTAAAAATCCTAGCCCTAGGCCTAAGCCTTACAGTAACCCTGGCAAGGGAAATCAGCCTGGTGTTAAGCTTCTTGCCAAGGAAAAAGCCGTGAAAGCAACCATGTTGTGGCACTTCTGCACTCCCTTTTGGAGGCCTTTCACAGCTCCACTGTGCCTGGAACTCAGGGCTTCCTGATTTTAAAAATACTAGCACTAGGCCGAACCCCAAACCTAAGACGAGAAAGGCAAATCAGCCAGGAATTAGGCATGTCCCCAAGGAAAAAGCTGTGGAGGCAGGCATGTTGTGGTACTTTTGTGCTCTTCTTGGGTAGTCCTTCGCAGCTGCTGTGTTCTTGGAACTCAGGGCTTTCTGGTTAATAGAACCCTTACCCCAGGCGTAACTCAAACCTTCACCCTAGGAAGGAAAATCAGCCTATGGTTCACGATGGTCTCATGGAAATATCAGTGGTGGCAGCCAAGTTGTGTCACTTTTGCACTCCCCTTGGGATGCCTTTCGCAGCTGCAGTGTGCCTGGAGCCCAGGGCTTCCTGGTTTTAAATGTCCTAGGCCTAAGCCTAACAGTAACCCTAGGAAGGTAAATCAGCCGCGTATTAGGGTTCTTCCTAAGGGAAAAGCCGTGAAAGCAGCCATGTTGTGGCACTTCTGCACTCCCTTTGGGATGCCTTTGGCAGATGCAGTAAGCCTGGAACTCAGGGCTTCCTAGTTAAAAAAATCCTAGCCCTAGGCCGAACCCCAAGCCTAAGACGAGAAAGGCAAATCAGCCAGGAATTAGGCATGTCCCCAAGGAAAAAGCTGTGGAGGCAGGCATGTTGTGGTACTTTTGCGCTCTCCTTGGGTAGTCCTTCGCAGCTGCTGTGTTCTTGGAACTCAGGGCTTTCTGGTTAATAGAACCCTTACCCCAGGCGTAACTCAAACCTTAACCCTAGGAAGGAAAATCAGCCTATGGTTCGCGATGGTCTCATGAGAATAGCAGCAGAGGCAGCCAAGTTGTGTCACTTTTGCGCTCCCCTTGGGATGCCTTTCGCAGCTGCAGTGTGCCTGGAGCCCAGGGCTTCCTGGTTTTAAAAGTCCTAGGCCTAAGCCTAACAGTAACCCTAGGAAGGTAAATCAGCCGCGTATTAGGGTTCTTCCTAAGGGAAAAGCCGTGAAAGCAGCCATGTTGTGGCACTTCTGCACTCCCTTTGGGATGCCTTTGGCAGATGCAGTAAGCCTGGAACTCAGGGCTTCCTGGTTAAAAAACTCCAAGCCCTAGGCTGAAGCCTAACCCTATCCCCAGGAAGGAAAATCAGCCTAAGTATAGGGATCGTGCAACGTCTAGAACACGATGGGAGATGTTTTCTGTGCTGGCACAGTTTTTCCTCGCCAGACATAGTAGAAAAGCTTTTTGCTAAGATGTAGACGGGAAGAGACGCTAAATACGAAGGTACGATGCTCTCCGGAGCTAAGAGCCGCTCCCGGGCGTCTTTCGGCAGAAGCCGCGCTAAGGAGTGCACAGTGAGCGGCACAATCGTCTTTGCGCGAAGAAGCCGCTTCTTCGCCTCCGGGAGCCGGAGAGAGCGGCACCTTCGGAAAGGTGAAGAAGGAAGCTGTACAACACTGGGATTGTGTGCGCAGCTTGCCAACTGATAGAAAACAGTACCTTTGCACTCTCCTGACTTTTCCAATCACATGAACATTCGATTGGAAGCTGTTTTGGACAACTTTTCTTTTCTTCATGCCAAACACTCGGCACACCTCCGTGCAACGTCTAGAACACGATGGGAGATGTTTCCTGTGCTGGCACAGTTTTTCCTCGCCAGACATAGTGGAAAAGCTTTTTGCTAAGATGTAGACGAGAAGAGACGCTAAAGACGAAGGTACGATGCTGTCCGGAGCTAAGAGCCGCTCCCGGGCGTCTTTCGGCAGAAGCCGCGCTAAGGAGTGCACAGTGAGCGGCACAATCGTCTTTGCGCGAAGAAGCCGCTTCTTCGCCTCCGGGAGCCGGAGAGAGCGGCACCTTCGGAAAGGTGAAGAAGGAAGCTGTACAACACTGAGATTGTGTGCGCAGCTTGCCAACTGATAGAAAACAGTACATTACCATTCTCCTGACTTTTCCAATCACATGAACATTCGATTGGAAGCTGTTTTGGACAACTTTTCTTTTCTTCATGCCAAACACTCGGCACACCTCCGTGCAACGTCTAGAACACGATGGGAGATGTTTTCTGTGCTGGCACAGTTTTTCCTCGCCAGACATAGTAGAAAAGCTTTTTGCTAAGATGTAGACGAGAAGAGACGCTAAAGACGTAGGTACGATGCTCTCCGGGGCTAAGAGCCGCTCCCGGGCGTCTTTCGGCAGAAGCCGCGCTAAGGAGTGCACAGTGAGCGGCACAATCGTCTTTGCGCGAAGAAGCCGCTTCTTCGCCTCCGGGAGCCGGAGAGAGCGGCACCTTCGGAAAGGTGAAGAAGGAAGCTGTACAACACTGGGATTGTGTGCGCAGCTTGCCAACTGCTAGAAAACAGTACCTTTGCACTCTCCTGACTTTTCCAATCACATGAACATTCGATTGGAAGCTGTTTTGGACAAGTTTTCTTTTCTTCATGCCAAACACTCGGCACACCTCCGTGCAACGTCTAGAACACGATGGGAGATGTTTTCTGTGCTGGCACAGTTTTTCCTCGCCAGACATAGTAGAAAAGCTTTTTGCTAAGATGTAGACGAGAAGAGACGCTAAAGACGAAGGTACGATGCTCTCCGGAGCTAAGAGCTGCTCCCGGGCGTCTTTCGGCAGAAGCCGCGCTAAGGAGTGCACAGTGAGCGGCACAATCGCCTTTGCACGAAGAAGCCGCTTCTTCGCCTCCGGGAGCCGGAGAGAGCGGCACCTTCGGAAAGGTGAAGAAGGAAGCTGTACAACACTGGGATTGTGTGCGCAGCTTGCCAACTGCTAGAAAACAGTACCTTTGCACTCTCCTGACTTTTCCAATCACATGAACATTCGATTGGAAGCTGTTTTGGACAACTTTTCTTTCCTTCATGCCAAACACTCGGCACACCTCCGTGCAACGTCTAGAACACGATGGGAGATGTTTTCTGTGCTGGCACAGTTTTTCCTCGCCAGACATAGTGGAAAAGCTTTTTGCTAAGATGTAGATGAGAAGAGACGCTAAAGACGAAGGTACGATGCTGTCCGGAGCTAAGAGCCGCTCCCGGGCGTCTTTCGGCAGAAGCCGCGCTAAGGAGTGCACAGTGAGCGGCACAATCGTCTTTGCGCGAAGAAGCCGCTTCTTCGCCTCCGGGAGCCGGAGAGAGCGGCACCTTCGGAAAGGTGAAGAAGGAAGCTGTACAACACTGGGATTGTGTGCGCAGCTTGCCAACTGCTAGAAAACAGTACCTTTGCACTCTCCTGACTTTTCCAATCACATGAACATTCGATTGGAAGCTGTTTTGGACAACTTTTCTTTCCTTCATGCCAAACACTCGGCACACCTCCGTGCAACGTCTAGAACACGATGGGAGATGTTTTCTGTGCTGGCACAGTTTTTCCTCGCCAGACATAGTGGAAAAGCTTTTTGCTAAGATGTAGACGACAAGAGAGGCTAAGGACTGGATGTAAGCAAATGACACTCATCTTCAAAAAAGGCATTTAGGAGGACTCGCAATCGTACAAACCAGCCAGCCTCTTTTTTATACCCAGGAAGTTGATGAAGCAGCTCTTCCTGGAAAACCTTGCCAGGCACATGAAAGACGACACAATAATATAGTTAGCATGATTTTTCAGGGGCATTTCATGCTGAACATAACTTTAAACTCCTCTGATGAATTAACTTGACTGGTAGATGAAGGGAATATTATTCTGCCTGGGCTTCAGGGAGGTTTTTGACATATCTCTACATGGCAGCACACATCCATATGGAAGCAATAGTGCAAAGGGGAGGGAATCAGTGTCTTTTCAGTGATGCTGAGTGAAAAGACAAGAGGCAGTGGGCACACACTGAAATACAGGAACATCAGGAAATTATTCTTTACTGTGAGGGTGAGTGAACCACGGCACAGACTGCCCAGAAAGATTGTGGAGCCTGGATCTTTGAAGACATTAAAAGTACACCCAGATAGAATCCTGGGCAAGAGGCTCTAGGTATCCTGGTTTAGGCAGGGGGGTTGGGCCTGGTTAGCCCCACCAACCCCTTCCACTCTCATTCATTCTGTGCTAGTGAATTCTCTTCAAGATGCATTTCAAGCACTGGCATGACAAAGTTCTGTGCAGACACAGATCCAAATGGACATGGCATCTAAGTTCCTTAAGCAGTCTTCAAGAAGAATGTAAACCTCTGGGGCAAGTGTCTCTTCCCTAACTGAATCCCTTTCATGGGAAAATTCCCAGCTCTAGAAAGATCTTCTGATACGCATGCTTAAGACTGACACTGGCTGAGCAAATTTCTCCCTATGTGTATCTAAGACCAGTTAGGATCTTCACCCAAAGTGCTGTCAACATAGTCACAGAATGCCTACTGTTAAGAAGTGACAACTTCCATCAGAATGGCAACTATTGGTCCACCAAATGGATGAATGGATGGGAATTATCTGCTTGGGTTAAAAACAAAAAGAAAGAGTTGGTCTTTACTTATCAATTTCATTGCAATATTGATAAGGGAAGAAAAAGACCTAAGTCCTTGACTTTCTTAACTGGAGGAAAGATTTTAAAAATTCCTTGTAAAAATGTATGATCACAGTCAGACTATTGAAACCATTTGAGTTGGGAAAAAAGTTCCAAAATTGTCTAGAGAGTGGCAAAGAAGCCAAGAAAATAGGAAAGAAACAAAAAGAGGGCAAAAGAGTAAGCTTCAGTGTACAAGCTCGTTCTAGAAGTAGTCTGCCGGGGAAAGGAAGCCCCAGTTGAATTTCCAATGTATTCCTGAGCTTGATTCAGTAACTGGTCAATGTAAAAACCAATCCTTTTGTATAACTTCTTCCAGCAACAAAAACTCCAACAGGTTGACACTACCATCATGCCTGTTCCAGACATATTTCAAAGAGAAATGATGATTTTCTTGAAAACCTACTTGCATAAAAGTTGCAAGATGGTGGAGGGATTGCCACATCCTCCTTCCTCCACCTGGCTTGAAAGTAGATTTGATAAAATATGCAACAAAGCACATGATTTATAAGGTAGAGTGAAATGGATGATTTGGGAATTGATCTCTTGTTGATAGTAAACTTCACATCCACTCTGTGTGACCTTTCTAAAACAAAATGTGGAGCTGAGGCATGAATCTGCCACAACAATTGTAAAGCAAACATACACACTCCCCTTCACATGCCCCCCCTTCCACACACACCTAGGCACACACAGAGATCAGCATAGCAGATCATGAACACCTTGGAAAAGACTGAAATGCTAAACGCCTCTCTTGATGGGCAAAAGAGCTGGTGCAGTAATTCAAATGCCTGGTGCAAAAATTCTGTTTCATATTTAGCTCCTATTTAAAACACAGCTTTTCATTTCATTCTATTTACAGAATATTTTCTTTTCATTTGTTTCTTTAAAATTACTTAGTTCTCACCTGTTGTATGTCTAGGAATATTTTCTTGCAAAAATAGAAAAAAATAGATGCTATCTTTTCAGCAGAAAACATTGGTTGATACAATTTTAAACCATCATGATATGGAAGAATTGTTCTGTCCCTCTCGAAGGTGGAAGAAGCATTTGGATCACAGATCATCTACAATGAAATACTTGACATGTTTAAGATGCTTTCAATCAATTTTGATCGTCAATTGCTTCTTCGTTGTAAACAGTCATTTTTCAGTGAAGGGAAAGTGTGTGTGGTATATCTACATGATGTGTTCAAACCCAGTTCCTACTAATGTCCAGGCTGAATTCCAGGAAATAACGTCCCGAATGATATTTTGCCGCCTTCTTTGGCACTTCATGAAATCTTACCATGATGAAGTGCTGAAACACAGAGATTTTCTCTTAGAGAGTGTCTCATGTTGTAACCCGTCCCATGGATTTTATGCTGTAATTCTTATCTCTTTTAAAATTTGCTATCTTCTGTACAGTTTTCATGAACATTTCTGTTACAGTAGTGAATAGCACAGATAAATGTCATTTTGTACAACTTTGAATTTACCCCAAGAGCTGAGAGAAAACTTGCTCCTATACTTCAATCCCAGTTTCTTCTATAGTCCAACTTTGTTTCTCTACCACCAAGCTTCTCCTTTGTTGCTGCTCCAAGCCCCGTCCAAGCTGACCTTGAATACTTTCAGGGATGGGACACCCACAACTTCCCTGGGCAACCTGTTCCAGTGTTCCAGCACTCCCACAGTAAAAAAGGCCTTCCTTTCATCTAATATGTGTAGGAAATCATAAATCTAGGCATAGAAATTTGGAGTGCAAATTTGAAATTCTTTTGATTTGAAGCACATTTTATATGAATACTGACTCACAGATGACTAAAAGATGTTGATGGGCATTTGAGCTGACAAGTTTTGAAAAAGTGTACGGAAATTAACATTGAAACCACTAAAATTAAAAACTTCTTCCCATTTTCTTTCTCCTCTCCTATTCAAAATTGCAAATGTCAGATATCAGTGCTTCATGCAAACCTCTCAGATGCTCTCAGGGAAAAAGCATTTATTTCAGACTAAGTTGCGGTTGACGTAGAACACTGCCTTTAACAGCTGCAGTGTGCCTGGAATTCAGGGCTTCCAGTTTGAAAAAATCCTATCTCTAGGCTGAACCCTAACCCTAACCCTAGGCAGATAAATCAGCCTGGGTATAGGGATGTTCCCAAGGAAAAAAGCACTGGAAGGAGCATGTTGAGGCAATTTTTGGCTGCCCTTGGGAAGCCTTTTGCAGCTGCACTGGGTCTGGAGCTCAGGGTTTACTGATTTAAAATCCCTATCTCTTGGCGGGACCATAGGTGCAACTGGAGGCAAGTAAATCAGCCTAGGTTCAAAGATGGTCCCAAGGAAAAAGCGCTGGAGGCAGCCATGTTGTGGCACTTTTCCCCTCCTCTTGGGAAGTCCTTGGCAGCTGCTGTGTTCTTGGAACTCAGGGCTTTCTGGTCAAAAAAACACTAACCCTAGGCGTAACTCTAACCCTCACCCTAGGAAGGAAAATCAGCCTATGGTTCGGGATGGACTCATGAGAATAGCAGCAGAGGCAGCCAAGTTGTGTCACTTCTGCGGCCCTCTTAGGATGCCTTGAACAGCTGCAGTGTGCCTGGAGCCCAGGGCTTCCTAGTTTTAAAAATCCTAGCCCTAGGCCTAAGCCTTACAGTAACCCTAGGAAGGTAAATCAGCGTGGTGTTAGGCTTCTTGCCAAGGAAAAAGCCGGGAAAGCAGCCATGTTGTGGCACTTTTGCACTCGCTTTGAGATGCCTTTCACAGCTCCAGTGTGCCTGGAACTCAGGGCTTCCTGATTTTAAAAATCCTAGCCCTAGGCCGAACCCCAACCCTAAGACGAGAAAGGCAAATCAGCCAGGAATTAGGCATGTCCCCAAGGAAAAAGCTGTGGAGGCAGGCATGTTGTGGTACTTTTGCGCTCTTCTTGGGTAGTCCTTCGCAGCTGCTGTGTTCTTGGAACTCAGGTCTTTCTGGTTAATAGAACCCTTACCCTAGGCGTAACTCAAACCTTCACCCTAGGAAGGAAAATCAGCCTATGGATCGGGATGGTCTCATGGAAATATCAGTGGTGGCAGCCAAGTTGTGTCACTTTTGCGCTCCCCTTGGGATGCCTTTCGCAGCTGCAGTGTGCCTGGAGCCCAGGGCTTCCTGGTTTTAAAAGTCCTAGGCCTAAGCCTAACAGTAACCCTAGGAAGGTAAATCAGCCGCGTATTAGGGTTCTTCCTAAGGGAAAAGCCGTGAAAGCAGCCATGTTGTGGCACTTCTGCACTCCCTTTGGGATGCCTTTTGCAAATGAAGTAAGCCTGGAACTCAGGGCTTCCTAGTTAAAAATATCCTAGCCCTAGGCCGAACCCCAACCCTAAGACGAGAAAGGCAAATCAGCCAGGAATTAGGCATGTCCCCAAGGAAAAAGCTGTGGAGGCAGGCATGTTGTGGTACTTTTGCGCTCTTCTTGGGAAGTCCTTCGCAGCTGCTGTGTTCTTGGAACTCAGGTCTTTCTGGTTAATAGAACCCTTACCCTAGGCGTAACTCAAACCTTAACCCTAGGAAGGAAAATCAGCCTATGGTTCGGGATGGTCTCATGGAAATATCAGTGGTGGCAGCCAAGTTGTGTCACTTTTGCGCTCCCCTTGGGATGCCTTTCGCAGCTGCAGTGTGCCTTGAGCCCAGGGCTTCCTAGTTTTAAAAGTCCTAGGCCTAAGCCTAACAGTAACCCTAGGAAGGTAAATCAGCCGGGTATTAGGGTTCTTCCTAAGGGAAAAGCCGTGAAAGCAGCCATGTTGTGGCACTTCTGCACTCCCTTTGGGATGCCTTTGGCAGATGCAGTAAGCCTGGAACTCAGGGCTTCCTAGTTAAAAAAATCCTAGCCCTAGGCCGAACCCCAACCCTAAGACGAGAAAGGCAAATCAGCCAGGAATTAGGCATGTCCCCAAGGAAAAAGCTGTGGAGGCAGGCATGTTGTGGTACTTTTGCGCTCTTCTTGGCTAGTCCTTCGCAGCTGCTGTGTTCTTGGAACTCAGGGCTTTCTGGTTAATAGAACCCTTACCCTAGGCGTAACTCAAACCTTAACCCTAGGAAGGAAAATCAGCCTATGGTTCGGGATGGTCTCATGGAAATATCAGTGGTGGCAGCCAAGTTGTGTCACTTTTGCGCTCCCCTTGGGATGCCTTTAACAGCTGCAGTGTGCCTGGAGCCCAGGGCTTCCTGGTTTTAAAAGTCCTAGGCCTAAGCCTAACAGTAACCCTAGGAAGGTAAATCAGCCGAGTATTAGGGTTCTTCCTAAGGGAAAAGCTGTGAAAGCAGCCATGTTGTGGCACTTTTGCACTCCCTTTGGGATGCCTTTGGCAGATGCAGTAAGCCTGGAACTCAGGGCTTCCTGGTTAAAAAACTCCAAGCCCTAGGCTGAACCCTAACCCTAACCCTAGGCAGATAAATCAGCCTAAGTATAGGGATGGTGCCAAGGAAAAAGCTGTGAAAGCTGCCATGTTGTTGCACTTTTGTACTCCCCTTGGGATGCCTTGAACAGCTGCAGTGTGCCTGGAGCCCAGGGCTTCCTAGTTTTAAAAATCCTAGCCCAAGGCCTAAGCCTAACAGTAACCCTGGGAAGGGAAATCAGCCTGGTGTTAAGCTTCTTGCCAAGGAAAAAGCCGTGAAAGCAACCATGTTGTGGCACTTTTGCACTCCCTTTTGGATGCCTTTCACAGCTCCAGTGTGCCTGGACCTCAGGGCTTCCTGATTTTAAAAATCCTAGCCCTAGGCCGAACCCCAACCCTAAGACGAGAAAGGCAAATCAGCCAGGAATTAGGCATGTCCCCAAGGAAAAAGCTGTGGAGGCAGGCACGTTGTGGTACTTTTGCGCTCTTCTTGGGTAGTCCTTCGCAGCTGCTGTGTTCTTGGAACTCAGGGCTTTCTGGTTAATAGAACCCTTACCCTAGGCGTAACTCAAACCTTAACCCTAGGAAGGAAAATCAGCCTATGATTCGGGATGGTCTCATGGAAATATCAGTGGTGGCAGCCACGTTGTGTCACTTTTGCGCTCCCCTTGGGATGCCTTTCACAGCTGCAGTGTGCCTGGAGCCCAGGGCTTCCTGGTTTTAAAAGTCCTAGGCCTAAGCCTAACAGTAACCCTAGGAAGGTAAATCAGCCGCGTATTAGGGTTCTTCCTAAGGGAAAAGCCGTGAAAGCAGCCATGTTGTGGCACTTCTGCACTCCCTTTGGGATGCCTTTGGCAGATGCAGTAAGCCTGGAACTCAGGGCTTCCTAGTTAAAAAAATCCTAGCCCTAGGCCGAACCCCAACCCTAAGACGAGAAAGGCAAATCAGCCAGGAATTAGGCATGTCCCCAAGGAAAAAGCTGTGGAGGCAGGCATGTTGTGGTACTTTTGCGCTCTTCTTGGGTAGTCCTTCGCAGCTGCTGTGTTCTTGGAACTCAGGTCTTTCTGGTTAATAGAACCCTTACCCTAGGCGTAACTCAAACCTTAACCCTAGGAAGGAAAATCAGCCTATGGATCGGGATGGTCTCATGGAAATATCAGTGGTGGCAGCCAAGTTGTGTCACTTTTGCGCTCCCCTTGGGATGCCTTTCGCAGCTGCAGTGTGCCTGGAGCCCAGGGCTTCCTGGTTTTAAAAGTCCTAGGCCTAAGCCTAACAGTAACCCTAGGAAGGTAAATCAGCCGCGTATTAGGGTTCTTCCTAAGGGAAAAGCCGTGAAAGCAGCCATGTTGTGGCACTTCTGCACTCCCTTTGGGATGCCTTTTGCAGATGAAGTAAGCCTGGAACTCAGGGCTTCCTAGTTAAAAAAATCCTAGCCCTAGGCCGAACCCCAACCCTAAGACGAGAAAGGCAAATCAGCCAGGAATTAGGCATGTCCCCAAGGAAAAAGCTGTGGAGGCAGGCATGTTGTGGTACTTTTGCGCTCTTCTTGGCTAGTCCTTCGCAGCTGCTGTGTTCTTGGAACTCAGGTCTTTCTGGTTAATAGAACCCTTACCCTAGGCGTAACTCAAACCTTAACCCTAGGAAGGAAAATCAGCCTATGGTTCGGGATGGTCTCATGGAAATATCAGTGGTGGCAGCCAAGTTGCGTCACTTTTGCGCTCCCCTTGGGATGCCTTTCGCAGCTGCAGTGTGCCTGGAGCCCAGGGCTTCCTGGTTTTAAAAGTCCTAGGCCTAAGCCTAACAGTAACCCTAGGAAGGTAAATCAGCCGGGTATTAGGGTTCTTCCTAAGGGAAAAGCCGTGAAAGCAGCCATGTTGTGGCACTTCTGCACTCCCTTTGGGATGCCTTTTGCAGATGAAGTAAGCCTGGAACTCAGGGCTTCCTAGTTAAAAAAATCCTAGCCCTAGGCCGAACCCCAACCCTAAGACGAGAAAGGCAAATCAGCCAGGAATTAGGCATGTCCCCAAGGAAAAAGCTGTGGAGGCAGGCATGTTGTGGTACTTTTGCGCTCTTCTTGGGAAGTCCTTCGCAGCCGCTGTGTTCTTGGAACTCAGGGCTTTCTGGTTAATAGAACCCTTACCCTAGGCGTAACTCAAACCTTAACCCTAGGAAGGAAAATCAGCCTATGGTTCGGGATGGTCTCATGGAAATATCAGTGGTGGCAGCCAAGTTGTGTCACTTTTGCGCTCCCCTTGGGATGCCTTTCGCAGCTGCAGTGTGCCTGGAGCCCAGGGCTTCCTGGTTTTAAAAGTCCTAGGCCTAAGCCTAACAGTAACCCTAGGAAGGTAAATCAGCCGAGTATTAGGGTTCTTCCTAAGGGAAAAGCTGTGAAAGCAGCCATGTTGTGGCACTTTTGCACTCCCTTTGGGATGCCTTTGGCAGATGCAGTAAGCCTGGAACTCAGGGCTTCCTGGTTAAAAAACTCCAAGCCCTAGGCTGAACCCTAACCCTAACCCTAGGCAGATAAATCAGCCTAAGTATAGGGATGGTGCCAAGGAAAAAACTGTGAAAGCTGCCATGTTGTTGCACTTTTGTACTCCCCTTGGGATGCCTTGAACAGCTGCAGTGTGCCTGGAGCTAAGGGCTTCCTAGTTTTAAAAATCCTAGCCCTAGGCCTAAGCCTTACAGTAACCCTGGGAAGGGAAATCAGCCTGGTGTTAGGCTTCTTGCCAGGGAAAAAGCCGTGAAAGCAGCCATGTTGTGGCACTTTTGCACTCCCTTTTGGATGCCTTTCACAGCTCCAGTGTGCCTGGAACTCAGGGCTTCCTGATTTTAAAAATCCTAGCCCTAGGCCGAACCCCAACCCTAAGACGAGAAAGGCAAATCAGCCAGGAATTAGGCATGTCCCCAAGGAAAAAGCTGTGGAGGCAGGCATGTTGTGGTACTTTTGCGCTCTTCTTGGGAAGTCCTTCGCAGCTGCTGTGTTCTTGGAACTCAGGTCTTTCTGGTTAATAGAACCCTTACCCTAGGCGTAACTCAAACCTTAACCCTAGGAAGGAAAATCAGCCTATGGTTCGGGATGGTCTCATGGAAATATCAGTGGTGGCAGCCAAGTTGTGTCACTTTTGCGCTCCCCTTGGGATGCCTTTCGCAGCTGCAGTGTGCCTTGAGCCCAGGGCTTCCTGGTTTTAAAAGTCCTAGGCCTAAGCCTAACAGTAACCCTAGGAAGGTAAATCAGCCGAGTATTAGGGTTCTTCCTAAGGGAAAAGCTGTGAAAGAAGCCATGTTGTGGCACTTTTGCACTCCCTTTGGGATGCCTTTGGCAGATGCAGTAAGCCTGGAACTCAGGGCTTCCTGGTTAAAAAACTCCAAGCCCTAGGCTGAACCCTAACCCTAACCCTAGGCAGATAAATCAGCTTAGGTATAGGGATGGTGCCAAGGAAAAAGCTGTGAAAGCTGCCATGTTGTTGCACTTTTGTACTCCCCTTGGGATGCCTTGAACAGCTGCAGTGTGCCTGGAGCTAAGGGCTTCCTAGTTTTAAAAATCCTAGCCCTAGGCCTAAGCCTAACAGTAACCAAGGGAAGGGAAATCAGCCTGGTGTTAAGCTTCTTGCCAAGGAAAAAGCCGTGAAAGCAACCATGTTGTGGCACTTTTGCACTCCCTTTTGGATGCCTTTCACAGCTCCAGTGTGCCTGGAACTCAGGGCTTCCTGATTTTAAAAATCCTAGCCCTAGGCCGAACCCAACCCTAAGACGAGAAAGGCAAATCAGCCAGGAATTAGGCATGTCCCCAAGGAAAAAGCTGTGGAGGCAGGCACGTTGTGGTACTTTTGCGCTCTTCTTGGGTAGTCCTTCGCAGCTGCTGTGTTCTTGGAACTCAGGGCTTTCTGGTTAATAGAACCCTTACCGAGGCTTAACTCAAACCTTCACCCTAGGAAGGAAAATCAGCCTATGGTTCGGGATGGTCTCATGAGAATAGCAGCAGAGGCAGCCAAGTTGTGTCACTTCTGCGGCCCTCTTGGGATGCCTTTAACAGCTGCATGTGCCTGGAGCCCAGGGCTTCCTGGTTTTAAAAGTCCTAGGCCTAAGCCTAACAGTAACCCTAGGAAGGTAAATCAGCCGCGTATTAGGGTTCTTCCTAAGGGAAAAGCCGTGAAAGCAGCCATGTTGTGGCACTTCTGCACTCCCTTTGGGATGCTTTTGGCAGATGAAGTAAGCCTGGAACTCAGGGCTTCCTAGTTAAAAAAATCCTAGCCCTAGGCCGAACCCCAACCCTAAGACGAGAAAGGCAAATCAGCCAGGAATTAGGCATGTCCCCAAGGAAAAAGCTGTGGAGGCAGGCACGTTGTGGTACTTTTGCGCTCTTCTTGGGTAGTCCTTCCCAGCTGCTGTGTTCTTGGAACTCAGGGCTTTCTGGTTAATAGAACCCTTACCCCAGGCGTAACTCAAACCTTAACCCTAGGAAGGAAAATCAGCCTATGGTTCGGGATGGTCTCGTGGAAATATCAGTGGTGGCAGCCAAGTTGTGTCACTTTTGCGCTCCCCTTGGGATGCCTTTCGCAGCTGCAGTGTGCCTGGAGCCCAGGGCTTCCTGGTTTTAAAAGTCCTAGGCCTAAGCCTAACAGTAACCCTAGGAAGGTAAATCAGCCGGGTATTAGGGTTCTTCCTAAGGGAAAAGCCGTGAAAGAAGCCATGTTGTGGCACTTCTGCACTCCCTTTGGGATGCCTTTGGCAGATGCAGTAAGCCTGGAACTCAGGGCTTCCTAGTTAAAAAAATCCTAGCCCTTGGCCGAACCCCAACCCTAAGACGAGAAAGGCAAATCAGCCAGGAATTAGGCATGTCCCCAAGGAAAAAGCTGTGGAGGCAGGCATGTTGTGGTACTTTTGCGCTCTTCTTGGGAAGTCCTTCGCAGCTGCTGTGTTCTTGGAACTCAGGGCTTTCTGGTTAATAGAACCCTTACCCTAGGCGTAACTCAAACCTTCACCCTAGGAAGGAAAATCAGCCTATGGATCGGGATGGTCTCATGGAAATATCAGTGGTGGCAGCCAAGTTGTGTCACTTTTGCGCTCCCCTTGGGATGCCTTTCGCAGCTGCAGTGTGCCTGGAGCCCAGGGCTTCCTGGTTTTAAAAGTCCTAGGCCTAAGCCTAACAGTAACCCTAGGAAGGTAAATCAGCCGAGTATTAGGGTTCTTCCTAAGGGAAAAGCCGTGAAAGCAGCCATGTTGTGGCACTTCTGCACTCCCTTTGGGATGCCTTTTGCAGATGAAGTAAGCCTGGAACTCAGGGCTTCCTAGTTAAAAATATCCTAGCCCTAGGCCGAACCCCAACCCTAAGACGAGAAAGGCAAATCAGCCAGGAATTAGGCATGTCCCCAAGGAAAAAGCTGTGGAGGCAGGCATGTTGTGGTACTTTTGCGCTCTTCTTGGGAAGTCCTTCGCAGCTGCTGTGTTCTTGGAACTCAGGTCTTTCTGGTTAATAGAACCCTTACCCTAGGCGTAACTCAAACCTTAACCCTAGGAAGGAAAATCAGCCTATGGTTCGGGATGGTCTCATGGAAATATCAGTGGTGGCAGCCAAGTTGTGTCACTTTTGCGCTCCCCTTGGGATGCCTTTCGCAGCTGCAGTGTGCCTTGAGCCCAGGGCTTCCTAGTTTTAAAAGTCCTAGGCCTAAGCCTAACAGTAACCCTAGGAAGGTAAATCAGCCGGGTATTAGGGTTCTTCCTAAGGGAAAAGCCGTGAAAGCAGCCATGTTGTGGCACTTCTGCACTCCCTTTGGGATGCCTTTGGCAGATGCAGTAAGCCTGGAACTCAGGGCTTCCTAGTTAAAAAAATCCTAGCCCTAGGCCGAACCCCAACCCTAAGACGAGAAAGGCAAATCAGCCAGGAATTAGGCATGTCCCCAAGGAAAAAGCTGTGGAGGCAGGCATGTTGTGGTACTTTTGCGCTCTTCTTGGCTAGTCCTTCGCAGCTGCTGTGTTCTTGGAACTCAGGGCTTTCTGGTTAATAGAACCCTTACCCTAGGCGTAACTCAAACCTTAACCCTAGGAAGGAAAATCAGCCTATGGTTCGGGATGGTCTCATGGAAATATCAGTGGTGGCAGCCAAGTTGTGTCACTTTTGCGCTCCCCTTGGGATGCCTTTAACAGCTGCAGTGTGCCTGGAGCCCAGGGCTTCCTGGTTTTAAAAGTCCTAGGCCTAAGCCTAACAGTAACCCTAGGAAGGTAAATCAGCCGAGTATTAGGGTTCTTCCTAAGGGAAAAGCTGTGAAAGCAGCCATGTTGTGGCACTTTTGCACTCCCTTTGGGATGCCTTTGGCAGATGCAGTAAGCCTGGAACTCAGGGCTTCCTGGTTAAAAAACTCCAAGCCCTAGGCTGAACCCTAACCCTAACCCTAGGCAGATAAATCAGCCTAAGTATAGGGATGGTGCCAAGGAAAAAGCTGTGAAAGCTGCCATGTTGTTGCACTTTTGTACTCCCCTTGGGATGCCTTGAACAGCTGCAGTGTGCCTGGAGCCCAGGGCTTCCTAGTTTTAAAAATCCTAGCCCAAGGCCTAAGCCTAACAGTAACCCTGGGAAGGGAAATCAGCCTGGTGTTAAGCTTCTTGCCAAGGAAAAAGCCGTGAAAGCAACCATGTTGTGGCACTTTTGCACTCCCTTTTGGATGCCTTTCACAGCTCCAGTGTGCCTGGACCTCAGGGCTTCCTGATTTTAAAAATCCTAGCCCTAGGCCGAACCCCAACCCTAAGACGAGAAAGGCAAATCAGCCAGGAATTAGGCATGTCCCCAAGGAAAAAGCTGTGGAGGCAGGCACGTTGTGGTACTTTTGCGCTCTTCTTGGGTAGTCCTTCGCAGCTGCTGTGTTCTTGGAACTCAGGGCTTTCTGGTTAATAGAACCCTTACCCTAGGCGTAACTCAAACCTTAACCCTAGGAAGGAAAATCAGCCTATGATTCGGGATGGTCTCATGGAAATATCAGTGGTGGCAGCCACGTTGTGTCACTTTTGCGCTCCCCTTGGGATGCCTTTCACAGCTGCAGTGTGCCTGGAGCCCAGGGCTTCCTGGTTTTAAAAGTCCTAGGCCTAAGCCTAACAGTAACCCTAGGAAGGTAAATCAGCCGCGTATTAGGGTTCTTCCTAAGGGAAAAGCCGTGAAAGCAGCCATGTTGTGGCACTTCTGCACTCCCTTTGGGATGCCTTTGGCAGATGCAGTAAGCCTGGAACTCAGGGCTTCCTAGTTAAAAAAATCCTAGCCCTAGGCCGAACCCCAACCCTAAGACGAGAAAGGCAAATCAGCCAGGAATTAGGCATGTCCCCAAGGAAAAAGCTGTGGAGGCAGGCATGTTGTGGTACTTTTGCGCTCTTCTTGGGTAGTCCTTCGCAGCTGCTGTGTTCTTGGAACTCAGGTCTTTCTGGTTAATAGAACCCTTACCCTAGGCGTAACTCAAACCTTAACCCTAGGAAGGAAAATCAGCCTATGGATCGGGATGGTCTCATGGAAATATCAGTGGTGGCAGCCAAGTTGTGTCACTTTTGCGCTCCCCTTGGGATGCCTTTCGCAGCTGCAGTGTGCCTGGAGCCCAGGGCTTCCTGGTTTTAAAAGTCCTAGGCCTAAGCCTAACAGTAACCCTAGGAAGGTAAATCAGCCGCGTATTAGGGTTCTTCCTAAGGGAAAAGCCGTGAAAGCAGCCATGTTGTGGCACTTCTGCACTCCCTTTGGGATGCCTTTTGCAGATGAAGTAAGCCTGGAACTCAGGGCTTCCTAGTTAAAAAAATCCTAGCCCTAGGCCGAACCCCAACCCTAAGACGAGAAAGGCAAATCAGCCAGGAATTAGGCATGTCCCCAAGGAAAAAGCTGTGGAGGCAGGCATGTTGTGGTACTTTTGCGCTCTTCTTGGCTAGTCCTTCGCAGCTGCTGTGTTCTTGGAACTCAGGTCTTTCTGGTTAATAGAACCCTTACCCTAGGCGTAACTCAAACCTTAACCCTAGGAAGGAAAATCAGCCTATGGTTCGGGATGGTCTCATGGAAATATCAGTGGTGGCAGCCAAGTTGCGTCACTTTTGCGCTCCCCTTGGGATGCCTTTCGCAGCTGCAGTGTGCCTGGAGCCCAGGGCTTCCTGGTTTTAAAAGTCCTAGGCCTAAGCCTAACAGTAACCCTAGGAAGGTAAATCAGCCGGGTATTAGGGTTCTTCCTAAGGGAAAAGCCGTGAAAGCAGCCATGTTGTGGCACTTCTGCACTCCCTTTGGGATGCCTTTTGCAGATGAAGTAAGCCTGGAACTCAGGGCTTCCTAGTTAAAAAAATCCTAGCCCTAGGCCGAACCCCAACCCTAAGACGAGAAAGGCAAATCAGCCAGGAATTAGGCATGTCCCCAAGGAAAAAGCTGTGGAGGCAGGCATGTTGTGGTACTTTTGCGCTCTTCTTGGGAAGTCCTTCGCAGCCGCTGTGTTCTTGGAACTCAGGGCTTTCTGGTTAATAGAACCCTTACCCTAGGCGTAACTCAAACCTTAACCCTAGGAAGGAAAATCAGCCTATGGTTCGGGATGGTCTCATGGAAATATCAGTGGTGGCAGCCAAGTTGTGTCACTTTTGCGCTCCCCTTGGGATGCCTTTCGCAGCTGCAGTGTGCCTGGAGCCCAGGGCTTCCTGGTTTTAAAAGTCCTAGGCCTAAGCCTAACAGTAACCCTAGGAAGGTAAATCAGCCGAGTATTAGGGTTCTTCCTAAGGGAAAAGCTGTGAAAGCAGCCATGTTGTGGCACTTTTGCACTCCCTTTGGGATGCCTTTGGCAGATGCAGTAAGCCTGGAACTCAGGGCTTCCTGGTTAAAAAACTCCAAGCCCTAGGCTGAACCCTAACCCTAACCCTAGGCAGATAAATCAGCCTAAGTATAGGGATGGTGCCAAGGAAAAAACTGTGAAAGCTGCCATGTTGTTGCACTTTTGTACTCCCCTTGGGATGCCTTGAACAGCTGCAGTGTGCCTGGAGCTAAGGGCTTCCTAGTTTTAAAAATCCTAGCCCTAGGCCTAAGCCTTACAGTAACCCTGGGAAGGGAAATCAGCCTGGTGTTAGGCTTCTTGCCAGGGAAAAAGCCGTGAAAGCAGCCATGTTGTGGCACTTTTGCACTCCCTTTTGGATGCCTTTCACAGCTCCAGTGTGCCTGGAACTCAGGGCTTCCTGATTTTAAAAATCCTAGCCCTAGGCCGAACCCCAACCCTAAGACGAGAAAGGCAAATCAGCCAGGAATTAGGCATGTCCCCAAGGAAAAAGCTGTGGAGGCAGGCATGTTGTGGTACTTTTGCGCTCTTCTTGGGAAGTCCTTCGCAGCTGCTGTGTTCTTGGAACTCAGGTCTTTCTGGTTAATAGAACCCTTACCCTAGGCGTAACTCAAACCTTAACCCTAGGAAGGAAAATCAGCCTATGGTTCGGGATGGTCTCATGGAAATATCAGTGGTGGCAGCCAAGTTGTGTCACTTTTGCGCTCCCCTTGGGATGCCTTTCGCAGCTGCAGTGTGCCTTGAGCCCAGGGCTTCCTGGTTTTAAAAGTCCTAGGCCTAAGCCTAACAGTAACCCTAGGAAGGTAAATCAGCCGAGTATTAGGGTTCTTCCTAAGGGAAAAGCTGTGAAAGAAGCCATGTTGTGGCACTTTTGCACTCCCTTTGGGATGCCTTTGGCAGATGCAGTAAGCCTGGAACTCAGGGCTTCCTGGTTAAAAAACTCCAAGCCCTAGGCTGAACCCTAACCCTAACCCTAGGCAGATAAATCAGCTTAGGTATAGGGATGGTGCCAAGGAAAAAGCTGTGAAAGCTGCCATGTTGTTGCACTTTTGTACTCCCCTTGGGATGCCTTGAACAGCTGCAGTGTGCCTGGAGCTAAGGGCTTCCTAGTTTTAAAAATCCTAGCCCTAGGCCTAAGCCTAACAGTAACCAAGGGAAGGGAAATCAGCCTGGTGTTAAGCTTCTTGCCAAGGAAAAAGCCGTGAAAGCAACCATGTTGTGGCACTTTTGCACTCCCTTTTGGATGCCTTTCACAGCTCCAGTGTGCCTGGAACTCAGGGCTTCCTGATTTTAAAAATCCTAGCCCTAGGCCGAACCCAACCCTAAGACGAGAAAGGCAAATCAGCCAGGAATTAGGCATGTCCCCAAGGAAAAAGCTGTGGAGGCAGGCACGTTGTGGTACTTTTGCGCTCTTCTTGGGTAGTCCTTCGCAGCTGCTGTGTTCTTGGAACTCAGGGCTTTCTGGTTAATAGAACCCTTACCGAGGCTTAACTCAAACCTTCACCCTAGGAAGGAAAATCAGCCTATGGTTCGGGATGGTCTCATGAGAATAGCAGCAGAGGCAGCCAAGTTGTGTCACTTCTGCGGCCCTCTTGGGATGCCTTTAACAGCTGCATGTGCCTGGAGCCCAGGGCTTCCTGGTTTTAAAAGTCCTAGGCCTAAGCCTAACAGTAACCCTAGGAAGGTAAATCAGCCGCGTATTAGGGTTCTTCCTAAGGGAAAAGCCGTGAAAGCAGCCATGTTGTGGCACTTCTGCACTCCCTTTGGGATGCTTTTGGCAGATGAAGTAAGCCTGGAACTCAGGGCTTCCTAGTTAAAAAAATCCTAGCCCTAGGCCGAACCCCAACCCTAAGACGAGAAAGGCAAATCAGCCAGGAATTAGGCATGTCCCCAAGGAAAAAGCTGTGGAGGCAGGCACGTTGTGGTACTTTTGCGCTCTTCTTGGGTAGTCCTTCCCAGCTGCTGTGTTCTTGGAACTCAGGGCTTTCTGGTTAATAGAACCCTTACCCCAGGCGTAACTCAAACCTTAACCCTAGGAAGGAAAATCAGCCTATGGTTCGGGATGGTCTCGTGGAAATATCAGTGGTGGCAGCCAAGTTGTGTCACTTTTGCGCTCCCCTTGGGATGCCTTTCGCAGCTGCAGTGTGCCTGGAGCCCAGGGCTTCCTGGTTTTAAAAGTCCTAGGCCTAAGCCTAACAGTAACCCTAGGAAGGTAAATCAGCCGCGTATTAGGGTTCTTCCTAAGGGAAAAGCCGTGAAAGAAGCCATGTTGTGGCACTTCTGCACTCCCTTTGGGATGCCTTTGGCAGATGCAGTAAGCCTGGAACTCAGGGCTTCCTAGTTAAAAAAATCCTAGCCCTTGGCCGAACCCCAACCCTAAGACGAGAAAGGCAAATCAGCCAGGAATTAGGCATGTCCCCAAGGAAAAAGCTGTGGAGGCAGGCATGTTGTGGTACTTTTGCGCTCTTCTTGGGAAGTCCTTCGCAGCTGCTGTGTTCTTGGAACTCAGGGCTTTCTGGTTAATAGAACCCTTACCCTAGGCGTAACTCAAACCTTAACCCTAGGAAGGAAAATCAGCCTATGGTTCGGGATGGTCTCATGGAAATATCAGTGGTGGCAGCCAAGTTGTGTCACTTTTGCGCTCCCCTTGGGATGCCTTTCGCAGCTGCAGTGTGCCTGGAGCCCAGGGCTTCCTGGTTTTAAAAGTCCTAGGCCTAAGCCTAACAGTAACCCTAGGAAGGTAAATCAGCCGCGTATTAGGGTTCTTCCTAAGGGAAAAGCCGTGAAAGCAGCCATGTTGTGGCACTTCTGCACTCCCTTTGGGATGCCTTTGGCAGATGCAGTAAGCCTGGAACTCAGGGCTTCCTAGTTAAAAAAATCCTAGCCCTAGGCCGAACCCCAACCCTAAGACGAGAAAGGCAAATCAGCCAGGAATTAGGCATGTCCCCAAGGAAAAAGCTGTGGAGGCAGGCATGTTGTGGTACTTTTGCGCTCTTCTTGGGTAGTCCTTCGCAGCTGCTGTGTTCTTGGAACTCAGGGCTTTCTGGTTAATAGAACCCTTACCCCAGGCGTAACTCAAACCTTCACCCTAGGAAGGAAAATCAGCCTATGATTTGGGATGGTCTCATGGAAATATCAGTGGTGGCAGCCAAGTTGTGTCACTTTTGCGCTCCCCTTGGGATGCCTTTCGCAGCTGCAGTGTGCCTGGAGCCCAGGGCTTCCTGGTTTTAAAAGTCCTAGGCCTAAGCCTAACAGTAACCCTAGGAAGGTAAATCAGCCGCGTATTAGGGTTCTTCCTAAGGGAAAAGCCGTGAAAGCAGCCATGTTGTGGCACTTCTGCACTCCCTTTGGGATGCCTTTGGCAGATGCAGTAAGCCTGGAACTCAGGGCTTCCTGGTTAAAAAACTCCAAGCCCTAGGCTGAACCCTAACCCTAACCCTAGGCAGATAAATCAGCCTAGGTATAGGGATGGTGCCAAGGAAAAAGCTGTGAAAGCTGCCATGTTGTTGCACTTTTGTACTCCCCTTGGGATGCCTTGAACACTGCAGTGTGCCTGGAGCTAAGGGCTTCCTAGTTTTAAAAATCCTAGCCCTAGGCCTAAGCCTTACAGTAACCCTGGGAAGGGAAATCAGCCTGGTGTTAAGCTTCTTGCCAAGGAAAAAGCCGTGAAAGCAACCATGTTGTGGCACTTTTGCACTCCCTTTTGGATGCCTTTCACAGCTCCAGTGTGCCTGGAACTCAGGGCTTCCTGATTTTAAAAATCCTAGCCCTAGGCCGAACCCCAAACCTAAGACGAGAAAGGCAAATCAGCCAGGAATTAGGCATGTCCCCAAGGAAAAAGCTGTGGAGGCAGGCACGTTGTGGTACATTTGCGCTCTTCTTGGGTAGTCCTTCGCAGCTGCTGTGTTCTTGGAACTCAGGGCTTTCTGGTTAATAGAACCCTTACCCTAGGCGTAACTCAAACCTTCACCCTAGGAAGGAAAATCAGCCTATGATTCGGGATGGTCTCATGAGAATAGCAGCAGAGGCAGCCAAGTTGTGTCACTTTTGGGGCCCTCTTGGGATGCCTTTGACAGCTGCATGTGCCTGGAGCCCAGGGCTTCCTGGTTTTAAAAGTCCTAGGCCTAAGCCTAACAGTAACCCTAGGAAGGTAAATCAGCCGCGTATTAGGGTTCTTCCTAAGGGAAAAGCCGTGAAAGCAGCCATGTTGTGGCACTTCTGCACTCCCTTTGGGATGCCTTTGGCAGATGCAGTAAGCCTGGAACTCAGGGCTTCCTAGTTAAAAAAATCCTAGCCCTAGGCCGAACCCCAACCCTAAGACGAGAAAGGCAAATCAGCCAGGAATTAGGCATGTCCCCAAGGAAAAAGCTGTGGAGGCAGGCATGTTGTGGTACTTTTGCGCTCTTCTTGGCTAGTCCTTCGCAGCTGCTGTGTTCTTTGAACACAGGGCTTTCTGGTTAATAGAACCCTTACCCTAGGCGTAACTCAAACCTTCACCCTAGGAAGGAAAATCAGCCTATGGTTCGGGATGGTCTCATGGAAATATCAGTGGTGGCAGCCAAGTTGTGTCACTTTTGCGCTCCCCTTGGGATGCCTTTCGCAGCTGCATGTGCCTGGAGCCCAGGGCTTCCTGGTTTTAAAAGTCCTAGGCCTAAGCCTAACAGTAACCCTAGGAAGGTAAATCAGCCGGGTATTAGGGTTCTTCCTAAGGGAAAAGCCGTGAAAGCAGCCATGTTGTGGCACTTCTGCACTCCCTTTGCGATGCCTTTGGCAGATGCAGTAAGCCTGGAACTCAGGGCTTCCTGGTTAAAAAACTCCAAGCCCTAGGCTGAACCCTAACCCTTACCCTAGGCAGATAAATCAGCTTAGGTATAGGGATGGTGCCAAGGAAAAAGCTGTGAAAGCTGCCATGTTGTTGCACTTTTGTACTCCCCTTGGGATGCCTTGAACAGCTGCAGTGTGCCTGGATCTAAGGGCTTCCTAGTTTTAAAAATCCTAGCCCTAGGCCTAAGCCTAACAGTAACCCTGGGAAGGGAAATCAGCCTGGTGTTAGGCTTCTTGCCAAGGAAAAAGCCGTGAAAGCAGCCATGTTGTGGCACTTTTGCACTCCCTTTTGGATGCCTTTCACAGCTCCAGTGTGCCTGGAACTCAGGGCTTCCTGATTTTAAAAATCCTAGCACTAGGCCGAACCCCAAACCTAAGACGAGAAAGGCAAATCAGCCAGGAATTAGGCATGTCCCCAAGGAAAAAGCTGTGGAGGCAGGCACGTTGTGGTACTTTTGCGCTCTTCTTGGGTAGTCCTTCGCAGCTGCTGTGTTCTTGGAACTCAGGGCTTTCTGGTTAATAGAACCCTTACCCTAGGCGTAACTCAAACCTTAACCCTAGGAAGGAAAATCAGCTTAGGGTTCAGGATGGTCTCATGGAAATATCAGTGGTGGCAGCCAAGTTGTGTCACTTTTGCGCTCCCCTTGGGATGCCTTTCGCAGCTGCAGTGTGCCTGGAGCCCAGGGCTTCCTGGTTTTAAAAGTCCTAGGCCTAAGCCTAACAGTAACCCTAGGAAGGTAAATCAGCGCGTATTAGGGTTCTTCCTAAGGGAAAAGCCGTGAAAGCAGCCATGTTGTGGCACTTCTGCACTCCCTTTGGGATGCCTTTGGCAGATGCAGTAAGCCTGGAACTCAGGGCTTCCTAGTTAAAAAAATCCTAGCCCTAGGCCGAACCCCAACCCTAAGACGAGAAAGGCAAATCAGCCAGGAATTAGGCATGTCCCCAAGGAGAAAGCTGTGGAGGCAGGCACGTTGTGGTACTTTTGCGCTCTTCTTGGGTAGTCCTTCCCAGCTGCTGTGTTCTTGGAACTCAGGGCTTTCTGGTTAATAGAAACCCTTACCCCAGGCGTAACTCAAACCTTAACCCTAGGAAGGAAAATCAGCCTATTGTTCGGGATGGTCTCGTGGACATATCAGTGGTGGCAGCCAAGTTGTGTCACTTTTGCGCTCCCCTTGGGATGCCTTTCACAGCTGCAGTGTGCCTGGAGCCCAGGGCTTCCTGGTTTTAAAAGTCCTAGGCCTAAGCCTATCAGTAACCCTAGGAAGGTAAATCAGCTGCGTATTAGGGTTCTTCCTAATGGAAAAGCCGTGAAAGCAGCCATGTTGTGGCACTTCTGCACTCCCTTTGGGATGCCTTTGGCAGATGCAGTAAGCCTGGAACTCAGGGCTTCCTAGTTAAAAAAATCCTAGCCCTTGGCCGAACCCCAACCCTAAGACGAGAAAGGCAAATCAGCCAGGAATTAGGCATGTCCCCAAGGAAAAAGCTGTGGAGGCAGGCATGTTGTGGTACTTTTGCGCTCTCTTGGGAAGTCCTTCGCAGCTGCTGTGTTCTTGGAACTCAGGGCTTTCTGGTTAATAGAACCCTTACCCTAGGCGTAACTCAAACCTTAACCCTAGGAAGGAAAATCAGCCTATGGTTCGGGATGGTCTCATGGAAATATCAGTGGTGGCAGCCAAGTTGTGTCACTTTTGCGCTCCCCTTGGGATGCCTTTCGCAGCTGCAGTGTGCCTGGAGCCCAGGGCTTCCTGGTTTTAAAAGTCCTAGGCCTAAGCCTAACAGTAACCCTAGGAAGGTAAATCAGCCGGGTATTAGGGTTCTTCCTAAGGGAAAAGCCGTGAAAGCAGCCATGTTGTGGCACTTCTGCACTCCCTTTGGGATGCCTTTGGCAGATGCAGTAAGCCTGGAACTCAGGCTTCCTAGTTAAAAATATCCTAGCCCTAGGCCGAACCCCAACCCTAAGACGAGAAAGGCAAATCAGCCAGGAATTAGGCATGTCCCCAAGGAAAAAGCTGTGGAGGCAGGCATGTTGTGGTACTTTTGCGCTCTTCTTGGGTAGTCCTTCGCAGCTGCTGAGTTCTTGGAACTCAGGGCTTTCTGGTTAATAGTACCCTTACCCCAGGCGTAACTCAAACCTTCACCCTAGGAAGGAAAATCAGCCTATGATTTGGGATGGTCTCATGGAAATATCAGTGGTGGCAGCCAAGTTGTGTCACTTTTGCGCTCCCTTGGGATGCCTTTCGCAGCTGCAGTGTGCCTGGAGCCCAGGGCTTCCTGGTTTTAAAAGTCCTAGGCCTAAGCCTAACAGTAACCCTAGGAAGGTAAATCAGCCGCGTATTAGGGTTCTTCCTAAGGGAAAAGCCGTGAAAGCAGCCATGTTGTGGCACTTCTGCACTCCCTTTGGGATGCCTTTGGCAGATGCAGTAAGCCTGGAACTCAGGGCTTCCTGGTTAAAAAACTCCAAGCCCTAGGCTGAACCCTAACCCTAACCCTAGGCAGATAAATCAGCCTAAGTATAGGGATGGTGCCAAGGAAAAAGCTGTGAAAGCTGCCATGTTGTTGCACTTTTGTACTCCCCTTGGGATGCCTTGAACAGCTGCAGTGTGCCTGGAGCTAAGGGCTTCCTAGTTTTAAAAATCCTAGCCCTAGGCCTAAGCCTTACAGTAACCCTGGGAAGGGAAATCAGCCTGGTGTTAAGCTTCTTGCCAAGGAAAAAGCCGTGAAAGCAACCATGTTGTGGCACTTTTGCACTCCCTTTTGGATGCCTTTCACAGCTCCAGTGTGCCTGGAACTCAGGGCTTCCTGATTTTAAAATCCTAGCCCTAGGCCGAACCCCAAACCTAAGACGAGAAAGGCAAATCAGCCAGGAATTAGGCATGTCCCCAAGGAAAAAGCTGTGGAGGCAGGCACGTTGTGGTACATTTGCGCTCTTCTTGGGTAGTCCTTCGCAGCTGCTGTGTTCTTGGAACTCAGGTCTTTCTGGTTAATAGAACCCTTACCCTAGGCGTAACTCAAACCTTCACCCTAGGAAGGAAAATCAGCCTATGGTTCGGGATGGTCTCATGAGAATAGCAGCAGAGGCAGCCAAGTTGTGTCACTTTTGGGGCCCTCTTGGGATGCCTTTGACAGCTGCATGTGCCTGCAGCCCAGGGCTTCCTGGTTTTAAAAGTCCTAGGCCTAAGCCTAACAGTAACCCTAGGAAGGTAAATCAGCCGCGTATTAGGGTTCTTCCTAAGGGAAAAGCCGTGAAAGCAGCCATGTTGTGGCACTTCTGCACTCCCTTTGGGATGCCTTTGGCAGATGCAGTAAGCCTGGAACTCAGGGCTTCCTAGTTAAAAAAATCCTAGCCCTAGGCCGAACCCCAACCCTAAGACGAGAAAGGCAAATCAGCCAGGAATTAGGCATGTCCCCAAGGAAAAAGCTGTGGAGGCAGGCATGTTGTGGTACTTTTGCGCTCTTCTTGGGAAGTCCTTCGCAGCTGCTGTGTTCTTGGAACTCAGGGCTTTCTGGTTAATAGAACCCTTACCCTAGGCGTAACTCAAACCTTAACCCTAGGAAGGAAAATCAGCCTATGGTTCGGGATGGTCTCATGGAAATATCAGTGGTGGCAGCCAAGTTGTGTCACTTTTGCGCTCCCCTTGGGATGCCTTTCGCAGCTGCAGTGTGCCTGGAGCCCAGGGCTTCCTGGTTTTAAAAGTCCTAGGCCTAAGCCTAACAGTAACCCTAGGAAGGTAAATCAGCCGGGTATTAGGGTTCTTCCTAAGGGAAAAGCCGTGAAAGCAGCCATGTTGTGGCACTTCTGCACTCCCTTTGCGATGCCTTTGGCAGATGCAGTAAGCCTGGAACTCAGGGCTTCCTGGTTAAAAAACTCCAAGCCCTAGGCTGAACCCTAACCCTTACCCTAGGCAGATAAATCAGCTTAGGTATAGGGATGGTGCCAAGGAAAAAGCTGTGAAAGCTGCCATGTTGTTGCACTTTTGTACTCCCCTTGGGATGCCTTGAACAGCTGCAGTGTGCCTGGATCTAAGGGCTTCCTAGTTTTAAAAATCCTAGCCCTAGGCCTAAGCCTAACAGTAACCCTGGGAAGGGAAATCAGCCTGGTGTTAGGCTTCTTGCCAAGGAAAAAGCCGTGAAAGCAGCCATGTTGTGGCACTTTTGCACTCCCTTTTGGATGCCTTTCACAGCTCCAGTGTGCCTGGAACTCAGGGCTTCCTGATTTTAAAAATCCTAGCACTAGGCCGAACCCCAAACCTAAGACGAGAAAGGCAAATCAGCCAGGAATTAGGCATGTCCCCAAGGAAAAAGCTGTGGAGGCAGGCACGTTGTGGTACTTTTGCGCTCTTCTTGGGTAGTCCTTCGCAGCTGCTGTGTTCTTGGAACTCAGGGCTTTCTGGTTAATAGAACCCTTACCCTAGGCGTAACTCAAACCTTAACCCTAGGAAGGAAAATCAGCTTAGGGTTCAGGATGGTCTCATGGAAATATCAGTGGTGGCAGCCAAGTTGTGTCACTTTTGCGCTCCCCTTGGGATGCCTTTCGCAGCTGCAGTGTGCCTGGAGCCCAGGGCTTCCTGGTTTTAAAAGTCCTAGGCCTAAGCCTAACAGTAACCCTAGGAAGGTAAATCAGCCGCGTATTAGGGTTCTTCCTAAGGGAAAAGACCGTGAAAGCAGCCATGTTGTGGCACTTCTGCACTCCCTTTGGGATGCCTTGGCAGATGCAGTAAGCCTGGAACTCAGGGCTTCCTAGTTAAAAAAATCCTAGCCCTAGGCCGAACCCCAACCCTAAGACGAGAAAGGCAAATCAGCCAGGAATTAGGCATGTCCCCAAGGAGAAAGCTGTGGAGGCAGGCACGTTGTGGTACTTTTGCGCTCTTCTTGGGTAGTCCTTCCCAGCTGCTGTGTTCTTGGAACTCAGGGCTTTCTGGTTAATAGAACCCTTACCCCAGGCGTAACTAAAACCTTAACCCTAGGAAGGAAAATCAGCCTATGGTTCGGGATGGTCTCGTGGACATATCAGTGGTGGCAGCCAAGTTGTGTCACTTTTGCGCTCCCCTTGGGATGCCTTTCACAGCTGCAGTGTGCCTGGAGCCCAGGGCTTCCTGGTTTTAAAAGTCCTAGGCCTAAGCCTAACAGTAACCCTAGGAAGGTAAATCAGCTGCGTATTAGGGTTCTTCCTAATGGAAAAGCCGTGAAAGCAGCCATGTTGTGGCACTTCTGCACTCCCTTTGGGATGCCTTTGGCAGATGCAGTAAGCCTGGAACTCAGGGCTTCCTAGTTAAAAAAATCCTAGCCCTTGGCCGAACCCCAACCCTAAGACGAGAAAGGCAAATCAGCCAGGAATTAGGCATGTCCCCAAGGAAAAAGCTGTGGAGGCAGGCATGTTGTGGTACTTTTGCGCTCTTCTTGGAAGTCCTTCGCAGCTGCTGTGTTCTTGGAACTCAGGGCTTTCTGGTTAATAGAACCCTTACCCTAGGCGTAACTCAAACCTTAACCCTAGGAAGGAAAATCAGCCTATGGTTCGGGATGGTCTCATGGAAATATCAGTGGTGGCAGCCAAGTTGTGTCACTTTTGCGCTCCCCTTGGGATGCCTTTCGCAGCTGCAGTGTGCCTGGAGCCCAGGGCTTCCTGGTTTTAAAAGTCCTAGGCCTAAGCCTAACAGTAACCCTAGGAAGGTAAATCAGCCGTGTATTAGGGTTCTTCCTAAGGGAAAAGCCGTGAAAGCAGCCATGTTGTGGCACTTCTGCACTCCCTTTGGGATGCCTTTGGCAGATGCAGTAAGCCTGGAACTCAGGGCTTCCTAGTTAAAAATATCCTAGCCCTAGGCCGAACCCCAACCCTAAGACGAGAAAGGCAAATCAGCCAGGAATTAGGCATGTCCCCAAGGAAAAAGCTGTGGAGGCAGGCATGTTGTGGTACTTTTGCGCTCTTCTTGGGTAGTCCTTCGCAGCTGCTGAGTTCTTGGAACTCAGGGCTTTCTGGTTAATAGTACCCTTACCCCAGGCGTAACTCAAACCTTCACCCTAGGAAGGAAAATCAGCCTATGATTTGGGATGGTCTCATGGAAATATCAGTGGTGGCAGCCAAGTTGTGTCACTTTTGCGCTCCCCTTGGGATGCCTTTCGCAGCTGCAGTGTGCCTGGAGCCCAGGGCTTCCTGGTTTTAAAAGTCCTAGGCCTAAGCCTAACAGTAACCCTAGGAAGGTAAATCAGCCGCGTATTAGGGTTCTTCCTAAGGGAAAAGCCGTGAAAGCAGCCATGTTGTGGCACTTCTGCACTCCCTTTGGGATGCCTTTGGCAGATGCAGTAAGCCTGGAACTCAGGGCTTCCTGGTTAAAAAACTCCAAGCCCTAGGCTGAACCCTAACCCTAACCCTAGGCAGATAAATCAGCCTAAGTATAGGGATGGTGCCAAGGAAAAAGCTGTGAAAGCTGCCATGTTGTTGCACTTTTGTACTCCCCTTGGGATGCCTTGAACAGCTGCAGTGTGCCTGGAGCTAAGGGCTTCCTAGTTTTAAAAATCCTAGCCCTAGGCCTAAGCCTTACAGTAACCCTGGGAAGGGAAATCAGCCTGGTGTTAAGCTTCTTGCCAAGGAAAAAGCCGTGAAAGCAACCATGTTGTGGCACTTTTGCACTCCCTTTTGGATGCCTTTCACAGCTCCAGTGTGCCTGGAACTCAGGGCTTCCTGATTTTAAAAATCCTAGCCCTAGGCCGAACCCCAAACCTAAGACGAGAAAGGCAAATCAGCCAGGAATTAGGCATGTCCCCAAGGAAAAAGCTGTGGAGGCAGGCACGTTGTGGTACATTTGCGCTCTTCTTGGGTAGTCCTTCGCAGCTGCTGTGTTCTTGGAACTCAGGTCTTTCTGGTTAATAGAACCCTTACCCTAGGCGTAACTCAAACCTTCACCCTAGGAAGGAAAATCAGCCTATGGTTCGGGATGGTCTCATGAGAATAGCAGCAGAGGCAGCCAAGTTGTGTCACTTTTGGGGCCCTCTTGGGATGCCTTTGACAGCTGCATGTGCCTGCAGCCCAGGGCTTCCTGGTTTTAAAAGTCCTAGGCCTAAGCCTAACAGTAACCCTAGGAAGGTAAATCAGCCGCGTATTAGGGTTCTTCCTAAGGGAAAAGCCGTGAAAGCAGCCATGTTGTGGCACTTCTGCACTCCCTTTGGGATGCCTTTGGCAGATGCAGTAAGCCTGGAACTCAGGGCTTCCTAGTTAAAAAAATCCTAGCCCTAGGCCGAACCCCAACCCTAAGACGAGAAAGGCAAATCAGCCAGGAATTAGGCATGTCCCCAAGGAAAAAGCTGTGGAGGCAGGCATGTTGTGGTACTTTTGCGCTCTTCTTGGGAAGTCCTTCGCAGCTGCTGTGTTCTTGGAACTCAGGGCTTTCTGGTTAATAGAACCCTTACCCTAGGCGTAACTCAAACCTTAACCCTAGGAAGGAAAATCAGCCTATGGTTCGGGATGGTCTCATGGAAATATCAGTGGTGGCAGCCAAGTTGTGTCACTTTTGCGCTCCCCTTGGGATGCCTTTCGCAGCTGCAGTGTGCCTGGAGCCCAGGGCTTCCTGGTTTTAAAAGTCCTAGGCCTAAGCCTAACAGTAACCCTAGGAAGGTAAATCAGCCGCGTATTAGGGTTCTTCCTAAGGGAAAAGCCGTGAAAGCAGCCATGTTGTGGCACTTCTGCACTCCCTTTGGGATGCCTTTGGCAGATGCAGTAAGCCTGGAACTCAGGGCTTCCTAGTTAAAAAAATCCTAGCCCTAGGCCGAACCCCAACCCTAAGACGAGAAAGGCAAATCAGCCAGGAATTAGGCATGTCCCCAAGGAAAAAGCTGTGGAGGCAGGCATGTTGTGGTACTTTTGCGCTCTTCTTGGCTAGTCCTTCGCAGCTGCTGTGTTCTTGGAACTCAGGGCTTTCTGGTTAATAGAACCCTTACCCCAGGCGTAACTCAAACCTTCACCCTAGGAAGGAAAATCAGCCTATGATTTGGGATGGTCTCATGGAAATATCAGTGGTGGCAGCCAAGTTGTGTCACTTTTGCGCTCCCCTTGGGATGCCTTTCGCAGCTGCAGTGTGCCTGGAGCCCAGGGCTTCCTGGTTTTAAAAGTCCTAGGCCTAAGCCTAACAGTAACCCTAGGAAGGTAAATCAGCCGCGTATTAGGGTTCTTCCTAAGGGAAAAGCCGTGAAAGCAGCCATGTTGTGGCACTTCTGCACTCCCTTTGGGATGCCTTTGGCAGATGCAGTAAGCCTGGAACTCAGGGCTTCCTGGTTAAAAAACTCCAAGCCCTAGGCTGAACCCTAACCCTAACCCTAGGCAGATAAATCAGCTTAGGTATAGGGATGGTGCCAAGGAAAAAGCTGTGAAAGCTGCCATGTTGTTGCACTTTTGTACTCCCCTTGGGATGCCTTGAACAGCTGCAGTGTGCCTGGATCTAAGGGCTTCCTAGTTTTAAAAATCCTAGCCCTAGGCCTAAGCCTAACAGTAACCCTGGGAAGGGAAATCAGCCTGGTGTTAGGCTTCTTGCCAAGGAAAAAGCCGTGAAAGCAGCCATGTTGTGGCACTTTTGCACTCCCTTTTGGATGCCTTTCACAGCTCCAGTGTGCCTGGAACTCAGGGCTTCCTGATTTTAAAAATCCTAGCCCTAGGCCGAACCCCAAACCTAAGACGAGAAAGGCAAATCAGCCAGGAATTAGGCATGTCCCCAAGGAAAAAGCTGTGGAGGCAGGCACGTTGTGGTACTTTTGCGCTCTTCTTGGGTAGTCCTTCGCAGCTGCTGTGTTCTTGGAACTCAGGGCTTTCTGGTTAATAGAACCCTTACCCTAGGCGTAACTCAAACCTTAACCCTAGGAAGGAAAATCAGCTTAGGGTTCAGGATGGTCTCATGGAAATATCAGTGGTGGCAGCCAAGTTGTGTCACCTTTGCGCTCCCCTTGGGATGCCTTTCGCAGCTGCAGTGTGCCTGGAGCCCAGGGCTTCCTGGTTTTAAAAGTCCTAGGCCTAAGCCTAACAGTAACCCTAGGAAGGTAAATCAGCCGCGTATTAGGGTTCTTCCTAAGGGAAAAGCCGTGAAAGCAGCCATGTTGTGGCACTTCTGCACTCCCTTTGGGATGCCTTTGGCAGATGCAGTAAGCCTGGAACTCAGGGCTTCCTAGTTAAAAAAATCCTAGCCCTAGGCCGAACCCCAACCCTAAGACGAGAAAGGCAAATCAGCCAGGAATTAGGCATGTCCCCAAGGAAAAAGCTGTGGAGGCAGGCACGTTGTGGTACTTTTGCGCTCTTCTTGGGTAGTCCTTCGCAGCTGCTGTGTTCTTGGAACTCAGGGCTTTCTGGTTAATAGAACCCTTACCCTAGGCGTAACTCAAACCTTCACCCTAGGAAGGAAAATCAGCCTATGGTTCGGGATGGTCTCATGAGAATAGCAGCAGAGGCAGCCAAGTTGTGTCACTTTTGGGGCCCTCTTGGGATGCCTTTGACAGCTGCATGTGCCTGCAGCCCAGGGCTTCCTGGTTTTAAAAGTCCTAGGCCTAAGCCTAACAGTAACCCTAGGAAGGTAAATCAGCCGCGTATTAGGGTTCTTCCTAAGGGAAAAGCCGTGAAAGCAGCCATGTTGTGGCACTTCTGCACTCCCTTTGGGATGCCTTTGGCAGATGCAGTAAGCCTGGAACTCAGGGCTTCCTAGTTAAAAAAATCCTAGCCCTAGGCCGAACCCCAACCCTAAGACGAGAAAGGCAAATCAGCCAGGAATTAGGCATGTCCCCAAGGAAAAAGCTGTGGAGGCAGGCATGTTGTGGTACTTTTGCGCTCTTCTTGGGAAGTCCTTCGCAGCTGCTGTGTTCTTGGAACTCAGGGCTTTCTGGTTAATAGAACCCTTACCCTAGGCGTAACTCAAACCTTAACCCTAGGAAGGAAAATCAGCCTATGGTTCGGGATGGTCTCATGGAAATATCAGTGGTGGCAGCCAAGTTGTGTCACTTTTGCGCTCCCCTTGGGATGCCTTTCGCAGCTGCAGTGTGCCTGGAGCCCAGGGCTTCCTGGTTTTAAAAGTCCTAGGCCTAAGCCTAACAGTAACCCTAGGAAGGTAAATCAGCCGCGTATTAGGGTTCTTCCTAAGGGAAAAGCCGTGAAAGCAGCCATGTTGTGGCACTTCTGCACTCCCTTTGGGATGCCTTTGGCAGATGCAGTAAGCCTGGAACTCAGGGCTTCCTAGTTAAAAAAATCCTAGCCCTAGGCCGAACCCCAACCCTAAGACGAGAAAGGCAAATCAGCCAGGAATTAGGCATGTCCCCAAGGAAAAAGCTGTGGAGGCAGGCATGTTGTGGTACTTTTGCGCTCTTCTTGGCTAGTCCTTCGCAGCTGCTGTGTTCTTGGAACTCAGGGCTTTCTGGTTAATAGAACCCTTACCCCAGGCGTAACTCAAACCTTCACCCTAGGAAGGAAAATCAGCCTATGATTTGGGATGGTCTCATGGAAATATCAGTGGTGGCAGCCAAGTTGTGTCACTTTTGCGCTCCCCTTGGGATGCCTTTCGCAGCTGCAGTGTGCCTGGAGCCCAGGGCTTCCTGGTTTTAAAAGTCCTAGGCCTAAGCCTAACAGTAACCCTAGGAAGGTAAATCAGCCGCGTATTAGGGTTCTTCCTAAGGGAAAAGCCGTGAAAGCAGCCATGTTGTGGCACTTCTGCACTCCCTTTGGGATGCCTTTGGCAGATGCAGTAAGCCTGGAACTCAGGGCTTCCTGGTTAAAAAACTCCAAGCCCTAGGCTGAACCCTAACCCTAACCCTAGGCAGATAAATCAGCTTAGGTATAGGGATGGTGCCAAGGAAAAAGCTGTGAAAGCTGCCATGTTGTTGCACTTTTGTACTCCCCTTGGGATGCCTTGAACAGCTGCAGTGTGCCTGGATCTAAGGGCTTCCTAGTTTTAAAAATCCTAGCCCTAGGCCTAAGCCTAACAGTAACCCTGGGAAGGGAAATCAGCCTGGTGTTAGGCTTCTTGCCAAGGAAAAAGCCGTGAAAGCAGCCATGTTGTGGCACTTTTGCACTCCCTTTTGGATGCCTTTCACAGCTCCAGTGTGCCTGGAACTCAGGGCTTCCTGATTTTAAAAATCCTAGCACTAGGCCGAACCCCAAACCTAAGACGAGAAAGGCAAATCAGCCAGGAATTAGGCATGTCCCCAAGGAAAAAGCTGTGGAGGCAGGCACGTTGTGGTACTTTTGCGCTCTTCTTGGGTAGTCCTTCGCAGCTGCTGTGTTCTTGGAACTCAGGGCTTTCTGGTTAATAGAACCCTTACCCTAGGCGTAACTCAAACCTTAACCCTAGGAAGGAAAATCAGCTTAGGGTTCAGGATGGTCTCATGGAAATATCAGTGGTGGCAGCCAAGTTGTGTCACTTTTGCGCTCCCCTTGGGATGCCTTTCGCAGCTGCAGTGTGCCTGGAGCCCAGGGCTTCCTGGTTTTAAAAGTCCTAGGCCTAAGCCTAACAGTAACCCTAGGAAGGTAAATCAGCCGCGTATTAGGGTTCTTCCTAAGGGAAAAGCCGTGAAAGCAGCCATGTTGTGGCACTTCTGCACTCCCTTTGGGATGCCTTTGGCAGATGCAGTAAGCCTGGAACTCAGGGCTTCCTAGTTAAAAAAATCCTAGCCATAGGCCGAACCCCAACCCTAAGACGAGAAAGGCAAATCAGCCAGGAATTAGGCATGTCCCCAAGGAAAAAGCTGTGGAGGCAGGCACGTTGTGGTACTTTTGCGCTCTTCTTGGGTAGTCCTTCGCAGCTGCTGTGTTCTTGGAACTCAGGGCTTTCTGGTTAATAGAACCCTTACCCTAGGCGTAACTCAAACCTTAAGCCCAGGAAGGAAAATCAGCCTATGGTTCAGGATGGTCTCATGAGAATAGAAGCAGAGGCAGCCAAGTTGTGTCGCTTCTGCGGCCCTCTTGGGATGCCTTTCGCAGCTGCATGTGCCTGGAGCCCAGGGCTTCCTGGTTTTAAAAGTCCTAGGTCTAAGCCTAACAGTAACCCTAGGAAGGTAAATCAGCCGCGTATTAGGGTTCTTCCTAAGGGAAAAGCCGTGAAAGCAGCCATGTTGTGGCACTTCTGCACTCCCTTTGGGATGCTTTTGGCAGATGAAGTAAGCCTGGAACTCAGGGCTTCCTAGTTAAAAAAATCCTAGCCCTAGGCCGAACCCCAACCCTAAGACGAGAAAGGCAAATCAGCCAGGAATTAGGCATGTCCCCAAGGAAAAAGCTGTGGAGGCAGGCACGTTGTGGTACTTTTGCGCTCTTCTTGGGTAGTCCTTCGCAGCTGCTGTGTTCTTGGAACTCAGGTCTTTCTGGTTAATACAACCCTTACCCCAGGCGTAACTCAAACCTTAACCCTAGGAAGGAAAATCAGCCTATGGTTCAGGATGGTCTCATGAGAATAGAAGCAGAGGCAGCCAAGTTGTGTCACTTCTGCGGCCCTCTTGGGATGCCTTTCGCAGCTGCATGTGCCTGGAGCCCAGGGCTTCCTGGTTTTAAAAGTCCTAGGCCTAAGCCTAACAGTAACCCTAGGAACGTAAATCAGCCGGGTATTAGGGTTCTTCCTAAGGGAAAAGCCGTGAAAGCAGCCATGTTGTGGCACTTCTGCACTCCCTTTGGGATGCTTTTTGCAGATGAAGTAAGCCTGGAACTCAGGGCTTCCTAGTTAAAAAAATCCTAGCCCTAGGCCGAACCCCAACCCTAAGACGAGAAAGGCAAATCAGCCAGGAATTAGGCATGTCCCCAAGGAAAAAGCTGTGGAGGCAGGCATGTTGTGGTACTTTTGCGCTCTTCTTGGGTAGTCCTTCACAGCTGCTGTGTTCTTGGAATTCAGGGCTTTCTGGTTAAAAGAACCCTTACCCTAGGCGTAACTCAAACCTTAACCCTAGGAAGGAAAATCAGCCTATGGTTCGGGATGCTCTCATGAGAATAGCAGCAGAGGCAGCCAAGTTGTGTTACTTTTGCGCTCCCCTTGGGATGCCTTTTGCAGCTGCAGTGTGCCTGGAGCCCAGGGCTTCCTGGTTTTAAAAGTCCTAGGCCTAAGCCTAACAGTAACCCTAGGAAGGTAAATCAGCCGCGTATTAGGGTTCTTCCTAAGGGAAAAGCCGTGAAAGCAGCCATGTTGTGGCACTTCTGCACTCCCTTTGGGATGCCTTTGGCAGATGCAGTAAGCCTGGAACTCAGGGCTTCCTGGTTAAAAAACTCCAAGCCCTAGGCTGAACCCTAACCCTAACCCTAGGCAGATAAATCAGCTTAGGTATAGGGATGGTGCCAAGGAAAAAGCTGTGAAAGCTGCCATGTTGTTGCACTTTTGTACTCCCCTTGGGATGCCTTGAACAGCTGCAGTGTGCCTGGATCTAAGGGCTTCCTAGTTTTAAAAATCCTAGCCCTAGGCCTAAGCCTAACAGTAACCCTGGGAAGGGAAATCAGCCTGGTGTTAGGCTTCTTGCCAAGGAAAAAGCCGTGAAAGCAGCCATGTTGTGGCACTTTTGCACTCCCTTTTGGATGCCTTTCACAGCTCCAGTGTGCCTGGAACTCAGGGCTTCCTGATTTTAAAAATCCTAGCACTAGGCCGAACCCCAAACCTAAGACGAGAAAGGCAAATCAGCCAGGAATTAGGCATGTCCCCAAGGAAAAAGCTGTGGAGGCAGGCACGTTGTGGTACTTTTGCGCTCTTCTTGGGTAGTCCTTCGCAGCTGCTGTGTTCTTGGAACTCAGGGCTTTCTGGTTAATAGAACCCTTACCCTAGGCGTAACTCAAACCTTAACCCTAGGAAGGAAAATCAGCTTAGGGTTCAGGATGGTCTCATGGAAATATCAGTGGTGGCAGCCAAGTTGTGTCACTTTTGCGCTCCCCTTGGGATGCCTTTCGCAGCTGCAGTGTGCCTGGAGCCCAGGGCTTCCTGGTTTTAAAAGTCCTAGGCCTAAGCCTAACAGTAACCCTAGGAAGGTAAATCAGCCGCGTATTAGGGTTCTTCCTAAGGGAAAAGCCGTGAAAGCAGCCATGTTGTGGCACTTCTGCACTCCCTTTGGGATGCCTTTGGCAGATGCAGTAAGCCTGGAACTCAGGGCTTCCTAGTTAAAAAAATCCTAGCCCTAGGCCGAACCCCAACCCTAAGACGAGAAAGGCAAATCAGCCAGGAATTAGGCATGTCCCCAAGGAAAAAGCTGTGGAGGCAGGCACGTTGTGGTACTTTTGCGCTCTTCTTGGGTAGTCCTTCGCAGCTGCTGTGTTCTTGGAACTCAGGGCTTTCTGGTTAATAGAACCCTTACCCTAGGCGTAACTCAAACCTTAAGCCCAGGAAGGAAAATCAGCCTATGGTTCAGGATGGTCTCATGAGAATAGAAGCAGAGGCAGCCAAGTTGTGTCGCTTCTGCGGCCCTCTTGGGATGCCTTTCGCAGCTGCATGTGCCTGGAGCCCAGGGCTTCCTGGTTTTAAAAGTCCTAGGTCTAAGCCTAACAGTAACCCTAGGAAGGTAAATCAGCCGCGTATTAGGGTTCTTCCTAAGGGAAAAGCCGTGAAAGCAGCCATGTTGTGGCACTTCTGCACTCCCTTTGGGATGCTTTTGGCAGATGAAGTAAGCCTGGAACTCAGGGCTTCCTAGTTAAAAAAATCCTAGCCCTAGGCCGAACACCAACCCTAAGACGAGAAAGGCAAATCAGCCAGGAATTAGGCATGTCCCCAAGGAAAAAGCTGTGGAGGCAGGCACGTTGTGGTACTTTTGCGCTCTTCTTGGGTAGTCCTTCGCAGCTGCTGTGTTCTTGGAACTCAGGTCTTTCTGGTTAATACAACCCTTACCCCAGGCGTAACTCAAACCTTAACCCTAGGAAGGAAAATCAGCCTATGGTTCAGGATGGTCTCATGAGAATAGAAGCAGAGGCAGCCAAGTTGTGTCACTTCTGCGGCCCTCTTGGGATGCCTTTCGCAGCTGCATGTGCCTGGAGCCCAGGGCTTCCTGGTTTTAAAAGTCCTAGGCCTAAGCCTAACAGTAACCCTAGGAACGTAAATCAGCCGGGTATTAGGGTTCTTCCTAAGGGAAAAGCCGTGAAAGCAGCCATGTTGTGGCACTTCTGCACTCCCTTTGGGATGCTTTTTGCAGATGAAGTAAGCCTGGAACTCAGGGCTTCCTAGTTAAAAAAATCCTAGCCCTAGGCCGAACCCCAACCCTAAGACGAGAAAGGCAAATCAGCCAGGAATTAGGCATGTCCCCAAGGAAAAAGCTGTGGAGGCAGGCATGTTGTGGTACTTTTGCGCTCTTCTTGGGTAGTCCTTCACAGCTGCTGTGTTCTTGGAATTCAGGGCTTTCTGGTTAAAAGAACCCTTACCCTAGGCGTAACTCAAACCTTAAGCCCAGGAAGGAAAATCAGCCTATGGTTCGGGATGCTCTCATGAGAATAGCAGCAGAGGCAGCCAAGTTGTGTTACTTTTGCGCTCCCCTTGGGATGCCTTTTGCAGCTGCAGTGTGCCTGGAGCCCAGGGCTTCCTGGTTTTAAAAGTCCTAGGCCTAAGCCTAACAGTAACCCTAGGAAGGTAAATCAGCCGCGTATTAGGGTTCTTCCTAAGGGAAAAGCTGTGAAAGCAGCCATGTTGTGGCACTTCTGCACTCCCTTTGGGATGCCTTTGGCAGATGCAGTAAGCCTGGAACTCAGGGCTTCCTGGTTAAAAAACTCCAAGCCCTAGGCTGAACCCTAACCCTAACCCTAGGCAGATAAATCAGCCTAGGTATAGGGATGGTGCCAAGGAAAAAGCTGTGAAAGCTGCCATGTTGTTGCACTTTAGTACTCCCCTTGGGATGCCTTGAACAGCTGCAGTGTGCCTGGAGCCCAGGGCTTCCTAGTTTTAAAAATCCTAGCCCTAGGCCTAAGCCTAACAGTAACCCTGGGAAGGGAAATAAGCCTGGTGTTAGGCTTCTTGCCAAGGAAAAAGCCGTGAAAGCAACCATGTTGTGGCACTTTTGCACTCCCTTTTGGATGCCTTTCACAGCTCCAGTGTGCCTGGAACTCAGGGCTTCCTGATTTTAAAAGTCCTAGCCCTAGGCCGAACCCCAAAACCTAAGACGAGAAAGGCAAATCAGCCAGGAATTAGGCATGTCCCCAAGGAAAAAGCTGTGGAGGCAGGCATGTTGTGGTACTTTTGCGCTCTTCTTGGGTAGTCCTTCGCAGCTGCTGTGTTCTTGGAACTCAGGGCTTTCTGGTTAATAGAACCCTTACCCCAGGCGTAACTCAAACCTTAACCCTAGGAAGGAAAATCAGCCTATGGTTCGGGATGGTCTCATGGAAATATCAGTGGTGGCAGCCAAGTTGTGTCACTTTTGCGGTCCCCTTGGGATGCCTTTCGCAGCTGCAGTGTGCCTGGAGCCCAGGGCTTCCTGGTTTTAAAAGTCCTAGGCCTAAGCCTAACAGTAACCCTAGGAAGGTAAATCAGCCGCGTATTAGGGTTCTTCCTAAGGGAAAAGCCGTGAAAGCAGCCATGTTGTGGCACTTCTGCACTCCCTTTGGGATGCCTTTGGCAGATGCAGTAAGCCAGGAACTCAGGGCTTCCTAGTTAAAAAAGTCCTAGCCCTAGGCCGAACCGCAACCCTAAGACGAGAAAGGCAAATCAGCCAGGAATTAGGCATGTCCCCAAGGAAAAAGCTGTGGAGGCAGGCATGTTGTGGTACTTTTGCGCTCTTCTTGGGTAGTCCTTCGCAGCTGCTGTGTTCTTGGAACTCAGGTCTTTCTGGTTAATAGACCTCTTACCCTAGGCGAAACTCAAACATTAACCCTAGGAAGGAAAATCAGCCTATGGTTCGGGATGGTCTCATGGAATAGCAGCAGAGGCAGCCAAGTTGTGTCACTTCTGCGGCCCTCTTGGGATGCCTTTAACAGCTGCAGTGTGCCTGGAGCCCAGGGCTTCCTGGTTTTAAATGTCCTAGGCCTAAGCCTAACAGTAACCCTAGGAAGGTAAATCAGCCGGGTATTAGGGTTCTTCCTAAGGGAAAAGCCGTGAAAGCAGCCATGTTGTGGCACTTCTGCACTCCCTTTGGGATGCCTTTGGCAGATGCAGTAAGCCTGGAACTCAGGGCTTCCTGGTTAAAAAACTCCAAGCCCTAGGCTGAACCCTAACCCTAACCCTAGGCAGATAAATCAGCCTAAGTATAGGGATGGTGCCAAGGAAAAAACTGTGAAAGCTGCCATGTTGTTGCACTTTTGTACTCCCCTTGGGATGCCTTGAACAGCTGCAGTGTGCCTGGAGCTAAGGGCTTCCTAGTTTTAAAAATCCTAGCCCTAGGCCTAAGCCTTACAGTAACCCTGGGAAGGGAAATCAGCCTGGTGTTAAGCTTCTTGCCAAGGAAAAAGCCGTGAAAGCAACCATGTTGTGGCACTTTTGCACTCCCTTTTGGATGCCTTTCACAGCTCCAGTGTGCCTGGAACTCAGGGCTTCCTGATTTTAAAAATCCTAGCCCTAGGCCGAACCCAACCCTAAGACGAGAAAGGCAAATCAGCCAGGAATTAGGCATGTCCCCAAGGAAAAAGCTGTGGAGGCAGGCACGTTGTCGTACTTTTGCGCTCTTCTTGGGTAGTCCTTCGCAGCTGCTGTGTTCTTGGAACTCAGGGCTTTCTGGTTAATAGAACCCTTACCCTAGGCGTAACTCAAACCTTCACCCTAGGAAGGAAAATCAGCCTATGGTTCGGGATGGTCTCATGGAAATATCAGTGGTGGCAGCCAAGTTGTGTCACTTTTGCGCTCCCCTTGGGATGCCTTTAACAGCTGCATATGCCTGGAGCCCAGGGCTTCCTGGTTTTAAAAGTCCTAGGCCTAAGCCTAACAGTAACCCTAGGAAGGTAAATCAGCCGCGTATTAGGGTTCTTCCTAAGGGAAAAGCCATGAAAGCAGCCATGTTGTGGCACTTCTGCACTCCCTTTGGGATGCCTTTGGCAGATGCAGTAAGCCTGGAACTCAGGGCTTCCTAGTTAAAAAAATCCTAGCCCTAGGCCGAACCCCAACCCTAAGACGAGAAAGGCAAATCAGCCAGGAATTAGGCATGTCCCCAAGGAAAAAGCTGTGGAGGCAGGCATGTTGTGGTACTTTTGCGCTCTTCTTGGGTAGTCCTTCGCAGCTGCTGTGTTCTTGGAACTCAGGGCTTTCTGGTTAATAGAACCCTTACCCTAGGCGTAACTCAAACCTTAAGCCTAGGAAGGCAAATCAGCCTATGGTTCGGGATGGTCTCATGGAAATATCAGTGGTGGCAGCCAAGTTGTGTCACTTTTGCGCTCCCCTTGGGATGCCTTTCGCAGCTGCATGTGCCTGGAGCCCAGGGCTTCCTGGTTTTAAAAGTCCTAGGCCTAAGCCTAAGAGTAACCCTAGGAAGGTAAATCAGCCGGGTATTAGGGTTCTTCCTAAGGGAAAAGCCGTGAAAGCAGCCATGTTGTGGCACTTCTGCACTCCCTTTGGGATGCCTTTGGCAGATGCAGTAAGCCTGGAACTCAGGGCTTCCTAGTTAAAAAAATCCTAGCCCTAGGCCGAACCCAACCCTAAGACGAGAAAGGCAAATCAGCCAGGAATTAGGCATGTCCCCAAGGAAAAAGCTGTGGAGGCAGGCATGTTGTGGTACTTTTGCGCTCTTCTTGGGTAGTCCTTCGCAGCTGCTGTGTTCTTGGAACTCAGGTCTTTCTGGTTAATAGACCTCTTACCCTAGGCGAAACTCAAACATTAACCCTAGGAAGGAAAATCAGCCTATGGTTCGGGATGGTCTCATGGAATAGCAGCAGAGGCAGCCAAGTTGTGTCACTTCTGCGGCCCTCTTGGGATGCCTTTAACAGCTGCAGTGTGCCTGGAGCCCAGGGCTTCCTGGTTTTAATTGTCCTAGGTCTAAGCCTAACAGTAACCCTAGGAAGGTAAATCAGCCGGGTATTAGGGTTCTTCCTAAGGGAAAAGCCGTGAAAGCAGCCATGTTGTGGCACTTCTGCACTCCCTTTGGGATGCCTTTGGCAGATGCAGTAAGCCTGGAACTCAGGGCTTCCTGGTTAAAAAACTCCAAGCCCTAGGCTGAACCCTAACCCTAACCCTAGGCAGATAAATCAGCCTAGGTATAGGGATGGTGCCAAGGAAAAAGCTGTGAAAGCTGCCATGTTGTTGCACTTTTGTACTCCCCTTGGGATGCCTTGAACAGCTGCAGTGTGCCTGGATCTAAGGGCTTCCTAGTTTTAAAAATCCTACCCTAGGCCTAAGCCTTACAGTAACCCTGTTAAGGGAAATCAGCCTGGTGTTAAGCTTCTTGCCAAGGAAAAAGCCGTGAAAGCAACCATGTTGTGGCACTTTTGCACTCCCTTTTGGATGCCTTTCACAGCTCCAGTGTGCCTGGACCTCAGGGCTTCCTGATTTTAAAAATCCTAGCCCTAGGCCGAACCCCAAACCTAAGACGAGAAAGGCAAATCAGCCAGGAATTAGGCATGTCCCCAAGGAAAAAGCTGTGGAGGCAGGCACGTTGTCGTACTTTTGCGCTCTTCTTGGGTAGTCCTTCGCAGCTGCTGTGTTCTTGGAACTCAGGGCTTTCTGGTTAATAGAACCCTTACCCTAGGCGTAACTCAAACCTTAACCCTAGGAAGGAAAATCAGCCTATGGTTCGGGATGGTCTCATGGAAATATCAGTGGTGGCAGCCAAGTTGTGTCACTTTTGCGCTCCCCTTGGGATGCCTTTAACAGCTGCATATGCCTGGAGCCCAGGGCTTCCTGGTTTTAAAAGTCCTAGGCCTAAGCCTAACAGTAACCCTAGGAAGGTAAATCAGCCGCGTATTAGGGTTCTTCCTAAGGAAAATGCCATGAAAGCAGCCATGTTGTGGCACTTCTGCACTCCCTTTGGGATGCCTTTGGCAGATGCAGTAAGCCTGGAACTCAGGGCTTCCTAGTTAAAAAAATCCTAGCCCTAGGCCGAACCCCAACCCTAAGACGAGAAAGGCAAATCAGCCAGGAATTAGGCATGTCCCCAAGGAAAAAGCTGTGGAGGCAGGCATGTTGTGGTACTTTTGGGCTCTTCTTGGGTAGTCCTTCGCAGCTGCTGTGTTCTTGGAACTCAGGGCTTTCTGGTTAATAGAACCCTTACCCCAGGCGTAACTCAAACCTAAACCCTAGGAAGGAAAATCAGCCTATGGTTCGGGATGGTCTCATGAGAATAGCAGCAGAGGCAGCCAAGTTGTGTCACTTTTGCGCTCCCCTTGGGATGCCTTTCGCAGCTGAAGTGTGCCTGGAGCCCAGGGCTTCCTGGTTTTAAAAGTCCTAGGCCTAAGCCTAACAGTAACCCTAGGAAGGTAAATCATCCGCGTATTAGGGTTCTTCCTAAGGGAAAAGCCGTGAAAGCAGCCATGTTGTGGCACTTCTGCACTCCCTTTGGGATGCCTTTGGCAGATGCAGTAAGCCTGGAACTCAGGGCTTCCTAGTTAAAAAAATCCTAGCCCTAGGCCGAACCCCAACCCTAAGACGAGAAAGGCAAATCAGCCAGGAATTAGGCATGTCCCCAAGGAAAAAGCTGTGGAGGCAGGCATGTTGTGGTACTTTTGCGCTCTTCTTGGCTAGTCCTTCGCAGCTGCTGTGTTCTTGGAACTCAGGGCTTTCTTCTTAATAGAACCCTTACCCTAGGCGAAACTCAAACCTTAACCCTAGGAAGGAAAATCAGCCTATGGTTCGGGATGGTCTCATGAGAATAGAAGCAGAGGCAGCCAAGTTGTGTCACTTCTGCGGCCCTCTTGGGATGCCTTTAACAGCTGCATGTGCCTGGAGCCCAGGGCTTCCTGGTTTTAAAAGTCCTAGGCCTAAGCCTAACAGTAACCCTAGGAAGGTAAATCAGCCGCGTATTAGGGTTCTTCCTAAGGGAAAAGCTGTGAAAGCAGCCATGTTGTGGCACTTTTGCACTCCCTTTGGGATGCCTTTGGCAGATGCAGTAAGCCTGGAACTCAGGGCTTCCTGGTTAAAAAACTCCAAGCCCTAGGCTGAACCCTAACCCTAACCCTAGGCAGATAAAACAGCCTAGGTATAGGGATGGTGCCAAGGAAAAAGCTGTGAAAGCTGCCATGTTGTTGCACTTTTGTACTCCCCTTGGGATGCCTTGAACAGCTGCAGTGTGCCTGGATCTAAGGGCTTCCTAGTTTTAAAAAGCCTAGCCCTAGGCCTAAGCCTTACAGTAACCCTGGGAAGGGAAATCAGCCTGGTGTTAAGCTTCTTGCCAAGGAAAAAGCCGTGAAAGCAACCATGTTGTGGCACTTCTGCACTCCCTTTGGGATGCCTTTGGCAGATGCAGTAAGCCTGGAACTCAGGGCTTCCTAGTTAAAAAAATCCTAGCCCTAGGCCGAACCCCAACCCTAAGACGAGAAAGGCAAATCAGCCAGGAATTAGGCATGTCCCCAAGGAAAAAGCTGTGGAGGCAGGCATGTTGTGGTACTTTTGCGCTCTTCTTGGCTAGTCCTTCGCAGCTGCTGTGTTCTTGGAACTCAGGGCTTTCTTCTTAATAGAACCCTTACCCTAGGCGAAACTCAAACCTTAACCCTAGGAAGGAAAATCAGCCTATGGTTCGGGATGGTCTCATGAGAATAGAAGCAGAGGCAGCCAAGTTGTGTCACTTCTGCGGCCCTCTTGGGATGCCTTTAACAGCTGCATGTGCCTGGAGCCCAGGGCTTCCTGGTTTTAAAAGTCCTAGGCCTAAGCCTAACAGTAACCCTAGGAAGGTAAATCAGCCGCGTATTAGGGTTCTTCTTAAGGGAAAAGCTGTGAAAGCAGCCATGTTGTGGCACTTTTGCACTCCCTTTGGGATGCCTTTGGCAGATGCAGTAAGCCTGGAACTCAGGGCTTCCTGGTTAAAAAACTCCAAGCCCTAGGCTGAACCCTAACCCTAACCCTAGGCAGATAAAACAGCCTAGGTATAGGGATGGTGCCAAGGAAAAAGCTGTGAAAGCTGCCATGTTGTTGCACTTTTGTACTCCCCTTGGGATGCCTTGAACAGCTGCAGTGTGCCTGGATCTAAGGGCTTCCTAGTTTTAAAAAGCCTAGCCCTAGGCCTAAGCCTTACAGTAACCCTGGGAAGGGAAATCAGCCTGGTGTTAAGCTTCTTGCCAAGGAAAAAGCCGTGAAAGCAACCATGTTGTGGCACTTTTGCACTCCCTTTTGGATGCCTTTCACAGCTCCAGTGTGCCTGGAACTCAGGGCTTCCTAGTTAAAAATATCCTAGCCCTAGGCCGAACCCCAACCCTAAGACGAGAAAGGCAAATCAGCCAGGAATTAGGCATGTCCCCAAGGAAAAAGCTGTGGAGGCAGGCATGTTGTGGTACTTTTGCGCTCTTCTTGGCTAGTCCTTCGCAGCTGCTGTGTTCTTGGAACTCAGGGCTTTCTGGTTAATAGAACCCTTACCCCAGGCGTAACTCAAACCTTCACCCTAGGAAGGAAAATCAGCCTATGATTTGGGATGGTCTCATGGAAATATCAGTGGTGGCAGCCAAGTTGTGTCACTTCTGCGGCCCTCTTGGGATGCCTTTAACAGCTGCAGTGTGCCTGGAGCCCAGGGCTTCCTGGTTTTAAAAGACCTAGGCCTAAGCCTAACAGTAACCCTAGGAAGGTAAATCAGCCGGGTATTAGGGTTCTTCCTAAGGGAAAAGCTGTGAAAGCAGCCATGTTGTGGCACTTTTGCACTCCCTTTGGGATGCCTTTGGCAGATGCAGTAAGCCTGGAACTCAGGGCTTCCTGGTTAAAAAACTCCAAGCCCTAGGCTGAACCCTAACCCTAACCCTAGGCAGATAAAACAGCCTAGGTATAGGGAGGGTGCCAAGGAAAAAGCTGTGAAAGCTGCCATGTTGTTGCACTTTTGTACTCCCCTTGGGATGCCTTGAACAGCTGCAGTGTGCCTGGATCTAAGGGCTTCCTAGTTTTAAAAATCCTAGCCCTAGGCCTAAGCCTTACAGTAACCCTGGGAAGGGAAATCAGCCTGGTGTTAAGCTTCTTGCCAAGGAAAAAGCCGTGAAAGCAACCATGTTGTGGCACTTTTGCACTCCCTTTTGGATGCCTTTCACAGCTCCAGTGTGCCTGGAACTCAGGGCTTCCTGATTTTAAAAATCCTAGCCCTAGGCCGAACCCCAACCCTAAGACGAGAAAGGCAAATCAGCCAGGAATTAGGCATGTCCCCAAGGAAAAAGCTGTGGAGGCAGGCATGTTGTGGTACTTTTGCGCTCTTCTTGGCTAGTCCTTCGCAGCTGCTGTGTTCTTGGAACTCAGGGCTTTCTGGTTAATAGAACCCTTACCCGAGGCGTAACTCAAACCTTCACCCTAGGAAGGAAAATCAGCCTATGGTTCGGGATGGTCTCATGGAAATAGCAGCAGAGGCAGCCAAGTTGTGTCACTTCTGCGGCCCTCTTGGGATGCCTTTAACAGCTGCAGTGTGCCTGGAGGCCAGGGCTTCCTGGTTTAAAAAGTCCTAGGCCTAAGCCTAACAGTAACCCTAGGAAGGTAAATCAGCCGTGTATTAGGGTTCTTCCTAAGGGAAAAGCCGTGATAGCAGCCATGTTGTGGCACTTCTGCACTCCCTTTGGGATGCCTTTGGCAGATGCAGTAAGCCTGGAACTCAGGGCTTCCTAGTTAAAAAATATCCTAGCCCTAGGCCGAACCCCAACCCTAAGACGAGAAAGGCAAATCAGCCAGGAATTAGGCATGTCCCCAAGGAAAAAGCTGTGGAGGCAGGCATGTTGTGGTACTTTTGCGCTCTTCTTGGGTAGTCCTTCGCAGCTGCTGTGTTCTTGGAACTCAGGTCTTTCTGGTTAATAGAACCCTTTCCCCAGGCGTAACTCAAACCTTAACCCTAGGAAGGAAAATGAGCCTATGGTTCGGGATGGTCTCATGAAAATATCAGTGGTGGCAGCCAAGTTGTGTCACTTTTGCGCTCCCCTTGGGATGCCTTTCGCAGCTGCAGTGTGCCTGGAGCCCAGGGCTTCCTGGTTTTAAAAGTCCTAGGCCTAAGCCTAACAGTAACCCTAGGAAGGTAAATCAGCCGGGTATTAGGGTTCTTCCTAAGGGAAAAGCCGTGATAGCAGCCATGTTGTGGCACTTCTGCACTCCCTTTGGGATGCCTTTGGCAGATGCAGTAAGCCTGGAACTCAGGGCTTCCTAGTTAAAAAAATCCTAGCCCTAGGCCGAACCCCAACCCTAAGACGAGAAAGGCAAATCAGCCAGGAATTAGGCATGTCCCCAAGGAAAAAGCTGTGGAGGCAGGCACGTTGTGGTACTTTTGCGCTCTTCTTGGGTAGTCCTTCGCAGCTGCTGTGTTCTTGGAACTCAGGGCTTTCTGGTTAATAGAACCCTTACCCCAGGCGTAACTCAAACCTTAACCCTAGGAAGGAAAATCAGCCTATGTTTCGGGATGGTCTCATGAGAATAGCAGCAGAGGCAGCCAAGTTGTGTCACTTTTGCGCTCCCCTTGGGATGCCTTTCGCAGCTGAAGTGTGCCTGGAGCCCAGGGCTTCCTGGTTTTAAAAGTCCTAGGCCTAAGCCTAACAGTAACCCTAGGAAGGTAAATCATCCGCGTATTAGGGTTCTTCCTAAGGGAAAAGCCGTGAAAGCAGCCATGTTGTGGCACTTCTGCACTCCCTTTGGGATGCCTTTGGCAGATGCAGTAAGCCTGGAACTCAGGGCTTCCTAGTTAAAAAAATCCTAGCCCTAGGCCGAATCCCAACCCTAAGACGAGAAAGGCAAATCAGCCAGGAATTAGGCATGTCCCCAAGGAAAAAGCTGTGGAGGCAGGCATGTTGTGGTACTTTTGCGCTCTTCTTGGCTAGTCCTTCGCAGCTGCTGTGTTCTTGGAACTCAGGGCTTTCTGCTTAATAGAACCCTTACCCTAGGCGAAACTCAAACCTTAACCCTAGGAAGGAAAATCAGCCTATGGTTCGGGATGGTCTCATGAGAATAGAAGCAGAGGCAGCCAAGTTGTGTCACTTCTGCGGCCCTCTTGGGATGCCTTTAACAGCTGCATGTGCCTGGAGCCCAGGGCTTCCTGGTTTTAAAAGTCCTAGGCCTAAGCCTAACAGTAACCCTAGGAAGGTAAATCAGCCGGGTATTAGGGTTCTTCCTAAGGGAAAAGCCGTGAAAGCAGCCATGTTGTGGCACTTTTGCACTCCCTTTGGGATGCCTTTGGCAGATGCAGTAAGCCTGGAACTCAGGGCTTCCTGGTTAAAAAACTCCAAGCCCTAGGCTGAACCCTAACCCTAACCCTAGGCAGATAAAACAGCCTAGGTATAGGGATGGTGCCAAGGAAAAAGCTGTGAAAGCTGCCATGTTGTTGCACTTTTGTACTCCCCTTGGGATGCCTTGAACAGCTGCAGTGTGCCTGGATCTAAGGGCTTCCTAGTTTTAAAAATCCTAGCCCTAGGCCTAAGCCTTACAGTAACCCTGGGAAGGGAAATCAGCCTGGTGTTAAGCTTCTTGCCAAGGAAAAAGCCGTGAAAGCAACCATGTTGTGGCACTTTTGCACTCCCTTTTGGATGCCTTTCACAGCTCCAGTGTTCCTGGAACTCAGGGCTTCCTAGTTAAAAATATCCTAGCCCTAGGCCGAACCCCAACCCTAAGACGAGAAAGGCAAATCAGCCAGGAATTAGGCATGTCCCCAAGGAAAAAGCTGTGGAGGCAGGCATATTGTGGTACTTTTGCGCTCTTCTTGGGTAGTCCTTCGCAGCTGCTGTGTTCTTGGAACTCAGGGCTTTCTGGTTAATAGAACCCTTACCCCAGGCGTAACTCAAACCTTCACCCTAGGAAGGAAAATCAGCCTATGATTTGGGATGGTCTCATGGAAATATCAGTGGTGGCAGCCAAGTTGTGTCACTTCTGCGGCCCTCTTGGGATGCCTTTAACAGCTGCAGTGTGCCTGGAGGCCAGGGCTTCCTGGTTTTAAAAGTCCTAGGCCTAAGCCTAACAGTAACCCTAGGAAGGTAAATCAGCCGGGTATTAGGGTTCTTCCTAAGGGAAAAGCTGTGAAAGCAGCCATGTTGTGGCACTTTTGCACTCCCTTTGGGATGCCTTTGGCAGATGCAGTAAGCCTGGAACTCAGGGCTTCCTGGTTAAAAAACTCCAAGCCCTAGGCTGAACCTTAACCCTAACCCTAGGCAGATAAAACAGCCTAGGTATAGGGATGGTGCCAAGGAAAAAGCTGTGAAAGCTGCCATGTTGTTGCACTTTTGTACTCCCCTTGGGATGCCTTGAACAGCTGCAGTGTGCCTGGATCTAAGGGCTTCCTAGTTTTAAAAATCCTAGCCCTAGGCCTAAGCCTTACAGTAACCCTGGGAAGGGAAATCAGCCTGGTGTTAAGCTTCTTCCCAAGGAAAAAGCCGTGAAAGCAACCATGTTGTGGCACTTTTGCACTCCCTTTTGGATGCCTTTCACAGCTCCAGTGTGCCTGGAACTCAGGGCTTCCTAGTTAAAAATATCCTAGCCCTAGGCCGAACCCCAACCCTAAGACGAGAAAGGCAAATCAGCCAGGAATTAGGCATGTCCCCAAGGAAAAAGCTGTGGAGGCAGGCATGTTGTGGTACTTTTGCGCTCTTCTTGGCTAGTCCTTCGCAGCTGCTGTGTTCTTGGAACTCAGGGCTTTCTGGTTAATAGAACCCTTACCCGAGGCGTAACTCAAACCTTCACCCTAGGAAGGAAAATCAGCCTATGGTTCGGGATGGTCTCATGAGAATAGCAGCAGAGGCAGCCAAGTTGTGTCACTTCTGCGGCCCTCTTGGGATGCCTTTAACAGCTGCATGTGCCTGGGGCCCAGGGCTTCCTGGTTTTAAAAGTCCTAGGCCTAAGCCTAACAGTAACCCTAGGAAGGTAAATCAGCCGCGTATTAGGGTTCTTCCTAAGGGAAAAGCCGTGAAAGCAGCCATGTTGTGGCACTTCTGCGCTCCCTTTGGGATGCCTTTGGCAGATGCAGTAAGCCTGGAACTCAGGGCTTCCTAGTTAAAAATATCCTAGCCCTAGGCCGAACCCCAACCCTAAGACGAGAAAGGCAAATCAGCCAGGAATTAGGCATGTCCCCAAGGAAAAAGCTGTGGAGGCAGGCATGTTGTGGTACTTTTGCGCTCTTCTTGGGTAGTCCTTCGCAGCTGCTGTGTTCTTGGAACTCAGGGCTTTCTGGTTAATAGAACCCTTACCCCAGGCGTAAATCAAACCTTCACCCTAGGAAGGAAAATCAGCCTATGATTTGGGATGGTCTCATGGAAATATCAGTGGTGGCAGCCAAGTTGTGTCACTTTTGCGCTCCCCTTGGGATGCCTTTCGCAGCTGCAGTGTGCCTGGAGCCCAGGGCTTCCTGGTTTTAAAAGTCCTAGGCCTAAGCCTAACAGTAACCCTAGGAAGGTAAATCAGCCGCGTATTAGGGTTCTTCCTAAGGGAAAAGCCGTGAAAGCAGCCATGTTGTGGCACTTCTGCACTCCCTTTGGGATGCCTTTGGCAGATGCAGTAAGCCTGGAACTCAGGGCTTCCTAGTTAAAAAAATCCTAGCCCTAGGCCGAACCCCAACCCTAAGACGAGAAAGGCAAATCAGCCAGGAATTAGGCATGTCCCCAAGGAAAAAGCTGTGGAGGCAGGCATGTTGTGGTACTTTTGCGCTCTTCTTGGCTAGTCCTTCGCCGCTGCTGTGTTCTTGGAACTCAGGTCTTTCTGGTTAATAGACCTCTTACCCTAGGCGAAACTCAAACATTAACCCTAGGAAGGAAAATCAGCCTATGGTTCGGGATGGTCTCATGAGAATAGAAGCAGAGGCAGCCAAGTTGTGTCACTTCTGCGGCCCTCTTGGGATGCCTTTAACAGCTGCATATGCCTGGAGCCCAGGGCTTCCTGGTTTTAAAAGTCCTAGGCCTAAGCCTAACAGTAACCCTAGGAAGGTAAATCAGCCGCGTATTAGGTTTCTTCCTAAGGGAAAAGCCGTGAAAGCAGCCATGTTGTGGCACTTTTGCACTCCCTTTGGGATGCCTTTGGCAGATGCAGTAAGCCTGGAACTCAGGGCTTCCTGGTTAAAAAACTCCAAGCCCTAGGCTGAACCTTAACACTAACCCTAGGCAGATAAATCAGCCTAGGTATAGGGATGGTGCCAAGGAAAAAGCTGTGAAAGCTGCCATGTTGTTGCACTTTTGTACTCCCCTTGGGATGCCTTGAACAGCTGCAGTGTGCCTGGATCTAAGGGCTTCCTAGTTTTAAAAATCCTATCCCTAGGCCTAAGCCTTACAGTAACCCTGGGAAGGGAAATCAGCCTGGTGTTAAGCTTCTTGCCAAGGAAAAAGCCGTGAAAGCAGCCATGTTGTGGCACTTTTGCACTCCCTTTTGGATGCCTTTCACAGCTCCAGTGTGCCTGGAACTCAGGGCTTCCTGATTTTAAAAATCCTAGCCCTAGGCCGAACCCCAACCCTAAGACGAGAAAGGCAAATCAGCCAGGAATTAGGCATGTCCCCAAGGAAAAAGCTGTGGAGGCAGGCATGTTGTGGTACTTTTGCGCTCTTCTTGGCTAGTCCTTCGCAGCTGCTGTGTTCTTGGAACTCAGGGCTTTCTGGTTAATAGAACCCTTACCCGAGGCGTAACTCAAACCTTCACCCTAGGAAGGAAAATCAGCCTATGGTTCGGGATGGTCTCATGGAAATAGCAGCAGAGGCAGCCAAGTTCTGTCACTTCTGCGGCCCTCTTGGGATGCCTTTAACAGCTGCAGTGTGCCTGGAGGCCAGGGCTTCCTGGTTTAAAAAGTCCTAGGCCTAAGCCTAACAGTAACCCTAGGAAGGTAAATCAGCCGGGTATTAGGGTTCTTCCTAAGGGAAAAGCCGTGATAGCAGCCATGTTGTGGCACTTCTGCACTCCCTTTGGGATGCCTTTGGCAGATGCAGTAAGCCTGGAACTCAGGGCTTCCTAGTTAAAAATATCCTAGCCCTAGGCCGAACCCCAACCCTAAGACGAGAAAGGCAAATCAGCCAGGAATTAGGCATGTCCCCAAGGAAAAAGCTGTGGAGGCAGGCATGTTGTGGTACTTTTGCGCTCTTCTTGGGTAGTCCTTCGCAGCTGCTGTGTTCTTGGAACTCAGGTCTTTCTGGTTAATAGAACCCTTTCCCCAGGCGTAACTCAAACCTTAACCCTAGGAAGGAAAATGAGCCTATGGTTCGGGATGGTCTCATGAAAATATCAGTGGTGGCAGCCAAGTTGTGTCACTTTTGCGCTCCCCTTGGGATGCCTTTCGCAGCTGCAGTGTGCCTGGAGCCCAGGGCTTCCTGGTTTTAAAAGTCCTAGGCCTAAGCCTAACAGTAACCCTAGGAAGGTAAATCAGCCGCGTATTAGGGTTCTTCCTAAGGGAAAAGCCGTGATAGCAGCCATGTTGTGGCACTTCTGCACTCCCTTTGGGATGCCTTTGGCAGATGCAGTAAGCCTGGAACTCAGGGCTTCCTAGTTAAAAAAATCCTAGCCCTAGGCCGAACCCCAACCCTAAGACGAGAAAGGCAAATCAGCCAGGAATTAGGCATGTCCCCAAGGAAAAAGCTGTGGAGGCAGGCACGTTGTGGTACTTTTGCGCTCTTCTTGGGTAGTCCTTCGCAGCTGCTGTGTTCTTGGAACTCAGGGCTTTCTGGTTAATAGAACCCTTACCCCAGGCGTAACTCAAACCTTAACCCTAGGAAGGAAAATCAGCCTATGTTTCGGGATGGTCTCATGAGAATAGCAGCAGAGGCAGCCAAGTTGTGTCACTTTTGCGCTCCCCTTGGGATGCCTTTCGCAGCTGAAGTGTGCCTGGAGCCCAGGGCTTCCTGGTTTTAAAAGTCCTAGGCCTAAGCCTAACAGTAACCCTAGGAAGGTAAATCATCCGCGTATTAGGGTTCTTCCTAAGGGAAAAGCCGTGAAAGCAGCCATGTTGTGGCACTTCTGCACTCCCTTTGGGATGCCTTTGGCAGATGCAGTAAGCCTGGAACTCAGGGCTTCCTAGTTAAAAAAATCCTAGCCCTAGGCCGAACCCCAACCCTAAGACGAGAAAGGCAAATCAGCCAGGAATTAGGCATGTCCCCAAGGAAAAAGCTGTGGAGGCAGGCATGTTGTGGTACTTTTGCGCTCTTCTTGGCTAGTCCTTCGCAGCTGCTGTGTTCTTGGAACTCAGGGCTTTCTGCTTAATAGAACCCTTACCCTAGGCGTAACTCAAACCTTAACCCTAGGAAGGAAAATCAGCCTATGGTTCGGGATGGTCTCATGAGAATAGAAGCAGAGGCAGCCAAGTTGTGTCACTTCTGCGGCCCTCTTGGGATGCCTTTAACAGCTGCATGTGCCTGGAGCCCAGGGCTTCCTGGTTTTAAAAGTCCTAGGCCTAAGCCTAACAGTAACCCTAGGAAGGTAAATCAGCCGGGTATTAGGGTTCTTCCTAAGGGAAAAGCCGTGAAAGCAGCCATGTTGTGGCACTTTTGCACTCCCTTTGGGATGCCTTTGGCAGATGCAGTAAGCCTGGAACTCAGGGCTTCCTGGTTAAAAAACTCCAAGCCCTAGGCTGAACCCTAACCCTAACCCTAGGCAGATAAAACAGCCTAGGTATAGGGATGGTGCCAAGGAAAAAGCTGTGAAAGCTGCCATGTTGTTGCACTTTTGTACTCCCCTTGGGATGCCTTGAACAGCTGCAGTGTGCCTGGATCTAAGGGCTTCCTAGTTTTAAAAATCCTAGCCCTAGGCCTAAGCCTTACAGTAACCCTGGGAAGGGAAATCAGCCTGGTGTTAAGCTTCTTGCCAAGGAAAAAGCCGTGAAAGCAACCATGTTGTGGCACTTTTGCACTCCCTTTTGGATGCCTTTCACAGCTCCAGTGTTCCTGGAACTCAGGGCTTCCTAGTTAAAAATATCCTAGCCCTAGGCCGAACCCCAACCCTAAGACGAGAAAGGCAAATCAGCCAGGAATTAGGCATGTCCCCAAGGAAAAAGCTGTGGAGGCAGGCATATTGTGGTACTTTTGCGCTCTTCTTGGGTAGTCCTTCGCAGCTGCTGTGTTCTTGGAACTCAGGGCTTTCTGGTTAATAGAACCCTTACCCCAGGCGTAACTCAAACCTTCACCCTAGGAAGGAAAATCAGCCTATGATTTGGGATGGTCTCATGGAAATATCAGTGGTGGCAGCCAAGTTGTGTCACTTCTGCGGCCCTCTTGGGATGCCTTTAACAGCTGCAGTGTGCCTGGAGGCCAGGGCTTCCTGGTTTTAAAAGTCCTAGGCCTAAGCCTAACAGTAACCCTAGGAAGGTAAATCAGCCGGGTATTAGGGTTCTTCCTAAGGGAAAAGCTGTGAAAGCAGCCATGTTGTGGCACTTTTGCACTCCCTTTGGGATGCCTTTGGCAGATGCAGTAAGCCTGGAACTCAGGGCTTCCTGGTTAAAAAACTCCAAGCCCTAGGCTGAACCTTAACCCTAACCCTAGGCAGATAAAACAGCCTAGGTATAGGGATGGTGCCAAGGAAAAAGCTGTGAAAGCTGCCATGTTGTTGCACTTTTGTACTCCCCTTGGGATGCCTTGAACAGCTGCAGTGTGCCTGGATCTAAGGGCTTCCTAGTTTTAAAAATCCTAGCCCTAGGCCTAAGCCTTACAGTAACCCTGGGAAGGGAAATCAGCCTGGTGTTAAGCTTCTTCCCAAGGAAAAAGCCGTGAAAGCAACCATGTTGTGGCACTTTTGCACTCCCTTTTGGATGCCTTTCACAGCTCCAGTGTGCCTGGAACTCAGGGCTTCCTAGTTAAAAATATCCTAGCCCTAGGCCGAACCCCAACCCTAAGACGAGAAAGGCAAATCAGCCAGGAATTAGGCATGTCCCCAAGGAAAAAGCTGTGGAGGCAGGCATGTTGTGGTACTTTTGCGCTCTTCTTGGCTAGTCCTTCGCAGCTGCTGTGTTCTTGGAACTCAGGGCTTTCTGGTTAATAGAACCCTTACCCCAGGCGTAACTCAAACCTTAACCCGAGGAAGGAAAATGAGCCTATGGTTCGGGATGGTCTCATGAAAATATCAGTGGTGGCAGCCAAGTTGTGTCACTTTTGCGCTCCCCTTGGGATGCCTTTCGCAGCTGCAGTGTGCCTGGAGCCCAGGGCTTCCTGGTTTTAAAAGTCCTAGGCCTAAGCCTAACAGTAACCCTAGGAAGGTAAATCAGCCGCGTATTAGGGTTCTTCCTAAGGGAAAAGCCGTGAAAGCAGCCATGTTGTGGCACTTCTGCACTCCCTTTGGGATGCCTATGGCAGATGCAGTAAGCCTGGAACTCAGGGCTTCCTGGTTTTAAAAGTCCTAGGCCTAAGCCTAACAGTAACCCTAGGAAGGTAAATCAGCCGCGTATTAGGGTTCTTCCTAAGGGAAAAGCCGTGAAAGCAGCCATGTTGTGGCACTTTTGCACTCCCTTTGGGATGCCTTTGGCAGATGCAGTAAGCCTGGAACTCAGGGCTTCCTGGTTAAAAAACTCCAAGCCCTAGGCTGAACCTTAACACTAACCCTAGGCAGATAAAACAGCCTAAGTATAGGGATGGTGCCAAGGAAAAAGCTGTGAAAGCTGCCATGTTGTTGCACTTTTGTACTCCCCTTGGGATGCCTTGAACAGCTGCAGTGTGCCTGGATCTAAGGGCTTCCTAGTTTTAAAAATCCTAGCCCTAGGCCTAAGCCTAACAGTAACCCTGGGAAGGGAAATCAGCGTGGTGTTAAGCTTCTTGCCAAGGAAAAAGCCGTGAAAGCAACCATGTTGTGGCACTTTTGCACTCCCTTTTGCATGCCTTTCAAAGCTCCAGTGTGCCTGGAACTCAGGGCTTCCTGATTTTAAAAGTCCTAGCCCTAGGCCGAACCCCAAGCCTAAGACGAGAAAGGCAAATCAGCCAGGAATTAGGCATGTCCCCAAGGAAAAAGCTGTGGAGGCAGGCACGTTGTGGTACTTTTGCGCTCTTCTTGGGTAGTCCTTCGCAGCTGCTGTGTTCTTGGAACTCAGGGCTTTCTGGTTAATAGAACCCTTACCCCAGGCGTAACTCAAACCTTAACCCTAGGAAGGAAAATCAGCCTATGGTTCGGGATGGTCTCATGAGAATAGCAGCAGAGGCAGCCAAGTTGTGTCACTTTTGCGCTCCCCTTGGGATGCCTTTCGCAGCTGAAGTGTGCCTGGAGCCCAGGGCTTCCTGGTTTTAAAAGTCCTAGGCCTAAGCCTAACAGTAACCCTAGGAAGGTAAATCAGCCGGGTATTAGGGTTCTTCCTAAGGGAAAAGCTGTGAAAGCAGCCATGTTGTGGCACTTTTGCACTCCCTTTGGGATGCCTTTGGCAGATGCAGTAAGCCTGGAACTCAGGGCTTCCTGGTTAAAAAACTCCAAGCCCTAGGCTGAACCCTAACCCTAACCCTAGGCAGATAAAACAGCCTAGGTATAGGGAGGGTGCCAAGGAAAAAGCTGTGAAAGCTGCCATGTTGTTGCACTTTTGTACTCCCCTTGGGATGCCTTGAACAGCTGCAGTGTGCCTGGATCTAAGGGCTTCCTAGTTTTAAAAATCCTAGCCCTAGGCCTAAGCCTTACAGTAACCCTGGGAAGGGAAATCAGCCTGGTGTTAAGCTTCTTGCCAAGGAAAAAGCCGTGAAAGCAACCATGTTGTGGCACTTTTGCACTCCCTTTTGGATGCCTTTCACAGCTCCAGTGTGCCTGGAACTCAGGGCTTCCTAGTTAAAAATATCCTAGCCCTAGGCCGAACCCCAACCCTAAGACGAGAAAGGCAAATCAGCCAGGAATTAGGCATGTCCCCAAGGAAAAAGCTGTGGAGGCAGGCATGTTGTGGTACTTTTGCGCTCTTCTTGGGTAGTCCTTCGCAGCTGCTGTGTTCTTGGAACTCAGGGCTTTCTGGTTAATAGAACCCTTACCCCAGGCGTAACTCAAACCTTCACCCTAGGAAGGAAAATCAGCCTATGATTTGGGATGGTCTCATGGAAATATCAGTGGTGGCAGCCAAGTTGTGTCACTTTTGCGCTCCCCTTGGGATGCCTTTCGCAGCTGCAGTATGCATGGAGCCCAGGGCTTCCTGGTTTTAAAAGTCCTAGGCCTAAGCCTAACAGTAACCCTAGGAAGGTAAATCAGCCGCGTATTAGGGTTCTTCCTAAGGGAAAAGCCGTGAAAGCAGCCATGTTGTGGCACTTCTGCACTCCCTTTGGGATGCCTTTGGCAGATGCAGTAAGCCTGGAACTCAGGGCTTCCTGGTTAAAAAACTCCAAGCCCTAGGCTGAAGCCTAACCCTAACCCTAGGCAGATAAATCAGCCTAGGTATAGGGATGGTGCCAAGGAAAAAGCTGTGAAAGCTGCCATGTTGTTGCACTTTTGTACTCCCCTTGGGATGCCTTGAACAGCTGCAGTGTGCCCGGATCTAAGAGCTTCCTAGTTTTAAAAATCCTAGCCCTAGGCCTAAGCCTTACAGTAACCCTGGGAAGGGAAATCAGCCATGTGTTAAGCTTCTTGCCAAGGAAAAAGCCGTGAAAGCAACCATGTTGTGGCACTTTTGCACTCCCTTTTGGATGCCTTTCACAGCTCCAGTGTGCCTGGAACTCAGGGCTTCCTGATTTTAAAAATCCTAGCCCTAGGCCGAACCCCAACCCTAAGACGAGAAAGGCAAATCAGCCAGGAATTAGGCATGTCCCCAAGGAAAAAGCTGTGGAGGCAGGCATGTTGTGGTACTTTTGCGCTCTTCTTGGGTAGTCCTTCGCAGCTGCTGTGTTCTTGGAACTCAGGGCTTTCTGGTTAATAGAACCCTTACCCTAGGCGTAACTCAAACCTTAACCCTAGGAAGGAAAATCAGCCTATGGTTCGGGATGGTCTCATGAGAATAGCAGCAGAGGCAGCCATGTTGTGTCACTCCTGCGCTCCCCTTGGGATGCCTTTCGCAGCTGCAGTGTGCCTGGAGCCCAGGGCTTCCTGGTTTTAAAAGTCCTAGGCCTAAGCCTAACAGTAACCCTAGGAAGGTAAATCAGCCAGGTATTAGGGTTCTTCCTAAGGGAAAAGCCGTGAAAGCAGCCATGTTGTGGCACTTCTGCACTCCCTTTGGGATGCCTTTGGCAGATGCAGTAAGCCTGGAACTCAGGGCTTCCTGGTTAAAAAACTCCAAGCCCTAGGCTGAACCCTAACCCTAACCCTAGGCAGATAAATCAGCCTAGGTATAGGGATGGTGCCAAGGAAAAAGCTGTGAAAGCTGCCATGTTGTTGCACTTTTGTACTCCCCTTGGGATGCCTTGAACAGCTGCAGTGTGCCTGGAGCTAAGGGCTTCCTAGTTTTAAAAATCCTAGCCCTAGGCCTAAGCCTTACAGTAACCCTGGGAAGGGAAATCAGCCTGGTGTTAAGCTTCTTGCCAAGGAAAAAGGCGTGAAAGCAACCATGTTGTGGCACTTTTGCACTCCCTTTTGGATGCCTTTCACAGCTCCAGTGTGCCTGGAACTCAGGGCTTCCTGATTTTAAAAATCCTAGCCCTAGGCCGAACCCCAACCCTAAGACGAGAAAGGCAAATCAGCCAGGAATTAGGCATGTCCCCAAGGAAAAAGCTGTGGAGGCAGGCATGTTGTGGTACTTTTGCGCTCTTCTTGGCTAGTCCTTCGCAGCTGCTGTGTTCTTGGAACTCAGGGTTTTCTGGTTAATAGAACCCTTACCCGAGGCGTAACTCAAACCTTCACCCTAGGAAGGAAAATCAGCCTATGGTTCGGGATGGTCTCATGAGAATAGCAGCAGAGGCAGCCAAGTTGTGTCACTTCTGCGGCCCTCTTGGGATGCCTTTAACAGCTGCATGTGCCTGGAGCCCAGGGCTTCCTGGTTTTAAAAGTCCTAGGCCTAAGCCTAACAATAACCCTAGGAAGGTAAATCAGCCGGGTATTAGGGTTCTTCCTAAGGGAAAAGCCGTGATAGCAGCCATGTTGTGGCACTTCTGCACTCCCTTTGGGATGCCTTTGGCAGATGCAGTAAGCCTGGAACTCAGGGCTTCCTAGTTAAAAAAATCCTAGCCCTAGGCCGAACCCCAACCCTAAGACGAGAAAGGCAAATCAGCCAGGAATTTGGCATGTCCCCAAGGAAAAAGCTGTGGAGGCAGGCACGTTGTGGTACTTTTGCGCTCTTCTTGGGTAGTCCTTCGCAGCTGCTGTGTTCTTGGAACTCAGGGCTTTCTGGTTAATAGAACCCTTACCCCAGGCGTAACTCAAACCTTAACCCTAGGAAGGAAAATCAGCCTATGGTTCGGGATGGTCTCATGAGAATAGAAGCAGAGGCAGCCAAGTTGTGACACTTCTGCGGCCCTCTTGGGATGCCTTTAACAGCTGCAGTGTGCCTGGAGCCCAGGGCTTCCTGGTTTTAAAAGTCCTAGGCCTAAGCCTAACAGTAACCCTAGGAAGGTAAATCAGCCGGGTATTAGGGTTCTTCCTAAGGGAAAAGCTGTGAAAGCAGCCATGTTGTGGCACTTTTGCACTCCCTTTGGGATGCCTTTGGCAGATGCAGTAAGCCTGGAACTCAGGGCTTCCTGGTTAAAAATCTCCAAGCCCTAGGCTGAACCCTAACCCTAACCCTAGGCAGATAAAACAGCCTAAGTATAGGGAGGGTGCCAAGGAAAAAGCTGTGAAAGCTGCCATGTTGTTGCACTTTTGTACTCCCCTTGGGATGCCTTGAACAGCTGCAGTGTGCCTGGATCTAAGGGCTTCCTAGTTTTAAAAATCCTAGCCCTAGGCCTAAGCCTTACAGTAACCCTGGGAAGGGAAATCAGCCTGGTGTTAAGCTTCTTGCCAAGGAAAAAGCCGTGAAAGCAGCCATGTTGTGGCACTTTTGCACTCCCTTTTGGATGCCTTTCACAGCTCCAGTGTTCCTGGAACTCAGGGCTTCCTAGTTAAAAATATCCTAGCCCTAGGCCGAACCCCAACCCTAAGACGAGAAAGGCAAATCAGCCAGGAATTAGGCATGTCCCCAAGGAAAAAGCTGTGGAGGCAGGCATGTTGTGGTACTTTTGCGCTCTTCTTGGGTAGTCCTTCGCAGCTGCTGTGTTCTTGGAACTCAGGGCTTTCTGGTTAATAGAACCCTTACCCCAGGCGTAACTCAAACCTTCACCCTAGGAAGGAAAATCAGCCTATGATTTGGGATGGTCTCATGGAAATATCAGTGGTGGCAGCCAAGTTGTGTCACTTTTGCGCTCCCCTTGGGATGCCTTTCGCAGCTGCAGTGTGCCTGGAGCCCAGGGCTTCCTGGTTTTAAAAGTCCTAGGCCTAAGCCTAACAGTAACCCTAGGAAGGTAAATCAGCCGCGTATTAGGGTTCTTCCTAAGGGAAAAGCCGTGAAAGCAGCCATGTTGTGGCACTTCTGCACTCCCTTTGGGATGCCTTTGGCAGATGCAGTAAGCCTGGAACTCAGGGCTTCCTAGTTAAAAAAATCCTAGCCCTAGGCCGAACCCCAACCCTAAGACGAGAAAGGCAAATCAGCCAGGAATTAGGCATGTCCCCAAGGAAAAAGCTGTGGAGGCAGGCATGTTGTGGTACTTTTGCGCTCTTCTTGGCTAGTCCTTCGCAGCTGCTGTGTTCTTGGAACTCAGGTCTTTCTGGTTAATAGACCTCTTACCCTAGGCGAAACTCAAACATTAACCCTAGGAAGGAAAATCAGCCTATGATTTGGGATGGTCTCATGGAAATATCAGTGGTGGCAGCCAAGTTGTGTCACTTTTGCGGTCCCCTTGGGATGCCTTTCGCAGCTGCAGTGTGCCTGGAGCCCAGGGCTTCCTGGTTTTAAAAGTCCTAGGCCTAAGCCTAACAGTAACCCTAGGAAGGTAAATCAGCCGCGTATTAGGGTTCTTCCTAAGGGAAAAGCCGTGAAAGCAGCCATGTTGTGGCACTTCTGCACTCCCTTTGGGATGCCTTTGGCAGATGCAGTAAGCCTGGAACTCAGGGCTTCCTGGTTTTAAAAGTCCGAGGCCTAAGCCTAACAGTAACCCTAGGAAGGTAAATCAGCCGCGTATTAGGGTTCTTCCTAAGGGAAAAGCCGTGAAAGCAGCCATGTTGTGGCACTTTTGCACTCCCTTTGGGATGCCTTTGGCAGATGCAGTAAGCCTGGAACTCAGGGCTTCCTGGTTAAAAAACTCCAAGCCCTAGGCTGAACCCTAACCCTAACCCTAGGCAGATAAAACAGCCTAGGTATAGGGATGGTGCCAAGGAAAAAGCTGTGAAAGCTGCCATGTTGTTGCACTTTTGTACTCCCCTTGGGATGCCTTGAACAGCTGCAGTGTGCCTGGATCTAAGGGCTTCCTAGTTTTAAAAATCCTAGCCCTAGGCCTAAGCCTAACAGTAACCCTGGGAAGGGAAATCAGCCTGGTGTTAAGCTTCTTGCCAAGGAAAAAGCCGTGAAAGCAACCATGTTGTGGCACTTTTGCACTCCCTTTTGGATGCCTTTCAAAGCTCCAGTGTGCCTGGAACTCAGGGCTTCCTGATTTTAAAAATCCTAGCCCTAGGCCGAACCCCAACCCTAAGACGAGAAAGGCAAATCAGCCAGGAATTAGGCATGTCCCCAAGGAAAAAGCTGTGGAGGCAGGCACGTTGTGGTACTTTTGCGCTCTTCTTGGGTAGTCCTTCGCAGCTGCTGTGTTCTTGGAACTCAGGGCTTTCTGGTTAATAGAACCCTTACCCCAGGCGTAACTCAAACCTTAACCCTAGGAAGGAAAATCAGCCTATGTTTCGGGATGGTCTCATGAGAATAGCAGCAGAGGCAGCCAAGTTGTGTCACTTTTGCGCTCCCCTTGGGATGCCTTTCACAGCTGCAGTGTGCCTGGAGCCCAGGGCTTCCTGGTTTTAAAAGTCCTAGGCCTAAGCCTAACAGTAACCCTAGGAAGGTAAATCATCCGCGTATTAGGGTTCTTCCTAAGGGAAAATCCGTGAAAGCAGCCATGTTGTGGCACTTCTGCGCTCCCTTTGGGATGCCTTTGGCAGATGCAGTAAGCCTGGAACTCAGGGCTTCCTAGTTAAAAATATCCTAGCCCTAGGCCGAACCCCAACCCTAAGACGAGAAAGGCAAATCAGCCAGGAATTAGGCATGTCCCCAAGGAAAAAGCTGTGGAGGCAGGCATGTTGTGGTACTTTTGCGCTCTTCTTGGCTAGTCCTTCGCAGCTGCTGTGTTCTTGGAACTCAGGTCTTTCTGGTTAATAGACCTCTTACCCCAGGCGAAACTCAAACCTTAACCCTAGGAAGGAAAATCAGCCTATGGTTCGGGATGGTCTCATGAGAATAGAAGCAGAGGCAGCCAAGTTGTGTCACTTTTGGGGCCCTCTTGGGATGCCTTTAACAGCTGCATATGCCTGGAGCCCAGGGCTTCCTGGTTTTAAAAGTCCTAGGCCTAAGCCTAACAGTAACCCTAGGAAGGTATATCAGCCGCGTATTAGTGTTCTTCCTAAGGGAAAAGCCGTGAAAGCAGCCATGTTGTGGCACTTTTGCACTCCCTTTGGGATGCCTTTGGCAGATGCAGTAAGCCTGGAACTCAGGGCTTCCTGGTTAAAAAACTCCAAGCCCTAGGCTGAACCCTAACCCTAACCCTAGGCAGATAAAACAGCCTAGGTATAGGGATGGTGCCAAGGAAAAAGCTGTGAAAGCTGCCATGTTGTTGCACTTTTGTACTCCCCTTGGGATGCCTTGAACAGCTGCAGTGTGCCTGGATCTAAGGGCTTCCTAGTTTTAAAATTCCTAGCCCTAGGCCTAAGCCTAACAGTAACCAAGGGAAGGGAAATCAGCCTGGTGTTAAGCTTCTTGCCAAGGAAAAAGCCGTGAAAGCAACCATGTTGTGGCACTTTTGCACTCCCTTTTGGATGCCTTTCAAAGCTCCAGTGTGCCTGGAACTCAGGGCTTCCTGATTTTAAAAATCCTAGCCCTAGGCCGAACCCCAACCCTAAGACGAGAAAGGCAAATCAGCCAGGAATTAGGCATGTCCCCAAGGAATAAGCTGTGTAAGCAGGCATGTTGTGGTACTTTTGCGCTCTTCTTGGGTAGTCCTTCGCAGCTGCTGTGTTCTTGGAACTCAGGGCTTTCTGGTTAATAGAACCCTTACCCGAGGCGTAACTCAAACCTTCACCCTAGGAAGGAAAATCAGCCTATGGTTCGGGATGGTCTCATGAGAATAGCAGCAGAGGCAGCCAAGTTGTGTCACTTCTGCGGCCCTCTTGGGATGCCTTTAACAGCTGCATGTGCCTGGGGCCCAGGGCTTCCTGGTTTTAAAAGTCCTAGGCCTAAGCCTAACAGTAACCCTAGGAAGGTAAATCAGCCGCGTATTAGGGTTCTTCCTAAGGGAAAAGCCGTGAAAGCAGCCATGTTGTGGCACTTCTGCGCTCCCTTTGGGATGCCTTTGGCAGATGCAGTAAGCCTGGAACTCAGGGCTTCCTAGTTAAAAATATCCTAGCCCTAGGCCGAACCCCAACCCTAAGACGAGAAAGGCAAATCAGCCAGGAATTAGGCATGTCCCCAAGGAAAAAGCTGTGGAGGCAGGCATGTTGTGGTACTTTTGCGCTCTTCTTGGGTAGTCCTTCGCAGCTGCTGTGTTCTTGGAACTCAGGGCTTTCTGGTTAATAGAACCCTTACCCCAGGCGTAAATCAAACCTTCACCCTAGGAAGGAAAATCAGCCTATGATTTGGGATGGTCTCATGGAAATATCAGTGGTGGCAGCCAAGTTGTGTCACTTTTGCGCTCCCCTTGGGATGCCTTTCGCAGCTGCAGTGTGCCTGGAGCCCAGGGCTTCCTGGTTTTAAAAGTCCTAGGCCTAAGCCTAACAGTAACCCTAGGAAGGTAAATCAGCCGCGTATTAGGGTTCTTCCTAAGGGAAAAGCCGTGAAAGCAGCCATGTTGTGGCACTTCTGCACTCCCTTTGGGATGCCTTTGGCAGATGCAGTAAGCCTGGAACTCAGGGCTTCCTAGTTAAAAAAATCCTAGCCCTAGGCCGAACCCCAACCCTAAGACGAGAAAGGCAAATCAGCCAGGAATTAGGCATGTCCCCAAGGAAAAAGCTGTGGAGGCAGGCATGTTGTGGTACTTTTGCGCTCTTCTTGGCTAGTCCTTCGCCGCTGCTGTGTTCTTGGAACTCAGGTCTTTCTGGTTAATAGACCTCTTACCCTAGGCGAAACTCAAACATTAACCCTAGGAAGGAAAATCAGCCTATGGTTCGGGATGGTCTCATGAGAATAGAAGCAGAGGCAGCCAAGTTGTGTCACTTCTGCGGCCCTCTTGGGATGCCTTTAACAGCTGCATATGCCTGGAGCCCAGGGCTTCCTGGTTTAAAAAGTCCTAGGCCTAAGCCTAACAGTAACCCTAGGAAGGTAAATCAGCCGCGTATTAGGGTTCTTCCTAAGGGAAAAGCCGTGAAAGCAGCCATGTTGTGGCACTTTTGCACTCCCTTTGGGATGCCTTTGGCAGATGCAGTAAGCCTGGAACTCAGGGCTTCCTGGTTAAAAAACTCCAAGCCCTAGGCTGAACCTTAACACTAACCCTAGGCAGATAAATCAGCCTAGGTATAGGGATGGTGCCAAGGAAAAAGCTGTGAAAGCTGCCATGTTGTTGCACTTTTGTACTCCCCTTGGGATGCCTTGAACAGCTGCAGTGTGCCTGGATCTAAGGGCTTCCTAGTTTTAAAAATCCTAGCCCTAGGCCTAAGCCTTACAGTAACCCTGGGAAGGGAAATCAGCCTGGTGTTAAGCTTCTTGCCAAGGAAAAAGCCGTGAAAGCAACCATGTTGTGGCACTTTTGCACTCCCTTTTGGATGCCTTTCACAGCTCCAGTGTGCCTGGAACTCAGGGCTTCCTGATTTTAAAAATCCTAGCCCTAGGCCGAACCCCAACCCTAAGACGAGAAAGGCAAATCAGCCAGGAATTAGGCATGTCCCCAAGGAAAAAGCTGTGGAGGCAGGCATGTTGTGGTACTTTTGCGCTCTTCTTGGCTAGTCCTTCGCAGCTGCTGTGTTCTTGGAACTCAGGGCTTTCTGGTTAATAGAACCCTTACCCGAGGCGTAACTCAAACCTTCACCCTAGGAAGGAAAATCAGCCTATGGTTCGGGATGGTCTCATGGAAATAGCAGCAGAGGCAGCCAAGTTGTGTCACTTCTGCGGCCCTCTTGGGATGCCTTTAACAGCTGCAGTGTGCCTGGAGGCCAGGGCTTCCTGGTTTAAAAAGTCCTAGGCCTAAGCCTAACAGTAACCCTAGGAAGGTAAATCAGCCGGGTATTAGGGTTCTTCCTAAGGGAAAAGCTGTGAAAGCAGCCATGTTGTGGAACTTTTGCACTCCCTTTGGGATGCCTTTGGCAGATGCAGTAAGCCTGGAACTCAGGGCTTCCTGGTTAAAAAACTCCAAGCCCTAGGCTGAACCCTAACCCTAACCCTAGGCAGATAAAACAGCCTAGGTATAGGGATGGTGCCAAGGAAAAAGCTGTGAAAGCTGCCATGTTGTTGCACTTTTGTACTCCCCTTGGGATGCCTTGAACAGCTGCAGTGTGCCTGGATCTAAGGGCTTCCTAGTTTTAAAAATCCTAGCCCTAGGCCTAAGCCTTACAGTAACCCTGGGAAGGGAAATCAGCCTGGTGTTAAGCTTCTTGCCAAGGAAAAAGCCGTGAAAGCAACCATGTTGTGGCACTTTTGCACTCCCTTTTGGATGCCTTTCACAGCTCCAGTGTGCCTGGAACTCAGGGCTTCCTGATTTTAAAAATCCTAGCCCTAGGCCGAACCCCAACCCTAAGACGAGAAAGGCAAATCAGCCAGGAATTAGGCATGTCCCCAAGGAAAAAGCTGTGGAGGCAGGCATGTTGTGGTACTTTTGCGCTCTTCTTGGGTAGTCCTTCGCAGCTGCTGTGTTCTTGGAACTCAGGGCTTTCTGGTTAATAGAACCCTTACCCTAGGCGTAACTCAAACCTTAACCCTAGGAAGGAAAATCAGCCTATGGTTCGGGATGGTCTCATGGAAATATCAGTGGTGTCAGCCAAGTTGTGTCACTTTTGCGCTCCCCTTGGGATGCCTTTCGCAGCTGCAGTGTGCCTGGAGCCCAGGGCTTCCTGGTTTTAAAAGTCCTAGGCCTAAGCCTAACAGTAACCCTAGGAAGGTAAATCAGCCGGGTATTAGGGTTCTTCCTAAGGGAAAAGCCGTGATAGCAGCCATGTTGTGGAACTTCTGCACTCCCTTTGGGATGCGTTTGGCAGATGCAGTAAGCCTGGAACTCAGGGCTTGCTGGTTAAAAAAATCCTAGCCCTAGGCCGAACCCCAACCCTAAGACGAGAAAGGCAAATCAGCCAGGAATTAGGCATGTCCCCAAGGAAAAAGCTGTGGAGGCAGGCATGTTGTGGTACTTTTGCGCTCTTCTTGGCTAGTCCTTCGCAGCTGCTGTGTTCTTGGAACTCAGGTCTTTCTGGTTAATAGACCTCTTACCCTAGTCGAAATTCAAACCTGAAGCCTAGGAAGGAAAATCAGCCTATGGTTCGGGATGGTCTCATGAGAATAGAAGCAGAGGCAGCCAAGTTGTGTCACTTCTGCTGCCCTCTTGGGATGCCTTTAACAGCTGCAGTGTGCCTGAAGCCCAGGGCTTCCTGGTTTTAAAAGTCCTAGGCCTAAGCCTAACAGTAACCCTAGGAAGGTAAATCAGCCAGGTATTAGGGTTCTTCCTAAGGGAAAAGCTGTGAAAGCAGCCATGTTGTGGCACTTTTGCACTCCCTTTGGGATGCCTTTGGCAGATGCAGTAAGCCTGGAACTCAGGGCTTCCTGGTTAAAAAACTCCAAGCCCTAGGCTGAAGCCTAACCCTAACCCGAGGCAGATAAATCAGCCTAGGTATAGGGATAGTGCCAAGGAAAAAGCTGTGAAAGCTGCCATGTTGTTGCACTTTTGTACTCCCCTTGGGTTGCCTTGAACAGCTGCAGTGTGCCTGGATCTAAGGGCTTCCTAGTTTTAAAAATCCTAGCCCTAGGCCTAAGCCTAACAGTAACCCTGGGAAGGGAAATCAGCCTGGTGTTAAGCTTCTTCCCAAGGAAAAAGCCGTGAAAGCAACCATGTTGTGGCACTTTTACACTCCCTTTTGGATGTCTTTCACAGCTCCAGTGTGCCTGGAACTCAGGGCTTCCTGATTTTAAAAGTCCTAGCCCTAGGCCGAACCCCAAGCCTAAGACGAGAAAGGCAAATCAGCCAGGAATTAGGCATGTCCCCAAGGAAAAAGCTGTGGAGGCAGGCACGTTGTGGTACTTTTGCGCTCTTCTTGGGTAGTCCTTCGCAGCTGCTGTGTTCTTGGAACTCAGGGCTTTCTGGTTAATAGAACCCTTACCCCAGGCGTAACTCAAACCTTAACCCTAGGAAGGAAAATCAGCCTATGGTTCTGGATGGTCTCATGGAAATATCAGTGGTGGCAGCCAAGTTGTGTCACTTTTGCGCTCCCCTTGGGATGCCTTTCGCAGCTGCAGTGTGCCTGGAGCCCAGGGCTTCCTGGTTTTAAAAGTCCTAGGCCTAAGCCTAACAGTAACCCTAGGAAGGTAAATCAGCCGCGTATTAGGGTTCTTCCTAAGGGAAAAGCCGTGAAAGCAGCCATGTTGTGGCACTTCTGCACTCCCTTTGGGATGCCTTTGGCAGATGCAGTAAGCCTGGAACTCAGGGCTTCCTAGTTAAAAAAATCCTAGCCCTAGGCCGAACCCCAACCCTAAGACGAGAAAGGCAAATCAGCCAGGAATTAGGCATGTCCCCAAGGAAAAAGCTGTGGAGGCAGGCATGTTGTGGTACTTTTGCGCCCTTCTTGGGTAGTCCTTCGCAGCTGCTGTGTTCTTGGAACTCAGGTCTTTCTGGTTAATAGAACCCTTACCGTAGGCGTAACTCAAACCTTAACCCTAGGAAGGAAAATCAGCCTATGGTTCGGGATGGTCTCATGGAAATATCAGTTGTGGCAGCCAAGTTGTGTCACTTTTGCTCTCCCCTTGGGATGCCTTTCGCAGCTGCAGTGTGCCTGGAGCCCAGGGCTTCCTGGTTTTAAAAGTCCTAGGCCTAAGCCTAACAGTAACCCTAGGAAGGTAAATCATCCGCGTATTAGGGTTCTTCCTAAGGGAAAAGCCGTGAAAGCAGCCATGTTGTGGCACTTTTGCACACCCTATGGGATGCCTTTGTAAGATGAAGTAAGCCTGGAACTCAGGGCTTCCTAGTTAAAAATATCCTAGCCCTAGGCCGAACCCCAACCCTAAGACGAGAAAGGCAAATCAGCCAGGAATTAGGCATGTCCCCAAGGAAAAAGCTGTGGAGGCAGGCACGTTGTGGTACTTTTGCACTCTTCTTGGGTAGACCTTCGCAGCTGCTGTGTTCTTGGAACTCAGGGCTTTCTGGTTAATAGAACTCTTACCCTAGGCGTAACTCAAACCTTAACCCTAGGAAGGAAAATCAGCCTATGGTTCAGGATGGTCTCATGAGAATAGAAGCAGAGGCAGCCAAGTTGTGTCACTTCTGCGGCCCTCTTGGGATGCCTTTCGCAGCTGCATGTGCCTGGAGCCCAGGGCTTCCTGGTTTTAAAAGTCCTAGGCCTAAGTCTAACAGTCACCCTAGGAAGGTAAATCACCCGCGTATTAGGGTTCTTCCTAGGGGAAAAGCCGTGAAAGCAGCCATGTTGTGGCACTTCTGCACTGCCTTTGGGATGCCTTTGGCAGATGCAGTGAGCCTGGAACTCAGGGCTTCCTAGTTAAAAAAATCCTAGCCCTAGGCCGAACCCCAACCCTAAGACGAGAAAGTCAAATCAGCCAGGAATTAGGCATGTCCCCAAGGAAAAAGCTGTGGAGGCAGGCATGTTGTGGTACTTTTGCGCTCTTCTTGGCTAGTCCTTCGCAGCTGCTGTGTTCTTGGAACTCAGGGCTTTCTGGTTAATAGAACTCTTACCCTAGGCGAAACTCAAACCTTAACCCTAGGAAGGAAAATCAGCCTATGATTCAGGATGGTCTCATGAGAATAGAAGCAGAGGCAGCCAAGTTGTGTCACTTCTGCGGCCCTCTTGGGATGCCTTTAACGGCTGCATGTGCCTGGAGCCCAGGGCTTCCTGGTTTTAAAAGTCCTAGGCCTAAGCCTAACAGTAACCCTAGGAAGGTAAATCTGCCGGGTATTAAGGTTCTTCCTAAGGGAAAAGCCGTGAAAGCAGCCATGTTGTGGCACTTCTGCACTCCCTTTGGGATGCCTTTGGCAGATGCAGTAAGTCTGGAACTCAGGGCTTCCTGGTTAAAAAACTCCAAGCCCTAGGCTGAAGCCTAACCCTAACCCTAGGCAGATAAATCAGCCTAGGTATAGGGATGGTGCCAAGGAAAAAGCTGTGAAAGCTGCCATGTTGTTGCACTTTTGTACTCCCCTTGGGATGCCTTGAACAGCTGCAGTGTGCCTGGAGCCCAGGGCTTCCTAGTTTTAAAAATCCTAGCCCTAGGCCTAAGCCTAACAGTAACCCTGGGAAGGGAAATAAGCCTGGTGTTAGGCTTCTTGCCAAGGAAAAAGCCGTGAAAGCAACCATGTTGTGGCACTTCTGCACTCCCTTTCGGATGCCTTTGGCAGATGCAGTAAGCCTGGAACTCAGGGCTTCCTGGTTAAAAAACTCCAAGCCCTAGGCTGAAGCCTAACCCTATACCCAGGAAGGAAAATCAGCCTAAGTATAGGGATCGTGCAACGTCTAGAACACGATGGGAGATGTTTTCTGTGCTGGCACAGTTTTTCCTCGCCAGACATAGTGGAAAAGCTTTTTGCTAAGATGTAGACGAGAAGAGACGCTAAAGACGAAGGTACGATGCTCTCCGGAGCCAAGAGCCGCTCCCGGGCGTCTTTCGGCAGAAGCCGAGCTAAGGAGTGCACAGTGACCGGTACACTCGTCTTTGCGCGAAGAAGCCGCTTCTTCCCCTCCGGGAGCCGGAGAGAGCGGCACCTTCGGAAAGGTGAAGAAGGAAGCTGTACAACACTGGGATTGTGTGCGCAGCTTGCCAACTGCTAGAAAACAGTACCTTTGCACTCTCCTGACTTTTCCAATCACATGAACATTCGATTGGAAGCTGTTTTGGACAACTTTTCTTTCCTTCATGCCAAACACTCGGCACACCTCCGTGCAACGTCTAGAACACGATGGGAGATGTTTTCTGTGCTGGCACAGTTTTTCCTCGCCAGACATAGTAGAAAAGCTTTTTGCTAAGATGTAGACGAGAAGAGACGCTAAAGACGAAGGTACGATGCTCTCCGGAGCTAAGAGCCGCTCCCGGGCGTCTTTCGGCAGAAGCCGCGCTAAGGAGTGCACAGTGAGCGGCACAATCGTCTTTGCGCGAAGAAGCCGCTTCTTCGCCTCCGGGAGCCGGAGAGAGCGGCACCTTCGGAAAGGTGAAGAAGGAAGCTGTACAACACTGGGATTGTGTGCGCAGCTTGCCAACTGATAGAAAACAGTACCTTTGCACTCTCCTGACTTTTCCAATCACATGAACATTCGATTGGAAGCTGTTTAGGACAACTTTTCTTTTCTTTATGCCAAACACTCGGCACACCTCCGTGCAACGTCTAGAACACGATGGGAGATGTTTTCTGTGCTGGCACAGTTTTTCCTCGCCAGACATAGTAAAAAAGCTTTTTGCTAAGATGTAGACGAGAAGAGACGCTAAAGACGAAGGTACGATGCTGTCCGGAGCTAAGAGCCGCTCCCGGGCGTCTTTCGGCAGAAGCCGCGCTAAGGAGTGCACAGTGAGCGGCACAATCGTCTTTGCGCGAAGAAGCCGCTTCTTCGCCTCCGGGAGCCGGAGAGAGCGGCACCTTCGGAAAGGTGAAGAAGGAAGCTGTACAACACTGGGATTGTGTGCGCAGCTTGCCAACTGATAGAAAACAGTACCTTTGCACTCTCCTGACTTTTCCAATCACATGAACATTCGATTGGAAGCTGTTTTGGACAACTTTTCTTTCCTTCATGCCAAACACTCGGCACACCTCCGTGCAACGTCTAGAACACGATGGGAGATGTTTTCTGTGCTGGCACAGTTTTTCCTCGCCAGACATAGTGGAAAAGCTTTTTCCTAAGATGTAGACGAGAAGAGACGCTAAAGACGAAGGTACGATGCTGTCCGGAGCAAAGAGCCGCTCCCGGGCGTCTTTCGGCAGAAGCCGCGCTAAGGAGTGCACAGTGAGCGGCACAATCGCCTTTGCGCGAAGAAGCCGCTTCTTCGCCTCCGGGAGCCGGAGAGAGCGGCACCTTCGGAAAGGTGAAGAAGGAAGCTGTACAACACTGGGATTGTGTGCGCAGCTTGCCAACTGCTAGAAAACAGTACCTTTGCACTCTCCTGACTTTTCCAATCACATGAACATTCGATTGGAAGCTGTTTTGGACAACTTTTCTTTTCTTCATGCCAAACACTCGGCACACCTCCGTGCAACGTCTAGAACACGATGGGAGATGTTTTCTGTGCTGGCACAGTTTTTCCTCGCCAGACATAGTGGAAAAGCTTTTTGCTAAGATGTAGACGAGAAGAGACGCTAAAGACGAAGGTACGATGCTGTCCGGAGCTAAGAGCCGCTCCCGGGCGTCTTTCGGCAGAAGCCGCGCTAAGGAGTGCACAGTGAGCGGCACAATCGTCTTTGCGCGAAGAAGCCGCTTCTTCGCCTCCGGGAGCCGGAGAGAGCGGCACCTTCGGAAAGGTGAAGAAGGAAGCTGTACAACACTGGGATTGTGTGCGCAGCTTGCCAACTGCTAGAAAACAGTACCTTTGCACTCTCCTGACTTTTCCAATCACATGAACATTCGATTGGAAGCTGTTTTGGACAACTTTTCTTTTCTTCATGCCAAACACTCGGCACACCTCCGTGCAACGTCTAGAACACGATGGGAGATGTTTTCTGTGCTGGCACAGTTTTTCCTCGCCAGACATAGTAGAAAAGCTTTTTGCTAAGATGTAGACGAGAAGAGACGCTAAAGACGAAGGTACGATGCTGTCCGCAGCTAAGAGCCGCTCCCGGGCGTCTTTCGGCAGAAGCCGCGCTAAGGAGTGCACAGTGAGCGGCACAATCGTCTTTGCGCGAAGAAGCCGCTTCTTCGCCTCCGGGAGCCGGAGAGAGCGGCACCTTCGGAAAGGTGAAGAAGGAAGCTGTACAACACTGGGATTGTGTGCGCAGCTTGCCAACTGCTAGAAAACAGTACCTTTGCACTCTCCTGACTTTTCCAATCACATGAACATTCGATTGGAAGCTGTTTTGGACAACTTTTCTTTCCTTCATGCCAAACACTTGGCACACCTCCGTGCAACGTCTAGAACACGATGGGAGATGTTTTCTGTGCTGGCACAGTTTTTCCTCGCCAGACATAGTGGAAAAGCTTTTTGCTAAGATGTAGACGAGAAGAGACGCTAAAGACGAAGGTACGATGCTGTCCGGAGCTAAGAGCCGCTCCCGGGCGTCTTTCGGCAGAAGCCGCGCTAAGGAGTGCACAGTGAGCGGCACAATCGTCTTTGCGCGAAGAAGCCGCTTCTTCGCCTCCGGGAGCCGGAGAGAGCGGCACCTTCGGAAAGGTGAAGAAGGAAGCTGTACAACACTGGGATTGTGTGCGCAGCTTGCCAACTGATAGAAAACAGTACCTTTGCACTCTCCTGACTTTTCCAATCACATGAACATTCGATTGGAAGCTGTTTTGGACAACTTTTCTTTTCTTCATGCCAAACACTCGGCACACCTCCGTGCAACGTCTAGAACACGATGGGAGATGTTTTCTGTGCTGGCACAATTTCTCCTTGCCAGACATAGTGGAAAAGCTTTTTGCTAAGATGTAGACGACAAGAGAGGCTAAGGACTGGATGTAAGCAAATGACACTCATCTTCAAAAAAGGCATTTAGGAGGACTCGCAATCGTACAAACCAGCCAGCCTCTTTTTTATACCCAGGAAGTTGATGAAGCAGCTCTTCCTGGAAAACCTTGCCAGGCACATGCAAGACCACACAATAATGTAGTTAGCATGATTTTTCAGGGGCATTTCATGCTGAACATAACTTTAAACTCCTCTGATGAATCAACTTGACTGGTAGATGAAGGGAATATTATCTGCCTGGGCTTCAGGGAGGTTTTTGACATATCTCTACATGGCAGCACACATCCATATGGAAGCAATAGTGCAAAGGGGAGGGAATCAGTGTCTTTTCAGTGATGCTGAGTGAAAAGACAAGAGGCAGTGGGCACACACTGAAATACAGGAACATCAGGAAATGATTCTTTACTGTGAGAGTGAGTGAACCACGGCACAGACTGCCCAGAAAGATTGTGGAGCCTGGATCTTTGAAGACATTAAAAGTACACCCAGATAGAATCCTGGGCAAGAGGCTCTAGGTATCCTGGTTTAGGCAGGGGGGTTGGGCCTGGTTAGCCCCACCAACCCCTTCCACTCTCATTCATTCTGTGCTAGTGAATTCTCTTCAAGATGCATTTCAAGCACTGGCATGACAAAGTTCTGTGCAGACACAGATCCAAATGGACATGGCATCTAAGTTCCTTAAGCAGTCTTCAAGAAGAATGTAAACCTCTGGGGCAAGTGTCTCTTCCCTAACTGAATCCCTTTCATGGGAAAATTCCCAGCTCTAGAAAGATCTTCTGATACGCATGCTTAAGACTGACACTGGCTGAGCAAATTTCTCCCTATGTGTATCTAAGACCAGTTAGGATCTTCACCCAAAGTGCTGTCAACATAGTCACAGAATGCCTATTGTTAAGAAGTGACAACTTCCATCAGAATGGCAACTATTGGTCCACCAAATGGATGAATGGATGGGAATTATCTGCTTGGGTTAAAAACAAAAAGAAAGAGTTGGTCTTTACTTATCAATTTCATTGCAATATTGATAAGGGAAGAAAAAGACCTAAGTCCTTGACTTTCTTAACTGGAGGAAAGATTTTAAAAATTCCTTGTAAAAATGTATGATCACAATCAGACTATTGAAACCATTTGAGTTGGGAAAAAAGTTCCAAAATTGTCTAGAGAGTGGCAAAGAAGCCAAGAAAATAGGAAAGAAACAAAAAGAGGGCAAAAGAGTAAGCTTCAGTGTACAAGCTCGTTCTAGAAGTAGTCTGCCGGGGAAAGGAAGCCCCAGTTGAATTTCCAATGTATTCCTGAGCTTGATTCAGTAACTGGTCAATGTAAAAACCAATCCTTTTGTATAACTTCTTCCAGCAACAAAAACTCCAACAGGTTGACACTACCATCATGCCTGTTCCAGACATATTTCCAAGAGAAATGATGATTTTCTTGAAAACCTACTTGCATAAAAGTTGCAAGATGGTGGAGGGATTCCCACATCCTCCTTCCTCCATCTGGCTTGAAAGTAGATTTGATAAAATATGCAACAAAGCACATGATTTATAAGGTAGAGTGAAATGGATGATTTGGGAATTGATCTCTTGTTGATAGTAAACTTCACATCCACTCTGTGTGACCTTTCTAAAACAAAATGTGGAGCTGAGGCATGAATCTGCCACAACAATTGTAAAGCAAACATACACACTCCCCTTCACATGCCCCCCCTTCCACACACACCTAGGCACACACAGAGATCAGCATAGCAGATCATGAACACCTTGGAAAAGACTGAAATGCTAAACGCCTCTCTTGATGGGCAAAAGAGCTGGTGCAGTAATTCAAATGCCTGGTGCAAAAATTCTGTTTCATATTTAGCTCCTATTTAAAACACAGCTTTTCATTTCATTCTATTTACAGAATATTTTCTTTTAATTTGTTTCTTTAAAATTACTTAGTTCTCACCTGTTGTATGTCTAGGAATATTTTCTTCCAAAAATAGAAAAAAATAGATGCTATCTTTTCAGCAGAAAACATTGGTTGATACAATTTTAAACCATCATGATATGGAAGAATTGTTCTGTCCCTCTCGAAGGTGGAAGAAGCATTTGGATCACAGATCATCTACAATGAAATACTTGACATGTTTAAGATGCTTTCAATCAATTTTGATCGTCAATTGCTTCTTCGTTGTAAACAGTCATTTTTCAGTGAAGGGCAAGTGTGTGTGGTATATCTACATGATGTGTTCAAACCCAGTTCCTACTAATGGCCAGGCTGAATTCCAGGAAATAACGTCCCGAATGATATTTTGCCGCCTTCTTTGGCACTTCATGAAATCTTACCATGATGAAGTGCTGAAACACAGAGATTTTCTCTTAGAGAGTGTCTCATGTTGTAACCCATCCCATGGATTTTATGCTGTAATTCTTATCTCTTTTAAAATTTGCTATCTTCTGTACAGTTTTCATGAACATTTCTGTTACAGTAGTGAATAGCACAGATAAATGTCATTTTGTACAACTTTGAATTTACCCCAAGAGCTGAGAGAAAACTTGCTCCTATACTTCAATCCCAGTTTCTTCTATAGTCCAACTTTGTTTCTCTACCACCAAGCTTCTCCTTTGTTGCTGCTCCAAGCCCCGTCCAAGCTGACCTTGAATACTTTCAGGGATGGGACACCCACAACTTCCCTGGGCAACCTGTTCCAGTGTTCCAGCACTCCCACAGTAAAAAAGGCCTTCCTTTCATCTAATATGTGTAGGAAATCATAAATCTAGGCATAGAAATTTGGAGTGCAAATTTGAAATTCTTTTGATTTGAAGCACATTTTATATGAATACTGACTTACAGATGACTAAAAGATGTTGATGGGCATTTGAGCTGACAAGTTTTGAAAAAGTGTACGGAAATTAACATTGAAACCACTAAAATTAAAAACTTCTTCCCATTTTCTTTCTCCTCTCCTATTCAAAATTGCAAATGTCAGATATCAGTGCTTCATGCAAACCTCTCAGATGCTCTCAGGGAAAAAGCATTTATTTCAGACTAAGTTGCGGTTGACGTAGAACACTGCCTTTAACAGCTGCAGTGTGCCTGGAATTCAGGGCTTCCTGTTTGAAAAAATCCTATCTCTAGGCTGAACCCTAACCCTAACCCTAGGCAGATAAATCAGCCTGGTTATAGGGATGTTCCCAAGGAAAAAAGCACTGGAAGGAGCATGTTGAGGCAATTTTTGGCTGCCCTTGGGAAGCCTTTTGCAGCTGCACTGGGTCTGGAGCTCAGGGTTTACTGATTTAAAATCCCTATCCCTTGGCGTGACCATAGGTGCAACTGGAGGCAAGTAAATCAGCTTAGGTTCAATGATGGTCCCAAGGAAAAAGCGCTGGAGGCAGCCATGTTGTGGCACTTTTCCCCTCCTCTTGGGTAGTCCTTGGCAGCTGCTGTGTTCTTGGAACTCAGGGCTTTCTGGTTAAAAAAACACTAACCCTAGGCGTAACTCTAACCCTCACCCTAGGAAGGAAAATCAGCCTATGGTTCGGGATGGACTCATGAGAATAGCAGCAGAGGCAGCCAAGTGGTGTAAGTTCTGCGGCCCTCTTGGGATGCCTTGAACAGCTGCAGTGTGCCTGGAGCTAAGGGCTTCCTAGTTTTAAAAATCCTAGCCCTAGGCCTAACCCTTACAGTAACCCTAGGAAGGTAAATCAGCCTGGTGTTAGGCTTCTTGCCAAGGAAAAAGCCGTGAAAGCAGCCATGTTGTGGCACTTTTGCACTCCCTTTTGGATGCCTTTCACAGCTCCAGTGTGCCTGGAACTCAGGGCTTCCTGATTTTAAAAATCCTAGCCCTAGGCCGAACCCCAACCCTAAGACGAGAAAGGCAAATCAGCCAGGAATTAGGCATGTCCCCAAGGAAAAAGCTGTGGAGGCAGGAATGTTTTCGTACTTTTGCGCTCTTCTTGGCTAGTCCTTCGCAGCTGCTGTGTTCTTGGAACTCAGGGCTTTCTGGTTAATAGAACCCTTACCCTAGGCGTAACTCAAACCTTAACCCTAGGAAGGAAAATCAGCCTATGGTTCGGGATGGTCTCATGAGAATAGCAGCAGAGGCAGCCAAGTTGTGTCACTTTTGCGCTCCCGTTGGGATGCCTTTAACAGCTGCATGTGCCTGGAGCCCAGGGCTTCCTGGTTTTAAAAGTCCTAGGCCTAAGCCTAACAGTAACCCTAGGAAGGTAAATCAGCCGCGTATTAGGGTTCTTCCTAAGGGAAAAGCTGTGAAAGCAGCCATGTTGTGGCACTTCTGCACTCCCTTTGGGATGCCTTTGGCAGATGCAGTAAGCCTGGAACTCAGGGCTTCCTGGTTAAAATCTCCAAGCCCTAGGCTGAACCCTAACCCTAACCCTAGGCAGATAAATCAGCCTAGGTATAGGGATGGTGCCAAGGAAAAAGCTGTGAAAGCTGCCATGTTGTTGCACTTTTGTACTCCCCTTGGGATGCCTTGAACAGCTGCAGTGTGCCTGGAGCTAAGGGCTTCCTAGTTTTAAAAATCCTAGCGCTAGGCCTAAGCCTTACAGTAACCCTGGGAAGGGAAATCAGCCTGGTGTTAGGCTTCTTGCCAAGGAAAAAGCCGTGAAAGCAGCCATGTTGTGGCACTTTTGCACTCCCTTTTGGATGCCTTTCACAGCTCCAGTGTGCCTGGAACTCAGGGCTTCCGAGTTAAAAAAATCCTAGCCCTAGGCCGAACCCCAACCCTAAGACGAGAAAGGCAAATCAGCCAGGAATTAGGCATGTCCCCAAGGAAAAAGCTGTGGAGGCAGGCATGTTGTGGTACTTTTGCGCTCTTCTTGGGTAGTCCTTCGCAGCTGCTGTGTTCTTGGAACTCAGGTCTTTCTGGTTAATAGAACCCTTCCCCCAGGCGTAACTCAAACCTTAACCCTAGGAAGGAAAATCAGCCTATGGTTCAGGATGGTCTCATGAGAATAGAGGCAGAGGCAGCCAAGTTGTGTCACTTCTGCAGCCCTCTTGGGATGCCTTTAAAAGCTGCATGTGCCTGGAGCCCAGGGCTTCCTGGTTTTAAAAGTCCTAGGCCTAAGCCTAACAGTAACCCTAGGAAGGTAAATCAGCCGGGTATTAGGGTTCTTCCTAAGGGAAAAGCCGTGAAAGCAGCCATGTTGTGGCACTTCTGCACTCCCTTTGGGATGCTTTTTGCAGATGAAGTAAGCCTGGAACTCAGGGCTTCCTAGTTAAAAAAATCCTAGCCCTAGGCCGAACCCCAACCCTAAGACGAGAAAGGCAAATCAGCCAGGAATTAGGCATGTCCCCAAGGAAAAAGCTGTGGAGGCAGGCACGTTGTGGTACTTTTGCGCTCTTCTTGGGTAGTCCTTCGCAGCTGCTGTGTTCTTGGAACTCAGGGCTTTCTGGTTAATAGAACCCTTACCCTAGGCGTAACTCAAACCTTAACCCTAGGAAGGAAAATCAGCCTATGGTTCGGGATGGTCTCATGGAAATATCAGTGGTGGCAGCCAAGTTGTGTCACTTTTGCGCTCCCCTTGGGATGCCTTTCGCAGCTGCAGTGTGCCTGGAGCCCAGGGCTTCCTGGTTTTAAAAGTCCTAGGCCTAAGCCTAACAGTAACCCTAGGAAGGTAAATCAGCCGGGTATTAGGGTTCTTCCTAAGGGAAAAGCCGTGAAAGCAGCCATGTTGTGGCACTTTTGCACTCTCTTTGGGATGCCTTTGGCAGATGCAGTAAGCCTGGAACTCAGGGCTTCCTAGTTAAAAATATCCTAGCCCTAGGCCGAACCCCAACCCTAAGACGAGAAAGGCAAATCAGCCAGGAATTAGGCATGTCCCCAAGGAAAAAGCTGTGGAGGCAGGCATGTTGTGGTACTTTTGCGCTCTTCTTGGCTAGTCCTTCGCAGCTGCTGTGTTCTTCGGAAGTCAGGGCTTTCTGGTTAATAGAACCCTTACCCTAGGCGTAACTCAAACCTTAACCCTAGGAAGGAAAATCAGCCTATGGTTCAGGATGGTCTCATGAGAATAGAAGCAGAGGCAGCCAAGTTGTGTCACTTTTGCGCTCCCCTTGGGATGCCTTTCGCAGCTGCAGTGTGCCTGGAGCCCAGGGCTTCCTGGTTTTAAAAGTCCTAGGCCTAAGCCTAACAGTAACCCTAGGAAGGTAAATCAGCCGCGTATTAGGGTTCTTCCTAAGGGAAAAGCCATGAAAGCAGCCATGTTGTGGCACTTCTGCACTCCCTTTGGCATACCTTTGGCCGATGCAGTAAGCCTGGAACTCAGGGCTTCCTGGTTAAAATCTCCAAGCCCTAGGCTGAACCCTAACCCTAACCCTAGGCAGATAAATCAGCCTAGGTATAGGGATGGTGCCAAGGAAAAAGCTGTGAAAGCTGCCATGTTGTGGCACTTTTGCACTCCCTTTTGGATGCCTTTCACAGCTCCAGTAAGCCTGGAACTCAGGGCTTCCTGATTTTAAAAATCCTAGCCCTAGGCCGAACCCCAACCCTAAGACGAGAAAGGCAAATCAGCCAGGAATTAGGCATGTCCCCAAGGAAAAAGCTGTGGAGGCAGGCATGTTGTGGTACTTTTGCGCTCTTCTTGGCTAGTCCTTCGCAGCTGCTGTGTTCTTGGAACTCAGGGCTTTCTGGTTAATAGAACTCTTACCCTAGGCGAAACTCAAACCTTAACCCTAGGAAGGAAAATCAGCCTATGGTTCAGGATGGTCTCATGAGAATAGAGGCAGAGGCAGCCAAGTTGTGTCACTTCTGCAGCCCTCTTGGGATGCCTTTAAAAGCTGCATGTGCCTGGAGCCCAGGGCTTCCTGGTTTTAAAAGTCCTAGGCCTAAGCCTAACAGTAACCCTAGGAAGGTAAATCAGCCGCGTATTAGGGTTCTTCCTAAGGGAAAAGCCGTGAAAGCAGCCATGTTGTGGCACTTCGGCGCTCCCTTTGGGATGCTTTTTGCAGATGAAGTAAGCCTGGAACTCAGGGCTTCCTAGTTAAAAAAATCCTAGCCCTAGGCCGAACCCCAACCCTAAGACGAGAAAGGCAAATCAGCCAGGAATTAGGCATGTCCCCAAGGAAAAAGCTGTGGAGGCAGGCACGTTGTGGTACTTTTGCGCTCTTCTTGGCTAGTCCTTCGCAGCTGCTGTGTTCTTGGAACTCAGGGCTTTCTGGTTAATAGAACTCTTACCCTAGGCGTAACTCAAACCTTAACCCTAGGAAGGAAAATCAGCCTATGGTTCGGGATGGTCTCATGGAAATATCAGTGGTGGCAGCCAAGTTGTGTCACTTTTGCGCTCCCCTTGGGATGCCTTTCGCAGCTGCAGTGTGCCTGGAGCCCAGGGCTTCCTGGTTTTAAAAGTCCTAGGCCTAAGCCTAACAGTAACCCTAGGAAGGTAAATCAGCCGGGTATTAGGGTTCTTCCGAAGGGAAAAGCCGTGAAAGCAGCCATGTTGTGGCACTTTTGCACTCTCTTTGGGATGCCTTTGGCAGATGCAGTAAGCCTGGAACTCAGGGCTTCCTAGTTAAAAAAATCCTAGCCCTAGGCCGAACCCCAACCCTAAGACGAGAAAGGCAAATCAGCCAGGAATTAGGCATGTCCCCAAGGAAAAAGCTGTGGAGGCAGGCATGTTGTGGTACTTTTGCGCTCTTCTTGGGTAGTCCTTCGCAGCTGCTGTGTTCTTGGAACTCAGGTCTTTCTGGTTAATAGAACTCTTACCCTAGGCGTAACTCAAACCTTAACCCTAGGAAGGAAAATCAGCCTATGGTTCAGGATGGTCTCATGAGAATAGAAGCAGAGGCAGCCAAGTTGTGTCACTTCTGCGGCCCTCTTGGGATGCCTTTCTCAGCTGCATGTGCCTGGAGCCCAGGGCTTCCTGGTTTTAAAAGTCCTAGGCCTAAGCCTAACAGTAACCCTAGGAAGGTAAATCAGCCGCGTATTAGGGTTCTTCCTAAGGGAAAAGCCGTGAAAGCAGCCATGTTGTGGCACTTCTGCACTCCCTTCGGGATGCTTTTTGCAGATGAAGTAAGCCTGGAACTCAGGGCTTCCTAGTTATAAAAATCCTAGCCCTAGGCCGAACCCCAACCCTAAGACAAGAAAGGCAAATCAGCCAGGAATTAGGCATGTCCCCAAGGAAAAAGCTGTGGAGGCAGGCACGTTGTGGTACTTTTGCGCTCTTCTTGGGAAGTCCTTCGCAGCTGCTGTGTTCTTGGAACTCAGGGCTTTCTGGTTAATAGGACCCTTACCCCAGGCGTAACTCAAACCTTAACCCTAGGAAGGAAAATCAGCCTATGGTTCGGGATGGTCTCATGAGAATAGCAGCAGAGGCAGCCAAGTTGTGTCAGTTCTGCGGCCCTCTTGGGATGCCTTTAACAGCTGCATGTGCCTGGAGCCCAGGGCTTCCTGGTTTTAAAAATCCTAGCCCTAGGCCTAACCCTTACAGTAACCCTAGGAAGGTAAATCAGCCTGGTGTTAGGCTTCTTGCCAAGGAAAAAGCCGCGAAAGCAGCCATGTTGTGGCACTTTTGCACTCCCTTTTGGATGCCTTTCACAGCTCTTGTGTGCCTGGAACTCAGGGCTTCCTGATTTTAAAAATCCTAGCCCTAGTCCGAACCCCAACCCTAAGACGAGAAAGGCAAATCAGCCAGGAATTAGGCATGTCCCCAAGGAAAAAGCTGTGGAGGCAGGCATGTTGTGGTACTTTTGCGCTCTTCTTGGCTAGTCCTTCGCAGCTGCTGTGTTCTTCGGAAGTCAGGGCTTTCTGGTTAATAGAACCCTTACCCTAGGCGTAACTCAAACCTTAACCCTAGGAAGGAAAATCAGCCTATGGTTCAGGATGGTCTCATGAGAATATCAGTGGTGGCAGCCAAGTTGTGTCACTTTTGCGCTCCCCTTGGGATGCCTTTCGCAGCTGCAGTGTGCCTGGAGCCCAGGGCTTCCTGGTTTTAAAAGTCCTAGGCCTAAGCCTAACAGTAACCCTAGGAAGGTAAATCAGCCGCGTATTAGGGTTCTTCCTAAGGGAAAAGCCGTGAAAGCAGCCATGTTGTGGCACTTCTGCACTCCCTTTGGGATACCTTTGGCAGATGCAGTAAGCCTGGAACTCAGGGCTTCCTGGTTAAAATCTCCAAGCCCTAGGCTGAACCCTAACCCTAACCCTAGGCAGATAAATCAGCCTAGGTATAGGGATGGTGCCAAGGAAAAAGCTGTGAAAGCTGCCATGTTGTGGCACTTTTGCACTCCCTTTTGGATGCCTTTCACAGCTCCAGTAAGCCTGGAACTCAGGGCTTCCTGATTTTAAAAATCCTAGCCCTAGGCCGAACCCCAACCCTAAGACGAGAAAGGCAAATCAGCCAGGAATTAGGCATGTCCCCAAGGAAAAAGCTGTGGAGGCAGGCATGTTGTGGTACTTTTGCGCTCTTCTTGGCTAGTCCTTCGCAGCTGCTGTGTTCTTGGAACTCAGGGCTTTCTGGTTAATAGAACTCTTACCCTAGGCGAAACTCAAACCTTAACCCTAGGAAGGAAAATCAGCCTATGGTTCAGGATGGTCTCATGAGAATAGAGGCAGAGGCAGCCAAGTTGTGTCACTTCTGCAGCCCTCTTGGGATGCCTTTAAAAGCTGCATGTGCCTGGAGCCCAGGGCTTCCTGGTTTTAAAAGTCCTAGGCCTAAGCCTAACAGTAACCCTAGGAAGGTAAATCAGCCGCGTATTAGGGTTCTTCCTAAGGGAAAAGCCGTGAAAGCAGCCATGTTGTGGCACTTCGGCGCTCCCTTTGGGATGCTTTTTGCAGATGAAGTAAGCCTGGAACTCAGGGCTTCCTAGTTAAAAAAATCCTAGCCCTAGGCCGAACCCCAACCCTAAGACGAGAAAGGCAAATCAGCCAGGAATTAGGCATGTCCCCAAGGAAAAAGCTGTGGAGGCAGGCACGTTGTGGTACTTTTGCGCTCTTCTTGGGTAGTCCTTCGCAGCTGCTGTGTTCTTGGAACTCAGGGCTTTCTGGTTAATAGAACTCTTACCCTAGGCGTAACTCAAACCTTAACCCTAGGAAGGAAAATCAGCCTATGGTTCGGGATGGTCTCATGGAAATATCAGTGGTGGCAGCCAAGTTGTGTCACTTTTGCGCTCCCCTTGGGATGCCTTTCGCAGCTGCAGTGTGCCTGGAGCCCAGGGCTTCCTGGTTTTAAAAGTCCTAGGCCTAAGCCTAACAGTAACCCTAGGAAGGTAAATCAGCCGGGTATTAGGGTTCTTCCGAAGGGAAAAGCCGTGAAAGCAGCCATGTTGTGGCACTTTTGCACTCTCTTTGGGATGCCTTTGGCAGATGCAGTAAGCCTGGAACTCAGGGCTTCCTAGTTAAAAAAATCCTAGCCCTAGGCCGAACCCCAACCCTAAGACGAGAAAGGCAAATCAGCCAGGAATTAGGCATGTCCCCAAGGAAAAAGCTGTGGAGGCAGGCATGTTGTGGTACTTTTGCGCTCTTCTTGGGTAGTCCTTCGCAGCTGCTGTGTTCTTGGAACTCAGGTCTTTCTGGTTAATAGAACTCTTACCCTAGGCGTAACTCAAACCTTAACCCTAGGAAGGAAAATCAGCCTATTTTTCAGGATGGTCTCATGAGAATAGAAGCAGAGGCAGCCAAGTTGTGTCACTTCTGCGGCCCTCTTGGGATGCCTTTCTCAGCTGCATGTGCCTGGAGCCCAGGGCTTCCTGGTTTTAAAAGTCCTAGGCCTAAGCCTAACAGTAACCCTAGGAAGGTAAATCAGCCGCGTATTAGGGTTCTTCCTAAGGGAAAAGCCGTGAAAGCAGCCATGTTGTGGCACTTCTGCACTCCCTTCGGGATGCTTTTTGCAGATGAAGTAAGCCTGGAACTCAGGGCTTCCTAGTTATAAAAATCCTAGCCCTAGGCCGAACCCCAACCCTAAGACAAGAAAGGCAAATCAGCCAGGAATTAGGCATGTCCCCAAGGAAAAAGCTGTGGAGGCAGGCATGTTGTGGTACTTTTGCGCTCTTCTTGGGAAGTCCTTCGCAGCTGCTGTGTTCTTGGAACTCAGGGCTTTCTGGTTAATAGAACCCTTACCCCAGGCGTAACTCAAACCTTAACCCTAGGAAGGAAAATCAGCCTATGGTTCGGGATGGTCTCATGAGAATAGCAGCAGAGGCAGCCAAGTTGTGTCAGTTCTGCGGCCCTCTTGGGATGCCTTTAACAGCTGCATGTGCCTGGAGCCCAGGGCTTCCTGGTTTTAAAAATCCTAGCCCTAGGCCTAACCCTTACAGTAACCCTAGGAAGGTAAATCAGCCTGGTGTTAGGCTTCTTGCCAAGGAAAAAGCCGTGAAAGCAGCCATGTTGTGGCACTTTTGCACTCCCTTTTGGATGCCTTTCACAGCTCTAGTGTGCCTGGAACTCAGGGCTTCCTGATTTTAAAAATCCTAGCCCTAGTCCGAACCCCAACCCTAAGACGAGAAAGGCAAATCAGCCAGGAATTAGGCATGTCCCCAAGGAAAAAGCTGTGGAGGCAGGCATGTTGTGGTACTTTTGCGCTCTTCTTGGCTAGTCCTTCGCAGCTGCTGTGTTCTTCGGAAGTCAGGGCTTTCTGGTTAATAGAACCCTTACCCTAGGCGTAACTCAAACCTTAACCCTAGGAAGGAAAATCAGCCTATGGTTCAGGATGGTCTCATGAGAATATCAGTGGTGGCAGCCAAGTTGTGTCACTTTTGCGCTCCCCTTGGGATGCCTTTCGCAGCTGCAGTGTGCCTGGAGCCCAGGGCTTCCTGGTTTTAAAAGTCCTAGGCCTAAGCCTAACAGTAACCCTAGGAAGGTAAATCAGCCGCGTATTAGGGTTCTTCCTAAGGGAAAAGCCGTGAAAGCAGCCATGTTGTGGCACTTCTGCACTCCCTTTGGGATACCTTTGGCAGATGCAGTAAGCCTGGAACTCAGGGCTTCCTGGTTAAAATCTCCAAGCCCTAGGCTGAACCCTAACCCTAACCCTAGGCAGATAAATCAGCCTAGGTATAGGGATGGTGCCAAGGAAAAAGCTGTGAAAGCTGCCATGTTGTGGCACTTTTGCACTCCCTTTTGGATGCCTTTCACAGCTCCAGTAAGCCTGGAACTCAGGGCTTCCTGATTTTAAAAATCCTAGCCCTAGGCCGAACCCCAACCCTAAGACGAGAAAGGCAAATCAGCCAGGAATTAGGCATGTCCCCAAGGAAAAAGCTGTGGAGGCAGGCATGTTGTGGTACTTTTGCGCTCTTCTTGGCTAGTCCTTCGCAGCTGCTGTGTTCTTGGAACTCAGGGCTTTCTGGTTAATAGAACCCTTACCGTAGGCGTAACTCAAACCTTAACCCTAGGAAGGAAAATCAGCCTATGGTTCGGGATGGTCTCATGAGAATAGCAGCAGAGGCAGCCAAGTTGTGTCACTTCTGCGGCCCTCTTGGGATGCCTTTAACAGCTGCATGTGCCTGGAGCCCAGGGCTTCCTGGTTTTAAAAGTCCTAGGCCTAAGCCTAACAGTAACCAAGGGAAGGGAAATCAGCCGCGTATTAGGGTTCTTCCTAAGGGAAAAGCCGTGAAAGCAGCCATGTTGTGGCACTTCTGCACTCCCTTTGGGATGCTTTTTGCAGATGAAGTAAGCCTGGAACTCAGGGCTTCCTAGTTAAAAAAATCCTAGCCGTAGGCCGAACCCCAACCCTAAGACAAGAAAGGCAAATCAGCCAGGAATTAGGCATGTCCCCAAGGAAAAAGCTGTGGAGGCAGGCATGTTGTGGTACTTTTGCGCTCTTCTTGGCTAGTCCTTCGCAGCTGCTGTGTTCTTGGAACTCAGGGCTTTCTGGTTAATAGAACCCTTACCCCAGGCGTAACTCAAACCTTAACCCTAGGAAGGAAAATCATCCTATTGTTCGGGATGGTCTCATGGAAATATCAGTGGTGGCAGCCAAGTTGTGTCACTTTTGCGCTCCCCTTGGGATGCCTTTCGCAGCTGCAGTGTGCCTGGAGCCCAGGGCTTGCTGGTTTTAAAAGTCCTAGGCCTAAGCCTAACAGTAACCCTAGGAAGGTAAATCAGCCGGGTATTAGGGTTCTTCCTAAGGGAAAAGCTGTGAAAGCAGCCATGTTGTGGCACTTTTGCACTCCCTTTGGGATGCCTTTGGCAGATGCAGTAAGCCTGGAACTCAGGGCTTCCCAGTTAAAAAAATCCTAGCCCTAGGCCGAACCCCAACCCTAAGACGAGAAAGGCAAGTCAGCCAGGAATTAGGCATGTCCCCAAGGAAAAAGCTGTGGAGGCAGGCACGTTGTGGTACTTTTGCGCTCTTCTTGGGTAGTCCTTCGCAGCTGCTGTGTTCTTGGAACTCAGGGCTTTCTGGTTAATAGAACTCTTACCCTAGGCGTAACTCAAACCTTAACCCTAGGAAGGAAAATCAGCCTATGGTTCGGGATGGTCTCATGAGAATAGAAGCAGAGGCAGCCAAGTTGTGTCAGTTCTGCGGCCCTCTTGGGATGCCTTTCGCAGCTGCAGTGTGCCTGGAGCTAAGGGCTTCCTAGTTTTACAAATCCTAGCCCTAGGCCTAAGCCTTACAGTAACCCTAGGAAGGTAAATCAGCCTGGTGTTAGGCTTCTTGCCAAGCAAAAAGCCGTGAAAGCAGCCATGTTGTGGCACTTTTGCACTCCCTTTTGGATGCCTTTCACAGCTCCAGTGTGCCTGGAACTCAGGGCTTCCTGATTTTAAAAATCCTAGCCCTAGTCCGAACCCCAATCCTAAGACGAGAAAGGCAAATCAGCCAGGAATTAGGCATGTCCCCAAGGAAAAAGCTGTGGAGGCAGGCATGTTGTGGTACTTTTGCGCTCTTCTTGGGTAGTCCTTCGCAGCTGCTGTGTTCTTGGAACTCAGGGCTTTCTGGTTAATAGAACCCTTACCCCAGGAGTAACTCAAACCTTAACCCTAGGAAGGAAAATCAGCCTATGGTTCGGGATGGTCTCATGGAAATATAAGTGGTGGCAGCCAAGTTGTGTCACTTTTGCGCTCCCCTTGGGATGCCTTTCGCAGCTGCAGTGTGCCTGGAGCCCAGGGCTTCCTGGTTTTAAAAGTCCTAGGCCTAAGCCTAACAGTAACCCTAGGGAGGTAAATCTGCCGGGTATTAGGGTTCTTCCTAAGGGAAAAGCCGTGAAAGCAGCCATGTTGTGGCACTTCTGCACTCCCTTTGGGATACCTTTGGCAGATGCAGTAAGCCTGGAACTCAGGGCTTCCTGGTTAAAATCTCCAAGCCCTAGGCTGAACCCTAACCCTAACCCTAGGCAGATAAATCAGCCTAGGTATAGGGATGGTGCCAAGGAAAAAGCTGTGAAAGCTGCCATGTTGTGGCACTTTTGCACTCCCTTTTGGATGCCTTTCACAGCTCCAGTAAGCCTGGAACTCAGGGCTTCCTGATTTTAAAAATCCTAGCCCTAGGCCGAACCCCAACCCTAAGACGAGAAAGGCAAATCAGCCAGGAATTAGGCATGTCCCCAAGGAAAAAGCTGTGGAGGCAGGCATGTTGTGGTACTTTTGCGCTCTTCTTGGCTAGTCCTTCGCAGCTGCTGTGTTCTTGGAACTCAGGGCTTTCTGGTTAATAGAACTCTTACCCTAGGCGAAACTCAAACCTTAACCCTAGGAAGGAAAATCAGCCTATGGTTCAGGATGGTCTCATGAGAATAGAGGCAGAGGCAGCCAAGTTGTGTCACTTCTGCAGCCCTCTTGGGATGCCTTTAAAAGCTGCATGTGCCTGGAGCCCAGGGCTTCCTGGTTTTAAAAGTCCTAGGCCTAAGCCTAACAGTAACCCTAGGAAGGTAAATCAGCCGCGTATTAGGGTTCTTCCTAAGGGAAAAGCCGTGAAAGCAGCCATGTTGTGGCACTTCGGCGCTCCCTTTGGGATGCTTTTTGCAGATGAAGTAAGCCTGGAACTCAGGGCTTCCTAGTTAAAAAAATCCTAGCCCTAGGCCGAACCCCAACCCTAAGACGAGAAAGGCAAATCAGCCAGGAATTAGGCATGTCCCCAAGGAAAAAGCTGTGGAGGCAGGCACGTTGTGGTACTTTTGCGCTCTTCTTGGGTAGTCCTTCGCAGCTGCTGTGTTCTTGGAACTCAGGGCTTTCTGGTTAATAGAACTCTTACCCTAGGCGTAACTCAAACCTTAACCCTAGGAAGGAAAATCAGCCTATGGTTCGGGATGGTCTCATGGAAATATCAGTGGTGGCAGCCAAGTTGTGTCACTTTTGCGCTCCCCTTGGGATGCCTTTCGCAGCTGCAGTGTGCCTGGAGCCCAGGGCTTCCTGGTTTTAAAAGTCCTAGGCCTAAGCCTAACAGTAACCCTAGGAAGGTAAATCAGCCGGGTATTAGGGTTCTTCCGAAGGGAAAAGCCGTGAAAGCAGCCATGTTGTGGCACTTTTGCACTCTCTTTGGGATGCCTTTGGCAGATGCAGTAAGCCTGGAACTCAGGGCTTCCTAGTTAAAAAAATCCTAGCCCTAGGCCGAACCCCAACCCTAAGACGAGAAAGGCAAATCAGCCAGGAATTAGGCATGTCCCCAAGGAAAAAGCTGTGGAGGCAGGCATGTTGTGGTACTTTTGCGCTCTTCTTGGGTAGTCCTTCGCAGCTGCTGTGTTCTTGGAACTCAGGTCTTTCTGGTTAATAGAACTCTTACCCTAGGCGTAACTCAAACCTTAACCCTAGGAAGGAAAATCAGCCTATTTTTCAGGATGGTCTCATGAGAATAGAAGCAGAGGCAGCCAAGTTGTGTCACTTCTGCGGCCCTCTTGGGATGCCTTTCTCAGCTGCATGTGCCTGGAGCCCAGGGCTTCCTGGTTTTAAAAGTCCTAGGCCTAAGCCTAACAGTAACCCTAGGAAGGTAAATCAGCCGCGTATTAGGGTTCTTCCTAAGGGAAAAGCCGTGAAAGCAGCCATGTTGTGGCACTTCTGCACTCCCTTCGGGATGCTTTTTGCAGATGAAGTAAGCCTGGAACTCAGGGCTTCCTAGTTATAAAAATCCTAGCCCTAGGCCGAACCCCAACCCTAAGACAAGAAAGGCAAATCAGCCAGGAATTAGGCATGTCCCCAAGGAAAAAGCTGTGGAGGCAGGCATGTTGTGGTACTTTTGCGCTCTTCTTGGGAAGTCCTTCGCAGCTGCTGTGTTCTTGGAACTCAGGGCTTTCTGGTTAATAGAACCCTTACCCCAGGCGTAACTCAAACCTTAACCCTAGGAAGGAAAATCAGCCTATGGTTCGGGATGGTCTCATGAGAATAGCAGCAGAGGCAGCCAAGTTGTGTCAGTTCTGCGGCCCTCTTGGGATGCCTTTAACAGCTGCATGTGCCTGGAGCCCAGGGCTTCCTGGTTTTAAAAATCCTAGCCCTAGGCCTAAGCCTTACAGTAACCCTAGGAAGGTAAATCAGCCTGGTGTTAGGCTTCTTGCCAAGCAAAAAGCCGTGAAAGCAGCCATGTTGTGGCACTTTTGCACTCCCTTTTGGATGCCTTTCACAGCTCCAGTGTGCCTGGAACTCAGGGCTTCCTGATTTTAAAAATCCTAGCCCTAGTCCGAACCCCAATCCTAAGACGAGAAAGGCAAATCAGCCAGGAATTAGGCATGTCCCCAAGGAAAAAGCTGTGGAGGCAGGCATGTTGTGGTACTTTTGCGCTCTTCTTGGGTAGTCCTTCGCAGCTGCTGTGTTCTTGGAACTCAGGGCTTTCTGGTTAATAGAACCCTTACCCCAGGAGTAACTCAAACCTTAACCCTAGGAAGGAAAATCAGCCTATGGTTCGGGATGGTCTCATGGAAATATAAGTGGTGGCAGCCAAGTTGTGTCACTTTTGCGCTCCCCTTGGGATGCCTTTCGCAGCTGCAGTGTGCCTGGAGCCCAGGGCTTCCTGGTTTTAAAAGTCCTAGGCCTAAGCCTAACAGTAACCCTAGGGAGGTAAATCTGCCGGGTATTAGGGTTCTTCCTAAGGGAAAAGCCGTGAAAGCAGCCATGTTGTGGCACTTCTGCACTCCCTTTGGGATACCTTTGGCAGATGCAGTAAGCCTGGAACTCAGGGCTTCCTGGTTAAAATCTCCAAGCCCTAGGCTGAACCCTAACCCTAACCCTAGGCAGATAAATCAGCCTAGGTATAGGGATGGTGCCAAGGAAAAAGCTGTGAAAGCTGCCATGTTGTGGCACTTTTGCACTCCCTTTTGGATGCCTTTCACAGCTCCAGTAAGCCTGGAACTCAGGGCTTCCTGATTTTAAAAATCCTAGCCCTAGGCCGAACCCCAACCCTAAGACGAGAAAGGCAAATCAGCCAGGAATTAGGCATGTCCCCAAGGAAAAAGCTGTGGAGGCAGGCATGTTGTGGTACTTTTGCGCTCTTCTTGGCTAGTCCTTCGCAGCTGCTGTGTTCTTGGAACTCAGGGCTTTCTGGTTAATAGAACTCTTACCCTAGGCGAAACTCAAACCTTAACCCTAGGAAGGAAAATCAGCCTATGGTTCAGGATGGTCTCATGAGAATAGAGGCAGAGGCAGCCAAGTTGTGTCACTTCTGCAGCCCTCTTGGGATGCCTTTAAAAGCTGCATGTGCCTGGAGCCCAGGGCTTCCTGGTTTTAAAAGTCCTAGGCCTAAGCCTAACAGTAACCCTAGGAAGGTAAATCAGCCGCGTATTAGGGTTCTTCCTAAGGGAAAAGCCGTGAAAGCAGCCATGTTGTGGCACTTCGGCGCTCCCTTTGGGATGCTTTTTGCAGATGAAGTAAGCCTGGAACTCAGGGCTTCCTAGTTAAAAAAATCCTAGCCCTAGGCCGAACCCCAACCCTAAGACGAGAAAGGCAAATCAGCCAGGAATTAGGCATGTCCCCAAGGAAAAAGCTGTGGAGGCAGGCACGTTGTGGTACTTTTGCGCTCTTCTTGGGTAGTCCTTCGCAGCTGCTGTGTTCTTGGAACTCAGGGCTTTCTGGTTAATAGAACTCTTACCCTAGGCGTAACTCAAACCTTAACCCTAGGAAGGAAAATCAGCCTATGGTTCGGGATGGTCTCATGGAAATATCAGTGGTGGCAGCCAAGTTGTGTCACTTTTGCGCTCCCCTTGGGATGCCTTTCGCAGCTGCAGTGTGCCTGGAGCCCAGGGCTTCCTGGTTTTAAAAGTCCTAGGCCTAAGCCTAACAGTAACCCTAGGAAGGTAAATCAGCCGGGTATTAGGGTTCTTCCGAAGGGAAAAGCCGTGAAAGCAGCCATGTTGTGGCACTTTTGCACTCTCTTTGGGATGCCTTTGGCAGATGCAGTAAGCCTGGAACTCAGGGCTTCCTAGTTAAAAAAATCCTAGCCCTAGGCCGAACCCCAACCCTAAGACGAGAAAGGCAAATCAGCCAGGAATTAGGCATGTCCCCAAGGAAAAAGCTGTGGAGGCAGGCATGTTGTGGTACTTTTGCGCTCTTCTTGGGTAGTCCTTCGCAGCTGCTGTGTTCTTGGAACTCAGGTCTTTCTGGTTAATAGAACTCTTACCCTAGGCGTAACTCAAACCTTAACCCTAGGAAGGAAAATCAGCCTATTTTTCAGGATGGTCTCATGAGAATAGAAGCAGAGGCAGCCAAGTTGTGTCACTTCTGCGGCCCTCTTGGGATGCCTTTCTCAGCTGCATGTGCCTGGAGCCCAGGGCTTCCTGGTTTTAAAAGTCCTAGGCCTAAGCCTAACAGTAACCCTAGGAAGGTAAATCAGCCGCGTATTAGGGTTCTTCCTAAGGGAAAAGCCGTGAAAGCAGCCATGTTGTGGCACTTCTGCACTCCCTTCGGGATGCTTTTTGCAGATGAAGTAAGCCTGGAACTCAGGGCTTCCTAGTTATAAAAATCCTAGCCCTAGGCCGAACCCCAACCCTAAGACAAGAAAGGCAAATCAGCCAGGAATTAGGCATGTCCCCAAGGAAAAAGCTGTGGAGGCAGGCATGTTGTGGTACTTTTGCGCTCTTCTTGGGAAGTCCTTCGCAGCTGCTGTGTTCTTGGAACTCAGGGCTTTCTGGTTAATAGAACCCTTACCCCAGGCGTAACTCAAACCTTAACCCTAGGAAGGAAAATCAGCCTATGGTTCGGGATGGTCTCATGAGAATAGCAGCAGAGGCAGCCAAGTTGTGTCAGTTCTGCGGCCCTCTTGGGATGCCTTTAACAGCTGCATGTGCCTGGAGCCCAGGGCTTCCTGGTTTTAAAAATCCTAGCCCTAGGCCTAACCCTTACAGTAACCCTAGGAAGGTAAATCAGCCTGGTGTTAGGCTTCTTGCCAAGGAAAAAGCCGTGAAAGCAGCCATGTTGTGGCACTTTTGCACTCCCTTTTGGATGCCTTTCACAGCTCTAGTGTGCCTGGAACTCAGGGCTTCCTGATTTTAAAAATCCTAGCCCTAGTCCGAACCCCAACCCTAAGACGAGAAAGGCAAATCAGCCAGGAATTAGGCATGTCCCCAAGGAAAAAGCTGTGGAGGCAGGCATGTTGTGGTACTTTTGCGCTCTTCTTGGCTAGTCCTTCGCAGCTGCTGTGTTCTTCGGAAGTCAGGGCTTTCTGGTTAATAGAACCCTTACCCTAGGCGTAACTCAAACCTTAACCCTAGGAAGGAAAATCAGCCTATGGTTCAGGATGGTCTCATGAGAATATCAGTGGTGGCAGCCAAGTTGTGTCACTTTTGCGCTCCCCTTGGGATGCCTTTCGCAGCTGCAGTGTGCCTGGAGCCCAGGGCTTCCTGGTTTTAAAAGTCCTAGGCCTAAGCCTAACAGTAACCCTAGGAAGGTAAATCAGCCGCGTATTAGGGTTCTTCCTAAGGGAAAAGCCGTGAAAGCAGCCATGTTGTGGCACTTCTGCACTCCCTTTGGGATACCTTTGGCAGATGCAGTAAGCCTGGAACTCAGGGCTTCCTGGTTAAAATCTCCAAGCCCTAGGCTGAACCCTAACCCTAACCCTAGGCAGATAAATCAGCCTAGGTATAGGGATGGTGCCAAGGAAAAAGCTGTGAAAGCTGCCATGTTGTGGCACTTTTGCACTCCCTTTTGGATGCCTTTCACAGCTCCAGTAAGCCTGGAACTCAGGGCTTCCTGATTTTAAAAATCCTAGCCCTAGGCCGAACCCCAACCCTAAGACGAGAAAGGCAAATCAGCCAGGAATTAGGCATGTCCCCAAGGAAAAAGCTGTGGAGGCAGGCATGTTGTGGTACTTTTGCGCTCTTCTTGGCTAGTCCTTCGCAGCTGCTGTGTTCTTGGAACTCAGGGCTTTCTGGTTAATAGAACCCTTACCGTAGGCGTAACTCAAACCTTAACCCTAGGAAGGAAAATCAGCCTATGGTTCGGGATGGTCTCATGAGAATAGCAGCAGAGGCAGCCAAGTTGTGTCACTTCTGCGGCCCTCTTGGGATGCCTTTAACAGCTGCATGTGCCTGGAGCCCAGGGCTTCCTGGTTTTAAAAGTCCTAGGCCTAAGCCTAACAGTAACCAAGGGAAGGGAAATCAGCCGCGTATTAGGGTTCTTCCTAAGGGAAAAGCCGTGAAAGCAGCCATGTTGTGGCACTTCTGCACTCCCTTTGGGATGCTTTTTGCAGATGAAGTAAGCCTGGAACTCAGGGCTTCCTAGTTAAAAAAATCCTAGCCGTAGGCCGAACCCCAACCCTAAGACAAGAAAGGCAAATCAGCCAGGAATTAGGCATGTCCCCAAGGAAAAAGCTGTGGAGGCAGGCATGTTGTGGTACTTTTGCGCTCTTCTTGGCTAGTCCTTCGCAGCTGCTGTGTTCTTGGAACTCAGGGCTTTCTGGTTAATAGAACCCTTACCCCAGGCGTAACTCAAACCTTAACCCTAGGAAGGAAAATCATCCTATTGTTCGGGATGGTCTCATGGAAATATCAGTGGTGGCAGCCAAGTTGTGTCACTTTTGCGCTCCCCTTGGGATGCCTTTCGCAGCTGCAGTGTGCCTGGAGCCCAGGGCTTGCTGGTTTTAAAAGTCCTAGGCCTAAGCCTAACAGTAACCCTAGGAAGGTAAATCAGCCGGGTATTAGGGTTCTTCCTAAGGGAAAAGCTGTGAAAGCAGCCATGTTGTGGCACTTTTGCACTCCCTTTGGGATGCCTTTGGCAGATGCAGTAAGCCTGGAACTCAGGGCTTCCCAGTTAAAAAAATCCTAGCCCTAGGCCGAACCCCAACCCTAAGACGAGAAAGGCAAGTCAGCCAGGAATTAGGCATGTCCCCAAGGAAAAAGCTGTGGAGGCAGGCACGTTGTGGTACTTTTGCGCTCTTCTTGGGTAGTCCTTCGCAGCTGCTGTGTTCTTGGAACTCAGGGCTTTCTGGTTAATAGAACTCTTACCCTAGGCGTAACTCAAACCTTAACCCTAGGAAGGAAAATCAGCCTATGGTTCGGGATGGTCTCATGAGAATAGAAGCAGAGGCAGCCAAGTTGTGTCAGTTCTGCGGCCCTCTTGGGATGCCTTTCGCAGCTGCAGTGTGCCTGGAGCTAAGGGCTTCCTAGTTTTACAAATCCTAGCCCTAGGCCTAAGCCTTACAGTAACCCTAGGAAGGTAAATCAGCCTGGTGTTAGGCTTCTTGCCAAGCAAAAAGCCGTGAAAGCAGCCATGTTGTGGCACTTTTGCACTCCCTTTTGGATGCCTTTCACAGCTCCAGTGTGCCTGGAACTCAGGGCTTCCTGATTTTAAAAATCCTAGCCCTAGTCCGAACCCCAATCCTAAGACGAGAAAGGCAAATCAGCCAGGAATTAGGCATGTCCCCAAGGAAAAAGCTGTGGAGGCAGGCATGTTGTGGTACTTTTGCGCTCTTCTTGGGTAGTCCTTCGCAGCTGCTGTGTTCTTGGAACTCAGGGCTTTCTGGTTAATAGAACCCTTACCCCAGGAGTAACTCAAACCTTAACCCTAGGAAGGAAAATCAGCCTATGGTTCGGGATGGTCTCATGGAAATATAAGTGGTGGCAGCCAAGTTGTGTCACTTTTGCGCTCCCCTTGGGATGCCTTTCGCAGCTGCAGTGTGCCTGGAGCCCAGGGCTTCCTGGTTTTAAAAGTCCTAGGCCTAAGCCTAACAGTAACCCTAGGGAGGTAAATCTGCCGGGTATTAGGGTTCTTCCTAAGGGAAAAGCCGTGAAAGCAGCCATGTTGTGGCACTTCTGCACTCCCTTTGGGATACCTTTGGCAGATGCAGTAAGCCTGGAACTCAGGGCTTCCTGGTTAAAATCTCCAAGCCCTAGGCTGAACCCTAACCCTAACCCTAGGCAGATAAATCAGCCTAGGTATAGGGATGGTGCCAAGGAAAAAGCTGTGAAAGCTGCCATGTTGTTGCACTTTTTTACTCCCCTTGGGATGCCTTGAAAAGCTGCAGTGTGCCTGGAGCTAAGGGCTTCCTAGTTTTAAAAATCCTAGCGCTAGGCCTAAGCCTTGCAGTAACCCTGGGAAGGGAAATCAGCCTGGTGTTAGGCTTCTTGCCAAGGAAAAAGCCGGGAAAGCAGCCATGTTGTGGCACTTTTGCACTCCCTTTTGGATGCCTTTCACAGCTCCAGTGTGCCTGGAACTCAGGGCTTCCTTATTTTAAAAATCCTAGCCCTAGGCCGAACCCCAACCCTAAGACGAGAAAGGCAAATCAGCCAGGAATTAGGCATGGCCCCAAGGAAAAAGCTGTGGAGGCAGGCATGTTGTGGTACTTTTGCGCTCTTCTTGGCTAGTCCTTCGCAGCTGCTGTGTTCTTAGAACTCAGGGCTTTCTGGTTAATAGAACCCTTACCCTAGGCGTAACTCAAACCTTAACCCTAGGAAGGAAAATCAGCCTATGGTTCGGGATGGTCTCATGAGAATAGCAGCAGAGGCAGCCAAGTTGTGTCACTTCTGCGGCCCTCTTGGGATGCCTTTAACAGCTGCATGTGCCTGGAGCCCAGGGCTTCCTGGTTTTAAAAGTCCTAGGCCTAAGCCTAACAGTAACCAAGGGAAGGGAAATCAGCCGCGTATTAGGGTTCTTCCTAAGGGAAAAGCCGTGATAGCAGCCATGTTGTGGCACTTCTGCACTCCCTTTGGGATGCTTTTTGCAGATGAAGTAAGCCTGGAACTCAGGGCTTCCTAGTTAAAAAAATCCTAGCCGTAGGCCGAACCCCAACCCTAAGACAAGAAAGGCAAATCAGCCAGGAATTAGGCATGTCCCCAAGGAAAAAGCTGTGGAGGCAGGCATGTTGTGGTACTTTTGCGCTCTTCTTGGGAAGTCCTTCGCAGCTGCTGTGTTCTTGGAACTCAGGGCTTTCTGGTTAATAGAACCCTTACCCCAGGCGTAACTCAAACCTTAACCCTAGGAAGGAAAATCATCCTATTGTTCGGGATGGTCTCATGGAAATATCAGTGGTGGCAGCCAAGTTGTGTCACTTTTGCGCTCCCCTTGGGATGCCTTTCGCAGCTGCAGTGTGCCTGGAGCCCAGGGCTTCCTGGTTTTAAAAGTCCTAGGCCTAAGCCTAACAGTAACCCTAGGAAGGTAAATCAGCCGCGTATTAGGGTTCTTCCTAAGGGAAAAGCCGTGAAAGCAGCCATGTTGTGGCACTTTTGCACTCCCTTTGGGATGCCTTTGGCAGATGCAGTAAGCCTGGAACTCAGGGCTTCCCAGTTAAAAAAATCCTAGCCCTAGGCCGTACCCAACCCTAAGACGAGAAAGGCAAGTCAGCCAGGAATTAGGCATGTCCCCAAGGAAAAAGCTGTGGAGGCAGGCACGTTGTGGTACTTTTGCGCTCTTCTTGGGTAGTCCTTCGCAGCTGCTGTGTTCTTGGAACTCAGGGCTTTCTGGTTAATAGAACTCTTACCCTAGGCGTAACTCAAACCTTAACCCTGGGAAGGAAAATCAGCCTATGGTTCAGGATGGTCTCATGAGAATAGCAGCAGAGGCAGCCAAGTTGTGTCACTTCTGCGGCCCTCTTGGGATGCCTTTCGCAGCTGCAGTGTGCCTGGAGCCCAGGGCTTCCTGGTTTTAAAAGTCCTAGGCCTAAGCCTAACAGTAACCCTAGGAAGGTAAATCAGCCGCGTATTAGGGTTCTTCCTAAGGGAAAAGCCGTGAAAGCAGCCATGTTGTGGCACTTCTGCACTCCCTTTGGGATACCTTTGGCAGATGCAGTAAGCCTGGAACTCAGGGCTTCCTGGTTAAAATCTCCAAGCCCTAGGCTGAACCCTAACCCTAACCCTAGGCAGATAAATCAGCCTAGGTATAGGGATGGTGCCAAGGAAAAAGCTGTGAAAGCTGCCATGTTGTGGCACTTTTGCACTCCCTTTTGGATGCCTTTCACAGCTCCAGTAAGCCTGGAACTCAGGGCTTCCTGATTTTAAAAATCCTAGCCCTAGGCCGAACCCCAACCCTAAGACGAGAAAGGCAAATCAGCCAGGAATTAGGCATGTCCCCAAGGAAAAAGCTGTGGAGGCAGGCATGTTGTGGTACTTTTGCGCTCTTCTTGGCTAGTCCTTCGCAGCTGCTGTGTTCTTGGAACTCAGGGCTTTCTGGTTAATAGAACTCTTACCCTAGGCGAAACTCAAACCTTAACCCTAGGAAGGAAAATCAGCCTATGGTTCAGGATGGTCTCATGAGAATAGAGGCAGAGGCAGCCAAGTTGTGTCACTTCTGCAGCCCTCTTGGGATGCCTTTAAAAGCTGCATGTGCCTGGAGCCCAGGGCTTCCTGGTTTTAAAAGTCCTAGGCCTAAGCCTAACAGTAACCCTAGGAAGGTAAATCAGCCGCGTATTAGGGTTCTTCCTAAGGGAAAAGCCGTGAAAGCAGCCATGTTGTGGCACTTCGGCGCTCCCTTTGGGATGCTTTTTGCAGATGAAGTAAGCCTGGAACTCAGGGCTTCCTAGTTAAAAAAATCCTAGCCCTAGGCCGAACCCCAACCCTAAGACGAGAAAGGCAAATCAGCCAGGAATTAGGCATGTCCCCAAGGAAAAAGCTGTGGAGGCAGGCACGTTGTGGTACTTTTGCGCTCTTCTTGGGTAGTCCTTCGCAGCTGCTGTGTTCTTGGAACTCAGGGCTTTCTGGTTAATAGAACTCTTACCCTAGGCGTAACTCAAACCTTAACCCTAGGAAGGAAAATCAGCCTATGGTTCGGGATGGTCTCATGGAAATATCAGTGGTGGCAGCCAAGTTGTGTCACTTTTGCGCTCCCCTTGGGATGCCTTTCGCAGCTGCAGTGTGCCTGGAGACCAGGGCTTCCTGGTTTTAAAAGTCCTAGGCCTAAGCCTAACAGTAACCCTAGGAAGGTAAATCAGCCGGGTATTAGGGTTCTTCCGAAGGGAAAAGCCGTGAAAGCAGCCATGTTGTGGCACTTTTGCACTCTCTTTGGGATGCCTTTGGCAGATGCAGTAAGCCTGGAACTCAGGGCTTCCTAGTTAAAAAAATCCTAGCCCTAGGCCGAACCCCAACCCTAAGACGAGAAAGGCAAATCAGCCAGGAATTAGGCATGTCCCCAAGGAAAAAGCTGTGGAGGCAGGCATGTTGTGGTACTTTTGCGCTCTTCTTGGGTAGTCCTTCGCAGCTGCTGTGTTCTTGGAACTCAGGTCTTTCTGGTTAATAGAACTCTTACCCTAGGCGTAACTCAAACCTTAACCCTAGGAAGGAAAATCAGCCTATTTTTCAGGATGGTCTCATGAGAATAGAAGCAGAGGCAGCCAAGTTGTGTCACTTCTGCGGCCCTCTTGGGATGCCTTTCTCAGCTGCATGTGCCTGGAGCCCAGGGCTTCCTGGTTTTAAAAGTCCTAGGCCTAAGCCTAACAGTAACCCTAGGAAGGTAAATCAGCCGCGTATTAGGGTTCTTCCTAAGGGAAAAGCCGTGAAAGCAGCCATGTTGTGGCACTTCTGCACTCCCTTCGGGATGCTTTTTGCAGATGAAGTAAGCCTGGAACTCAGGGCTTCCTAGTTATAAAAATCCTAGCCCTAGGCCGAACCCCAACCCTAAGACAAGAAAGGCAAATCAGCCAGGAATTAGGCATGTCCCCAAGGAAAAAGCTGTGGAGGCAGGCATGTTGTGGTACTTTTGCGCTCTTCTTGGGAAGTCCTTCGCAGCTGCTGTGTTCTTGGAACTCAGGGCTTTCTGGTTAATAGAACCCTTACCCCAGGCGTAACTCAAACCTTAACCCTAGGAAGGAAAATCAGCCTATGGTTCGGGATGGTCTCATGAGAATAGCAGCAGAGGCAGCCAAGTTGTGTCAGTTCTGCGGCCCTCTTGGGATGCCTTTAACAGCTGCATGTGCCTGGAGCCCAGGGCTTCCTGGTTTTAAAAATCCTAGCCCTAGGCCTAACCCTTACAGTAACCCTAGGAAGGTAAATCAGCCTGGTGTTAGGCTTCTTGCCAAGGAAAAAGCCGTGAAAGCAGCCATGTTGTGGCACTTTTGCACTCCCTTTTGGATGCCTTTCACAGCTCTAGTGTGCCTGGAACTCAGGGCTTCCTGATTTTAAAAATCCTAGCCCTAGTCCGAACCCCAAGCCTAAGACAAGAAAGGCAAATCAGCCAGGAATTAGGCATGTCCCCAAGGAAAAAGCTGTGGAGGCAGGCATGTTGTGGTACTTTTGCGCTCTTCTTGGCTAGTCCTTCGCAGCTGCTGTGTTCTTCGGAAGTCAGGGCTTTCTGGTTAATAGAACCCTTACCCTAGGCGTAACTCAAACCTTAACCCTAGGAAGGAAAATCAGCCTATGGTTCAGGATGGTCTCATGAGAATATCAGTGGTGGCAGCCAAGTTGTGTCACTTTTGCGCTCCCCTTGGGATGCCTTTCGCAGCTGCAGTGTGCCTGGAGCCCAGGGCTTCCTGGTTTTAAAAGTCCTAGGCCTAAGCCTAACAGTAACCCTAGGAAGGTAAATCAGCCGCGTATTAGGGTTCTTCCTAAGGGAAAAGCCGTGAAAGCAGCCATGTTGTGGCACTTCTGCACTCCCTTTGGGATACCTTTGGCAGATGCAGTAAGCCTGGAACTCAGGGCTTCCTGGTTAAAATCTCCAAGCCCTAGGCTGAACCCTAACCCTAACCCTAGGCAGATAAATCAGCCTAGGTATAGGGATGGTGCCAAGGAAAAAGCTGTGAAAGCTGCCATGTTGTGGCACTTTTGCACTCCCTTTTGGATGCCTTTCACAGCTCCAGTAAGCCTGGAACTCAGGGCTTCCTGATTTTAAAAATCCTAGCCCTAGGCCGAACCCCAACCCTAAGACGAGAAAGGCAAATCAGCCAGGAATTAGGCATGTCCCCAAGGAAAAAGCTGTGGAGGCAGGCATGTTGTGGTACTTTTGCGCTCTTCTTGGCTAGTCCTTCGCAGCTGCTGTGTTCTTGGAACTCAGGGCTTTCTGGTTAATAGAACCCTTACCGTAGGCGTAACTCAAACCTTAACCCTAGGAAGGAAAATCAGCCTATGGTTCGGGATGGTCTCATGAGAATAGCAGCAGAGGCAGCCAAGTTGTGTCACTTCTGCGGCCCTCTTGGGATGCCTTTAACAGCTGCATGTGCCTGGAGCCCAGGGCTTCCTGGTTTTAAAAGTCCTAGGCCTAAGCCTAACAGTAACCAAGGGAAGGGAAATCAGCCGCGTATTAGGGTTCTTCCTAAGGGAAAAGCCGTGAAAGCAGCCATGTTGTGGCACTTCTGCACTCCCTTTGGGATGCTTTTTGCAGATGAAGTAAGCCTGGAACTCAGGGCTTCCTAGTTAAAAAAATCCTAGCCGTAGGCCGAACCCCAACCCTAAGACAAGAAAGGCAAATCAGCCAGGAATTAGGCATGTCCCCAAGGAAAAAGCTGTGGAGGCAGGCATGTTGTGGTACTTTTGCGCTCTTCTTGGCTAGTCCTTCGCAGCTGCTGTGTTCTTGGAACTCAGGGCTTTCTGGTTAATAGAACCCTTACCCCAGGCGTAACTCAAACCTTAACCCTAGGAAGGAAAATCATCCTATTGTTCGGGATGGTCTCATGGAAATATCAGTGGTGGCAGCCAAGTTGTGTCACTTTTGCGCTCCCCTTGGGATGCCTTTCGCAGCTGCAGTGTGCCTGGAGCCCAGGGCTTGCTGGTTTTAAAAGTCCTAGGCCTAAGCCTAACAGTAACCCTAGGAAGGTAAATCAGCCGGGTATTAGGGTTCTTCCTAAGGGAAAAGCTGTGAAAGCAGCCATGTTGTGGCACTTTTGCACTCCCTTTGGGATGCCTTTGGCAGATGCAGTAAGCCTGGAACTCAGGGCTTCCCAGTTAAAAAAATCCTAGCCCTAGGCCGAACCCCAACCCTAAGACGAGAAAGGCAAGTCAGCCAGGAATTAGGCATGTCCCCAAGGAAAAAGCTGTGGAGGCAGGCACGTTGTGGTACTTTTGCGCTCTTCTTGGGTAGTCCTTCGCAGCTGCTGTGTTCTTGGAACTCAGGGCTTTCTGGTTAATAGAACTCTTACCCTAGGCGTAACTCAAACCTTAACCCTAGGAAGGAAAATCAGCCTATGGTTCGGGATGGTCTCATGAGAATAGAAGCAGAGGCAGCCAAGTTGTGTCAGTTCTGCGGCCCTCTTGGGATGCCTTTCGCAGCTGCAGTGTGCCTGGAGCTAAGGGCTTCCTAGTTTTACAAATCCTAGCCCTAGGCCTAAGCCTTACAGTAACCCTAGGAAGGTAAATCAGCCTGGTGTTAGGCTTCTTGCCAAGCAAAAAGCCGTGAAAGCAGCCATGTTGTGGCACTTTTGCACTCCCTTTTGGATGCCTTTCACAGCTCCAGTGTGCCTGGAACTCAGGGCTTCCTGATTTTAAAAATCCTAGCCCTAGTCCGAACCCCAATCCTAAGACGAGAAAGGCAAATCAGCCAGGAATTAGGCATGTCCCCAAGGAAAAAGCTGTGGAGGCAGGCATGTTGTGGTACTTTTGCGCTCTTCTTGGGTAGTCCTTCGCAGCTGCTGTGTTCTTGGAACTCAGGGCTTTCTGGTTAATAGAACCCTTACCCCAGGAGTAACTCAAACCTTAACCCTAGGAAGGAAAATCAGCCTATGGTTCGGGATGGTCTCATGGAAATATAAGTGGTGGCAGCCAAGTTGTGTCACTTTTGCGCTCCCCTTGGGATGCCTTTCGCAGCTGCAGTGTGCCTGGAGCCCAGGGCTTCCTGGTTTTAAAAGTCCTAGGCCTAAGCCTAACAGTAACCCTAGGGAGGTAAATCTGCCGGGTATTAGGGTTCTTCCTAAGGGAAAAGCCGTGAAAGCAGCCATGTTGTGGCACTTCTGCACTCCCTTTGGGATACCTTTGGCAGATGCAGTAAGCCTGGAACTCAGGGCTTCCTGGTTAAAATCTCCAAGCCCTAGGCTGAACCCTAACCCTAACCCTAGGCAGATAAATCAGCCTAGGTATAGGGATGGTGCCAAGGAAAAAGCTGTGAAAGCTGCCATGTTGTTGCACTTTTTTACTCCCCTTGGGATGCCTTGAAAAGCTGCAGTGTGCCTGGAGCTAAGGGCTTCCTAGTTTTAAAAATCCTAGCGCTAGGCCTAAGCCTTGCAGTAACCCTGGGAAGGGAAATCAGCCTGGTGTTAGGCTTCTTGCCAAGGAAAAAGCCGGGAAAGCAGCCATGTTGTGGCACTTTTGCACTCCCTTTTGGATGCCTTTCACAGCTCCAGTGTGCCTGGAACTCAGGGTTTCCTTATTTTAAAAATCCTAGCCCTAGGCCGAACCCCAACCCTAAGACGAGAAAGGCAAATCAGCCAGGAATTAGGCATGGCCCCAAGGAAAAAGCTGTGGAGGCAGGCATGTTGTGGTACTTTTGCGCTCTTCTTGGCTAGTCCTTCGCAGCTGCTGTGTTCTTAGAACTCAGGGCTTTCTGGTTAATAGAACCCTTACCCTAGGCGTAACTCAAACCTTAACCCTAGGAAGGAAAATCAGCCTATGGTTCGGGATGGTCTCATGAGAATAGCAGCAGAGGCAGCCAAGTTGTGTCACTTCTGCGGCCCTCTTGGGATGCCTTTAACAGCTGCATGTGCCTGGAGCCCAGGGCTTCCTGGTTTTAAAAGTCCTAGGCCTAAGCCTAACAGTAACCAAGGGAAGGGAAATCAGCCGCGTATTAGGGTTCTTCCTAAGGGAAAAGCCGTGATAGCAGCCATGTTGTGGCACTTCTGCACTCCCTTTGGGATGCTTTTTGCAGATGAAGTAAGCCTGGAACTCAGGGCTTCCTAGTTAAAAAAATCCTAGCCGTAGGCCGAACCCCAACCCTAAGACAAGAAAGGCAAATCAGCCAGGAATTAGGCATGTCCCCAAGGAAAAAGCTGTGGAGGCAGGCATGTTGTGGTACTTTTGCGCTCTTCTTGGGAAGTCCTTCGCAGCTGCTGTGTTCTTGGAACTCAGGGCTTTCTGGTTAATAGAACCCTTACCCCAGGCGTAACTCAAACCTTAACCCTAGGAAGGAAAATCATCCTATTTTTCGGGATGGTCTCATGGAAATATCAGTGGTGGCAGCCAAGTTGTGTCACTTTTGCGCTCCCCTTGGGATGCCTTTCGCAGCTGCAGTGTGCCTGGAGCCCAGGGCTTCCTGGTTTTAAAAGTCCTAGGCCTAAGCCTAACAGTAACCCTAGGAAGGTAAATCAGCCGCGTATTAGGGTTCTTCCTAAGGGAAAAGCCGTGAAAGCAGCCATGTTGTGGCACTTTTGCACTCCCTTTGGGATGCCTTTGGCAGATGCAGTAAGCCTGGAACTCAGGGCTTCCCAGTTAAAAAAATCCTAGCCCTAGGCCGTACCCAACCCTAAGACGAGAAAGGCAAGTCAGCAGGAATTAGGCATGTCCCCAAGGAAAAAGCTGTGGAGGCAGGCACGTTGTGGTACTTTTGCGCTCTTCTTGGGTAGTCCTTCGCAGCTGCTGTGTTCTTGGAACTCAGGGCTTTCTGGTTAATAGAACTCTTACCCTAGGCGTAACTCAAACCTTAACCCTGGGAAGGAAAATCAGCCTATGGTTCAGGATGGTCTCATGAGAATAGAAGCAGAGGCAGCCAAGTTGTGTCACTTCTGCGGCCCTCTTGGGATGCCTTTCGCAGCTGCAGTGTGCCTGGAGCCCAGGGCTTCCTGGTTTTAAAAGTCCTAGGCCTAAGCCTAACAATAACCCTAGGAAGGTAAATCAGCCGCGTATTAGGGTTCTTCCTAAGGGAAAAGCCGTGAAAGCAGCCATGTTGTGGCACTTTTGCACTCCCTTATGGGGTGCTTTTTGCAGATGAAGTAAGCCTGGAACTCAGGGCTTCCTAGTTAAAAAAATCCTAGCCCTAGGCCGAACCCCAACCCTAAGACGAGAAAGGCAAATCAGCCAGGAATTAGGCATGTCCCCAAGGAAAAAGCTGTGGAGGCAGGCATGTTGTGGTACTTTTGCGCTCTTCTTCGGGAATTCCTTCGCAGCTGCTGTGTTCTTGGAACTCAGGGCTTTCTGGTTAATAGAACCCTTACCCTAGGCGTAACTCAAACCTTAACCCTAGGAAGGAAAATCAGCCTATGGTTCGGGATGGTCTCATGAGAATAGAAGCAGAGGCAGCCAAGTTGTGTCACTTCTGCGGCCCTCTTGGGATGCCTTTCGCAGCTGCAGTGTGCCTGGAGCTAAGGGCTTCCTAGTTTTACAAATCCTAGCCCTAGGCCTAAGCCTTACAGTAACCCTAGGAAGGTAAATCAGCCTGGTGTTAGGCTTCTTGCCAAGCAAAAAGCCGTGAAAGCAGCCATGTTGTGGCACTTTTGCACTCCCTTTTGGATGCCTTTCACAGCTCCAGTGTGCCTAGAACTCAGGGCTTCCTGATTTTAAAAATCCTAGCCCTAGTCCGAACCCCAATCCTAAGACGAGAAAGGCAAATCAGCCAGGAATTAGGCATGTCCCCAAGGAAAAAGCTGTGGAGGCAGGCATGTTGTGGTACTTTTGCGCTCTTCTTGGGAAGTCCTTCGCAGCTGCTGTGTTCTTGGAACTCAGGGCTTTCTGGTTAATAGAACCCTTACCCTAGGCGTAACTCAAACCTTAATCCTAGGAAGGAAAATCAGCCTATGGTTCAGGATGGTCTCATGAGAATAGAAGCAGAGGCAGCCAAGTTGTGTCACTTTTGCGCTCCCCTTGGGATGCCTTTCGCAGCTGCAGTGTGCCTGGAGCCCAGGGCTTCCTGGTTTTAAAAGTCCTAGGCCTAAGCCTAACAGTAACCCTAGGAAGGTAAATCAGCCGGGTATTAGGGTTCTTCCTAAGGGAAAAGCCGTGAAAGCAGCCATGTTGTGGCACTTCTGCACTCCCTTTGGGATACCTTTGGCAGATGCAGTAAGCCTGGAACTCAGGGCTTCCTGGTTAAAATCTCCAAGCCCTAGGCTGAACCCGAACCCTAACCCTAACCCTAGGCAGATAAATCAGCCTAGGTATAGGGATGGTGCCAAGGAAAAAGCTGTGAAAGCTGCCATGTTGTTGCACTTTTGTACTCCCCTTGGGATGCCTTGAAAAGCTGCAGTGTGCCTGGAGCTAAGGGCTTCCTAGTTTTAAAAATCCTAGCGCTAGGCCTAAGCCTTGCAGTAACCCTGGGAAGGGAAATCAGCCTGGTGTTAGGCTTCTTGCCAAGGAAAAAGCCGGGAAAGCAGCTATGTTGTGGCACTTTTGCACTCCCTTTTGGATGCCTTTCACAGCTCCAGTGTGCCTGGAACTCAGGGCTTCCTTATTTTAAAAATCCTAGCCCTAGGCCGAACCCCAACCCTAAGACGAGAAAGGCAAATCAGCCAGGAATTAGGCATGTCCCCAAGGAAAAAGCTGTGGAGGCAGGCATGTTGTGGTACTTTTGCGCTCTTCTTGGCTAGTCCTTCGCAGCTGCTGTGTTCTTGGAACTCAGGGCTTTCTGGTTAATAGAACCCTTACCCTAGGCGTAACTCAAACCTTAACCCTAGGAAGGAAAATCAGCCTATGGTTCGGGATGGTCTCATGAGAATAGCAGCAGAGGCAGCCAAGTTGTGTCACTTCTGCGGCCCTCTTGGGATGCCTTTAACAGCTGCATGTGCCTGGAGCCCAGGGCTTCCTGGTTTTAAAAGTCCTAGGCCTAAGCCTAACAGTAACCAAGGGAAGGGAAATCAGCCGCGTATTAGGGTTCTTCCTAAGTGAAAAGCCGTGAAAGCAGCCATGTTGTGGCACTTCTGCACTCCCTTTGGGATGCTTTTTGCAGATGAAGTAAGCCTGGAACTCAGGGCTTCCTAGTTAAAAAAATCCTAGCCGTAGGCCGAACCCCAACCCTAAGACAAGAAAGGCAAATCAGCCAGGAATTAGGCATGTCCCCAAGGAAAAAGCTGTGGAGGCAGGCATGTTGTGGTACTTTTGCGCTCTTCTTGGGAAGTCCTTCGCAGCTGCTGTGTTCTTGGAACTCAGGGCTTTCTGGTTAATAGAACCCTTACCCCAGGCGTAACTCAAACCTTACCCCTAGGAAGGAAAATCATCCTATTGTTCGGGATGGTCTCATGGAAATACCAGTGGTGGCAGCCAAGTTGTGTCACTTTTGCGCTCCCCTTGGGATGCCTTTCGCAGCTGCAGTGTGCCTGGAGCCCAGGGCTTCCTGGTTTTAAAAGTCCTAGGCCTAAGCCTAACAGTAACCCTAGGGAGGTAAATCTGCCGGGTATTAGGGTTCTTCCTAAGGGAAAAGCCGTGAAAGCAGCCATGTTGTGGCACTTCTGCACTCCCTTTGGGATACCTTTGGCAGATGCAGTAAGCCTGGAACTCAGGGCTTCCTGGTTAAAATCTCCAAGCCCTAGGCTGAACCCTAACCCTAACCCTAGGCAGATAAATCAGCCTAGGTATAGGGATGGTGCCAAGGAAAAAGCTGTGAAAGCTGCCATGTTGTTGCACTTTTTTACTCCCCTTGGGATGCCTTGAAAAGCTGCAGTGTGCCTGGAGCTAAGGGCTTCCTAGTTTTAAAAATCCTAGCGCTAGGCCTAAGCCTTGCAGTAACCCTGGGAAGGGAAATCAGCCTGGTGTTAGGCTTCTTGCCAAGGAAAAAGCCGGGAAAGCAGCCATGTTGTGGCACTTTTGCACTCCCTTTTGGATGCCTTTCACAGCTCCAGTGTGCCTGGAACTCAGGGCTTCCTTATTTTAAAAATCCTAGCCCTAGGCCGAACCCCAACCCTAAGACGAGAAAGGCAAATCAGCCAGGAATTAGGCATGGCCCCAAGGAAAAAGCTGTGGAGGCAGGCATGTTGTGGTACTTTTGCGCTCTTCTTGGCTAGTCCTTCGCAGCTGCTGTGTTCTTAGAACTCAGGGCTTTCTGGTTAATAGAACCCTTACCCTAGGCGTAACTCAAACCTTAACCCTAGGAAGGAAAATCAGCCTATGGTTCGGGATGGTCTCATGAGAATAGCAGCAGAGGCAGCCAAGTTGTGTCACTTCTGCGGCCCTCTTGGGATGCCTTTAACAGCTGCATGTGCCTGGAGCCCAGGGCTTCCTGGTTTTAAAAGTCCTAGGCCTAAGCCTAACAGTAACCAAGGGAAGGGAAATCAGCCGCGTATTAGGGTTCTTCCTAAGGGAAAAGCCGTGATAGCAGCCATGTTGTGGCACTTCTGCACTCCCTTTGGGATGCTTTTTGCAGATGAAGTAAGCCTGGAACTCAGGGCTTCCTAGTTAAAAAAATCCTAGCCGTAGGCCGAACCCCAACCCTAAGACAAGAAAGGCAAATCAGCCAGGAATTAGGCATGTCCCCAAGGAAAAAGCTGTGGAGGCAGGCATGTTGTGGTACTTTTGCGCTCTTCTTGGGAAGTCCTTCGCAGCTGCTGTGTTCTTGGAACTCAGGGCTTTCTGGTTAATAGAACCCTTACCCCAGGCGTAACTCAAACCTTAACCCTAGGAAGGAAAATCATCCTATTGTTCGGGATGGTCTCATGGAAATATCAGTGGTGGCAGCCAAGTTGTGTCACTTTTGCGCTCCCCTTGGGATGCCTTTCGCAGCTGCAGTGTGCCTGGAGCCCAGGGCTTCCTGGTTTTAAAAGTCCTAGGCCTAAGCCTAACAGTAACCCTAGGAAGGTAAATCAGCCGCGTATTAGGGTTCTTCCTAAGGGAAAAGCCGTGAAAGCAGCCATGTTGTGGCACTTTTGCACTCCCTTTGGGATGCCTTTGGCAGATGCAGTAAGCCTGGAACTCAGGGCTTCCCAGTTAAAAAAATCCTAGCCCTAGGCCGTACCCAACCCTAAGACGAGAAAGGCAAGTCAGCAGGAATTAGGCATGTCCCCAAGGAAAAAGCTGTGGAGGCAGGCACGTTGTGGTACTTTTGCGCTCTTCTTGGGTAGTCCTTCGCAGCTGCTGTGTTCTTGGAACTCAGGGCTTTCTGGTTAATAGAACTCTTACCCTAGGCGTAACTCAAACCTTAACCCTGGGAAGGAAAATCAGCCTATGGTTCAGGATGGTCTCATGAGAATAGAAGCAGAGGCAGCCAAGTTGTGTCACTTCTGCGGCCCTCTTGGGATGCCTTTCGCAGCTGCAGTGTGCCTGGAGCCCAGGGCTTCCTGGTTTTAAAAGTCCTAGGCCTAAGCCTAACAATAACCCTAGGAAGGTAAATCAGCCGCGTATTAGGGTTCTTCCTAAGGGAAAAGCCGTGAAAGCAGCCATGTTGTGGCACTTTTGCACTCCCTTATGGGGTGCTTTTTGCAGATGAAGTAAGCCTGGAACTCAGGGCTTCCTAGTTAAAAAAATCCTAGCCCTAGGCCGAACCCCAACCCTAAGACGAGAAAGGCAAATCAGCCAGGAATTAGGCATGTCCCCAAGGAAAAAGCTGTGGAGGCAGGCATGTTGTGGTACTTTTGCGCTCTTCTTCGGGAATTCCTTCGCAGCTGCTGTGTTCTTGGAACTCAGGGCTTTCTGGTTAATAGAACCCTTACCCTAGGCGTAACTCAAACCTTAACCCTAGGAAGGAAAATCAGCCTATGGTTCGGGATGGTCTCATGAGAATAGAAGCAGAGGCAGCCAAGTTGTGTCACTTCTGCGGCCCTCTTGGGATGCCTTTCGCAGCTGCAGTGTGCCTGGAGCTAAGGGCTTCCTAGTTTTACAAATCCTAGCCCTAGGCCTAAGCCTTACAGTAACCCTAGGAAGGTAAATCAGCCTGGTGTTAGGCTTCTTGCCAAGGAAAAAGCCGTGAAAGCAGCCATGTTGTGGCACTTTTGCACTCCCTTTTGGATGCCTTTCACAGCTCCAGTGTGCCTAGAACTCAGGGCTTCCTGATTTTAAAAATCCTAGCCCTAGTCCGAACCCCAATCCTAAGACGAGAAAGGCAAATCAGCCAGGAATTAGGCATGTCCCCAAGGAAAAAGCTGTGGAGGCAGGCATGTTGTGGTACTTTTGCGCTCTTCTTGGGAAGTCCTTCGCAGCTGCTGTGTTCTTGGAACTCAGGGCTTTCTGGTTAATAGAACCCTTACCCTAGGCGTAACTCAAACCTTAATCCTAGGAAGGAAAATCAGCCTATGGTTCAGGATGGTCTCATGAGAATAGAAGCAGAGGCAGCCAAGTTGTGTCACTTTTGCGCTCCCCTTGGGATGCCTTTCGCAGCTGCAGTGTGCCTGGAGCCCAGGGCTTCCTGGTTTTAAAAGTCCTAGGCCTAAGCCTAACAGTAACCCTAGGAAGGTAAATCAGCCGGGTATTAGGGTTCTTCCTAAGGGAAAAGCCGTGAAAGCAGCCATGTTGTGGCACTTCTGCACTCCCTTTGGGATACCTTTGGCAGATGCAGTAAGCCTGGAACTCAGGGCTTCCTGGTTAAAATCTCCAAGCCCTAGGCTGAACCCGAACCCTAACCCTAACCCTAGGCAGATAAATCAGCCTAGGTATAGGGATGGTGCCAAGGAAAAAGCTGTGAAAGCTGCCATGTTGTTGCACTTTTGTACTCCCCTTGGGATGCCTTGAAAAGCTGCAGTGTGCCTGGAGCTAAGGGCTTCCTAGTTTTAAAAATCCTAGCGCTAGGCCTAAGCCTTGCAGTAACCCTGGGAAGGGAAATCAGCCTGGTGTTAGGCTTCTTGCCAAGGAAAAAGCCGGGAAAGCAGCTATGTTGTGGCACTTTTGCACTCCCTTTTGGATGCCTTTCACAGCTCCAGTGTGCCTGGAACTCAGGGCTTCCTTATTTTAAAAATCCTAGCCCTAGGCCGAACCCCAACCCTAAGACGAGAAAGGCAAATCAGCCAGGAATTAGGCATGTCCCCAAGGAAAAAGCTGTGGAGGCAGGCATGTTGTGGTACTTTTGCGCTCTTCTTGGCTAGTCCTTCGCAGCTGCTGTGTTCTTGGAACTCAGGGCTTTCTGGTTAATAGAACCCTTACCCTAGGCGTAACTCAAACCTTAACCCTAGGAAGGAAAATCAGCCTATGGTTCGGGATGGTCTCATGAGAATAGCAGCAGAGGCAGCCAAGTTGTGTCACTTCTGCGGCCCTCTTGGGATGCCTTTAACAGCTGCATGTGCCTGGAGCCCAGGGCTTCCTGGTTTTAAAAGTCCTAGGCCTAAGCCTAACAGTAACCAAGGGAAGGGAAATCAGCCGCGTATTAGGGTTCTTCCTAAGGGAAAAGCCGTGAAAGCAGCCATGTTGTGGCACTTCTGCACTCCCTTTGGGATGCTTTTTGCAGATGAAGTAAGCCTGGAACTCAGGGCTTCCTAGTTAAAAAAATCCTAGCCGTAGGCCGAACCCCAACCCTAAGACAAGAAAGGCAAATCAGCCAGGAATTAGGCATGTCCCCAAGGAAAAAGCTGTGGAGGCAGGCATGTTGTGGTACTTTTGCGCTCTTCTTGGGAAGTCCTTCGCAGCTGCTGTGTTCTTGGAACTCAGGGCTTTCTGGTTAATAGAACCCTTACCCCAGGCGTAACTCAAACCTTAACCCTAGGAAGGAAAATCATCCTATTGTTCGGGATGGTCTCATGGAAATACCAGTGGTGGCAGCCAAGTTGTGTCACTTTTGCGCTCCCCTTGGGATGCCTTTCGCAGCTGCAGTGTGCCTGGAGCCCAGGGCTTCCTGGTTTTAAAAGTCCTAGGCCTAAGCCTAACAGTAACCCTAGGAAGGTAAATCAGCCGCGTATTAGGGTTCTTCCTAAGGGAAAAGCCGTGAAAGCAGCCATGTTGTGGCACTTTTGCACTCCCTTTGGGATGCCTTTGGCAGATGCAGTAAGCCTGGAACTCAGGGCTTCCCAGTTAAAATAATCCTAGCCCTAGGCCGAACCCAACCCTAAGACGAGAAAGGCAAGTCAGCCAGGAATTAGGCATGTCCCCAAGGAAAAAGCTGTGGAGGCAGGCACGTTGTGGTACTTTTGCGCTCTTCTTGGGTAGTCCTTCGCAGCTGCTGTGTTCTTGGAACTCAGGGCTTTCTGGTTAATAGAACTCTTACCCTAGGCGTAACTCAAACCTTAACCCTGGGAAGGAAAATCAGCCTATGGTTCAGGATGGTCTCATGAGAATAGAAGCAGAGGCAGCCAAGTTTTGTCACTTCTGCGGCCCTCTTGGGATGCCTTTCGCAGCTGCAGTGTGCCTGGAGCCCAGGGCTTCCTGGTTTTAAAAGTCCTAGGCCTAAGCCTAACAATAACCCTAGGAAGGTAAATCAGCCGCGTATTAGGGTTCTTCCTAAGGGAAAAGCCGTGAAAGCAGCCATGTTGTGGCACTTTTGCACTCCCTTTTGGGGTGCTTTTTGCAGATGAAGTAAGCCTGGAACTCAGGGCTTCCTAGTTAAAAAAATCCTAGCCCTAGGCCGAACCCCAACCCTAAGACGAGAAAGGCAAATCAGCCAGGAATTAGGCATGTCCCCAAGGAAAAAGCTGTGGAGGCAGGCATGTTGTGGTACTTTTGCGCTCTTCTTGGGAAGTCCTTCGCAGCTGCTGTGTTCTTGGAACTCAGGGCTTTCTGGTTAATAGAACCCTTACCCTAGGCGTAACTCAAACCTTAACCCTAGGAAGGAAAATCAGCCTATGGTTCGGGATGGTCTCATGAGAATAGAAGCAGAGGCAGCCAAGTTGTGTCACTTCTGCGGCCCTCTTGGGATGCCTTTCGCAGCTGCAGTGTGCCTGGAGCTAAGGGCTTCCTAGTTTTACAAATCCTAGCCCTAGGCCTAAGCCTTACAGTAACCCTAGGAAGGTAAATCAGCCTGGTGTTAGGCTTCTTGCCAAGGAAAAAGCCGTGAAAGCAGCCATGTTGTGGCACTTTTGCACTCCCTTTTGGATGCCTTTCACAGCTCCAGTGTGCCTGGAACTCAGGGCTTCCTGATTTTAACAATCCTAGCCCTAGGCTGAACCCCAACCCTAAGACGAGAAAGGCAAATCAGCCAGGAATTAGGCATGTCCCCAAGGAAAAAGCTGTGGAGGCAGGCATGTTGTGGTACTTTTGCGCTCTTCTTGGGAAGTCCTTCGCAGCTGCTGTGTTCTTGGAACTCAGGGCTTTCTGGTTAATAGAACCCTTACCCTAGGCGTAACTCAAACCTTAACCCTAGGAAGGAAAATCAGCCTATGGTTCAGGATGGTCTCATGAGAATAGAAGCAGAGGCAGCCAAGTTGTGTCACTTTTGCGCTCCCCTTGGGATGCCTTTCGCAGGTGCAGTGTGCCTGGAGCCCAGGGCTTCCTGGTTTTAAAAGTCCTAGGCCTAAGCCTAACAGTAACCCGAGGAAGGTAAATCAGCCGCGTATTAGGGTTCTTCCTAAGGGAAAAGCCGTGAAAGCAGCCATGTTGTGGCACTTCTGCACTCCCTTTGGGATACCTTTGGCAGATGCAGGAAGCCTGGAACTCAGGGCTTCCTGGTTAAAATCTCCAAGCCCTAGGCTGAACCCTAACCCTAACCCTAGGCAGATAAATCAGCCTAGGTATAGGGATGGTGCCAAGGAAAAAGCTGTGAAAGCTGCCATGTTGTTGCACTTTTGTACTCCCCTTGGGATGCCTTGAACAGCTGCAGTGTGCCTGGAGCTAAGGGCTTCCTAGTTTTAGAAATCCTAGCGCTAGGCCTAAGCCTTGCAGTCACCCTGGGAAGGGAAATCAGCCTGGTGTTAGGCTTCTTGCCAAGGAAAAAGCCGGGAAAGCAGCTATGTTGTGGCACTTTTGCACTCCCTTTTGGATGCCTTTCACAGCTCCAGTGTGCCTGGAACTCAGGGCTTCCTTATTTTAAAAATCCTAGCCCTAGGCCGAACCCCAACCCTAAGACGAGAAAGGCAAATCAGCCAGGAATTAGGCATGTCCCCAAGGAAAAAGCTGTGGAGGCAGGCATGTTGTGGTACTTTTGCGCTCTTCTTGGCTAGTCCTTCGCAGCTGCTGTGTTCTTGGAACTCAGGGCTTTCTGGTTAATAGAACCCTTACCCTAGGCGTAACTCAAACCTTAACCCTAGGAAGGAAAATCAGCCTATGGTTCGGGATGGTCTCATGAGAATAGCAGCAGAGGCAGCCAAGTTGTGTCACTTCTGCGGCCCTCTTGGGATGCCTTTAACAGCTGCATGTGCCTGGAGCCCAGGGCTTCCTGGTTTTAAAAGTCCTAGGCCTAAGCCTAACAGTAACCAAGGGAAGGGAAATCAGCCGCGTATTAGGGTTCTTCCTAAGGGAAAAGCCGTGAAAGCAGCCATGTTGTGGCACTTCTGCACTCCCTTTGGGATGCTTTTTGCAGATGAAGTAAGCCTGGAACTCAGGGCTTCCTAGTTAAAAAAATCCTAGCCCTAGGCCGAACCCCAACCCTAAGACAAGAAAGGCAAATCAGCCAGGAATTAGGCATGTCCCCAAGGAAAAAGCTGTGGAGGCAGGCATGTTGTGGTACTTTTGCGCTCTTCTTGGGAAGTCCTTCGCAGCTGCTGTGTTCTTGGAACTCAGGGCTTTCTGGTTAATAGAACCCTTACCCCAGGCGTAACTCAAACCTTAACCCTAGGAAGGAAAATCATCCTATTGTTCGGGATGGTCTCATGGAAATACCAGTGGTGGCAGCCAAGTTGTGTCACTTTTGCGCTCCCCTTGGGATGCCTTTCGCAGCTGCAGTGTGCCTGGAGCCCAGGGCTTCCTGGTTTTAAAAGTCCTAGGCCTAAGCCTAACAGTAACCCTAGGAAGGTAAATCAGCCGCGTATTAGGGTTCTTCCTAAGGGAAAAGCCGTGAAAGCAGCCATGTTGTGGCACTTTTGCACTCCCTTTGGGATGCCTTTGGCAGATGCAGTAAGCCTGGAACTCAGGGCTTCCCAGTTAAAATAATCCTAGCCCTAGGCCGAACCCAACCCTAAGACGAGAAAGGCAAGTCAGCCAGGAATTAGGCATGTCCCCAAGGAAAAAGCTGTGGAGGCAGGCACGTTGTGGTACTTTTGCGCTCTTCTTGGGTAGTCCTTCGCAGCTGCTGTGTTCTTGGAACTCAGGGCTTTCTGGTTAATAGAACTCTTACCCTAGGCGTAACTCAAACCTTAACCCTGGGAAGGAAAATCAGCCTATGGTTCAGGATGGTCTCATGAGAATAGAAGCAGAGGCAGCCAAGTTGTGTCACTTCTGCGGCCCTCTTGGGATGCCTTTCGCAGCTGCAGTGTGCCTGGAGCCCAGGGCTTCCTGGTTTTAAAAGTCCTAGGCCTAAGCCTAACAATAACCCTAGGAAGGTAAATCAGCCGCGTATTAGGGTTCTTCCTAAGGGAAAAGCCGTGAAAGCAGCCATGTTGTGGCACTTTTGCACTCCCTTTTGGGGTGCTTTTTGCAGATGAAGTAAGCCTGGAACTCAGGGCTTCCTAGTTAAAAAAATCCTAGCCCTAGGCCGAACCCCAACCCTAAGACGAGAAAGGCAAATCAGCCAGGAATTAGGCATGTCCCCAAGGAAAAAGCTGTGGAGGCAGGCATGTTGTGGTACTTTTGCGCTCTTCTTGGGAAGTCCTTCGCAGCTGCTGTGTTCTTGGAACTCAGGGCTTTCTGGTTAATAGAACCCTTACCCTAGGCGTAACTCAAACCTTAACCCTAGGAAGGAAAATCAGCCTATGGTTCGGGATGGTCTCATGAGAATAGAAGCAGAGGCAGCCAAGTTGTGTCACTTCTGCGGCCCTCTTGGGATGCCTTTCGCAGCTGCAGTGTGCCTGGAGCTAAGGGCTTCCTAGTTTTACAAATCCTAGCCCTAGGCCTAAGCCTTACAGTAACCCTAGGAAGGTAAATCAGCCTGGTGTTAGGCTTCTTGCCAAGGAAAAAGCCGTGAAAGCAGCCATGTTGTGGCACTTTTGCACTCCCTTTTGGATGCCTTTCACAGCTCCAGTGTGCCTGGAACTCAGGGCTTCCTGATTTTAACAATCCTAGCCCTAGGCTGAACCCCAACCCTAAGACGAGAAAGGCAAATCAGCCAGGAATTAGGCATGTCCCCAAGGAAAAAGCTGTGGAGGCAGGCATGTTGTGGTACTTTTGCGCTCTTCTTGGGAAGTCCTTCGCAGCTGCTGTGTTCTTGGAACTCAGGGCTTTCTGGTTAATAGAACCCTTACCCTAGGCGTAACTCAAACCTTAACCCTAGGAAGGAAAATCAGCCTATGGTTCAGGATGGTCTCATGAGAATAGAAGCAGAGGCAGCCAAGTTGTGTCACTTTTGCGCTCCCCTTGGGATGCCTTTCGCAGCTGCAGTGTGCCTGGAGCCCAGGGCTTCCTGGTTTTAAAAGTCCTAGGCCTAAGCCTAACAGTAACCCGAGGAAGGTAAATCAGCCGGGTATTAGGGTTCTTCCTAAGGGAAAAGCCGTGAAAGCAGCCATGTTGTGGCACTTCTGCACTCCCTTTGGGATACCTTTGGCAGATGCAGGAAGCCTGGAACTCAGGGCTTCCTGGTTAAAATCTCCAAGCCCTAGGCTGAACCCTAACCCTAACCCTAGGCAGATAAAACAGCCTAGGTATAGGGATGGTGCCAAGGAAAAAGCTGTGAAAGCTGCCATGTTGTTGCACTTTTGTACTCCCCTTGGGATGCCTTGAACAGCTGCAGTGTGCCTGGAGCTAAGGGCTTCCTAGTTTTAGAAATCCTAGCGCTAGGCCTAAGCCTTGCAGTCACCCTGGGAAGGGAAATCAGCCTGGTGTTAGGCTTCTTGCCAAGGAAAAAGCCGGGAAAGCAGCTATGTTGTGGCACTTTTGCACTCCCTTTTGGATGCCTTTCACAGCTCCAGTGTGCCTGGAACTCAGGGCTTCCTTATTTTAAAAATCCTAGCCCTAGGCCGAACCCCAACCCTAAGACGAGAAAGGCAAATCAGCCAGGAATTAGGCATGTCCCCAAGGAAAAAGCTGTGGAGGCAGGCATGTTGTGGTACTTTTGCGCTCTTCTTGGCTAGTCCTTCGCAGCTGCTGTGTTCTTGGAACTCAGGGCTTTCTGGTTAATAGAACCCTTACCCTAGGCGTAACTCAAACCTTAACCCTAGGAAGGAAAATCAGCCTATGGTTCGGGATGGTCTCATGAGAATAGCAGCAGAGGCAGCCAAGTTGTGTCACTTCTGCGGCCCTCTTGGGATGCCTTTAACAGCTGCATGTGCCTGGAGCCCAGGGCTTCCTGGTTTTAAAAGTCCTAGGCCTAAGCCTAACAGTAACCAAGGGAAGGGAAATCAGCCGCGTATTAGGGTTCTTCCTAAGGGAAAAGCCGTGAAAGCAGCCATGTTGTGGCACTTCTGCACTCCCTTTGGGATGCTTTTTGCAGATGAAGTAAGCCTGGAACTCAGGGCTTCCTAGTTAAAAAAATCCTAGCCGTAGGCCGAACCCCAACCCTAAGACAAGAAAGGCAAATCAGCCAGGAATTAGGCATGTCCCCAAGGAAAAAGCTGTGGAGGCAGGCATGTTGTGGTACTTTTGCGCTCTTCTTGGGAAGTCCTTCGCAGCTGCTGTGTTCTTGGAACTCAGGGCTTTCTGGTTAATAGAACCCTTACCCCAGGCGTAACTCAAACCTTAACCCTAGGAAGGAAAATCATCCTATTGTTCGGGATGGTCTCATGGAAATACCAGTGGTGGCAGCCAAGTTGTGTCACTTTTGCGCTCCCCTTGGGATGCCTTTCGCAGCTGCAGTGTGCCTGGAGCCCAGGGCTTCCTGGTTTTAAAAGTCCTAGGCCTAAGCCTAACAGTAACCCTAGGAAGGTAAATCAGCCGCGTATTAGGGTTCTTCCTAAGGGAAAAGCCGTGAAAGCAGCCATGTTGTGGCACTTTTGCACTCCCTTTGGGATGCCTTTGGCAGATGCAGTAAGCCTGGAACTCAGGGCTTCCCAGTTAAAATAATCCTAGCCCTAGGCCGAACCCAACCCTAAGACGAGAAAGGCAAGTCAGCCAGGAATTAGGCATGTCCCCAAGGAAAAAGCTGTGGAGGCAGGCACGTTGTGGTACTTTTGCGCTCTTCTTGGGTAGTCCTTCGCAGCTGCTGTGTTCTTGGAACTCAGGGCTTTCTGGTTAATAGAACTCTTACCCTAGGCGTAACTCAAACCTTAACCCTGGGAAGGAAAATCAGCCTATGGTTCAGGATGGTCTCATGAGAATAGAAGCAGAGGCAGCCAAGTTGTGTCACTTCTGCGGCCCTCTTGGGATGCCTTTCGCAGCTGCAGTGTGCCTGGAGCCCAGGGCTTCCTGGTTTTAAAAGTCCTAGGCCTAAGCCTAACAATAACCCTAGGAAGGTAAATCAGCCGCGTATTAGGGTTCTTCCTAAGGGAAAAGCCGTGAAAGCAGCCATGTTGTGGCACTTTTGCACTCCCTTTTGGGGTGCTTTTTGCAGATGAAGTAAGCCTGGAACTCAGGGCTTCCTAGTTAAAAAAATCCTAGCCCTAGGCCGAACCCCAACCCTAAGACGAGAAAGGCAAATCAGCCAGGAATTAGGCATGTCCCCAAGGAAAAAGCTGTGGAGGCAGGCATGTTGTGGTACTTTTGCGCTCTTCTTGGGAAGTCCTTCGCAGCTGCTGTGTTCTTGGAACTCAGGGCTTTCTGGTTAATAGAACCCTTACCCTAGGCGTAACTCAAACCTTAACCCTAGGAAGGAAAATCAGCCTATGGTTCGGGATGGTCTCATGAGAATAGAAGCAGAGGCAGCCAAGTTGTGTCACTTCTGCGGCCCTCTTGGGATGCCTTTCGCAGCTGCAGTGTGCCTGGAGCTAAGGGCTTCCTAGTTTTACAAATCCTAGCCCTAGGCCTAAGCCTTACAGTAACCCTAGGAAGGTAAATCAGCCTGGTGTTAGGCTTCTTGCCAAGGAAAAAGCCGTGAAAGCAGCCATGTTGTGGCACTTTTGCACTCCCTTTTGGATGCCTTTCACAGCTCCAGTGTGCCTGGAACTCAGGGCTTCCTGATTTTAACAATCCTAGCCCTAGGCTGAACCCCAACCCTAAGACGAGAAAGGCAAATCAGCCAGGAATTAGGCATGTCCCCAAGGAAAAAGCTGTGGAGGCAGGCATGTTGTGGTACTTTTGCGCTCTTCTTGGGAAGTCCTTCGCAGCTGCTGTGTTCTTGGAACTCAGGGCTTTCTGGTTAATAGACCTCTTACCCTAGGCGAAACTCAAACATTAACCCTAGGAAGGAAAATCAGCCTATGGTTCGGGATGGTCTCATGAGAATAGAAGCAGAGGCAGCCAAGTTGTGTCACTTCTGCGGCCCTCTTGGGATGCCTTTAACAGCTGCAGTGTGCCTGGAGCCCAGGGCTTCCTGGTTTTAAAAGTCCTAGGCCTAAGCCTAACAGTAACCCTAGGAAGGTAAATCAGCCGGGTATTAGGGTTCTTCCTAAGGGAAAAGCCGTGAAAGCAGCCATGTTGTGGCACTTTTGCACTCCCTTTGGGATGCCTTTGGCAGATGCAGTAAGCCTGGAACTCAGGGCTTCCCAGTTAAAATAATCCTAGCCCTAGGCCGAACCCAACCCTAAGACGAGAAAGGCAAGTCAGCCAGGAATTAGGCATGTCCCCAAGGAAAAAGCTGTGGAGGCAGGCACGTTGTGGTACTTTTGCGCTCTTCTTGGGTAGTCCTTCGCAGCTGCTGTGTTCTTGGAACTCAGGGCTTTCTGGTTAATAGAACTCTTACCCTAGGCGTAACTCAAACCTTAACCCTGGGAAGGAAAATCAGCCTATGGTTCAGGATGGTCTCATGAGAATAGAAGCAGAGGCAGCCAAGTTGTGTCACTTCTGCGGCCCTCTTGGGATGCCTTTCGCAGCTGCAGTGTGCCTGGAGCCCAGGGCTTCCTGGTTTTAAAAGTCCTAGGCCTAAGCCTAACAATAACCCTAGGAAGGTAAATCAGCCGCGTATTAGGGTTCTTCCTAAGGGAAAAGCCGTGAAAGCAGCCATGTTGTGGCACTTTTGCACTCCCTTTTGGGGTGCTTTTTGCAGATGAAGTAAGCCTGGAACTCAGGGCTTCCTAGTTAAAAAAATCCTAGCCCTAGGCCGAACCCCAACCCTAAGACGAGAAAGGCAAATCAGCCAGGAATTAGGCATGTCCCCAAGGAAAAAGCTGTGGAGGCAGGCATGTTGTGGTACTTTTGCGCTCTTCTTGGGAAGTCCTTCGCAGCTGCTGTGTTCTTGGAACTCAGGGCTTTCTGGTTAATAGAACCCTTACCCTAGGCGTAACTCAAACCTTAACCCTAGGAAGGAAAATCAGCCTATGGTTCGGGATGGTCTCATGAGAATAGAAGCAGAGGCAGCCAAGTTGTGTCACTTCTGCGGCCCTCTTGGGATGCCTTTCGCAGCTGCAGTGTGCCTGGAGCTAAGGGCTTCCTAGTTTTACAAATCCTAGCCCTAGGCCTAAGCCTTACAGTAACCCTAGGAAGGTAAATCAGCCTGGTGTTAGGCTTCTTGCCAAGGAAAAAGCCGTGAAAGCAGCCATGTTGTGGCACTTTTGCACTCCCTTTTGGATGCCTTTCACAGCTCCAGTGTGCCTGGAACTCAGGGCTTCCTGATTTTAACAATCCTAGCCCTAGGCTGAACCCCAACCCTAAGACGAGAAAGGCAAATCAGCCAGGAATTAGGCATGTCCCCAAGGAAAAAGCTGTGGAGGCAGGCATGTTGTGGTACTTTTGCGCTCTTCTTGGGAAGTCCTTCGCAGCTGCTGTGTTCTTGGAACTCAGGGCTTTCTGGTTAATAGAACCCTTACCCTAGGCGTAACTCAAACCTTAACCCTAGGAAGGAAAATCAGCCTATGGTTCAGGATGGTCTCATGAGAATAGAAGCAGAGGCAGCCAAGTTGTGTCACTTTTGCGCTCCCCTTGGGATGCCTTTCGCAGCTGCAGTGTGCCTGGAGCCCAGGGCTTCCTGGTTTTAAAAGTCCTAGGCCTAAGCCTAACAGTAACCCGAGGAAGGTAAATCAGCCGGGTATTAGGGTTCTTCCTAAGGGAAAAGCCGTGAAAGCAGCCATGTTGTGGCACTTCTGCACTCCCTTTGGGATACCTTTGGCAGATGCAGGAAGCCTGGAACTCAGGGCTTCCTGGTTAAAATCTCCAAGCCCTAGGCTGAACCCTAACCCTAACCCTAGGCAGATAAAACAGCCTAGGTATAGGGATGGTGCCAAGGAAAAAGCTGTGAAAGCTGCCATGTTGTTGCACTTTTGTACTCCCCTTGGGATGCCTTGAACAGCTGCAGTGTGCCTGGAGCTAAGGGCTTCCTAGTTTTAGAAATCCTAGCCCTAGGCCTAAGCCTTACAGTAACCCTGGGAAGGGAAATCAGCCTGGTGTTAGGCTTCTTGCCAAGGAAAAAGCCGGGAAAGCAGCCATGTTGTGGCACTTCTGCACTCCCTTTTGGATGCCTTTCACTGCTCCAGTTTGCCTGGAACTCAGGGCTTCCTGAATTTAAAAATCCTAACCCTAGGCCGAACCCCAACCCTAAGACGAGAAAGGCAAATCAGCCAGGAATTAGGCATGTCCCCAAGGAAAAAGCTGTGGAGGCAGGCATGTTGTGGTACTTTTGCGCTCTTCTTGGCTAGTCCTTCGCAGCTGCTGTGTTCTTGGAACTCAGGGCTTTCTGGTTAATAGAACCCTTACCCCAGGCGTAACTCAAACCTTAACCCTAGGAAGGAAAATCAACCTATTGTTCGGGATGGTCTCATGGAAATATCAGTGGTGGCAGCCAAGTTGTGTCACTTTTGCGCTCCCCTTGGGATGCCTTTCGCAGCTGCAGTGTGCCTGGAGCCCAGGGCTTCCTGGTTTTAAAAGTCCTAGGCCTAAGCCTAACAGTAACCCTAGGAAGGTAAATCAGCCGCGTATTAGGGTTCTTCCTAAGGGAAAAGCCGTGAAAGCAGCCATGTTGTGGCACTTTTGCACTCCCTTTGGGATGCCTTTGGCAGATGCAGTAAGCCTGGAACTCAGGGCTTCCCAGTTAAAAAAATCCTAGCCCTAGGCCGAACCCAACCCTAAGACGAGAAAGGCAAGTCAGCCAGGAATTAGGCATGTCCCCAAGGAAAAAGCTGTGGAGGCAGGCATGTTGTGGTACTTTTGCGCTCTTCTTGGGTAGTCCTTCGCAGCTGCTGTGTTCTTGGAACTCAGGGCTTTCTGGTTAATAGAACTCTTACCCTAGGCGTAACTCAAACCTTAACCCTGGGAAGGAAAATCAGCCTATGGTTCAGGATGGTCTCATGAGAATAGAAGCAGAGACAGCCAAGTTGTGTCACTTCTGCGGCCCTCTTGGGATGCCTTTCGCAGCTGCAGTGTGCCTGGAGCCCAGGGCTTCCTGGTTTTAAAAGTCCTAGGCCTAAGCCTAACAATAACCCTAGGAAGGTAAATCAGCCGCGTATTAGGGTTCTTCCTAAGGGAAAAGCCGTGAAAGCAGCCATGTTGTGGCACTTTTGCACTCCCTTTTGGGGTGCTTTTTGCAGATGAAGTAAGCCTGGAACTCAGGGCTTCCTAGTTAAAAAAATCCTAGCCCTAGGCCGAACCCCAACCCTAAGACGAGAAAGGCAAATCAGCCAGGAATTAGGCATGTCCCCAAGGAAAAAGCTGTGGAGGCAGGCATGTTGTGGTACTTTTGCGCTCTTCTTGGGTAGTCCTTCGCAGCTGCTGTGTTCTTGGAACTCAGGGCTTTCTGGTTAATAGAACCCTTACCCTAGGCGAAAGTCAAACCTTAACCCTAGGAAGGAAAATCACCCTATGGTTCGGGATGGTCTCATGGAAATATCAGTGGTGGCAGCCATATTGTGGCACTTTTGCACTCCCTTTGGGATGCCTTTGGCAGATGAAGTAAGCCTGGAACTCAGGGCTTCCTAGTTAAAAATATCCTAGCCCTAGGCCGAACCCCAACCCTAAGACGAGAAAGGCAAATCAGCCAGGAATTAGGCATGTCCCCAAGGAAAAAGCTGTGGAGGCAGGCATGTTGTGGTACTTTTGCGCTCTTCTTGGGAAGTCCTTCGCAGCTGCTGTGTTCTTGGAACTCAGGGCTTTCTGGTTAATAGAACCCTTACCCTAGGCGTAACTCAAACCTTAACCCTAGGAAGGAAAATCAGCCTATGGTTCAGGATGGTCTCATGAGAATAGAAGCAGAGGCAGCCAAGTTGTGTCAGTTCTGCGGCCCTCTTGGGATGCCTTTCGCAGCTGCAGTGTGCCTGGAGACCAGGGCTTCCTGGTTTTAAAAGTCCTAGGCCTAAGCCTAACAGTAACCCTAGGAAGGTAAATCAGCCGGGTATTAGGGTTCTTCCTAAGGGAAAAGCCGTGAAAGCAGCCATGTTGTGGTACTTCTGCACTCCCTTTGGGATACCTTTGGCAGATGCAGTAAGCCTGGAACTCAGGGCTTCCTGGTTAAAATCTCCAAGCCCTAGGCTGAACCCTAACCCTAACCCTAGGCAGATAAATCAGCCTAGGTATAGGGATGGTGCCAAGGAAAAAGCTGTGAAAGCTGCCATGTTGTTGCACTTTTGTACTCCCCTTGGGATGCCTTGAACAGATGCAGTGTGCCTGGAGCTAAGGGCTTCCTAGTTTTAAAAATCCTAGCCCTAGGCCTAAGCCTTACAGTAACCCTGGGAAGGGAAATCAGCCTGGTGTTAGGCTTCTTGCCAAGGAAAAAGCCGGGAAAGCAGCCATGTTGTGGCACTTCTGCACTCCCTTTTGGATGCCTTTCACTGCTCCAGTTTGCCTGGAACTCAGGGCTTCCTGAATTTAAAAATCCTAACCCTAGGCCGAACCCCAACCCTAAGACGAGAAAGGCAAATCAGCCAGGAATTAGGCATGTCCCCAAGGAAAAAGCTGTGGAGGCAGGCATGTTGTGGTACTTTTGCGCTCTTCTTGGCTAGTCCTTCGCAGCTGCTGTGTTCTTGGAACTCAGGGCTTTCTGGTTAATAGAACCCTTACCCCAGGCGTAACTCAAACCTTAACCCTAGGAAGGAAAATCAACCTATTGTTCGGGATGGTCTCATGGAAATATCAGTGGTGGCAGCCAAGTTGTGTCACTTTTGCGCTCCCCTTGGGATGCCTTTCGCAGCTGCAGTGTGCCTGGAGCCCAGGGCTTCCTGGTTTTAAAAGTCCTAGGCCTAAGCCTAACAGTAACCCTAGGAAGGTAAATCAGCCGCGTATTAGGGTTCTTCCTAAGGGAAAAGCCGTGAAAGCAGCCATGTTGTGGCACTTTTGCACTCCCTTTGGGATGCCTTTGGCAGATGCAGTAAGCCTGGAACTCAGGGCTTCCCAGTTAAAAAAATCCTAGCCCTAGGCCGAACCCCAACCCTAAGACGAGAAAGGCAAGTCAGCCAGGAATTAGGCATGTCCCCAAGGAAAAAGCTGTGGAGGCAGGCACGTTGTGGTACTTTTGCGCTCTTCTTGGGTAGTCCTTCGCAGCTGCTGTGTTCTTGGAACTCAGGGCTTTCTGGTTAATAGAACTCTTACCCTAGGCGTAACTCAAACCTTAACCCTGGGAAGGAAAATCAGCCTATGGTTCAGGATGGTCTCATGAGAATAGAAGCAGAGGCAGCCAAGTTGTGTCACTTCTGCGGCCCTCTTGGGATGCCTTTCGCAGCTGCAGTGTGCCTGGAGCCCAGGGCTTCCTGGTTTTAAAAGTCCTAGGCCTAAGCCTAACAATAACCCTAGGAAGGTAAATCAGCCGCGTATTAGGGTTCTTCCTAAGGGAAAAGCCGTGAAAGCAGCCATGTTGTGGCACTTTTGCACTCCCTTTTGGGGTGCTTTTTGCAGATGAAGTAAGCCTGGAACTCAGGGCTTCCTAGTTAAAAAAATCCTAGCCCTAGGCCGAACCCCAACCCTAAGACGAGAAAGGCAAATCAGCCAGGAATTAGGCATGTCCCCAAGGAAAAAGCTGTGGAGGCAGGCATGTTGTGGTACTTTTGCGCTCTTCTTGGGAAGTCCTTCGCAGCTGCTGTGTTCTTGGAACTCAGGGCTTTCTGGTTAATAGAACCCTTACCCTAGGCGTAACTCAAACCTTAACCCTAGGAAGGAAAATCAGCCTATGGTTCGGGATGGTCTCATGAGAATAGAAGCAGAGGCAGCCAAGTTGTGTCACTTCTGCGGCCCTCTTGGGATGCCTTTCGCAGCTGCAGTGTGCCTGGAGCTAAGGGCTTCCTAGTTTTACAAATCCTAGCCCTAGGCCTAAGCCTTACAGTAACCCTAGGAAGGTAAATCAGCCTGGTGTTAGGCTTCTTGCCAAGGAAAAAGCCGTGAAAGCAGCCATGTTGTGGCACTTTTGCACTCCCTTTTGGATGCCTTTCACAGCTCCAGTGTGCCTGGAACTCAGGGCTTCCTGATTTTAACAATCCTAGCCCTAGGCTGAACCCCAACCCTAAGACGAGAAAGGCAAATCAGCCAGGAATTAGGCATGTCCCCAAGGAAAAAGCTGTGGAGGCAGGCATGTTGTGGTACTTTTGCGCTCTTCTTGGGAAGTCCTTCGCAGCTGCTGTGTTCTTGGAACTCAGGGCTTTCTGGTTAATAGAACCCTTACCCTAGGCGTAACTCAAACCTTAACCCTAGGAAGGAAAATCAGCCTATGGTTCAGGATGGTCTCATGAGAATAGAAGCAGAGGCAGCCAAGTTGTGTCACTTTTGCGCTCCCCTTGGGATGCCTTTCGCAGCTGCAGTGTGCCTGGAGCCCAGGGCTTCCTGGTTTTAAAAGTCCTAGGCCTAAGCCTAACAGTAACCCGAGGAAGGTAAATCAGCCGGGTATTAGGGTTCTTCCTAAGGGAAAAGCCGTGAAAGCAGCCATGTTGTGGCACTTCTGCACTCCCTTTGGGATACCTTTGGCAGATGCAGGAAGCCTGGAACTCAGGGCTTCCTGGTTAAAATCTCCAAGCCCTAGGCTGAACCCTAACCCTAACCCTAGGCAGATAAAACAGCCTAGGTATAGGGATGGTGCCAAGGAAAAAGCTGTGAAAGCTGCCATGTTGTTGCACTTTTGTACTCCCCTTGGGATGCCTTGAACAGCTGCAGTGTGCCTGGAGCTAAGGGCTTCCTAGTTTTAGAAATCCTAGCCCTAGGCCTAAGCCTTACAGTAACCCTGGGAAGGGAAATCAGCCTGGTGTTAGGCTTCTTGCCAAGGAAAAAGCCGGGAAAGCAGCCATGTTGTGGCACTTCTGCACTCCCTTTTGGATGCCTTTCACTGCTCCAGTTTGCCTGGAACTCAGGGCTTCCTGAATTTAAAAATCCTAACCCTAGGCCGAACCCCAACCCTAAGACGAGAAAGGCAAATCAGCCAGGAATTAGGCATGTCCCCAAGGAAAAAGCTGTGGAGGCAGGCATGTTGTGGTACTTTTGCGCTCTTCTTGGCTAGTCCTTCGCAGCTGCTGTGTTCTTGGAACTCAGGGCTTTCTGGTTAATAGAACCCTTACCCCAGGCGTAACTCAAACCTTAACCCTAGGAAGGAAAATCAACCTATTGTTCGGGATGGTCTCATGGAAATATCAGTGGTGGCAGCCAAGTTGTGTCACTTTTGCGCTCCCCTTGGGATGCCTTTCGCAGCTGCAGTGTGCCTGGAGCCCAGGGCTTCCTGGTTTTAAAAGTCCTAGGCCTAAGCCTAACAGTAACCCTAGGAAGGTAAATCAGCCGCGTATTAGGGTTCTTCCTAAGGGAAAAGCCGTGAAAGCAGCCATGTTGTGGCACTTTTGCACTCCCTTTGGGATGCCTTTGGCAGATGCAGTAAGCCTGGAACTCAGGGCTTCCCAGTTAAAAAAATCCTAGCCCTAGGCCGAACCCAACCCTAAGACGAGAAAGGCAAGTCAGCCAGGAATTAGGCATGTCCCCAAGGAAAAAGCTGTGGAGGCAGGCATGTTGTGGTACTTTTGCGCTCTTCTTGGGTAGTCCTTCGCAGCTGCTGTGTTCTTGGAACTCAGGGCTTTCTGGTTAATAGAACTCTTACCCTAGGCGTAACTCAAACCTTAACCCTGGGAAGGAAAATCAGCCTATGGTTCAGGATGGTCTCATGAGAATAGAAGCAGAGACAGCCAAGTTGTGTCACTTCTGCGGCCCTCTTGGGATGCCTTTCGCAGCTGCAGTGTGCCTGGAGCCCAGGGCTTCCTGGTTTTAAAAGTCCTAGGCCTAAGCCTAACAATAACCCTAGGAAGGTAAATCAGCCGCGTATTAGGGTTCTTCCTAAGGGAAAAGCCGTGAAAGCAGCCATGTTGTGGCACTTTTGCACTCCCTTTTGGGGTGCTTTTTGCAGATGAAGTAAGCCTGGAACTCAGGGCTTCCTAGTTAAAAAAATCCTAGCCCTAGGCCGAACCCCAACCCTAAGACGAGAAAGGCAAATCAGCCAGGAATTAGGCATGTCCCCAAGGAAAAAGCTGTGGAGGCAGGCATGTTGTGGTACTTTTGCGCTCTTCTTGGGTAGTCCTTCGCAGCTGCTGTGTTCTTGGAACTCAGGGCTTTCTGGTTAATAGAACCCTTACCCTAGGCGAAAGTCAAACCTTAACCCTAGGAAGGAAAATCACCCTATGGTTCGGGATGGTCTCATGGAAATATCAGTGGTGGCAGCCATATTGTGGCACTTTTGCACTCCCTTTGGGATGCCTTTGGCAGATGAAGTAAGCCTGGAACTCAGGGCTTCCTAGTTAAAAATATCCTAGCCCTAGGCCGAACCCCAACCCTAAGACGAGAAAGGCAAATCAGCCAGGAATTAGGCATGTCCCCAAGGAAAAAGCTGTGGAGGCAGGCATGTTGTGGTACTTTTGCGCTCTTCTTGGGAAGTCCTTCGCAGCTGCTGTGTTCTTGGAACTCAGGGCTTTCTGGTTAATAGAACCCTTACCCTAGGCGTAACTCAAACCTTAACCCTAGGAAGGAAAATCAGCCTATGGTTCAGGATGGTCTCATGAGAATAGAAGCAGAGGCAGCCAAGTTGTGTCAGTTCTGCGGCCCTCTTGGGATGCCTTTCGCAGCTGCAGTGTGCCTGGAGCCCAGGGCTTCCTGGTTTTAAAAGTCCTAGGCCTAAGCCTAACAGTAACCCTAGGAAGGTAAATCAGCCGGGTATTAGGGTTCTTCCTAAGGGAAAAGCCGTGAAAGCAGCCATGTTGTGGTACTTCTGCACTCCCTTTGGGATACCTTTGGCAGATGCAGTAAGCCTGGAACTCAGGGCTTCCTGGTTAAAATCTCCAAGCCCTAGGCTGAACCCTAACCCTAACCCTAGGCAGATAAATCAGCCTAGGTATAGGGATGGTGCCAAGGAAAAAGCTGTGAAAGCTGCCATGTTGTTGCACTTTTGTACTCCCCTTGGGATGCCTTGAACAGCTGCAGTGTGCCTGGAGCTAAGGGCTTCCTAGTTTTAAAAATCCTAGCCCTAGGCCTAAGCCTTACAGTAACCCTGGGAAGGGAAATCAGCCTGGTGTTAGGCTTCTTGCCAAGGAAAAAGCCGGGAAAGCAGCCATGTTGTGGCACTTCTGCACTCCCTTTTGGATGCCTTTCACTGCTCCAGTTTGCCTGGAACTCAGGGCTTCCTGAATTTAAAAATCCTAACCCTAGGCCGAACCCCAACCCTAAGACGAGAAAGGCAAATCAGCCAGGAATTAGGCATGTCCCCAAGGAAAAAGCTGTGGAGGCAGGCATGTTGTGGTACTTTTGCGCTCTTCTTGGCTAGTCCTTCGCAGCTGCTGTGTTCTTGGAACTCAGGGCTTTCTGGTTAATAGAACCCTTACCCCAGGCGTAACTCAAACCTTAACCCTAGGAAGGAAAATCAACCTATTGTTCGGGATGGTCTCATGGAAATATCAGTGGTGGCAGCCAAGTTGTGTCACTTTTGCGCTCCCCTTGGGATGCCTTTCGCAGCTGCAGTGTGCCTGGAGCCCAGGGCTTCCTGGTTTTAAAAGTCCTAGGCCTAAGCCTAACAGTAACCCTAGGAAGGTAAATCAGCCGCGTATTAGGGTTCTTCCTAAGGGAAAAGCCGTGAAAGCAGCCATGTTGTGGCACTTTTGCACTCCCTTTGGGATGCCTTTGGCAGATGCAGTAAGCCTGGAACTCAGGGCTTCCCAGTTAAAAAAATCCTAGCCCTAGGCCGAACCCCAACCCTAAGACGAGAAAGGCAAGTCAGCCAGGAATTAGGCATGTCCCCAAGGAAAAAGCTGTGGAGGCAGGCACGTTGTGGTACTTTTGCGCTCTTCTTGGGTAGTCCTTCACAGCTGCTGTGTTCTTGGAACTCAGGGCTTTCTGGTTAATAGAACTCTTACCCTAGGCGTAACTCAAACCTTAACCCTAGGAAGGAAAATCAGCCTATGGTTCAGGATGGTCTCATGAGAATAGAAGCAGAGGCAGCCAAGTTGTGTCACTTCTGCGGCCCTCTTGGGATGCCTTTCGCAGCTGCAGTGTGCCTGGAGCCCAGGGCTTCCTGGTTTTAAAAGTCCTAGGCCTAAGCCTAACAGTAACCCTAGGAAGGTAAATCAGCCGCGTAATAGGGTTCTTCCAAAGGGAAAAGCCGTGAAAGCAGCCATGTTGTGGCACTTTTGCACTCCCTTTTCGGGTGCTTTTTGCAGATGAAGTAAGCCTGGAACTCAGGGCTTCCTAGTTAAAAAAATCCTAGCCCTAGGCCGAACCCCAACCCTAAGACGAGAAAGGCAAATCAGCCAGGAATTAGGCATGTCCCCAAGGAAAAAGCTGTGGAGGCAGGCATGTTGTGGTACTTTTGCGCTCTTCTTGGGAAGTCCTTCGCAGCTGCTGTGTTCTTGGAACTCAGGGCTTTCTGGTTAATAGAACCCTTACCCTAGGCGTAACTCAAACCTTAACCCTAGGAAGGAAAATCAGCCTATGGTTCGGGATGGTCTCATGAGAATAGAAGCAGAGGCAGCCAAGTTGTGTCACTTCTGCGGCCCTCTTGGGATGCCTTTCGCAGCTGCAGTGTGCCTGGAGCTAAGGGCTTCCTAGTTTTACAAATCCTAGCCCTAGGCCTAAGCCTTACAGTAACCCTAGGAAGGTAAATCAGCCTGGTGTTAGGCTTCTTGCCAAGGAAAAAGCCGTGAAAGCAGCCATGTTGTGGCACTTTTGCACTCCCTTTTGGATGCCTTTCACAGCTCCAGTGTGCCTGGAACTCAGGGCTTCCTGATTTTAACAATCCTAGCCCTAGGCTGAACCCCAACCCTAAGACGAGAAAGGCAAATCAGCCAGGAATTAGGCATGTCCCCAAGGAAAAAGCTGTGGAGGCAGGCATGTTGTGGTACTTTTGCGCTCTTCTTGGGAAGTCCTTCGCAGCTGCTGTGTTCTTGGAACTCAGGGCTTTCTGGTTAATAGAACCCTTACCCTAGGCGTAACTCAAACCTTAACCCTAGGAAGGAAAATCAGCCTATGGTTCAGGATGGTCTCATGAGAATAGAAGCAGAGGCAGCCAAGTTGTGTCACTTTTGCGCTCCCCTTGGGATGCCTTTCGCAGCTGCAGTGTGCCTGGAGCCCAGGGCTTCCTGGTTTTAAAAGTCCTAGGCCTAAGCCTAACAGTAACCCTAGGAAGGTAAATCAGCCGGGTATTAGGGTTCTTCCTAAGGGAAAAGCCGTGAAAGCAGCCATGTTGTGGCACTTCTGCACTCCCTTTGGGATACCTTTGGCAGATGCAGGAAGCCTGGAACTCAGGGCTTCCTGGTTAAAATCTCCAAGCCCTAGGCTGAACCCTAACCCTAACCCTAGGCAGATAAATCAGCCTAGGTATAGGGATGGTGCAAAGGAAAAAGCTGTGAAAGCTGCCATGTTGTTGCACTTTTGTACTCCCCTTGGAATGCCTTGAACAGCTGCAGTGTGCCTGGAGCTAAGGGCTTCCTAGTTTTAAAAATCCTAGCCCTAGGCCTAAGCCTTACAGTAACCCTGGGAAGGGAAATCAGCCTGGTGTTAGGCTTCTTGCCAAGGAAAAAGCCGGGAAAGCAGCCATGTTGTGGCACTTCTGCACTCCCTTTGGGATGCCTTTCACAGCTCCAGTTTGCCTGGAACTCAGGGCTTCCTGAATTTAAAAATCCTAACCCTAGGCCGAACCCCAACCCTAAGACGAGAAAGGCAAATCAGCCAGGAATTAGGCATGTCCCCAAGGAAAAAGCTGTGGAGGCAGGCATGTTGTGGTACTTTTGCGCTCTTCTTGGCTAGTCCTTCGCAGCTGCTGTGTTCTTGGAACTCAGGGCTTTCTGGTTAATAGAACCCTTACCCCAGGCGTAACTCAAACCTTAACCCTAGGAAGGAAAATCAACCTATTGTTCGGGATGGTCTCATGGAAATATCAGTGGTGGCAGCCAAGTTGTGTCACTTTTGCGCTCCCCTTGGGATGCCTTTCGCAGCTGCAGTGTGCCTGGAGCCCAGGGCTTCCTGGTTTTAAAAGTCCTAGGCCTAAGCCTAACAGTAACCCTAGGAAGGTAAATCAGCCGCGTATTAGGGTTCTTGCCCAGGAAAAAGCCGTGAAAGCAGCCATGTTGTGGCCCTTCTACTCTCCCTTTGGGATGCCTTTGGCAGATGCAGTAAGCCTGGAACTCAGGGCTTCCTAGTTAAAATTATCCTAGCCCTAGGCCGAACCCCAACCCTAAGACGAGAAAGGCAAATCAGCCAGGAATTAGGCATGTCCCCAAGGAAAAAGCTGTGGAGGCAGGCATGTTGTGGTACTTTTGCGCTCTTCTTGGCTAGTCCTTCGCAGCTGCTGTGTTCTTGGAACTCAGGGCTTTCTGGTTAATAGAACCCTTACCCTAGGCGTAACTCAAACCTTAACCCTAGGAAGGAAAATCAGCCTATGGTTCAGGATGGTCTCATGAGAATAGAAGCAGAGGCAGCCAAGTTGTGTCACTTTTGCGCTCCCCTTGGGATGCCTTTCGCAGCTGCAGTGTGCCTGGAGCCCACGGCTTCCTGGTTTTAAAAGTCCTAGGCCTAAGCCTAACAGTAACCCTAGGAAGGTAAATCAGCCGAGTATTAGGGTTCTTCCTAAGGGAAAAGCCGTGAAAGCAGCCATGTTGTGGCACTTCTGCACTCCCTTTGGGATACCTTTGGCAGATGCAGTAAGCCTGGAACTCAGGGCTTCCTGGTTAAAATCTCCAAGCCCTAGGCTGAACACTAACCCTAACCCTAGGCAGATAAAACAGCCTAGGTATAGGGATGGTGCCAAGGAAAAAGCTGTGAAAGCTGCCATGTTGTTGCACTTTTGTACTCCCCTTGGGATGCCTTGAACAGCTGCAGTGTGCCTGGAGCTAAGGGCTTCCTAGTTTTAAAAATCCTAGCGCTAGGCCTAAGCCTTACAGTAACCCTGGGAAGGGGAATCAGCCTGGTGTTAAGCTTCTTGCCAAGGAAAAAGGCGTGAAAGCAGCCATGTTGCGGCACTTTTGCACTCCCTTTTGGATGCCTTTCACAGCTCCAGTGTGCCTGGAACTCAGGGCTTCCTAGTTAAAAAAATCCTAGCCCTAGGCGGAACCCAACCCTAAGACGAGAAAGGCAAATCAGCCAGGAATTAGGCATGTCCCAAAGGAAAAAGCTGTGGAGGCAGGCATGTTGTGGTACTTTTGCGCTCTTCTTGGGTAGTCCTTCGCAGCTGCTGTGTTCTTGGAACTCAGGTCTTTCTGGTTAATAGAATTCTTACCCTAGGCGTAACTCAAACCTTAACCCTAGGAAGGAAAATCAGCCTATGATTCAGGATGGTCTCATGAGAATAGAAGCAGAGGCAGCCAAGTTGTGTCACTTTTGCGCTCCCCTTGGGATGCCTATCGCAGCTGCAGTGTGCCTGGAGCCCAGGGCTTCCTGGTTTTAAAAGTCCTAGGCCTAAGCCTAACAGTAACCCTAGGAAGGTAAATCAGCCGCGTATTAGGGTTCTTCCTAAGGGAAAAGCCGTGAAAGCAGCCATGTTGTGGCACTTCTGCACTCCCTTTGGGATGCTTTTTGCAGATGAAGTAAGCCTGGAACTCAGGGCTTCCTAGTTAAAAAAATCCTAGCCCTAGGCCGAACCCCAACCCTAAGACGAGAAAGGCAAATCAGCCAGGAATTAGGCATGTCCCCAAGGAAAAAGCTGTGGAGGCAGGCATGTTGTGGTACTTTTGCGCTCTTCTTGGGTAGTCCTTCGCAGCTGCTGTGTTCTTGGAACTCAGGGCTTTCTGGTTAATAGAACTCTTACCCCAGGCGTAACTCAAACCTTAACCCTAGGAAGGAAAATCAGCCTATGGTTCGGGATGGTCTCATGGAAATATCAGTGGTGGCAGCCAAGTTGTGTCACTTTTGCGCTCCCCTTGGGATGCCTTTCGCAGCTGCAGTGTGCCTGGAGCACAGGGCTTCCTGGTTTTAAAAGTCCTAGGCCTAAGCCTAACAGTAACCCTAGGAAGGTAAATCAGCCGCGTATTAGGGTTCTTCCTAAGGGAAAAGCCGTGAAAGCAGCCATGTTGTGGCACTTTTGCACTCCCTTTGGGATGCCTTTGGCAGATGCAGTAAGCCTGGAACTCAGGGCTTCCTAGTTAAAAAAATCCTAGCCCTAGGCCGAACCCCAACCCTAAGACGAGAAAGGCAAATCAGCCAGGAATTAGGCATGTCCCCAAGGAAAAAGCTGTGGAGGCAGGCATGTTGTGGTACTTTTGCGCTCTTCTTGGGTAGTCCTTCGCAGCTGCTGTGTTCTTGGAACTCAGGTCTTTCTGGTTAGTAGAACTCTTACCATAGGCGAAACTCAAACCTTAACCCTAGGAAGGAAAATCAGCCTAGGGTGCAGGATGGTCTCATGAGAATAGAAGCAGAGGCAGCCAAGTTGTGTCACTTCTGCGGCCTTCTTGGGATGCCTTTAACAGCTGCAGTGTGCCTGGTGCCCAGGGCTTCCTGGTTTTAAAAGTCCTAGGCCTAAGCCTAACAGTAACCCTAGGAAGGTAAATCAGCCGGGTGTTAGGGTTCTTCCTAAGGAAAAAGCTGTGAAAGCAGCCATGTTGTGGCACTTTTGCACTCCCTTTGGGATGCCTTTGGCAGATGCAGTAAGCCTGGAACTCAGGGCTTCCTAGTTAAAAAACTCCAAGCCCTAGGCTGAACCCTAACCCTAACCCTAGGCAGATAAAACAGCCTAGGTATAGGGATGGTGCCAAGGAAAAAGCTGTGAAAGCTGCCATGTTGTTGCACTTTTGTACTCCCCTTGGGATGCCTTGAACAGCTGCAGTGTGCCTGGAGCTAAGGGCTTCGTAGTTTTAAAAATCCTAGCCCTAGGCCTAAGCCTTACAGTAACCCTAGGAAGGTAAATCAGCCTGGTGTTAGGCTTCTTGCCAAGGAAAAAGGCGTGAAAGCAGCCATGTTGTGGCACATTTGCACTCCCTTTTGGATGCCTTTCACAGCTCCAGTGTGCCTGGAACTCAGGGCTTCCTGATTTTAAAAATCCTAGCCCTAGGCCGAACCCCAACCCTAAGACGAGAAAGGCAAATCAGCCAGGAATTAGGCATGTCCCAAAGGAAAAAGCTGTGGAGGCAGGCATGTTGTGGTACTTTTGCGCTCTTCTTGGGAAGTCCTTCGCAGCTGCTGTGTTCTTGGAACTCAGGGCTTTCTGGTTAATAGAACCCTTACCCTAGGCGTAACTCAAACCTTAACCCTAGGAAGGAAAATCAGACTATGGTTCGGGATGGTCTCATGAGAATAGCCGCAGAGGCAGCCAAGTTGTGTCACTTTTGCGCTCCCCTTGGGATGCCTTTCGCAGCTGCAGTGTGCCTGGAGCCCAGGGCTTCCTGGTTTTAAAAGTCCTAGGCCTAAGCCTAACAGTAACCCTAGGAAGGTAAATCAGCCGCGTATTAGGGTTCTTCCTAAGGGAAAAGCCGTGAAAGCAGCCATGTTGTGGCACTTCTGCACTCCCTTTGGGATGCCTTTGGCAGATGCAGTAAGCCTGGAACTCAGGGCTTCCTAGTTAAAAAAATCCTAGCCCTAGGCCGAACCCCAACCCTAAGACGAGAAAGGCAAATCAGCCAGGAATTAGGCATGTCCCCAAGGAAAAAGCTGTGGAGGCAGGCACGTTGTGGTACTTTTGCGCTCTTCTTGGGTAGTCCTTCGCAGCTGCTGTGTTCTTGGAACTCAGGGCTTTCTGGTTAATAGAACCCTTACCCTAGGCGTAACTCAAACCTTAACCCTAGGAAGGAAAATCAGCCTATGGTTCAGGATGGTCTCATGAGAATAGAAGCAGAGGCAGCCAAGTTGTGTCACTTTTGCGCTCCCCTTGGGATGCCTTTCGCAGCTGCAGTGTGCCTGGAGTCCAGGGCTTCCTGGTTTTAAAAGTCCTAGGCCTAAGCCTAACAGTAACCCTAGGAAGGTAAATCAGCCGCGTATTAGGGTTCTTCCTAAGGGAAAAGCCGTGAAAGCAGCCATGTTGTGGCACTTCTGCACTCCCTTTGGGATACCTTTGGCAGATGCAGTAAGCCTGGAACTCAGGGCTTCCTGGTTAAAATCTCCAAGCCCCAGGCTGAACACTAACCCTAACCCTAGGCAGATAAAACAGCCTAGGTATAGGGATGGTGCCAAGGAAAAAGCTGTGAAAGCTGCCATGTTGTTGCACTTTTGTACTCCCCTTGGGATGCCTTGAACAGCTGCAGTGTGCCTGGAGCTAAGGACTTCCTAGTCTTAAAAATCCTAGCGCTAGGCCTAAGCCTTACAGTAACCCTGGGAAGGGGAATCAGCCTGGTGTTAAGCTTCTTGCCAAGGAAAAAGGCGTGAAAGCAGCCATGTTGCGGCACTTTTGCACTCCCTTTTGGATGCCTTTCACAGCTCCAGTGTGCCTGGAACTCAGGGCTTCCTAGTTAAAAAAATCCTAGCCCTAGGCCGAACCCCAACCCTAAGACGAGAAAGGCAAATCAGCCAGGAATTAGGCATGTCCCAAAGGAAAAAGCTGTGGAGGCAGGCATGTTGTGGTACTTTTGCGCTCTTCTTGGGAAGTCCTTCGCAGCTGCTGTGTTCTTGGAACTCAGGTCTTTCTGGTTAATAGAATTCTTACCCTAGGCGTAACTCAAACCTTAACCCTAGGAAGGAAAATCAGCCTATGGTTCAGGATGGTCTCATGAGAATAGAAGCAGAGGCAGCCAAGTTGTGTCACTTTTGCGATCCCCTTGGGATGCCTATCGCAGCTGCAGTGTGCCTGGAGCCCAGGGCTTCCTGGTTTTAAAAGTCCTAGGCCTAAGCCTAACAGTAACCCTAGGAAGGTAAATCAGCCGGGTATTAGGGTTCTTCCTAAGGGAAAAGCCGTGAAAGCAGCCATGTTGTGGCACTTCTGCACTCCCTTTGGGATGCTTTTTGCAGATGAAGTAAGCCTGGAACTCAGGGCTTCCTAGTAAAAAAAATCCTAGCCCTAGGCCGAACCCCAACCCTAAGACGAGAAAGGCAAATCAGCCAGGAATTAGGCATGTCCCCAAGGAAAAAGCTGTGGAGGCAGGCATGTTGTGGTACTTTTGCGCTCTTCTTGGCTAGTCCTTCGCAGCTGCTGTGTTCTTGGAACTCAGGGCTTTCTGGTTAATAGAACTCTTACCCCAGGCGTAACTCAAACCTTAACCCTAGGAAGGAAAATCAGCCTATTGTTCGGGATGGTCTCATGGAAATATCAGTGGTGGCAGCCAAGTTGTGTCACTTTTGCGCTCCCCTTCGGATGCCTTTCGCAGCTGCAGTGTGCCTGGAGCACAGGGCTTCCTGGTTTTAAAAGTCCTAGGCCTAAGCCTAACAGTAACCCTAGGAAGGTAAATCAGCCGCGTATTAGGGTTCTTCCTAAGGGAAAAGCCGTGAAAGCAGCCATGTTGTAGCACTTTTGCACTCCCTTTGGGATGCCTTTGGCAGATGCAGTAAGCCTGGAACTCAGGGCTTCCTAGTTAAAAATATCCTAGCCCTAGGCTGAACCCCAACCCTAAGACGAGAAAGGCAAATCAGCCAGGAATTAGGCATGTCCCCAAGGAAAAAGCTGTGGAGGCAGGCATGTTGTGGTACTTTTGCGCTCTTCTTGGCTAGTCCTTCGCAGCTGCTGTGTTCTTGGAACTCAGGGCTTTCTGGTTAATAGAACTCTTACCCTAGGCGAAACTCAAACCTTAACCCTAGGAAGGAAAATCAGCCTATGGTTCAGGATGGTCTCATGAGAATAGAAGCAGAGGCAGCCAAGTTGTGTCACTTCTGCGGCCCTCTTGGGATGCCTTTAACAGCTGCAGTGTGCCTGGGGCCCAGGGCTTCCTGGTTTTAAAAGTCCTAGGCCTAAGCCTAACAGTAACCCTAGGAAGGTAAATCAGCCGGGTGTTAGGGTTCTTCCTAAGGGAAAAGCTGTGAAAGCAGCCATGTTGTGGCACTTTTGCACTCCCTTTGGGATGCCTTTGGCAGATCCAGTAAGCCTGGAACTCAGGGCTTCCTAGTTAAAAAACTCCAAGCCCTAGGCTGAACCCTAACCCTAACCCTAGGCAGATAAAACAGCCTAGGTATAGGGATGGTGCCAAGGAAAAAGCTGTGAAAGCTGCCATGTTGTTGCACTTTTGTACTCCCCTTGGGATGCCTTGAACAGCTGCAGTGTGCCTGGAGCTAAGGGCTTCCTAGTTTTAAAAATCCTAGCCCTAGGCCTAAGCCTTACATTAACCCTAGGAAGGTAAATCAGCCTGGTGTTAGGCTTCTTGCCAAGGAAAAAGCCGTGAAAGCAGCCATGTTGTGGCACTTTTGCACTCCCTTTTGGATGCCTTTCACAGCTCCAGTGTGCCTGGAACTCAGGGCTTCCTGATTTTAAAAATCCTAGCCCTAGGCCGAACCCCAACCCTAAGACGAGAAAGGCAAATCAGCCAGGAATTAGGCATGTCCCAAAGGAAAAAGCTGTGGAGGCAGGCATGTTGTGGTACTTTTGCGCTCTTCTTGGGAAGTCCTTCGCAGCTGCTGTGTTCTTGGAACTCAGGGCTTTCTGGTTAATAGAACCCTTACCCTAGGCGTAACTCAAACCTTAACCCTAGGAAGGAAAATCAGCCTATGGTTCGGGATGGTCTCATGAGAATAGCAGCAGAGGCAGCCAAGTTGTGTCACTTTTGCGCTCCCCTTGGGATGCCTTTCGCAGCTGCAGTGTGCCTGGAGCCCAGGGCTTCCTGGTTTTAAAAGTCCTAGGCCTAAGCCTAACAGTAACCCTAGGAAGGTAAATCAGCCGGGTGTTAGGGTTCTTCCTAAGGGAAAAGCTGTGAAAGCAGCCATGTTGTGGCACTTTTGCACTCCCTTTGGGATGCCTTTGGCAGATGCAGTAAGCCTGGAACTCAGGGCTTCCTGGTTAAAAAACTCCAAGCCCTAGGCTGAACCCTAACCCTAACCCTAGGCAGATAAAACAGCCTAGGTATAGGGATGGTGCCAAGGAAAAAGCTGTGAAAGCTGCCATGTTGTTGCACTTTTGTACTCCCCTTGGGATGCCTTGAACAGCTGCAGTGTGCCTGGAGCTAAGGGCTTCCTAGTTTTAAAAATCCTAGCCCTAGGCCTAAGCCTTACAGTAACCCTAGGAAGGTAAATCAGCCTGGTGTTAGGCTTCTTGCCAAGGAAAAAGCCATGAAAGCAGCCATGTTGTGGCACTTTTGCACTCCCTTTTGGATGCCTTTCACAGCTCCAGTGTGCCTGGAACTCAGGGCTTCCTGATTTTAAAAATCCTAGCCCTAGGCCGAACCCCAACCCTAAGACGAGAAAGGCAAATCAGCCAGGAATTAGGCATGTCCCCAAGGAAAAAGCTGTGGAGGCAGGCATGTTGTGGTACTTTTGCGCTCTTCTTGGCTAGTCCTTCGCAGCTGCTGTGTTCTTGGAACTCAGGGCTTTCTGGTTAATAGAACCCTTACCCCAGGCGTAACTCAAACCTTAACCCTAGGAAGGAAAATCAGCCTATGGTTCGGGATGGTCTCATGGAAATATCAGTGGTGTCAGCCAAGTTGTGTCACTTTTGCGCTCCCCTTGGGATGCCTTTCGCAGCTGCAGTGTGCCTGGAGCCCAGGGCTTCCTGGTTTTAAAAGTCCTAGGCCTAAGCCTAACAGTAACCCTAGGAAGGTAAATCAGCCGCGTATTAGGGTTCTTCCTAAGGGAAAAGCCGTGAAAGCAGCCATGTTGTGGCACTTCTGCACTCCCTTTGGGATGCCTTTGGCAGATGCAGTAAGCCTGGAACTCAGGGCTTCCTAGTTAAAAATATCCTAGCCCTAGGCCGAACCCCAACCCTAAGACGAGAAAGGCAAATCTGCCAGGAATTAGGCATGTCCCCAAGGAAAAAGCTGTGGAGGCAGGCATGTTGTGGTACTTTTGCGCTCTTCTTGGCTAGTCCTTCGCAGCTGCTGTGTTCTTGGAACTCAGGGCTTTCTGGTTAATAGAACTCTTACCCTAGGCGTAAGTCAAACCTTAACCCTAGGAAGGAAAATCAGACTATGGTTCAGGATGGTCTCATGAGAATAGAAGCAGAGGCAGCCAAGTTGTGTCACTTCTGCAGCCCTCTTGGGATGCCTTTAACAGCTGCAGTGTGCCTGGTGCCCAGGGCTTCCTGGTTTTAAAAGTCCTAGGCCTAAGCCTAACAGTAACCCTAGGAAGGTAAATCAGCCGGGTGTTAGGGTTCTTCCTAAGGGAAAAGCTGTGAAAGCAGCCATGTTGTGGCACTTTTGCACTCCCTTTGGGATGCCTTTGGCAGATGCAGTAAGCCTGGAACTCAGGGCTTCCTAGTTAAAAAACTCCAAGCCCTAGGCTGAACACTAACCCTAACCCTAGGCAGATAAAACAGCCTAGGTATAGGGATGGTGCCAAGGAAAAAGCTGTGAAAGCTGCCATGTTGTTGCACTTTTGTACTCCCCTTGGGATGCCTTGAACAGCTGCAGTGTGACTGGAGCTAAGGGCTTCCTAGTTTTAAAAATCCTAGCGCTAGGCCTAAGCCTTACAGTAACCCTGGGAAGGGGAATCAGCCTGGTGTTAAGCTTCTTGCCAAGGAAAAAGGCGTGAAAGCAGCCATGTTGTGGCACTTTTGCACTCCCTTTTGGATGCCTTTCACAGCTCCAGTGTGCCTGGAACTCAGGGCTTCCTAGTTAAAAAAATCCTAGCCCTAGGCCGAACCCCAACCCTAAGACGAGAAAGGCAAATCAGCCAGGAATTAGGCATGTCCCCAAGGAAAAAGCTGTGGAGGCAGGCATGTTGTGGTACTTTTGCGCTCTTCTTGGGAAGTCCTTCGCAGCTGCTGTGTTCTTGGAACTCAGGTCTTTCTGGGTAATAGAATTCTTACCCTAGGCGTAACTCAAACCTTAACCCTAGGAAGGAAAATCAGCCTATGGTTCAGGATGGTCTCATGAGAATAGAAGCAGAGGCAGCCAAGTTGTGTCACTTTTGCGCTCCCCTTGGGATGCCTTTCGCAGCTGCAGTGTGCCTGGAGCCCAGGGCTTCCTGGTTTTAAAAGTCCTAGGCCTAAGCCTAACAGTAACCCTAGGAAGGTAAATCAGCCGCGTATTAGGGTTCTTCCTAAGGGAAAAGCCGTGAAAGCAGCCATGTTGTGGCACTTCTGCACTCCCTTTGGGATGCTTTTTGCAGATTAAGTAAGCCTGGAACTCAGGGCTTCCTAGTTAAAAAAATCCTAGCCCTAGGCCGAACCCCAACCCTAAGACGAGAAAGGCAAATCAGCCAGGAATTAGGCATGTCCAAAAGGAAAAAGCTGTGGAGGCAGGCATGTTGTGGTACTTTTGCGCTCTTCTTGGGTAGTCCTTCGCAGCTGCTGTGTTCTTGGAACTCAGGTCTTTCTGGTTAATAGAACTCTTACCCCAGGCGTAACTCAAACCTTAACCCTAGGAAGGAAAATCAGCCTATTGTTCGGGATGGTCTCAAGGAAATATCAGTGGTGGCAGCCAAGTTGTGTCACTTTTGCGCTCCCCTTGGGATGCCTTTCGCAGCTGCATGTGCCTGGAGCCCAGGGCTTCCTGGTTTTAAAAGTCCTAGGCCTAAGCCTAACAGTAACCCTAGGAAGGTAAATCAGCCGCGTATTAGGGTTCTTCCTAAGGGAAAAGCCGTGAAAGCAGCCCTGTTGTGGCACTTCTACACTCCCTTTGGGATGCCTTTGGCAGATGCAGTGAGCCTGGAACTCAGGGCTTCCTAGTTAAAAATATCCTAGCCCTAGGCCGAACCCCAACCCTAAGACGAGAAAGGCAAATCAGCCAGGAATTAGGCATGTCCCCAAGGATAAAGCTGTGGAGGCAGGCATGCTGTGGTACTTTTGCGCTCTTCTTGGCTAGTCCTTCGCAGCTGCTGTGTTCTTGGAACTCAGGGCTTTCTGGTTAATAGAACGCTTACCCTAGGCGTAACTCAAACCTTAACCCTAGGAAGGAAAATCAGCCTATGGTTCAGGATGGTCTCATGAGAATAGCAGCAGAGGCAGCCAAGTTGTGTCACTTCTGCGGCCCTCTTGGGATGCCTTTAACAGCTGCAGTGTGCCTGGAGCCCAGGGCTTCCTGGTTTTAAAAGTCCTAGGCCTAAGCCTAACAGTAACCCTAGGAAGGTAAATCAGCCGGGTGTTAGGGTTCTTCCTAAGGGAAAAGCTATGAAAGCAGCCATGTTGTGGCACTTTTGCACTCCCTTTGGGATGCCTTTGGCAGATGCAGTAAGCCTGGAACTCAGGGCTTCCTAGTTAAAAAACTCCAAGCCCTAGGCTGAAGCCTAACCCTAACCCTAGGCAGATAAAACAGCCTAGGTATAGGGATGGTGCCAAGGAAAAAGCTGTGAAAGCTGCCATGTTGTTGCACTTTTGTACTCCCCTTGGGATGCCTTGAACAGCTGCAGTGTGCCTGGAGCTAAGGGCTTCCTAGTTTTAAAAATCCTAGCCCTAGGCCTAAGCCTTACAGTAACCCTAGGAAGGTAAATCAGCCTGGTGTTAGGCTTCTTGCCAAGGAAAAAGCCGTGAAAGCAGCCATGTTGTGGCACTTTTGCACTCCCTTTTGGATGCCTTTCACAGCTCCAGTGTGCCTGGAACTCAGGGCTTCCTGATTTTAAAAATCCTAGCCCTAGGCCGAACCCCAACCCTAAGAGGAGAAAGGCAAATCAGCCAGGAATAAGGTATGTCCCAAAGGAAAAAGCTGTGGAGGCAGGCATGTTGTGGTACTTTTGCGCTCTTCTTGGGAAGTCCTTCGCAGCTGCTGTGTTCTTGGAACTCAGGGCTTTCTGGTTAATAGAACCCTTACCCTAGGCGTAAGTCAAACCTTAACCCTAGGAAGGAAAATCAGCCTATGGTTCGGGATGGTCTCATGGAAATATCAGTGGTGGCAGCCAAGTTGTGTCACTTTTGCGCTCCCCTTGGGATGCCTTTCGCAGCTGCAGTGTGCCTGGAGCCCAGGGCTTCCTGGTTTTAAAAGTCCTAGGCCTAAGCCTAACAGTAACCCTAGGAAGGTAAATCTGCCGCGTATTAGGGTTCTTCCTAAGGGAAAAGCCATGAAAGCAGCCATGTTGTGGCACTTTTGCACTCCCTTTGGGATGCCTTTGGCAGATGAAGTAAGCCTGGAACTCAGGGCTTCCTAGTTAAAAAAATCCTAGCCCTAGGCCGAACCCCAACCCTAAGACGAGAAAGGCAAATCAGCCAGGAATTAGGCATGTCCCCAAGGAAAAAGCTGTGGAGGCAGGCACGTTGTGGTACTTTTGCGCTCTTCTTGGCTAGTCCTTCGCAGCTGCTGTGTTCTTGGAACTCAGGGCTTTCTGGTTAATAGAACCCTTACCCTAGGCGTAACTCAAACCTTAACCCTAGGAAGGAAAATCAGCCTATGGTTGGGGATGGTCTCATGAGAATAGCAGCAGAGGCAGCCAAGTTGTGTAACTTTTGCGCTCCCCTTGGGATGCCTTTCGCAGCTGCAGTGCGCCTGGAGCCCAGGGCTTCCTGGTTTTAAAAGTCCTAGGCCTAAGCCTAACAGTAACCAAGGGAAGGGAAATCAGCCGCGTATTAGGGTTCTTCCTAAGGGAAAAGCCGTGAAAGCAGCCATGTTGTGGCACTTCTGCACTCCCTTTGGGATGCCGTTGGCAGATGCAGTAAGCCTGGAACTCAGGGCTTCCTAGTTAAAAAAATCCTAGCCCTAGGCCGAACCCCAACCCTAAGACGAGAAAGGCAAATCTGCCAGGAATTAGGCATGTCCCCAAGGAAAAAGCTGTGGAGGCAGGCATGTTGTGGTACTTTTGCGCTCTTCTTGGCTAGTCCTTCGCAGCTGCTGTGTTCTTGGAACTCAGGGCTTTCTGGTTAATAGAACCCTTACCCTAGGCGAAAGTCAAACCTTAACCCTAGGAAGGAAAATCAGCCTATGGTTCGGGATGGTCTCATGGAAATATCAGTGGTGGCAGCCAAGTTGTGTCACTTTTGCGCTCCCCTTGGGATGCCTTTCGCAGCTGCAGTGTGCCTGGAGCCCAGGGCTTCCTGGTTTTAAAAGTCCTAGGCCTAAGCCTAACAGTAACCCTAGGAAGGTAAATCAGCCGCGTATTAGGGTTCTTCCTAAGGGAAAAGCCGTGAAAGCAGCCATGTTGTGGCACTTTTGCACTTCCTTTGGGATGCTTTGGCAGATGAAGTAAGCCTGGAACTCAGGGCTTCCTAGTTAAAAATATCCTAGCCCTAGGCCGAACCCAACCCTAAGACGAGAAAGGCAAATCAGCCAGGAATTAGGCATGTCCCCAAGGAAAAAGCTGTGGAGGCAGGCATGTTGTGGTACTTTTGCGCTCTTCTTGGCTAGTCCTTCGCAGATGCTGTGTTCTTGGAACTCAGGTCTTTCTGGTTAATAGAACTCTTACCCTAGGCGTAACTCAAACCTTAACCCTAGGAAGGAAAATCAGCCTATGATTCAGGATGATCTCATGAGAATAGCAGCAGAGGCAGCCAAGTTGTGTCGCTTCCGCGGCCCTCTTGGGATGCCTTTCGCAGCTGCATGTGCCTGGAGCTAAGGGCTTCCTGGTTTTAAAAGTCCTAGGCCTAAGCCTAACAGTAACCCTAGGAAGGTAAATCAGCCGCGTATTAGGGTTCTTCCTAAGGGAAAAGCCGTGAAAGCAGCCATGTTGTGGCACTTCTGCACTCCCTTTGGGATGCTTTTTGCAGATGAAGTAAGCCTGGAACTCAGGGCTTCCTAGTTAAAAAAATCCTAGCCCTAGGCCGAACCCCAACCCTAAGACGAGAAAGGCAAATCAGCCAGGAATTAGGCATGTCCCCAAGGAAAAAGCTGTGGAGGCAGGCATGTTGTGGTACTTTTGCGCTCTTCTTGGCTAGTCCTTCGCAGCTGCTGTGTTCTTGGAACTCAGGTCTTTCTGGTTAATAGAACCCTTACCCTAGGCGTAACTCAAACCTTAACCCTAGGAAGGAAAATCAGCCTATGGTTCGGGATGGTCTCATGGAAATATCAGTGGTGGCAGCCAAGTTGTGTCACTTTTGCGCTCCCCTTGGGATGCCTTTCGCAGCTGCAGTGTGCCTGGAGCCCAGGGCTTCCTGGTTTTAAAAGTCCTAGGCCTAAGCCTAACAGTAACCCTAGGAAGGTAAATCAGCCGCGTATTAGGGTTCTTCCTAAGGGAAAAGCCGTGAAAGCAGCCATGTTGTGGCACTTTTGCACTCCCTTTGGGATGCCTTTGGCAGATGAAGTAAGCCTGGAACTCAGGGCTTCCTAGTTAAAAATATCCTAGCCCTAGGCCGAACCCCAAGCCTAAGACGAGAAAGGCAAATCAGCCAGGAATTAGGCATGTCCCCAAGGAAAAAGCTGTGGAGGCAGGCACGTTGTGGTACTTTTGCTCTCTTCTTGGCTAGTCCTTCGCAGCTGCTGTGTTCTTGGAACTCAGGGCTTTCTGGTTAATAGAACCCTTACCCTAGGCGTAACTCAAACCTTAACCCTAGGAAGGAAAATCAGCCTATGGTTCAGGATGATCTCATGAGAATAGCAGCAGAGGCAGCCAAGTTGTGTCGCTTCTGCGGCCCTCTTGGGATGCCTTTCGCAGCTGCATGTGCCTGGAGCCCAGGGCTTCCTGGTTTTAAAAGTCCTAGGCCTAAGCCTAACAGTAACCCTAGGAAGGTAAATCAGCCGCGTATTAGGGTTCTTCCTAAGGGAAAAGCCGTGAAAGCAGCCATGTTGTGGCACTTCTGCACTCCCTTTGGGAAGCCTTTGGCAGATGCAGTAAGCATGGAACTCAGGGCTTCCGAGTTAAAAAAATCCTAGCCCTAGGCCGAACCCCAATCCTAAGACGAGAAAGGCAAATCAGCCAGGAATTAGGCATGTCCCCAAGGAAAAAGCTGTGGAGGCAGGCATGTTGTGGTACTTTTGCGCTCTTCTTGGGTAGTCCTTCGCAGCTGCTGTGTTCTTGGAACTCAGGTCTTTCTGGTTAATAGAACCCTTACCCTAGGCGTAACTCAAACCTTAACCCTAGGAAGGAAAATCAGCCTATGGTTCAGGATGGTCTCATGGAAATATCAGTGGTGGCAGCCAAGTTGTGTCACTTTTGCGCTCCCCTTGGGATGCCTTTCGCAGCTGCAGTGTGCCTGGAGCCCAGGGCTTCCTGGTTTTAAAAGTCCTAGGCCTAAGCCTAACAGTAACCCTAGGAAGGTAAATCAGCCGCGTATTAGGGTACTTCCTAAGGGAAAAGCCATGAAAGCAGCCATGTTGTGGCACTTCTGCACTCCCTTTGGAATGCCTTTGGCAGATGAAGTAAGCCTGGAACTCAGGGCTTCCTAGTTAAAAATATCCTAGCCCTAGGCCGAACCCCAACCCTAAGACGAGAAAGGCAAATCAGCCAGGAATTAGGCATGTCCCCAAGGAAAAAGCTGTGGAGGCAGGCATGTTGTGGTACTTTTGCGCTCTTCTTGGCTAGTCCTTCGCAGCTGCTGTGTTCTTGGAACTCAGGGCTTTCTGGTTAATAGAACCCTTACCCTAGGCGTAACTCAAACCTTAACCCTAGGAAGGAAAATCAGCCTATGGTTCGGGATGGTCTCATGGAAATATCAGTGGTGGCAGCCAAGTTGTGTCACTTTTGCGCTCCCCTTGGGATGCCTTTCGCAGCTGCAGTGTGCCTGGAGCCCAGGGCTTCCTGGTTTTAAAAGTCCTAGGCCTAAGCCTAACAGTAACCCTAGGAAGGTAAATCAGCCGCGTATTAGGGTTCTTCCTAAAGGAAAAGCCGTGAAAGCAGCCATGTTGTGGCACTTTTGCACTCCCTTTGGGATGCCTTTGGCAGATGCAGTAAGCATGGAACTCAGGGCTTCCGAGTTAAAAAAATCCTAGCCCTAGGCCGAACCCCAATCCTAAGACGAGAAAGGCAAATCAGCCAGGAATTAGGCATGTCCCCAAGGAAAAAGCTGTGGAGGCAGGCATGTTGTGGTACTTTTGCGCTCTTCTTGGCTAGTCCTTCGCAGCTGCTGTGTTCTTGGAACTCAGGGCTTTCTGGTTAATAGAACCCTTACCCTAGTCGTAACTCAAACCTTAACCCTAGGAAGGAAAATCAGCCTATGGTTCAGGATGGTCTCATGGAAATATCAGTGGTGGCAGCCAAGTTGTGTCACTTTTGCGCTCCCCTTGGGATGCCTTTCGCAGCTGCAGTGTGCCTGGAGCCCAGGGCTTCCTGGTTTTAAAAGTCCTAGGCCTAAGCCTAACAGTAACCCTAGGAAGGTAAATCTGCCGGGTATTAGGGTTCTTCCTAAGGGAAAAGCCGTGAAAGCAGCCATGTTGTGGCACTTCTGCACTCCCTTTGGGATGCCTTTGGCAGATGCAGTAAGCCTGGAACTCAGGGCTTCCGAGTTAAAAAAATCCTAGCCCTAGGCCGAACCCCAACCCTAAGACGAGAAAGGCAAATCAGCCAGGAATTAGGCATGTCCCCAAGGAAAAAGCTGTGGAGGCAGGCACGTTGTGGTACTTTTGCGCTCTTCTTGGGTAGTCCTTCGCAGATGCTGTGTTCTTGGAACTCAGGTCTTTCTGGTTAATAGAACTTTTACCCTAGGCGTAACTCAAACCTTAACCCTAGGAAGGAAAATCAGCCTATGGTTCAGGATGATGTCATGAGAATAGAAGCAGAGGCAGCCAAGTTGTGTCGCTTCTGCGGCCCTCTTGGGATGCCTTTCGCAGCTGCATGTGCCTGGAGCTAAGGGCTTCCTGGTTTTAAAAGTCCTAGGCCTAAGCCTAACAGTAACCCTAGGAAGGTAAATCAGCCGCGTATTAGGGTTCTTCCTAAGGGAAAAGCCGTGAAAGCAGCCATGTTGTGGCACTTCTGCACTCCCTTTGGGATGCTTTTTGCAGATGAAGTAAGCCTGGAACTCAGGGCTTCCTAGTTAAAAAAATCCTAGCCCTAGGCCGAACCCCAACCCTAAGACGAGAAAGGCAAATCAGCCAGGAATTAGGCATGTCCCCAAGGAAAAAGCTGTGGAGGCAGGCATGTTGTGGTACTTTTGCGCTCTTCTTGGCTAGTCCTTCGCAGCTGCTGTGTTCTTGGAACTCAGGTCTTTCTGGTTAATAGAACCCTTACCCTAGGCGTAACTCAAACCTTAACCCTAGGAAGGAAAATCAGCCTATGGTTCGGGATGGTCTCATGGAAATATCAGTGGTGGCAGCCAAGTTGTGTCACTTTTGCGCTCCCCTTGGGATGCCTTTCGCAGCTGCAGTGTGCCTGGAGCCCAGGGCTTCCTGGTTTTAAAAGTCCTAGGCCTAAGCCTAACAGTAACCCTAGGAAGGTAAATCAGCCGCGTATTAGGGTTCTTCCTAAGGGAAAAGCCGTGAAAGCAGCCATGTTGTGGCACTTTTGCACTCCCTTTGGGATGCCTTTGGCAGATGAAGTAAGCCTGGAACTCAGGGCTTCCTAGTTAAAAATATCCTAGCCCTAGGCCGAACCCCAAGCCTAAGACGAGAAAGGCAAATCAGCCAGGAATTAGGCATGTCCCCAAGGAAAAAGCTGTGGAGGCAGGCACGTTGTGGTACTTTTGCTCTCTTCTTGGCTAGTCCTTCGCAGCTGCTGTGTTCTTGGAACTCAGGGCTTTCTGGTTAATAGAACCCTTACCCTAGGCGTAACTCAAACCTTAACCCTAGGAAGGAAAATCAGCCTATGATTCAGGATGATCTCATGAGAATAGCAGCAGAGGCAGCCAAGTTGTGTCGCTTCTGCGGCCCTCTTGGGATGCCTTTCGCAGCTGCATGTGCCTGGAGCCCAGGGCTTCCTGGTTTTAAAAGTCCTAGGCCTAAGCCTAACAGTAACCCTAGGAAGGTAAATCAGCCGCGTATTAGGGTTCTTCCTAAGGGAAAAGCCGTGAAAGCAGCCATGTTGTGGCACTTCTGCACTCCCTTTGGGAAGCCTTTGGCAGATGCAGTAAGCATGGAACTCAGGGCTTCCGAGTTAAAAAAATCCTAGCCCTAGGCCGAACCCCAATCCTAAGACGAGAAAGGCAAATCAGCCAGGAATTAGGCATGTCCCCAAGGAAAAAGCTGTGGAGGCAGGCATGTTGTGGTACTTTTGCGCTCTTCTTGGGTAGTCCTTCGCAGCTGCTGTGTTCTTGGAACTCAGGTCTTTCTGGTTAATAGAACCCTTACCCTAGGCGTAACTCAAACCTTAACCCTAGGAAGGAAAATCAGCCTATGGTTCAGGATGGTCTCATGGAAATATCAGTGGTGGCAGCCAAGTTGTGTCACTTTTGCGCTCCCCTTGGGATGCCTTTCGCAGCTGCAGTGTGCCTGGAGCCCAGGGCTTCCTGGTTTTAAAAGTCCTAGGCCTAAGCCTAACAGTAACCCTAGGAAGGTAAATCAGCCGCGTATTAGGGTACTTCCTAAGGGAAAAGCCATGAAAGCAGCCATGTTGTGGCACTTCTGCACTCCCTTTGGGATGCCTTTGGCAGATGAAGTAAGCCTGGAACTCAGGGCTTCCTAGTTAAAAATATCCTAGCCCTAGGCCGAACCCCAACCCTAAGACGAGAAAGGCAAATCAGCCAGGAATTAGGCATGTCCCCAAGGAAAAAGCTGTGGAGGCAGGCACGTTGTGGTACTTTTGCGCTCTTCTTGGGTAGTCCTTCGCAGATGCTGTGTTCTTGGAACTCAGGTCTTTCTGGTTAATAGAACTCTTACCCTAGGCGTAACTCAAACCTTAACCCTAGGAAGGAAAATCAGCCTATGGTTCAGGATGATGTCATGAGAATAGAAGCAGAGGCAGCCAAGTTGTGTCGCTTCTGCGGCCCTCTTGGGATGCCTTTCGCAGCTGCATGTGCCTGGAGCCCAGGGCTTCCTGGTTTTCAAAGTCCTAGGCCTAAGCCTAAGAGTAACCCTAGGAAGGTAAATCAGCCGCGTATTAGGGTTCTTCCTAAGGGAAAAGCCGTGGAAGCAGCCATGTTGTGGCACTTCTGCACTCCCTTTGGGATGCTTTTTGCAGATGAAATAAGCCTGGAACTCAGGGCTTCCTAGTTAAAAAAATCCTAGCCCTAGGCCGAACCCCAACCCTAAGACGAGAAAGGCAAATCAGCCAGGAATTAGGCATGTCCCCAAGGAAAAAGCTGTGGAGGCAGGCATGTTGTGGTACTTTTGCGCTCTTCTTGGCTAGTCCTTCGCAGCTGCTGTGTTCTTGGAACTCAGGGCTTTCTGGTTAATAGAACCCTTACCCTAGGCGTAACTCAAACCTTAACCCTAGGAAGGAAAATCAGCCTATGGTTCGGGATGGTCTCATGGAAATATCAGTGGTGGCAGCCAAGTTGTGTCACTTTTGCGCTCCCCTTGGGATGCCTTTCGCAGCTGCAGTGTGCCTGGAGCCCAGGGCTTCCTGGTTTTAAAAGTCCTAGGCCTAAGCCTAACAGTAACCCTAGGAAGGTAAATCAGCCGCGTATTAGGGTTCTTCCTAAAGGAAAAGCCGTGAAAGCAGCCATGTTGTGGCACTTTTGCACTCCCTTTGGGATGCCTTTGGCAGATGCAGTAAGCATGGAACTCAGGGCTTCCGAGTTAAAAAAATCCTAGCCCTAGGCCGAACCCCAATCCTAAGACGAGAAAGGCAAATCAGCCAGGAATTAGGCATGTCCCCAAGGAAAAAGCTGTGGAGGCAGGCATGTTGTGGTACTTTTGCGCTCTTCTTGGCTAGTCCTTCGCAGCTGCTGTGTTCTTGGAACTCAGGGCTTTCTGGTTAATAGAACCCTTACCCTAGTCGTAACTCAAACCTTAACCCTAGGAAGGAAAATCAGCCTATGGTTCAGGATGGTCTCATGGAAATATCAGTGGTGGCAGCCAAGTTGTGTCACTTTTGCGCTCCCCTTGGGATGCCTTTCGCAGCTGCAGTGTGCCTGGAGCCCAGGGCTTCCTGGTTTTAAAAGTCCTAGGCCTAAGCCTAACAGTAACCCTAGGAAGGTAAATCTGCCGGGTATTAGGGTTCTTCCTAAGGGAAAAGCCGTGAAAGCAGCCATGTTGTGGCACTTCTGCACTCCCTTTGGGATGCCTTTGGCAGATGCAGTAAGCCTGGAACTCAGGGCTTCCGAGTTAAAAAAATCCTAGCCCTAGACCGAACCCCAACCCTAAGACGAGAAAGGCAAATCAGCCAGGAATTAGGCATGTCCCCAAGGAAAAAGCTGTGGAGGCAGGCACGTTGTGGTACTTTTGCGCTCTTCTTGGGTAGTCCTTCGCAGATGCTGTGTTCTTGGAACTCAGGTCTTTCTGGTTAATAGAACTTTTACCCTAGGCGTAACTCAAACCTTAACCCTAGGAAGGAAAATCAGCCTATGGTTCAGGATGATGTCATGAGAATAGAAGCAGAGGCAGCCAAGTTGTGTCGCTTCTGCGGCCCTCTTGGGATGCCTTTCGCAGCTGCATGTGCCTGGAGCCCAGGGCTTCCTGGTTTTCAAAGTCCTAGGCCTAAGCCTAAGAGTAACCCTAGGAAGGTAAATCAGCCGCGTATTAGGGTTCTTCCTAAGGGAAAAGCCGTGAAAGCAGCCATGTTGTGGCACTTCTGCACTTCCTTTGGGATGCTTTTTGCAGATGAAATAAGCCTGGAACTCAGGGCTTCCTAGTTAAAAAAATCCTAGCCCTAGGCCGAACCCCAACCCTAAGACGAGAAAGGCAAATCAGCCAGGAATTAGGCATGTCCCCAAGGAAAAAGCTGTGGAGGCAGGCATGTTGTGGTACTTTTGCGCTCTTCTTGGCTAGTCCTTCGCAGCTGCTGTGTTCTTGGAACTCAGGGCTTTCTGGTTAATAGAACCCTTACCCTAGGCGTAACTCAAACCTTAACCCTAGGAAGGAAAATCAGCCTATGGTTCGGGATGGTCTCATGGAAATATCAGTGGTGGCAGCCAAGTTGTGTCACTTTTGCGCTCCCCTTGGGATGCCTTTCGCAGCTGCAGTGTGCCTGGAGCCCAGGGCTTCCTGGTTTTAAAAGTCCTAGGCCTAAGCCTAACAGTAACCCTAGGAAGGTAAATCAGCCGCGTATTAGGGTTCTTCCTAAAGGAAAAGCCGTGAAAGCAGCCATGTTGTGGCACTTTTGCACTCCCTTTGGGATGCCTTTGGCAGATGCAGTAAGCCTGGAACTCAGGGCTTCCTAGTTAAAAAAATCTTAGCCCTTGGCCGAACCCCAATCCTAAGACGAGAAAGGCAAATCAGCCAGGAATTAGGCATGTCCCCAAGGAAAAAGCTGTGGAGGCAGGCATGTTGTGGTACTTTTGCGCTCTTCTTGGCTAGTCCTTCGCAGCTGCTGTGTTCTTGGAACTCAGGGCTTTCTGGTTAATAGAACCCTTACCCTAGGCGTAACTCAAACCTTAACCCTAGGAAGGAAAATCAGCCTATGGTTCAGGATGGTCTCATGGAAATATCAGTGGTGGCAGCCAAGTTGTGTCACTTTTGCGCTCCCCTTGGGATGCCTTTCGCAGCTGCAGTGTGCCTGGAGCCCAGGGCTTCCTGGTTTTAAAAGTCCTAGGCCTAAGCCTAACAGTAACCCTAGGAAGGTAAATCTGCCGGGTATTAGGGTTCTTCCTAAGGGAAAAGCCGTGAAAGCAGCCATGTTGTGGCACTTCTGCACTCCCTTTGGGATGCCTTTGGCAGATGCAGTAAGCCTGGAACTCAGGGCTTCCGAGTTAAAAAAATCCTAGCCCTAGGCCGAACCCCAACCCTAAGACGAGAAAGGCAAATCAGCCAGGAATTAGGCATGTCCCCAAGGAAAAAGCTGTGGAGGCAGGCATGTTGTGGTACTTTTGCGCTCTTCTTGGCTAGTCCTTCGCAGCTGCTGTGTTCTTGGAACTCAGGGCTTTCTGGTTAATAGAACCCTTACCCTAGGCGTAACTCAAACCTTAACCCTAGGAAGGAAAATCAGCCTATGGTTCGGGATGGTCTCATGGAAATATCAGTGGTGGCAGCCAAGTTGTGTCACTTTTGCGCTCCCCTTGGGATGCCTTTCGCAGCTGCAGTGTGCCTGGAGCCCAGGGCTTCCTGGTTTTAAAAGTCCTAGGCCTAAGCCTAACAGTAACCCTAGGAAGGTAAATCAGCCGCGTATTAGGGTTCTTCCTAAAGGAAAAGCCGTGAAAGCAGCCATGTTGTGGCACTTTTGCACTCCCTTTGGGATGCCTTTGGCAGATGCAGTAAGCATGGAACTCAGGGCTTCCGAGTTAAAAATATCCTAGCCCTAGGCCGAACCCCAATCCTAAGACGAGAAAGGCAAATCAGCCAGGAATTAGGCATGTCCCCAAGGAAAAAGCTGTGGAGGCAGGCATGTTGTGGTACTTTTGCGCTCTTCTTGGCTAGTCCTTCGCAGCTGCTGTGTTCTTGGAACTCAGGTCTTTCTGGTTAATAGAACCCTTACCCTAGTCGTAACTCAAACCTTAACCCTAGGAAGGAAAATCAGCCTATGGTTCAGGATGGTCTCATGGAAATATCAGTGGTGGCAGCCAAGTTGTGTCACTTTTGCGCTCCCCTTGGGATGCCTTTCGCAGCTGCAGTGTGCCTGGAGCCCAGGGCTTCCTGGTTTTAAAAGTCCTAGGCCTAAGCCTAACAGTAACCCTAGGAAGGTAAATCTGCCGGGTATTAGGGTTCTTCCTAAGGGAAAAGCCGTGAAAGCAGCCATGTTGTGGCACTTCTGCACTCCCTTTGGGATGCCTTTGGCAGATGCAGTAAGCCTGGAACTCAGGGCTTCCGAGTTAAAAAAATCCTAGCCCTAGGCCGAACCCCAACCCTAAGACGAGAAAGGCAAATCAGCCAGGAATTAGGCATGTCCCCAAGGAAAAAGCTGTGGAGGCAGGCACGTTGTGGTACTTTTGCGCTCTTCTTGGGTAGTCCTTCGCAGATGCTGTGTTCTTGGAACTCAGGTCTTTCTGGTTAATAGAACTTTTACCCTAGGCGTAACTCAAACCTTAACCCTAGGAAGGAAAATCAGCCTATGGTTCAGGATGATGTCATGAGAATAGAAGCAGAGGCAGCCAAGTTGTGCCGCTTCTGCGGCCCTCTTGGGATGCCTTTCGCAGCTGCATGTGCCTGGAGCCCAGGGCTTCCTGGTTTTAAAAGTCCTAGGCCTAAGCCTAAGAGTAACCCTAGGAAGGTAAATCAGCCGCGTATTAGGGTTCTTCCTAAGGGAAAAGCCGTGAAAGCAGCCATGTTGTGGCACTTCTGCACTTCCTTTGGGATGCTTTTTGCAGATGAAATAAGCCTGGAACTCAGGGCTTCCTAGTTAAAAAAATCCTAGCCCTAGGCCGAACCCCAACCCTAAGACGAGAAAGGCAAATCAGCCAGGAATTAGGCATGTCCCCAAGGAAAAAGCTGTGGAGGCAGGCATGTTGTGGTACTTTTGCGCTCTTCTTGGCTAGTCCTTCGCAGCTGCTGTGTTCTTGGAACTCAGGGCTTTCTGGTTAATAGAACCCTTACCCTAGGCGTAACTCAAACCTTAACCCTAGGAAGGAAAATCAGCCTATGGTTCGGGATGGTCTCATGGAAATATCAGTGGTGGCAGCCAAGTTGTGTCACTTTTGCGCTCCCCTTGGGATGCCTTTCGCAGCTGCAGTGTGCCTGGAGCCCAGGGCTTCCTGGTTTTAAAAGTCCTAGGCCTAAGCCTAACAGTAACCCTAGGAAGGTAAATCAGCCGCGTATTAGGGTTCTTCCTAAAGGAAAAGCCGTGAAAGCAGCCATGTTGTGGCACTTTTGCACTCCCTTTGGGATGCCTTTGGCAGATGCAGTAAGCCTGGAACTCAGGGCTTCCTAGTTAAAAAAATCTTAGCCCTTGGCCGAACCCCAATCCTAAGACGAGAAAGGCAAATCAGCCAGGAATTAGGCATGTCCCCAAGGAAAAAGCTGTGGAGGCAGGCATGTTGTGGTACTTTTGCGCTCTTCTTGGCTAGTCCTTTGCAGCTGCTGTGTTCTTGGAACTCAGGGCTTTCTGGTTAATAGAACCCTTACCCCAGGCGTAACTCAAACCTTAACCCTAGGAAGGAAAATCAGCCTATGGTTCGGGATGGTCTCATGAGAATAGCAGCAGAGGCAGCCAAGTTGTGTCACTTTTGCGCTCCCCTTGGGATGCCTTTCGCAGCTGCAGTGTGCCTGGAGCCCAGGGCTTCCTGGTTTTAAAAGTCCTAGGCCTAAGCCTAACAGTAACCCTAGGAAGGTAAATCAGCCGCGTATTAGGGTTCTTCCTAAGGGAAAAGCCGTGAAAGCAGCCATGTTGTGGCACTTCTGCACTCCCTTTGGGATGCCTTTGGCAGATGCAGTAAGCCTGGAACTCAGGGCTTCCTAGTTAAAAAAATCCTAGCCCTAGGCCGAACCCCAACCCTAAGACGAGAAAGGCAAATCAGCCAGGAATTAGGCATGTCCCCAAGGAAAAAGCTGTGGAGGCAGGCATGTTGTGGTACTTTTGCGCTCTTCTTGGCTAGTCTTTCGCAGCTGCTGTGTTCTTGGAACTCAGGTCTTTCTGGTTAATAGAACCCTTACCGTAGGCGTAACTCAAACCTTAACCCTAGGAAGGAAAATCAGCCTATGGTTCGGGATGGTCTCATGGAAATATCAGTGGTGGCAGCCAAGTTGTGTCACTTTTGCGCTCCCCTTGGGATGCCTTTCGCAGCTGCAGTGTGCCTGGAGCCCAGGGCTTCCTGGTTTTAAAAGTCCTAGGCCTAAGCCTAACAGTAACCCTAGGAAGGTAAATCAGCCGCGTATTAGGGTTCTTCCTAAGGGAAAAGCCATGAAAGCAGCCATGTTGTGGCACTTTTGCACTTCCTTTGGGATGCCTTTGGCAGATGCAGTAAGCCTGGAACTCAGGGCTTCCTAGTTAAAAATATCCTAGCCCTAGGCCGAACCCCAACCCTAAGACGAGAAAGGCAAATCAGCCGGGAATTAGGCATGTCCCCAAGGAAAAAGCTGTGGAGGCAGGCACGTTGTGGTACTTTTGCGCTCTTCTTGGGTAGTCCTTCGCAGATGCTGTGTTCTTGGAACTCAGGTCTTTCTGGTTAATAGAACTCTTACCCTAGGCGAAAGTCCAACCTTAACCCTAGGAAGGAAAATCAGCCTATGGTTCGGGATGATCTCATGAGAATAGAAGCAGAGGCAGCCAGGTTGTGTCGCTTCTGCGGCCCTCTTGGGATGCCTTTCGCAGCTGCATGTGCCTGGAGCCCAGGGCTTCCTGGTTTTAAAAGTCCTAGGCCTAAGCCTAACAGTAACCCTAGGAAGGTAAATCAGCCGCGTATTAGGGTTCTTCCTAAGGGAAAAGCCGTGAAAGCAGCCATGTTGTGGCACTTCTGCACTCCCTTTGGGATGCTTTTTGCAGATGAAGTAAGCCTGGAACTCAGGGCTTCCTAGTTAAAAAAATCCTAGCCCTAGGCCGAACCCCAACCCTAAGACGAGAAAGGCAAATCAGCCAGGAATTAGGCATGTCCCCAAGGAAAAAGCTGTGGAGGCAGGCATGTTGTGGTACTTTTGCGCTCTTCTTGGCTAGTCCTTCGCAGCTGCTGTGTTCTTGGAACTCAGGGCTTTCTGGTTAATAGAACCCTTACCCTAGGCGAAAGTCAAACCTTAACCCTAGGAAGGAAAATCAGCCTATGGTTCGGGATGGTCTCATGGAAATATCAGTGGTGGCAGCCAAGTTGTGTCACTTTTGCGCTCCCCTTGGGATGCCTTTCGCAGCTGCAGTGTGCCTGGAGCCCAGGGCTTCCTGGTTTTAAAAGTCCTAGGCCTAAGCCTAACAGTAACCCTAGGAAGGTAAATCAGCCGCGTATTAGGGTTCTTCCTAAAGGAAAAGCCGTGAAAGCAGCCATGTTGTGGCACTTTTGCACTCCCTTTGGGATGCCTTTGGCAGATGCAGTAAGCCTGGAACTCAGGGCTTCCTAGTTAAAAAAATCTTAGCCCTTGGCCGAACCCCAATCCTAAGACGAGAAAGGCAAATCAGCCAGGAATTAGGCATGTCCCCAAGGAAAAAGCTGTGGAGGCAGGCATGTTGTGGTACTTTTGCGCTCTTCTTGGCTAGTCCTTTGCAGCTGCTGTGTTCTTGGAACTCAGGGCTTTCTGGTTAATAGAACCCTTACCCCAGGCGTAACTCAAACCTTAACCCTAGGAAGGAAAATCAGCCTATGGTTCGGGATGGTCTCATGAGAATAGCAGCAGAGGCAGCCAAGTTGTGTCACTTTTGCGCTCCCCTTGGGATGCCTTTCGCAGCTGCAGTGTGCCTGGAGCCCAGGGCTTCCTGGTTTTAAAAGTCCTAGGCCTAAGCCTAACAGTAACCCTAGGAAGGTAAATCAGCCGCGTATTAGGGTTCTTCCTAAGGGAAAAGCCGTGAAAGCAGCCATGTTGTGGCACTTCTGCACTCCCTTTGGGATGCCTTTGGCAGATGCAGTAAGCCTGGAACTCAGGGCTTCCTAGTTAAAAAAATCCTAGCCCTAGGCCGAACCCCAACCCTAAGACGAGAAAGGCAAATCAGCCAGGAATTAGGCATGTCCCCAAGGAAAAAGCTGTGGAGGCAGGCATGTTGTGGTACTTTTGCGCTCTTCTTGGCTAGTCTTTCGCAGCTGCTGTGTTCTTGGAACTCAGGTCTTTCTGGTTAATAGAACCCTTACCGTAGGCGTAACTCAAACCTTAACCCTAGGAAGGAAAATCAGCCTATGGTTCGGGATGGTCTCATGGAAATATCAGTGGTGGCAGCCAAGTTGTGTCACTTTTGCGCTCCCCTTGGGATGCCTTTCGCAGCTGCAGTGTGCCTGGAGCCCAGGGCTTCCTGGTTTTAAAAGTCCTAGGCCTAAGCCTAACAGTAACCCTAGGAAGGTAAATCAGCCGCGTATTAGGGTTCTTCCTAAGGGAAAAGCCATGAAAGCAGCCATGTTGTGGCACTTTTGCACTTCCTTTGGGATGCCTTTGGCAGATGCAGTAAGCCTGGAACTCAGGGCTTCCTAGTTAAAAATATCCTAGCCCTAGGCCGAACCCCAACCCTAAGACGAGAAAGGCAAATCAGCCGGGAATTAGGCATGTCCCCAAGGAAAAAGCTGTGGAGGCAGGCACGTTGTGGTACTTTTGCGCTCTTCTTGGGTAGTCCTTCGCAGATGCTGTGTTCTTGGAACTCAGGTCTTTCTGGTTAATAGAACTCTTACCCTAGGCGAAAGTCCAACCTTAACCCTAGGAAGGAAAATCAGCCTATGGTTCGGGATGATCTCATGAGAATAGAAGCAGAGGCAGCCAGGTTGTGTCGCTTCTGCGGCCCTCTTGGGATGCCTTTCGCAGCTGCATGTGCCTGGAGCCCAGGGCTTCCTGGTTTTAAAAGTCCTAGGCCTAAGCCTAACAGTAACCCTAGGAAGGTAAATCAGCCGCGTATTAGGGTTCTTCCTAAGGGAAAAGCCGTGAAAGCAGCCATGTTGTGGCACTTCTGCACTCCCTTTGGGATGCTTTTTGCAGATGAAGTAAGCCTGGAACTCAGGGCTTCCTAGTTAAAAAAATCCTAGCCCTAGGCCGAACCCCAACCCTAAGACGAGAAAGGCAAATCAGCCAGGAATTAGGCATGTCCCCAAGGAAAAAGCTGTGGAGGCAGGCATGTTGTGGTACTTTTGCGCTCTTCTTGGCTAGTCCTTCGCAGCTGCTGTGTTCTTGGAACTCAGGGCTTTCTGGTTAATAGAACCCTTACCCTAGGCGAAAGTCAAACCTTAACCCTAGGAAGGAAAATCAGCCTATGGTTCGGGATGGTCTCATGGAAATATCAGTGGTGGCAGCCAAGTTGTGTCACTTTTGCGCTCCCCTTGGGATGCCTTTCGCAGCTGCAGTGTGCCTGGAGCCCAGGGCTTCCTGGTTTTAAAAGTCCTAGGCCTAAGCCTAACAGTAACCCTAGGAAGGTAAATCTGCCGGGTATTAGGGTTCTTCCTAAGGGAAAAGCCGTGAAAGCAGCCATGTTGTGGCACTTCTGCACTCCCTTTGGGATGCCTTTGGCAGATGCAGTAAGCCTGGAACTCAGGGCTTCCGAGTTAAAACAATCCTAGCCCTAGGCCGAACCCCAAGCCTAAGACGAGAAAGGCAAATCAGCCAGGAATTAGGCATGTCCCCAAGGAAAAAGCTGTGGAGGCAGGCATGTTGTGGTACTTTTGCGCTCTTCTTGGCTAGTCCTTCGCAGCTGCTGTGTTCTTGGAACTCAGGGCTTTCTGGTTAATGGAACCCTTACCCTAGGCGTAACTCAAACCTTAACCCTAGGAAGGAAAATCAGCCTATGGTTCGGGATGGTCTCATGGAAATATCAGTGGTGGCAGCCAAGTTGTGTCACTTTTGCGCTCCCCTTGGGATGCCTTTCGCAGCTGCAGTGTGCCTGGAGCCCAGGGCTTCCTGGTTTTAAAAGTCCTAGGCCTAAGCCTAACAGTAACCCTAGGAAGGTAAATCATCCGCGTATTAGGGTTCTTCCTAAGGGAAAAGCCATGAAAGCAGCCATGTTGTGGCACTTTTGCACTCCCTTTGGGATGCCTTTGGCAGATGAAGTAAGCCTGGAACTCAGGGCTTCCTAGTTAAAAATATCCTAGCCCTAGGCCGAACCCCAACCCTAAGACGAGAAAGGCAAATCAGCCAGGAATTAGGCATGTCCCCAAGGAAAAAGCTGTGGAGGCAGGCACGTTGTGGTACTTTTGCGCTCTTCTTGGGTAGTCCTTCGCAGCTGCTGTGTTCTTGGAACTCAGGGCTTTCTGGTTAATAGAACTCTTACCCTAGGCGTAACTCAAACCTTAACCCTAGGAAGGAAAATCAGCCTATGGTTTGGGATGATCTCATGAGAATAGAAGCAGAGGCAGCCAAGTTGTGTCGCTTCTGCGGCCCTCTTGGGATGCCTTTCGCAGCTGCATGTGCCTGGAGCCCAGGGCTTCCTGGTTTTAAAAGTCCTAGGCCTAAGCCTAACAGTAACCCTAGGAAGGTAAATCAGCCGCGTATTAGGGTTCTTCCTAAGGGAAAAGCCGTGAAAGCAGCCATGTTGTGGCACTTCTGCACTCCCTTTGGGATGCTTTTTGCAGATGAAGTAAGCCTGGAACTCAGGGCTTCCTAGTTAAAAAAATCCTAGCCCTAGGCCGAACCCCAACCCTAAGACGAGAAAGGCAAATCAGCCAGGAATTAGGCATGTCCCCAAGGAAAAAGCTGTGGAGGCAGGCATTTTGTGGTACTTTTGCGCTCTTCTTGGGTAGTCCTTCGCAGCTGCTGTGTTCTTGGAACTCAGGGCTTTCTGGTTAATAGAACCCTTACCCTAGGCGTAACTCAAACCTTAACCCTAGGAAGGAAAATCAGCCTATGGTTCGGGATGGTCTCATGGAAATATCAGTGGTGGCAGCCAAGTTGTGTCACTTTTGCGCTCCCCTTGGGATGCCTTTCACAGCTGCAGTGTGCCTGGAGCCCAGGGCTTCCTGGTTTTAAAAGTCCTAGGCCTAAGCCTAACAGTAACCCTAGGAAGGTAAATCAGTCGCGTATTAGGGTTCTTCCTAAAGGAAAAGCCGTGAAAGCAGCCATGTTGTGGCACTTTTGCACTCCCTTTGGGATGCCTTTGGCAGATGCAGTAAGCCTGGAACTCAGGGCTTCCTAGTTAAAAAAATCTTAGCCCTTGGCCGAACCCCAATCCTAAGACGAGAAAGGCAAATCAGCCAGGAATTAGGCATGTCCCCAAGGAAAAAGCTGTGGAGGCAGGCATGTTGTGGTACTTTTGCGCTCTTCTTGGGAAGTCCTTCGCAGCTGCTGTGTTCTTGGAACTCAGGGCTTTCTGGTTAATAGAACCCTTACCCCAGGCGTAACTCAAACCTTAACCCTAGGAAGGAAAATCAGCCTATGGTTCGGGATGGTCTCATGAGAATAGCAGCAGAGGAAGCCAAGTTGTGTCACTTTTGCGCTCCCCTTGGGATGCCTTTCGCAGCTGCAGTGTGCCTGGAGCCCAGGGCTTCCTGGTTTTAAAAGTCCTAGGCCTAAGCCTAACAGTAACCCTAGGAAGGTAAATCAGCCGCGTATTAGGGTTCTTCCTAAGGGAAAAGCCGTGAAAGCAGCCATGTTGTGGCACTTCTGCACTCCCTTTGGGATGCCTTTGGCAGATGCAGTAAGCCTGGAACTCAGGGCTTCCTAGTTAAAAAAATCCTAGCCCTAGGCCGAACCCCAACCCTAAGACGAGAAAGGCAAATCAGCCAGGAATTAGGCATGTCCCCAAGGAAAAAGCTGTGGAGGCAGGCATGTTGTGGTACTTTTGCGCTCTTCTTGGGAAGTCCTTCGCAGCTGCTGTGTTCTTGGAACTCAGGGCTTTCTGGTTAATAGAACCCTTACCCTAGGCGAAAGTCAAACCTTAACCCTAGGAAGGAAAATCAGCCTATGGTTCGGGATGGTCTCATGGAAATATCAGTGGTGGCAGCCAAGTTGTGTCACTTTTGCGCTCCCCTTGGGATGCCTTTCGCAGCTGCAGTGTGCCTGGAGCTAAGGGCTTCCTGGTTTTAAAAGTCCTAGGCCTAAGCCTAACAGTAACCCTAGGAAGGTAAATCTGCCGGGTATTAGGGTTCTTCCTAAGGGAAAAGCCGTGAAAGCAGCCATGTTGTGGCACTTCTGCACTCCCTTTGGGATGCCTTTGGCAGATGCAGTAAGCCTGGAACTCAGGGCTTGCGAGTTAAAAAAATCCTAGCCCTAGGCCGAACCCCAACCCTAAGACGAGAAAGGAAAATCAGCCAGGAATTAGGCATGTCCCCAAGGAAAAAGCTGTGGAGGCAGGCATGTTGTGGTACTTTTGCGCTCTTCTTGGCTAGTCCTTCGCAGCTGCTGTGTTCTTGGAACTCAGGGCTTTCTGGTTAATGGAACCCTTACCCTAGGCGTAACTCAAACCTTAACCCTAGGAAGGAAAATCAGCCTATGGTTCGGGATGGTCTCATGGAAATATCAGTGGTGGCAGCCAAGTTGTGTCACTTTTGCGCTCCCCTTGGGATGCCTTTCGCAGCTGCAGTGTGCCTGGAGCCCAGGGCTTCCTGGTTTTAAAAGTCCTAGGCCTAAGCCTAACAGTAACCCTAGGAAGGTAAATCAGCCGCGTATTAGGGTTCTTCCTAAGGGAAAAGCCATGAAAGCAGCCATGTTGTGGCACTTTTGCACTCCCTTTGGGATGCCTTTGGCAGATGAACTAAGCCTGGAACTCAGGGCTTCCTAGTTAAAAATATCCTAGCCCTAGGCCGAACCCCAACCCTAAGACGAGAAAGGCAAATCAGCCAGGAATTAGGCATGTCCCCAAGGAAAAAGCTGTGGAGGCAGGCACGTTGTGTAATTTTTGCGCTCTTCTTGGCTAGTCCTTCGCAGATGCTGTGTTCTTGGAACTCAGGGCTTTCTGGTTAATAGAACTCTTACCCTAGGCGTAACTCAAACCTTAACCCTAGGAAGGAAAATCAGCCTATGGTTCAGGATGATCTCATGAGAATAGCAGCAGACGCAGCCAAGTTGTGTCACTTCTGCGGCCCTCTTGGGATGCCTTTCGCAGCTGCATGTGCCTGGAGCCCAGGGCTTCCTGGTTTTAAAAGTCCTAGGCCTAAACCTAAGAGTAACCCTAGGAAGGTAAATCAGCCGCGTATTAGGGTTCTTCCTAAGGGAAAAGCCGTGAAAGCAGCCATGTTGTGGCACTTCTGCACTCCCTTTGGGATGCTTTTGGCAGATGAAGTAAGCCTGGAACTCAGGGCTTCCTAGTTAAAAAAATCCTAGCCCTAGGCCGAACCCCAACCCTAAGACGAGAAAGGCAAATCAGCCAGGAATTAGGCATGTCCCCAAGGAAAAGGCTGTGGAGGCAGGCATGTTGTGGTACTTTTGCGCTCTTCTTGGCTAGTCCTTCGCAGCTGCTGTGTTCTTGGAACTCAGGGCTTTCTGGTTAATAGAACCCTTACCGTAGGCGTAACTCAAACCTTAACCCTAGGAAGGAAAATCAGCCTATGGTTCGGGATGGTCTCATGGAAATATCAGTGGTGGCAGCCAAGTTGTGTCACTTTTGCGCTCCCCTTGGGATGCCTTGAACAGCTGCAGTGTGCCTGGGGCCCAGGGCTTCCTGGTTTTAAAAGTCCTAGGCCTAAGCCTAACAGTAACCCTAGGAAGTTAAATCAGCCGCGTATTAGGGTTCTTCCTAAGGGAAAAGCCATGAAAGCAGCCATGTTGTGGCACTTCTGCACTCCCTTTGGGATGCCTTTGGCAGATGCAGTAAGCCTGGAACTCAGGGCTTCCTAGTTAAAAAAATCCTAGCCCTAGGCCGAACCCCAACCCTAAGACGAGAAAGGCAAATCAGCCAGGAATTAGGCATGTCCCCAAGGAAAAAGCTGTGGAGGCAGGCATGTTGTGGTACTTTTGCGCTCTTCTTGGGAAGTCCTTCGCAGCTGCTGTGTTCTTGGAACTCAGGGCTTTCTGGTTAATAGAACCCTTACCCTAGGCGTAACTCAAACCTTAACCCTAGGAAGGAAAATCAGCCTATGGTTCGGGATGGTCTCATGGAAATATCAGTGGTGGCAGCCAAGTTGTGTCACTTTTGCGCTCCCCTTGAGATGCCTTTCGCAGCTGCAGTGTGCCTGGAGCCCAGTGCTTCCTGGTTTTAAAAGTCCTAGGCCTAAGCCTAACAGTAACCCTAGGAAGGTAAATCTGCCGGGTATTAGGGTTCTTCCTAAGGGAAAAGCTGTGAAAGCAGCCATGTTGTGGCACTTTTGCACTCCCTTTGGGATGCCTTTGGCAGATGCAGTAAGCCTGGAACTCAGGGCTTCCTGGTTAAAAAACTCCAAGCCCTAGGCTGAAGCCTAACCCTAACCCTAGGCAGATAAAACAGCCTAGGTATAGGGATGGTGCCAAGGAAAAAGCTGTGAAAGCTGCCATGTTGTTGCACTTTTGTACTCCCCTTGGGATGCCTTGAACAGCTGCAGTGTGCCTGGAGCTAAGGGCTTCCTAGTTTTAAAAATCCTAGCCCTAGGCCTAAGCCTAACAGTAACCAAGGGAAGGGAAATCAGCCTGGTGTTAAGCTTCTTGCCAAGGAAAAAGCCGTGAAAGCAACCATGTTGTGGCACTTTTGCACTCCCTTTTGGATGCCTTTCACAGCTCCAGTAAGCCTGGAACTCAGGGCTTCCTAGTTAAAAAAATCCTAGCCCTAGGCCGAACCCCAACCCTAAGACGAGAAAGGCAAATCAGCCAGGAATTAGGCATGTCCCCAAGGAAAAAGCTTTGGAGGCAGGCATGTTGTGGTACTTTTGCGCTCTTCTTGGGTAGTCCTTCGCAGCTGCTGTGTTCTTGGAACTCAGGGCTTTCTGGTTAATAGAACCCTTACCCTAGGCGAAAGTCAAACCTTAACCCTAGGAAGGAAAATCACCCTATGGTTCGGGATGGTCTCATGGAAATATCAGTGGTGGCAGCCATGTTGTGGCACTTTTGCACTCCCTTTGGGATGCCTTTGGCAGATGAAGTAAGCCTGGAACTCAGGGCTTCCTAGTTAAAAATATCCTAGCCCTAGGCCGAACCCCAACCCTAAGACGAGAAAGGCAAATCAGCCAGGAATTAGGCATGTCCCCAAGGAAAAAGCTGTGGAGGCAGGCACGTTGTGTAATTTTTGCGCTCCTCTTGGGTAGTCCTTCGCAGCTGCTGTGTTCTTGGAACTCAGGTCTTTCTGGTTAATAGAACTCTTACCCTAGGCGTAACTCAAACCTTAACCCTAGGAAGGAAAATCAGCCTATGGTTCAGGATGATCTCATGAGAATAGCAGCAGAGGCAGCCAAGTTGTGTCACTTCTGCGGCCCTCTTGGGATGCCTTTCGCAGCTGCATGTGCCTGGAGCCCAGGGCTTCCTGGTTTTAAAAGTCCTAGGCCTAAGCCTAAGAGTAACCCTAGGAAGGTAAATCAGCCGGGTATTAGGGTTCTTCCTAAGGGAAAAGCCGTGAAAGCAGCCATGTTGTGGCACTTCTGCACTCCCTTTGGGATGCTTTTGGCAGATGAAGTAAGCCTGGAACTCAGGGCTTCCTAGTTAAAAAAATCCTAGCCCTAGGCCGAACCCCAACCCTAAGACGAGAAAGGCAAATCAGCCAGGAATTAGGCATGTCCCCAAGGAAAAAGCTGTGGAGGCAGGCATGTTGTGGTACTTTTGCGCTCTTCTTGGCTAGTCCTTCGCAGCTGCTGTGTTCTTGGAACTCAGGGCTTTCTGGTTAATAGAACCCTTACCGTAGGCGTAACTCAAACCTTAACCCTAGGAAGGAAAATCAGGCTATGGTTCGGGATGGTCTCATGGAAATATCAGTGGTGGCAGCCAACTTGTGTCACTTTTGCGCTCCCCTTGGGATGCCTTTCGCAGCTGCAGTGTGCCTGGAGCCCAGGGCTTCCTGGTTTTAAAAGTCCTAGGCCTAAGCCTAACAGTAACCCTAGGAAGGTAAATCTGCCGGGTATTAGGGTTCTTCCTAAGGGAAAAGCTGTGAAAGCAGCCATGTTGTGGCACTTTTGCACTCCCTTTGGGATGCCTTTGGCAGATGCAGTAAGCCTGGAACTCAGGGCTTCCTGGTTAAAAAACTCCAAGCCCTAGACTGAAGCCTAACCCTAACCCTAGGCAGATAAAACAGCCTAGGTATAGGGATGGTGCCAAGGAAAAAGCTGTGAAAGCTGCCATGTTGTTGCACTTTTGTACTCCCCTTGGGATGCCTTGAACAGCTGCAGTGTGCCTGGAGCTAAGGGCTTCCTAGTTTTAAAAATCCTAGCCCTAGGCCTAAGCCTAACAGTAACCAAGGGAAGGGAAATCAGCCTGGTGTTAAGCTTCTTGCCAAGGAAAAAGCCGTGAAAGCAACCATGTTGTGGCACTTTTGCACTCCCTTTTGGATGCCTTTCACAGCTCCAGTAAGCCTGGAACTCAGGGCTTCCTAGTTAAAAAAATCCTAGCCCTAGGCCGAACCCCAACCCTAAGACGAGAAAGGCAAATCAGCCAGGAATTAGGCATGTCCCCAAGGAAAAAGCTGTGGAGGCAGGCATGTTGTGGTACTTTTGCGCTCTTCTTGGCTAGTCCTTCGCAGCTGCTGTGTTCTTGGAACTCAGGGCTTTCTGGTTAATAGAACCCTTACCCTAGGCGAAAGTCAAACCTTAACCCTAGGAAGGAAAATCAGCCTATGGTTTGGGATGATCTCATGAGAATAGAAGCAGAGGCAGCCAAGTTGTGTCGCTTCTGCGGCCCTCTTGGGATGCCTTTCGCAGCTGCATGTGCCTGGAGCCCAGGGCTTCCTGGTTTTAAAAGTCCTAGGCCTAAGCCTAACAGTAACCCTAGGAAGGTAAATCAGCCGCGTATTAGGGTTCTTCCTAAGGGAAAAGCCGTGAAAGCAGCCATGTTGTGGGACTTCTGAACTCCCTTTGGGATGCTTTTTGCAGATGAAGTAAGCCTGGAACTCAGGGCTTCCTAGTTAAAAAACTCCAAGCCCTAGGCCGAACCCCAACCCTAAGACGAGAAAGGCAAATCAGCCAGGAATTAGGCATGTCCCCAAGGAAAAAGCTGTGGAGGCAGGCATTTTGTGGTACTTTTGCGCTCTTCTTGGGTAGTCCTTCGCAGCTGCTGTGTTCTTGGAACTCAGGGCTTTCTGGTTAATAGAACCCTTACCCTAGGCGTAACTCAAACCTTAACCCTAGGAAGGAAAATCAGCCTATGGTTCGGGATGGTCTCATGGAAATATCAGTGGTGGCAGCCAAGTTGTGTCACTTTTGCGCTCCCCTTGGGATGCCTTTCGCAGCTGCAGTGTGCCTGGAGCCCAGGGCTTCCTGGTTTTAAAAGTCCTAGGCCTAAGCCTAACAGTAACCCTAGGAAGGTAAATCAGCCGCGTATTAGGGTTCTTCCTAAAGGAAAAGCCGTGAAAGCAGCCATGTTGTGGCACTTTTGCACTCCCTTTGGGATGCCTTTGGCAGATGCAGTAAGCCTGGAACTCAGGGCTTCCTAGTTAAAAAAATCTTAGCCCTTGGCCGAACCCCAATCCTAAGACGAGAAAGGCAAATCAGCCAGGAATTAGGCATGTCCCCAAGGAAAAAGCTGTGGAGGCAGGCATGTTGTGGTACTTTTGCGCTCTTCTTGGCTAGTCCTTCGCAGCTGCTGTGTTCTTGGAACTCAGGGCTTTCTGGTTAATAGAACCCTTACCCTAGGCGTAACTCAAACCTTAACCCTAGGAAGGAAAATCAGCCTATGGTTCGGGATGGTCTCATGAGAATATCAGTGGTGGCAGCCAAGTTGTGTCACTTTTGCGCTCCCCTTGGGATGCCTTTCGCAGCTGCAGTGTGCCTGGAGCCCAGGGCTTCCTGGTTTTAAAAGTCCTAGGCCTAAGCCTAACAGTAACCCTAGGAAGTTAAATCAGCCGCGTATTAGGGTTCTTCCTAAGGGAAAAGCCATGAAAGCAACCATGTTGTGGCACTTCTGCACTCCCTTTGGGATGCCTTTGGCAGATGCAGTAAGCCTGGAACTCAGGGCTTCCTAGTTAAAAAAATCCTAGCCCTAGGCCGAACCCCAACCCTAAGACGAGAAAGGCAAATCAGCCAGGAATTAGGCATGTCCCCAAGGAAAAAGCTGTGGAGGCAGGCATGTTGTGGTACTTTTGCGCTCTTCTTGGGAAGTCCTTCGCAGCTGCTGTGTTCTTGGAACTCAGGGCTTTCTGGTTAATAGAACCCTTACCCTAGGCGTAACTCAAACCTTAACCCTAGGAAGGAAAATCAGCCTATGGTTCGGGATGGTCTCATGGAAATATCAGTGGTGGCAGCCAAGTTGTGTCACTTTTGCGCTCCCCTTGGGATGCCTTTCGCAGCTGCAGTGTGCCTGGAGTCCAGGGCTTCCTGGTTTTAAAAGTCCTAGGCCTAAGCCTAACAGTAACCCTAGGAAGGTAAATCTGCCGGGTATTAGGGTTCTTCCTAAGGGAAAAGCTGTGAAAGCAGCCATGTTGTGGCACTTTTGCACTCCCTTTGGGATGCCTTTGGCAGATGCAGTAAGCCTGGAACTCAGGGCTTCCTGGTTAAAAAACTCCAAGCCCTAGGCTGAAGCCTAACCCTAACCCTAGGCAGATAAAACAGCCTAGGTATAGGGATGGTGCCAAGGAAAAAGCTGTGAAAGCTGCCATGTTGTTGCACTTTTGTACTCCCCTTGGGATGCCTTGAACAGCTGCAGTGTGCCTGGAGCTAAGGGCTTCCTAGTTTTAAAAATCCTAGCCCTAGGCCTAAGCCTAACAGTAACCAAGGGAAGGGAAATCAGCCTGGTGTTAAGCTTCTTGCCAAGGAAAAAGCCGTGAAAGCAACCATGTTGTGGCACTTTTGCACTCCCTTTTGGATGCCTTTCACAGCTCCAGTAAGCCTGGAACTCAGGGCTTCCTAGTTAAAAAAATCCTAGCCCTAGGCCGAACCCCAACCCTAAGACGAGAAAGGCAAATCAGCCAGGAATTAGGCATGTCCCCAAGGAAAAAGCTGTGGAGGCAGGCATGTTGTGGTACTTTTGCGCTCTTCTTGGCTAGTCCTTCGCAGCTGCTGTGTTCTTGGAACTCAGGGCTTTCTGGTTAATAGAACCCTTTCCCTAGGCGTAACTCAAACCTTAACCCTAGGAAGGAAAATCAGCCTATGGTTCGGGATGGTCTCATGGAAATATCAGTGGTGGCAGCCAAGTTGTGTCACTTTTGCGCTCCCCTTGGGATGCCTTTCGCAGCTGCATGTGCCTGGAGCCCAGGGCTTCCTGGTTTTAAAAGTCCTAGGCCTAAGCCTAACAGTAACCCTAGGAAGGTAAATCAGCCGCGTATTAGGGTTCTTCCTAAGGGAAAAGCCGTGAAAGCAGCCATGTTGTGGCACTTCTGCACTCCCTTTGGGATGCTTTTTGCAGATGAAGTAAGCCTGGAACTCAGGGCTTCCTAGTTAAAAAAATCTTAGCCTTTGGCCGAACCCCAACCCTAAGACGAGAAAGGCAAATCAGCCAGGAATTAGGCATGTCCCCAAGGAAAAAGCTGTGGAGGCAGGCATGTTGTGGTACTTTTGCGCTCTTCTTGGCTAGTCCTTCGCAGCTGCTGTGTTCTTGGAACTCAGGGCTTTCTGGTTAATAGAACCCTTACCCTAGGCGTAACTCAAACCTTAACCCTAGGAAGGAAAATCAGCCTATGGTTCGGGATGGTCTCATGGAAATATCAGTGGTGGCAGCCAAGTTGTGTCACTTTTGCGCTCGCCTTGGGATGCCTTTCGCAGCTGCAGTGTGCCTGGAGCCCAGGGCTTCCTGGTTTTAAAAGTCCTAGGCCTAAGCCTAACAGTAACCCTAGGAAGGTAAATCAGCCGCGTATTAGGGTTCTTCCTAAGGGAAAAGCCATGAAAGCAGCCATGTTGTGGCACTTTTGCACTCCCTTTGGGATGCCTTTGGCAGATGAAGTGTGCCTGGAACTCAGGGCTTCCTAGTTAAAAATATCCTAGCCCAAGGCCGAACCCCAACCCTAAGACGAGAAAGGCAAATCAGCCAGGAATTAGGCATGTCCCCAAGGAAAAAGCTGTGGAGGCAGGCACGTTGTGGTACTTTTGCGCTCTTCTTGGCTAGTCCTTCGCAGATGCTGTGTTCTTGGAACTCAGGTCTTTCTGGTCTATAGAACTCTTACCCTAGGCGTAACTCAAACCTTAACCCTAGGAAGGAAAATCAGCCTATGGTTTGGGATGATCTCATGAGAATAGAAGCAGAGGCAGCCAAGTTGTGTCGCTTCTGCGGCCCTCTTGGGATGCCTTTCGCAGCTGCATGTGCCTGGAGCCCAGGGCTTCCTGGTTTTAAAAGTCCTAGGCCTAAGCCTAACAGTAACCCTAGGAAGGTAAATCAGCCGCGTATTAGGGTTCTTCCTAAGGGAAAAGCCGTGAAAGCAGCCATGTTGTGGGACTTCTGAACTCCCTTTGGGATGCTTTTTGCAGATGAAGTAAGCCTGGAACTCAGGGCTTCCTAGTTAAAAAACTCCAAGCCCTAGGCCGAACCCCAACCCTAAGACGAGAAAGGCAAATCAGCCAGGAATTAGGCATGTCCCCAAGGAAAAAGCTGTGGAGGCAGGCATTTTGTGGTACTTTTGCGCTCTTCTTGGGTAGTCCTTCGCAGCTGCTGTGTTCTTGGAACTCAGGGCTTTCTGGTTAATAGAACCCTTACCCTAGGCGTAACTCAAACCTTAACCCTAGGAAGGAAAATCAGCCTATGGTTCGGGATGGTCTCATGGAAATATCAGTGGTGGCAGCCAAGTTGTGTCACTTTTGCGCTCCCCTTGGGATGCCTTTCGCAGCTGCAGTGTGCCTGGAGCCCAGGGCTTCCTGGTTTTAAAAGTCCTAGGCCTAAGCCTAACAGTAACCCTAGGAAGGTAAATCAGCCGCGTATTAGGGTTCTTCCTAAAGGAAAAGCCGTGAAAGCAGCCATGTTGTGGCACTTTTGCACTCCCTTTGGGATGCCTTTGGCAGATGCAGTAAGCCTGGAACTCAGGGCTTCCTAGTTAAAAAAATCTTAGCCCTTGGCCGAACCCCAATCCTAAGACGAGAAAGGCAAATCAGCCAGGAATTAGGCATGTCCCCAAGGAAAAAGCTGTGGAGGCAGGCATGTTGTGGTACTTTTGCGCTCTTCTTGGCTAGTCCTTCGCAGCTGCTGTGTTCTTGGAACTCAGGGCTTTCTGGTTAATAGAACCCTTACCCTAGGCGTAACTCAAACCTTAACCCTAGGAAGGAAAATCAGCCTATGGTTCGGGATGGTCTCATGAGAATATCAGTGGTGGCAGCCAAGTTGTGTCACTTTTGCGCTCCCCTTGGGATGCCTTTCGCAGCTGCAGTGTGCCTGGAGCCCAGGGCTTCCTGGTTTTAAAAGTCCTAGGCCTAAGCCTAACAGTAACCCTAGGAAGTTAAATCAGCCGCGTATTAGGGTTCTTCCTAAGGGAAAAGCCATGAAAGCAACCATGTTGTGGCACTTCTGCACTCCCTTTGGGATGCCTTTGGCAGATGCAGTAAGCCTGGAACTCAGGGCTTCCTAGTTAAAAAAATCCTAGCCCTAGGCCGAACCCCAACCCTAAGACGAGAAAGGCAAATCAGCCAGGAATTAGGCATGTCCCCAAGGAAAAAGCTGTGGAGGCAGGCATGTTGTGGTACTTTTGCGCTCTTCTTGGGAAGTCCTTCGCAGCTGCTGTGTTCTTGGAACTCAGGGCTTTCTGGTTAATAGAACCCTTACCCTAGGCGTAACTCAAACCTTAACCCTAGGAAGGAAAATCAGCCTATGGTTCGGGATGGTCTCATGGAAATATCAGTGGTGGCAGCCAAGTTGTGTCACTTTTGCGCTCCCCTTGGGATGCCTTTCGCAGCTGCAGTGTGCCTGGAGTCCAGGGCTTCCTGGTTTTAAAAGTCCTAGGCCTAAGCCTAACAGTAACCCTAGGAAGGTAAATCTGCCGGGTATTAGGGTTCTTCCTAAGGGAAAAGCTGTGAAAGCAGCCATGTTGTGGCACTTTTGCACTCCCTTTGGGATGCCTTTGGCAGATGCAGTAAGCCTGGAACTCAGGGCTTCCTGGTTAAAAAACTCCAAGCCCTAAGCTGAAGCCTAACCCTAACCCTAGGCAGATAAAACAGCCTAGGTATAGGGATGGTGCCAAGGAAAAAGCTGTGAAAGCTGCCATGTTGTTGCACTTTTGTACTCCCCTTGGGATGCCTTGAACAGCTGCAGTGTGCCTGGAGCTAAGGGCTTCCTAGTTTTAAAAATCCTAGCCCTAGGCCTAAGCCTAACAGTAACCAAGGGAAGGGAAATCAGCCTGGTGTTAAGCTTCTTGCCAAGGAAAAAGCCGTGAAAGCAACCATGTTGTGGCACTTTTGCACTCCCTTTTGGATGCCTTTCACAGCTCCAGTAAGCCTGGAACTCAGGGCTTCCTAGTTAAAAAAATCCTAGCCCTAGGCCGAACCCCAACCCTAAGACGAGAAAGGCAAATCAGCCAGGAATTAGGCATGTCCCCAAGGAAAAAGCTGTGGAGGCAGGCATGTTGTGGTACTTTTGCGCTCTTCTTGGCTAGTCCTTCGCAGCTGCTGTGTTCTTGGAACTCAGGGCTTTCTGGTTAATAGAACCCTTTCCCTAGGCGTAACTCAAACCTTAACCCTAGGAAGGAAAATCAGCCTATGGTTCGGGATGGTCTCATGGAAATATCAGTGGTGGCAGCCAAGTTGTGTCACTTTTGCGCTCCCCTTGGGATGCCTTTCGCAGCTGCATGTGCCTGGAGCCCAGGGCTTCCTGGTTTTAAAAGTCCTAGGCCTAAGCCTAACAGTAACCCTAGGAAGGTAAATCAGCCGCGTATTAGGGTTCTTCCTAAGGGAAAAGCCGTGAAAGCAGCCATGTTGTGGCACTTCTGCACTCCCTTTGGGATGCTTTTTGCAGATTAAGTAAGCCTGGAACTCAGGGCTTCCTAGTTAAAAAAATCTTAGCCTTTGGCCGAACCCCAACCCTAAGACGAGAAAGGCAAATCAGCCAGGAATTAGGCATGTCCCCAAGGAAAAAGCTGTGGAGGCAGGCATGTTGTGGTACTTTTGCGCTCTTCTTGGCTAGTCCTTCGCAGCTGCTGTGTTCTTGGAACTCAGGGCTTTCTGGTTAATAGAACCCTTACCCTAGGCGTAACTCAAACCTTAACCCTAGGAAGGAAAATCAGCCTATGGTTCGGGATGGTCTCATGGAAATATCAGTGGTGGCAGCCAAGTTGTGTCACTTTTGCGCTCGCCTTGGGATGCCTTCCGCAGCTGCAGTGTGCCTGGAGCCCAGGGCTTCCTGGTTTTAAAAGTCCTAGGCCTAAGCCTAACAGTAACCCTAGGAAGGTAAATCAGCCGCGTATTAGGGTTCTTCCTAAGGGAAAAGCCATGAAAGCAGCCATGTTGTGGCACTTTTGCACTCCCTTTGGGATGCCTTTGGCAGATGAAGTGTGCCTGGAACTCAGGGCTTCCTAGTTAAAAATATCCTAGCCCAAGGCCGAACCCCAACCCTAAGACGAGAAAGGCAAATCAGCCAGGAATTAGGCATGTCCCCAAGGAAAAAGCTGTGGAGGCAGGCACGTTGTGGTACTTTTGCGCTCTTCTTGGCTAGTCCTTCGCAGATGCTGTGTTCTTGGAACTCAGGTCTTTCTGGTCTATAGAACTCTTACCCTAGGCGTAACTCAAACCTTAACCCTAGGAAGGAAAATCAGCCTATGGTTTGGGATGATCTCATGAGAATAGAAGCAGAGGCAGCCAAGTTGTGTCGCTTCTGCGGCCCTCTTGGGATACCTTTCGCAGCTGCATGTGCCTGGAGCCCAGGGCTTCCTGGTTTTAAAAGTCCTAGGCCTAAGCCTAACAGTAACCCTAGGAAGGTAAATCAGCCGCGTATTAGGGTTCTTCCTAAGGGAAAAGCCGTGAAAGCAGCCATGTTGTGGGACTTCTGCACTCCCTTTGGGATGCTTTTTGCAGATGAAGTAAGCCTGGAACTCAGGGCTTCCTAGTTAAAAAACTCCAAGCCCTAGGCCGAACCCCAACCCTAAGACGAGAAAGGCAAATCAGCCAGGAATTAGGCATGTCCCCAAGGAAAAAGCTGTGGAGGCAGGCACGTTGTGGTACTTTTGCGCTCTTCTTGGCTAGTCCTTCGCAGATGCTGTGTTCTTGGAACTCAGGTCTTTCTGGTTAATAGAACTCTTACCCTAGGCGTAACTCAAACCTTAACCCTAGGAAGTAAAATCAGCCTATGGTTTGGGATGATCTCATGAGAATAGAAGCAGAGGCAGCCAAGTTGTGTCGCTTCTGCGGCCCTCTTGGGATGCCTTTCGCAGCTGCATGTGCCTGGAGCCCAGGGCTTCCTGGTTTTAAAAGTCCTAGGCCTAAGCCTAAGAGTAACCCTAGGAAGGTAAATCAGCCGCGTATTAGGGTTCTTCCTAAGGGAAAAGCTGTGAAAGCAGACATGTTGTGGCACTTTTGCACTCCCTTTGGGATGCCTTTGGCAGATGCAGTAAGTCTGGAACTCAGGGCTTCCTGGTTAAAAAACTCCAAGCCCTAGGCTGAAGCCTAACCCTAACCCTAGGCAGATAAAACAGCCTAGGTATAGGGATGGTGCCAAGGAAAAAGCTGTGAAAGCTGCCATGTTGTTGCACTTTTGTACTCCCCTTGGGATGCCTTGAACAGCTGCAGTGTGCCTGGAGCTAAGGGCTTCCTAGTTTTAAAAATCCTAGCCCTAGGCCTAAGCCTAACAGTAACCAAGGGAAGGGAAATCAGCCTGGTGTTAAGCTTCTTGACAAGGAAAAAGCCGTGAAAGCAACCATGTTGTGGCACTTTTGCACTCCCTTTTGGATGCCTTTCACAGCTCCAGTAAGCCTGGAACTCAGGGCTTCCTAGTTAAAAAAATCCTAGCCCTAGGCCGAACCCCAACCCTAAGACGAGAAAGGCAAATCAGCCAGGAATTAGGCATGTCCCCAAGGAAAAAGCTGTGGAGGCAGGCATGTTGTGGTACTTTTGCGCTCTTCTTGGCTAGTCCTTCGCAGCTGCTGTGTTCTTGGAACTCAGGGCTTTCTGGTTAATAGAACCCTTACCCTAGGCGAAAGTCAAACCTTAACCCTAGGAAGGAAAATCAGCCTATGGTTCGGGATGGTCTCATGGAAATATCAGTGGTGGCAGCCAAGTTGTGTCACTTTTGCGCTCCCCTTGGGATGCCTTTCGCAGCTGCAGTGTGCCTGGAGCCCAGGGCTTCCTGGTTTTAAAAGTCCTAGGCCTAAGCCTAACAGTAACCCTAGGAAGGTAAATCAGCCGCGTAATAGGGTTCTTCCAAAGGGAAAAGCCGTGAAAGCAGCCATGTTGTGGCACTTTTGCACTCCCTTTGGGATGCCTTTGGCAGATGAAGTAAGCCTGGAACTCAGGGCTTCCTAGTTAAAAATATCCTAGCCCTAGGCCGAACCCCAACCCTAAGACGAGAAAGGCAAATCAGCCAGGAATTAGGCATGTCCCCAAGGAAAAAGCTGTGGAGGCAGGCACGTTGTGTAATTTTTGCGCTCTTCTTGGGTAGTCCTTCGCAGCTGCTGTGTTCTTGGAACTCAGGTCTTTCTGGTTAATAGAACTCTTACCCTAGGCGTAACTCAAACCTTAACCCTAGGAAGGAAAATCAGCCTATGGTTCAGGATGATCTCATGAGAATAGCAGCAGAGGCAGCCAAGTTGTGTCACTTCTGCGGCCCTCTTGGGATGCCTTTCGCAGCTGCATGTGCCTGGAGCCCAGGGCTTCCTGGTTTTAAAAGTCCTAGGTCTAAGCCTAACAGTAACCCTAGGAAGGTAAATCAGCCGCGTATTAGGGTTCTTCCTAAGGGAAAAGCCGTGAAAGCAGCCATGTTGTGGCACTTCTGCACTCCCTTTGGGATGCTTTTTGCAGATGAAGTAATCCTGGAACTCAGGGCTTCCTAGTTAAAAAAATCCTAGCCCTAGGCCGAACCCCAACCCTAAGACGAGAAAGGCAAATCAGCCAGGAATTAGGCATGTCCCCAAGGAAAAAGCTGTGGAGGCAGGCATGTTGTGGTACTTTTCCGCTCTTCTTGGCTAGTCCTTCGCAGCTGCTGTGTTCTTGGAACTCAGGGCTTTCTGGTTAATAGAACCCTTACCGTAGGCGTAACTCAAACCTTAACCCTAGGAAGGAAAATCAGCCTATGGTTCGGGATGGTCTCATGGAAATATCAGTGGTGGCAGCCAAGTTGTGTCACTTTTGCGCTCCCCTTGGGATGCCTTTAGCAGCTGCAGTGTGCCTGGAGCCCAGGGCTTCCTGGTTTTAAAAGTCCTAGGCCTAAGCCTAACAGTAACCCTAGGAAGGTAAATCTGCCGGGTATTAGGGTTCTTCCTAAGGGAAAAGCCGTGAAAGCAGCCATGTTGTGGCACTTCTGAACTCCCTTTGGGATGCCTTTGGCAGATGCAGTAAGCCTGGAACTCAGGGCTTCCGAGTTAAAAAAATCCTAGCCCTAGGCCGAACCCCAACCCTAAGACGAGAAAGGCAAATCAGCCAGGAATTAGGCATGTCCCCAAGGAAAAAGCTGTGGAGGCAGGCATGTTGTGGTACTTTTGCTCTCTTCTTGGCTAGTCCTTCGCAGCTGCTGTGTTCTTGGAACTCAGGGCTTTCTGGTTAATAGAACCCTTACCCCAGGCGTAACTCAAACCTTAACCCTAGGAAGGAAAATCAGCCTATGGTTCGGGATGGTCTCATGGAAATATCAGTGGTGGCAGCCAAGTTGTGTCACTTTTGCGCTCCCCTTGGGATGCCTTTCGCAGCTGCAGTGTGCCTGGAGCCCAGGGCTTCCTGGTTTTAAAAGTCCTAGGCCTAAGCCTAACAGTAACCCTAGGAAGGTAAATCTGCCGGGTATTAGGGTTCTTCCTAAGGGAAAAGCTGTGAAAGCAGACATGTTGTGGCACTTTTGCACTCCCTTTGGGATGCCTTTGGCAGATGCAGTAAGCCTGGAACTCAGGGCTTCCTGGTTAAAAAACTCCAAGCCCTAGGCTGAAGCCTAACCCTAACCCTAGGCAGATAAAACAGCCTAGGTATAGGGATGGTGCCAAGGAAAAAGCTGTGAAAGCTGCCATGTTGTTGCACTTTTGTACTCCCCTTGGGATGCCTTGAACAGCTGCAGTGTGCCTGGAGCTAAGGGCTTCCTAGTTTTAAAAATCCTAGACCTAGGCCTAAGCCTAACAGTAACCAAGGGAAGGGAAATCAGCCTGGTGTTAAGCTTATTGCCAAGGAAAAAGCCGTGAAAGCAGCCATGTTGTGGCACTTTTGCACTCCCTTTGGGATGCCTTTGGCAGATGAAGTAAGCCTGGAACTCAGGGCTTCCTAGTTAAAAATATCCTAGCCCTAGGCCGAACCCCAACCCTAAGACGAGAAAGGCAAATCAGCCAGGAATTAGGCATGTCCCCAAGGAAAAAGCTGTGGAGGCAGGCACGTTGTGTAATTTTTGCGCTCTTCTTGGGTAGTCCTTCGCAGCTGCTGTGTTCTTGGAACTCAGGTCTTTCTGGTTAATAGAACTCTTACCCTAGGCGTAACTCAAACCTTAACCCTAGGAAGGAAAATCAGCCTATGGTTCAGGATGATCTCATGAGAATAGCAGCAGAGGCAGCCAAGTTGTGTCACTTCTGCGGCCCTCTTGGGATGCCTTTCGCAGCTGCATGTGCCTGGAGCCCAGGGCTTCCTGGTTTTAAAAGTCCTAGGTCTAAGCCTAACAGTAACCCTAGGAAGGTAAATCAGCCGCGTATTAGGGTTCTTCCTAAGGGAAAAGCCGTGAAAGCAGCCATGTTGTGGCACTTCTGCACTCCCTTTGGGATGCTTTTTGCAGATGAAGTAATCCTGGAACTCAGGGCTTCCTAGTTAAAAAAATCCTAGCCCTAGGCCGAACCCCAACCCTAAGACGAGAAAGGCAAATCAGCCAGGAATTAGGCATGTCCCCAAGGAAAAAGCTGTGGAGGCAGGCATGTTGTGGTACTTTTCCGCTCTTCTTGGCTAGTCCTTCGCAGCTGCTGTGTTCTTGGAACTCAGGGCTTTCTGGTTAATAGAACCCTTACCGTAGGCGTAACTCAAACCTTAACCCTAGGAAGGAAAATCAGCCTATGGTTCGGGATGGTCTCATGGAAATATCAGTGGTGGCAGCCAAGTTGTGTCACTTTTGCGCTCCCCTTGGGATGCCTTTAGCAGCTGCAGTGTGCCTGGAGCCCAGGGCTTCCTGGTTTTAAAAGTCCTAGGCCTAAGCCTAACAGTAACCCTAGGAAGGTAAATCTGCCGGGTATTAGGGTTCTTCCTAAGGGAAAAGCCGTGAAAGCAGCCATGTTGTGGCACTTCTGAACTCCCTTTGGGATGCCTTTGGCAGATGCAGTAAGCCTGGAACTCAGGGCTTCCGACTTAAAAAAATCCTAGCCCTAGGCCGAACCCCAACCCTAAGACGAGAAAGGCAAATCAGCCAGGAATTAGGCATGTCCCCAAGGAAAAAGCTGTGGAGGCAGGCATGTTGTGGTACTTTTGCGCTCTTCTTGGCTAGTCCTTCGCAGCTGCTGTGTTCTTGGAACTCAGGGCTTTCTGGTTAATAGAACCCTTACCCCAGGCGTAACTCAAACCTTAACCCTAGGAAGGAAAATCAGCCTATGGTTCGGGATGGTCTCATGGAAATATCAGTGGTGGCAGCCAAGTTGTGTCACTTTTGCGCTCCCCTTGGGATGCCTTTCGCAGCTGCAGTGTGCCTGGAGCCCAGGGCTTCCTGGTTTTAAAAGTCCTAGGCCTAAGCCTAACAGTAACCCTAGGAAGGTAAATCTGCCGGGTATTAGGGTTCTTCCTAAGGGAAAAGCTGTGAAAGCAGACATGTTGTGGCACTTTTGCACTCCCTTTGGGATGCCTTTGGCAGATGCAGTAAGCCTGGAACTCAGGGCTTCCTGGTTAAAAAACTCCAAGCCCTAGGCTGAAGCCTAACCCTAACCCTAGGCAGATAAAACAGCCTAGGTATAGGGATGGTGCCAAGGAAAAAGCTGTGAAAGCTGCCATGTTGTTGCACTTTTGTACTCCCCTTGGGATGCCTTGAACAGCTGCAGTGTGCCTGGAGCTAAGGGCTTCCTAGTTTTAAAAATCCTAGACCTAGGCCTAAGCCTAACAGTAACCAAGGGAAGGGAAATCAGCCTGGTGTTAAGCTTATTGCCAAGGAAAAAGCCGTGAAAGCAACCATGTTGTGGCACTTTTGCACTCCCTTTTGGATGCCTTTCACAGCTCCAGTAGGCCTGGAACTCAGGGCTTCCTAGTTAAAAAAATCCTAGCCCTAGGCCGAACCCCAACCCTAAGACGAGAAAGGCAAATCAGCCAGGAATTAGGCATGTCCCCAAGGAAAAAGCTGTGGAGGCAGGCATGTTGTGGTACTTTTGCGCTCTTCTTGGCTAGTCCTTCGCAGCTGCTGTGTTCTTGGAACTCAGGGCTTTCTGGTTAATAGAACCCTTTCCCTAGGCGTAACTCAAACCTTAACCCTAGGAAGGAAAATCAGCCTATGGTTCAGGATGGTCTCATGGAAATATCAGTGGTGTCAGCCAAGTTGTGTCACTTTTGCGCTCCCCTTGGGATGCCTTTCGCAGCTGCATGTGCCTGGAGCCCAGGGCTTCCTGGTTTTAAAAGTCCTAGGCCTAAGCCTAACAGTAACCCTAGGAAGGTAAATCAGCCGCGTATTAGGGTTCTTCCTAAGGGAAAAGCCGTGAAAGCAGCCATGTTGTGGCACTTCTGCACTCCCTTTGGGATGCTTTTTGCAGATGAAGTAAGCCTGGAACTCAGGGCTTCCTAGTTAAAAAAATCTTAGCCTTTGGCCGAACCCCAATCCTAAGACGAGAAAGGCAATTCAGCCAGGAATTAGGCATGTCCCCAAGGAAAAAGCTGTGGAGGCAGGCATGTTGTGGTACTTTTGCGCTCTTCTTGGGTAGTCCTTCGCAGATGCTGTGTTCTTGGAACTCAGGGCTTTCTGGTTAATAGAACCCTTACCCCAGGCGTAACTCAAACCTTAACCCTAGGAAGGAAAATCAGCCTATGGTTCGGGATGGTCTCATGAGAATAGCAGCAGAGGCAGCCAAGTTGTGTCACTTTTGCGCTCCCCTTGGGATGCCTTTCGCAGCTGCAGTGTGCCTGGAGCCCAGGGCTTCCTGGTTTTAAAAGTCTTAGGCCTAAGCCTAACAGTAACCCTAGGAAGGTAAATCAGCCGCGTATTAGGGTTCTTCCTAAGGGAAAAGCCGTGAAAGCAGCCATGTTGTGGCACTCCCTTTGGGATGCCTTTGGCAGATGCAGTAAGCCTGGAACTCAGGGCTTCCTAGTTAAAAATATCCTAGCCCTAGGCCGAACCCCAACCCTAAGACGAGAAAGGCAAATCAGCCAGGAATTAGGCATGTCCCCAAGGAAAAAGCTGTGGAGGCAGGCATGTTGTGGTACTTTTGCGCTCTTCTTGGGTAGTCCTTCGCAGCTGCTGTGTTCTTGGAACTCAGGGCTTTCTGGTTAATAGAACCCTTACCCTAGGCGTAACTCAAACCTTAACCCTAGGAAGGAAAATCAGCCTATGGTTCGGGATGGTCTCATGGAAATATCAGTGGTGGCAGCCAAGTTGTGTCACTTTTGCGCTCCCCTTGGGATGCCTTTCGCAGCTGCAGTGTGCCTGGAGCCCAGGGCTTCCTGGTTTTAAAAGTCCTAGGCCTAAGCCTAACAGTAACCCTAGGAAGGTAAATCAGCCGCGTATTAGGGTTCTTCCTAAGGGAAAAGCCATGAAAGCAGCCATGTTGTGGCACTTTTGCACTCCCTTTGGGATGCCTTTGGCAGATGAAGTAAGCCTGGAACTCAGGGATTCCTAGTTAAAAATATCCTAGCCCTAGGCCGAACCCCAACCCTAAGACGAGAAAGGCAAATCAGCCAGGAATTAGGCATGTCCCCAAGGAAAAAGCTGTGGAGGCAGGTACGTTGTGGTACTTTTGCGCTCTTCTTGGCTAGTCCTTCGCAGCTGCTGTGTTCTTGGAACTCAGGGCTTTCTGGTTAATAGAACCCTTACCCCAGGCGTAACTCAAACCTTAACCCTAGGAAGGAAAATCAGCCTATGGTTCGGGATGGTCTCATGGAAATATAAGTGGTGGCAGCCAACTTGTGTCTCTTTTGCGCTCCCCTTGGGATGCCTTTCGCAGCTGCAGTGTGCCTGGAGCCCAGGGCTTCCTGGTTTTAAAAGTCCTAGGCCTAAGCCTAACAGTAACCCTAGGAAGGTAAATCAGCCGCGTATTAGGGTTCTTCCTAAGGGAAAAGCCATGAAAGCAGCCATGTTGTGGCACTTCTGCACTCCCTTTGGGATGCCTTTGGCAGATGCAGTAAGCCTGGAACTCAGGGCTTCCTAGATAAAAAATCCTAGCCCTAGGCCGAACCCCAATCCTAAGACGAGAAAGGCAAATCAGCCAGGAATTAGGCATGTCCCCAAGGAAAAAGCTGTGGAGGCAGGCATGTTGTGGTACTTTTGCGCTCTTCTTGGGAAGTCCTTCGCAGCTGCTGTGTTCTTGGAACTCAGGGCTTTCTGGTTAATAGAACCCTTACCCTAGGCGTAACTCAAACCTTAACCCTAGGAAGGAATATCAGCCTATGGTTCGGGATGGTCTCATGGAAATATCAGTGGTGGCAGCCAAGTTGTGTCACTTTTGCGCTCCCCTTGGGATGCCTTTCGCAGCTGCAGTGTGCCTGGAGCCCAGGGCTTCCTGGTTTTAAAAGTCCTAGGCCTAAGCCTAACAGTAACCCTAGGAAGGTAAATCTGCCGGGTATTAGGGTTCTTCCTAAGGGAAAAGCTGTGAAAGCAGACATGTTGTGGCACTTTTGCACTCCCTTTGGGATGCCTTTGGCAGATGCAGTAAGTCTGGAACTCAGGGCTTCCTGGTTAAAAAACTCCAAGCCCTAGGCTGAAGCCTAACCCTAACCCTAGGCAGATAAAACAGCCTAGGTATAGGGATGGTGCCAAGGAAAAAGCTGTGAAAGCTGCCATGTTGTTGCACTTTTGTACTCCCCTTGGGATGCCTTTCGCAGCTGCAGTGTGCCTGGAGCTAAGGGCTTCCTAGTTTTAAAAATCCTAGCCCTAGGCCTAAGCCTAACAGTAACCAAGGGAAGGGAAATCAGCCTGGTGTTAAGCTTCTTGCCAAGGAAAAAGCCGTGAAAGCAACCATGTTGTGGCACTTTTGCACTCCCTTTTGGATGCCTTTCACAGCTCCAGTAAGCCTGGAATTCAGGGCTTCCTAGTTAAAAAAATCCTAGCCCTAGGCCGAACCCCAACCCTAAGACGAGAAAGGCAAATCAGCCAGGAATTAGGCATGTCCCCAAGGAAAAAGCTGTGGAGGCAGGCATGTTGTGGTACTTTTGCGCTCTTCTTGGCTAGTCCTTCGCAGCTGCTGTGTTCTTGGAACTCAGGGCTTTCTGGTTAATAGAACCCTTTCCCTAGGCGTAACTCAAACCTTAACCCTAGGAAGGAAAATCAGCCTATGGTTCGGGATGGTCTCATGGAAATATCAGTGGTGTCAGCCAAGTTGTGTCACTTTTGCGCTCCCCTTGGGATGCCTTTCGCAGCTGCATGTGCCTGGAGCCCAGGGCTTCCTGGTTTTAAAAGTCCTAGGCCTAAGCCTAACAGTAACCCTAGGAAGGTAAATCAGCCGCGTATTAGGGTTCTTCCTAAGGGAAAAGCCGTGAAAGCAGCCATGTTGTGGCACTTCTGCACTCCCTTTGGGATGCTTTTTGCAGATGAAGTAAGCCTGGAACTCAGGGCTTCCTAGTTAAAAAAATCTTAGCCTTTGGCCGAACCCCAATCCTAAGACGAGAAAGGAAAATCAGCCAGGAATTAGGCATGTCCCCAAGGAAAAAGCTGTGGAGGCAGGCATGTTGTGGTACTTTTGCGCTCTTCTTGGGTAGTCCTTCGCAGCTGCTGTGTTCTTGGAACTCAGGGCTTTCTGGTTAATAGAACTCTTACCCCAGGCGTAACTCAAACCTTAACCCTAGGAAGGAAAATCAGCCTATGGTTCGGGATGGTCTCATGAGAATAGCAGCAGAGGCAGCCAAGTTGTGTCACTTTTGCGCTCCCCTTGGGATGCCTTTCGCAGCTGCAGTGTGCCTGGAGCCCAGGGCTTCCTGGTTTTAAAAGTCTTAGGCCTAAGCCTAACAGTAACCCTAGGAAGGTAAATCAGCCGCGTATTAGGGTTCTTCCTAAGGGAAAAGCCGTGAAAGCAGCCATGTTGTGGCACTTCTGCACTCCCTTTGGGATGCCTTTGGCAGATGCAGTAAGCCTGGAACTCAGGGCTTCCTAGTTAAAAAAATCCTAGCCCTAGGCCGAACCCCAACCCTAAGACGAGAAAGGCAAATCAGCCAGGAATTAGGCATGTCCCCAAGGAAAAAGCTGTGGAGGCAGGCATGTTGTGGTACTTTTGCGCTCTTCTTGGCTAGTCCTTCGCAGCTGCTGTGTTCTTGGAACTCAGGGCTTTCTGGTTAATAGAACCCTTACCCTAGGCGTAACTCAAACCTTAACCCTAGGATGGAAAATCAGCCTATGGTTCGGGATGGTCTCATGGAAATATCAGTGGTGGCAGCCAAGTTGTGTCACTTTTGCGCTCCCCTTGGGATGCCTTTCGCAGCTGCAGTGTGCCTGGAGCCCAGGGCTTCCTGGTTTTAAAAGTCCTAGGCCTAAGCCTAACAGTAACCCTAGGAAGGTAAATCAGCCGCGTATTAGGGTTCTTCCTAAGGTAAAAGCCATGAAAGCAGCCATGTTGTGGCACTTTTGCACTCCCTTTGGGATGCCTTTGGCAGATGAAGTAAGCCTGGAACTCAGGGCTTCCTAGTTAAAAATATCCTAGCCCTAGGCCGAACCCCAACCCTAAGACGAGAAAGGCAAATCAGCCAGGAATTAGGCATGTCCCCAAGGAAAAAGCTGTGGAGGCAGGCATGTTGTGGTACTTTTGCGCTCTTCTTGGCTAGTCCTTCGCAGCTGCTGTGTTCTTGGAACTCAGGGCTTTCTGGTTAATAGAACCCTTACCCCAGGCGTAACTCAAACCTTAACCCTAGGAAGGAAAATCAGCCTATGGTTCGGGATGGTCTCATGAGAATAGCAGCAGAGGCAGCCAAGTTGTGTCACTTTTGCGCTCCCCTTGGGATGCCTTTCGCAGCTGCAGTGTGCCTGGAGCCCAGGGCTTCCTGGTTTTAAAAGTCCTAGGCCTAAGCCTAACAGTAACCCTAGGAAGGTAAATCAGCCGCGTATTAGGGTTCTTCCTAAGGGAAAAGCCGTGAAAGCAGCCATGTTGTGGCACTTCTGCACTCCCTTTGGGATGCCTTTGGCAGATGCAGTAAGCCTGGAACTCAGGGCTTCCTAGTTAAAAATATCCTAGCCATAGGCCGAACCCCAACCCTAAGACGAGAAAGGCAAATCTGACAGGAATTAGGCATGTCCCCAAGGAAAAAGCTGTGGAGGCAGGCATGTTGTGGTACTTTTGCGCTCTTCTTGGCTAGTCCTTCGCAGCTGCTCTGTTCTTGGAGCTCAGGGCTTTCTGGTTAATAGAACCCTTACCCTAGGCGTAACTCAAACCTTAACCCTAGGAAGGAAAATCAGCCTATGGTTCGGGATGGTCTCATGGAAATATCAGTGGTGGCAGCCAAGTTGTGTCACTTTTGCGCTCCCCTTCTGATGCCTTTCGCAGCTGCAGTGTGCCTGGAGCCCAGGGCTTCCTGGTTTTAAAAGTCCTAGGCCTAAGCCTAACAGTAACCCTAGGAAGGTAAATCAGCCGCGTATTAGGGTTCTTCCTAAGGGAAAAGCCGTGAAAGCAGCCATGTTGTGGCACTTTTGCACTTCCTTTGGGATGCCTTTGGCAGATGCAGTAAGCCTGGAACTCAGGGCTTCCTAGTTAAAAATATCCTAGCCCTAGGCCGAACCCCAACCCTAAGACGAGAAAGGCAAATCAGCCAGGAATTAGGCATGTCCCCAAGGAAAAAGCTGCGGAGGCAGGCACGTTGTGGTACTTTTGCGCTCTTCTTGGGTAGTCCTTCGCAGATGCTGTGTTCTTGGAACTCAGGTCTTTCTGGTTAATAGAACCCTTACCCTAGGCGTAACTCAAGCCTTAACCCTAGGAAGGAAAATCAGCCTATGGTTCGGGATGATCTCATGAGAATAGAAGCAGAGGCAGCCAAGTTGTGTCGCTTCTGCGGCCCTCTTGGGATGCCTTTCGCAGCTGCATGTGCCTGGAGCCCAGGGCTTCCTGGTTTTAAAAGTCCTAGGCCTAAGCCTAACAGTAACCCTAGGAAGGTAAATCAGCCGCGTATTAGGGTTCTTCCTAAGGGAAAAGCCGTGAAAGCAGCCATGTTGTGGCACTTCTGCACTCCCTTTGGGATGCCTTTGGCAGATGCAGTGAGCCTGGAACTCAGGGCTTGCGAGTTAAAAAAATCCTAGCCCTAGGCCGAACCCCAACCCTAAGACGAGAAAGGCAAATCAGCCAGGAATTAGGCATGTCCCCAAGGAAAAAGCTGTGGAGGCAGGCATGTTGTGGTACTTTTGCGCTCTTCTTGGCTAGTCCTTCGCAGCTGCTGTGTTCTTGGAACTCAGGGCTTTCTGGTTAATAGAACCCTTACCGTAGGCGTAACTCAAACCTTAACCCTAGGAAGGAAAATCAGCCTATGGTTCGGGATGGTCTCATGGAAATATCAGTGGTGGCAGCCAACTTGTGTCACTTTTGCGCTCCCCTTGGGATGCCTTTCGCAGCTGCAGTGTGCCTGGAGCCCAGGGCTTCCTGGTTTTAAAAGTCCTAGGCCTAAGCCTAACAGTAACCCTAGGAAGGTAAATCAGCCGCGTATTAGGGTTCTTCCTAAGGGAAAAGCCGTGAAAGCAGCCATGTTGTGGCACTTCTGCACTCCCTTTGGGATGCCTTTGGCAGATGCAGTAAGCCTGGAACTCAGGGCTTCCTAGTTAAAAAAATCCTAGCCCTAGGCCGAACCCCAACCCTAAGACGAGAAAGGCAAATCAGCCAGGAATTAGGCATGTCCCCAAGGAAAAAGCTGTGGAGGCAGGCATGTTGTGGTACTTTTGCGCTCTTCTTGGCTAGTCCTTCGCAGCTGCTGTGTTCTTGGAACTCAGGGCTTTCTGGTTAATAGAACCCTTACCCTAGGCGAAAGTCAAACCTTAACCCTAGGAAGGAAAATCAGCCTATGGTTCGGGATGGTCTCATGGAAATATCAGTGGTGGCAGCCAAGTTGTGTCACTTTTGCGCTCCCCTTGGGATGCCTTTCGCAGCTGCAGTGTGCCTGGAGCCCAGGGCTTCCTGGTTTTAAAAGTCCTAGGCCTAAGCCTAACAGTAACCCTAGGAAGGTAAATCAGCCGCGTATTAGGGTTCTTCCTAAGGGAAAAGCCATGAAAGCAGCCATGTTGTGGCACTTCTGCACTCCCTTTGGGATGCCTTTGGCAGATGAAGTAAGCCTGGAACTCAGGGCTTCCTAGTTAAAAATATCCTAGCCCTAGGCCGAACCCCAACCCTAAGACGAGAAAGGTAAATCAGCCAGGAATTAGGCATGTCCCCAAGGAAAAAGCTGTGGAGGCAGGCACGTTGTGTTATTTTTGCGCTCTTCTTGGGTAGTCCTTCGCAGATGCTGTGTTCTTGGAACTCAGGTCTTTCTGGTTAATAGAACTCTTACCCTAGGCGAAAGTCAAACCTTAACCCTAGGAAGGAAAATCAGCCTATGGTTCGGGATGATCTCATGAGAATAGAAGCAGAGGCAGCCAAGTTGTGTCGCTTCTGCGGCCCTCTTGGGATGCCTTTCGCAGCTGCATGTGCCTGGAGCCCAGGGCTTCCTGGTTTTAAAAGTCCTAGGCCTAAGCCTAACAGTAACCCTAGGAAGGTAAATCAGCCGCGTATTAGGGTTCTTCCTAAGGGAAAAGCCGTGAAAGCAGCCATGTTGTGGCACTTCTGCACTCCCTTTGGGATGCTTTTTGCAGATGAAATAAGCCTGGAACTCAGGGCTTCCTAGTTAAAAAAATCCTAGCCCTAGGCCAAACCCCAACCCTAAGACGAGAAAGGCAAATCAGCCAGGAATTAGGCATGTCCCCAAGGAAAAAGCTGTGGAGGCAGGCATGTTGTGGTACTTTTGCGCTCTTCTTGGCTAGTCCTTCGCAGCTGCTGTGTTCTTGGAACTCAGGGCTTTCTGGTTAATAGAACCCTTACCCTAGGCGAAAGTCAAACCTTAACCCTAGGAAGGAAAATCAGCCTATGGTTCGGGATGGTCTCATGGAAATATCAGTGGTGGCAGCCAAGTTGTGTCACTTTTGCGCTCCCCTTAGGATGCCTTTCGCAGCTGCAGTGTGCCTGGAGCCCAGGGCTTCCTGGTTTTAAAAGTCCTAGGCCTAAGCCTAACAGTAACCCTAGGAAGGTAAATCAGCCGCGTATTAGGGTTCTTCCTAAGGGAAAAGCCGTGAAAGCAGCCATGTTGTGGCACTTCTGCACTCCCTTTGGGATGCCTTTGGCAGATGCAGTAAGCCTGGAACTCAGGGCTTCCGAGTTAAAAAAATCCTAGCCCTTGGCCGAACCCCAATCCTAAGACGAGAAAGGCAAATCAGCCAGGAATTAGGCATGTCCCCAAGGAAAAAGCTGTGGAGGCAGGCATGTTGTGGTACTTTTGCGCTCTTCTTGGGAAGTCCTTCGCAGCTGCTGTGTTCTTGGAACTCAGGGCTTTCTGGTTAATAGAACCCTTACCCTAGGCGAAAGTCAAACCTTAACCCTAGGAAGGAAAATCAGCCTATGTTTCGGGATGGTCTCATGGAAATATCAGTGGTGGCAGCCAAGTTGTGTCACTTTTGCGCTCCCCTTGGGATGCCTTTCGCAGCTGCAGTGTGCCTGGAGCCCAGGGCTTCCTGGTTTTAAAAGTCCTAGGCCTAAGCCTAACAGTAACCCTAGGAAGGTAAATCAGCCGCGTAATAGGGTTCTTCCTAAGGGAAAAGCCGTGAAAGCAGCCATGTTGTGGCACTTTTGCACTCCCTTTGGGATGCCTTTGGCAGATGAAGTAAGCCTGGAACTCAGGGCTTCCTATTTACAAAAATCCTAGCCCTAGGCCGAACCCCAACCCTAAGACGAGAAAGGCAAATCAGCCAGGAATTAGGCATGTCCCCAAGGAAAAAGCTGTGGAGGCAGGCATGTTGTGGTACTTTTGCGCTCTTCTTGGGAAGTCCTTCGCAGCTGCTGTGTTCTTGGAACTCAGGGCTTTCTGGTTAATAGAACCCTTACCCTAGGCGTAACTCAAACCTTAACCCTAGGAAGGAAAATCAGCCTATGTTTCGGGATGGTCTCATGGAAATATCAGTGGTGGCAGCCAAGTTGTGTCACTTTTGCGCTCCCCTTGGGATGCCTTTCGCAGCTGCAGTGTGCCTGGAGCCCAGGGCTTCCTGGTTTTAAAAGTCCTAGGCCTAAGCCTAACAGTAACCCTAGGAAGGTAAATCTGCCGGGTATTACGGTTCTTCCTAAGGGAAAAGCTGTGAAAGCAGCCATGTTGTGGCACTTTTGCACTCCCTTTGGGATGCCTTTGGCAGATGCAGTAAGCCTGGAACTCAGGGCTTCCTGGTTAAAAAACTCCAAGCCCTAGGCTGAAGCCTAACCCTAACCCTAGGCAGATAAAACAGCCTAGGTATAGGGATGGTGCCAAGGAAAAAGCTGTGAAAGCTGCCATGTTGTTGCACTTTTGTACTCCCCTTGGGATGCCTTGAACAGCTGCAGTGTGCCTGGAGCTAAGGGCTTCCTAGTTTTAAAAATCCTAGCCCTAGGCGTAAGCCTAACAGTAACCAAGGGAAGGGAAAACAGCCTGGTGTTAAGCTTCTTGCCAAGGAAAAAGCCGTGAAAGCAACCATGTTGTGGCACTTTTGCACTCCCTTTTGGATGCCTTTCACAGCTCCAGTGTGCCTGGAACTCAGGGCTTCCTAGTTAAAAAAATCCTAGCCCTAGGCCGAACCCCAACCCTAAGACGAGAAAGGCAAATCAGCCAGGAATTAGGCATGTCCCCAAGGAAAAAGCTGTGGAGGCAGGCATGTTGTGGTACTTTTGCGCTCTTCTTGGCTAGTCCTTCGCAGCTGCTGTGTTCTTGGAACTCAGGGCTTTCTGGTTAATAGAACCCATACCCTAGGCGTAACTCAAACCTTAACCCTAGGAAGGAAAATCAGCCTATGGTTCGGGATGGTCTCATGGAAATATCAGTGGTGTCAGCCAAGTTGTGTCACTTTTGCGCTCCCCTTGGGATGCCTTTCGCAGCTGCATGTGCCTGGAGCCCAGGGCTTCCTGGTTTTAAAAGTCCTAGGCCTAAGCCTAACAGTAACCCTAGGAAGGTAAATCAGCCGCGTATTAGGGTTCTTCCTAAGGGAAAAGCCGTGAAAGCAGCCATGTTGTGGCACTTCTGCACTCCCTTTGGGATGCTTTTTGCAGATGAAGCAAGCCTGGAACTCAGGGCTTCCTAGTTAAAAAAATCTTAGCCTTTGGCCGAACCCCAATCCTAAGACGAGAAAGGCAAATCAGCCAGGAATTAGGCATGTCCCCAAGGAAAAAGCTGTGGAGGCAGGCATGTTGTGGTACTTTTGCGCTCTTCTTGGCTAGTCCTTCGCAGCTGCTGTGTTCTTGGAACTCAGGGCTTTCTGGTTAATAGAACCCTTACCCCAGGCGTAACTCAAACCTTAACCCTAGGAAGGAAAATCAGCCTATGGTTCGGGATGGTCTCATGAGAATAGCAGCAGAGGCAGCCAAGTTGTGTCACTTTTGCGCTCCCCTTGGGATGCCTTTCGCAGGTGCAGTGTGCCTGGAGCCCAGGGCTTCCTGGTTTTAAAAGTCTTAGGCCTAAGCCTAACAGTAACCCTAGGAAGGTAAATCAGCCGCGTATTAGGGTTCTTCCTAAGGGAAAAGCCGTGAAAGCAGCCATGTTGTGGCACTTCTGCACTCCCTTTGGGATGCCTTTGGCAGATGCAGTAAGCCTGGAACTCAGGGCTTCCTAGTTAAAAAAATCCTAGCCCTAGGCCGAACCCCAACCCTAAGACGAGAAAGGCAAATCAGCCAGGAATTAGGCATGTCCCCAAGGAAAAAGCTGTGGAGGCAGGCATGTTGTGGTACTTTTGCGCTCTTCTTGGCTAGTCCTTCGCAGCTGCTGTGTTCTTGGAACTCAGGGCTTTCTGGTTAATAGAACCCTTACCCTAGGCGTAACTCAAACCTTAACCCTAGGAAGGAAAATCAGCCTATGGTTCGGGATGGTCTCATGGAAATATCAGTGGTGGCAGCCAAGTTGTGTCACTTTTGCGCTCCCCTTGGGATGCCTTTCGCAGCTGCAGTGTGCCTGGAGCCCAGGGCTTCCTGGTTTTAAAAGTCCTAGGCCTAAGCCTAACAGTAACCCTAGGAAGGTAAATCAGCCGCGTATTAGGGTTCTTCCTAAGGGAAAAGCCATGAAAGCAGCCATGTTGTGGCACTTTTGCACTCCCTTTGGGATGCCTTTGGCAGATGAAGTAAGCCTGGAACTCAGGGCTTCCTAGTTAAAAATATCCTAGCCCTAGGCCGAACCCCAACCCTAAGACGAGAAAGGCAAATCAGCCAGGAATTAGGCATGTCCCCAAGGAAAAAGCTGTGGAGGCAGGCACGTTGTGGTACTTTTGCGCTCTTCTTGGCTAGTCCTTCGCAGCTGCTGTGTTCTTGGAACTCAGGGCTTTCTGGTTAATGGAACCCTTACCCTAGGCGTAACTCAAACCTTAACCCTAGGAAGGAAAATCAGCCTATGGTTCGGGATGGTCTCATGAGAATAGCAGCAGAGGCAGCCAAGTTGTGTCACTTTTGCGCTCCCCTTGGGATGCCTTTAGCAGCTGCAGTGTGCCTGGAGCCCAGGGCTTCCTGGTTTTAAAAGTCCTAGGCCTAAGCCTAACAGTAACCCTAGGAAGGTAAATCAGCCGCGTAATAGGGTTCTTCCTAAGGGAAAAGCCGTGAAAGCAGCCATGTTGTGGCACTTTTGCACTCCCTTTGGGATGCCTTTGGCAGATGAAGTAAGCCTGGAACTCAGGGCTTCCTAGTTAAAAAAATCCTAGCCCTAGGCCGAACCCCAATCCTAAGACGAGAAAGGCAAATCTGCCAGGCATTAGGCATGTCCCCAAGGAAAAAGCTGTGGAGGCAGGCATGTTGTGGTACTTTTGCGCTCTTCTTGGGAAGTCCTTCGCAGCTGCTGTGTTCTTGGAACTCAGGGCTTTCTGGTTAATAGAACCCTTACCCTAGGCGTAACTCAAACCTTAACCCTAGGAAGGAAAATCAGCCTATGGTTCGGGATGGTCTCATGGAAATATCAGTGGTGGCAGCCAAGTTGTGTCACTTTTGCGCTCCCCTTGGGATGCCTTTCGCAGCTGCAGTGTGCCTGGAGCCCAGGGCTTCCTGGTTTTAAAAGTCCTAGGCCTAAGCCTAACAGTAACCCTAGGAAGGTAAATCTGCCGGGTATTACGGTACTTCCTAAGGGAAAAGTTGTGAAAGCAGACATGTTGTGGCACTTTTGCACTCCCTTTGGGATGCCTTTGGCAGATGCAGTAAGCCTGGAACTCAGGGCTTCCTGGTTAAAAAACTCCAAGCCCTAGGCTGAAGCCTAACCCTAACCCTAGGCAGATAAAACAGCCAAGGTATAGGGATGGTGCCAAGGAAAAAGCTGTAAAAGCTGCCATGTTGTTGCACTTTTGTACTCCCCTTGGGATGCCTTGAACAGCTGCAGTGTGCCTGGAGCTAAGGGCTTCCTAGTTTTAAAAATCCTTGCCCTAGGCCTAAGCCTAACAGTAACCAAGGGAAGGGAAATCAGCCTGGTGTTAAGCTTCTCGCCAAGGAAAAAGCCGTGAAAGCAACCATGTTGTGGCACTTTTGCACTCCCTTTTGGATGCCTTTCACAGCTCCAGTAAGCCTGGAACTCAGGGCTTCCTAGTTAAAAAAATCCTAGCCCTAGGCCGAACCCCAACCCTAAGACGAGAAAGGCAAATCAGCCAGGAATTAGGCATGTCCCCAAGGAAAAAGCTGTGGAGGCAGGCATGTTGTGGTACTTTTGCGCTCTTCTTGGCTAGTCCTTCGCAGCTGCTGTGTTCTTGGAACTCAGGGCTTTCTGGTTAATAGAACCCTTACCCTAGGCGAAAGTCAAACCTTAACCCTAGGAAGGAAAATCAGCCTATGGTTCGGGATGGTCTCATGGAAATATCAGTGGTGGCAGCCAAGTTGTGTCACTTTTGCGCTCCCCTTGGGATGCCTTTCGCAGCTGCAGTGTGCCTGGAGCCCAGGGCTTCCTGGTTTTAAAAGTCCTAGGCCTAAGCCTAACAGTAACCCTAGGAAGGTAAATCAGCCGCGTATTAGGGTTCTTCCTAAGGGAAAAGCCGTGAAAGCAGCCATGTTGTGGCACTTTTGCACTCCCTTTGGGATGCCTTTGGCAGATGAAGTAAGCCTGGAACTCAGGGCTTCCTAGTTAAAAATATCCTAGCCCTAGGCCGAACCCCAACCCTAAGACGAGAAAGGTAAATCAGCCTGGAATTAGGCATGTCCCCAAGGAAAAAGCTGTGGAGGCAGGCACGTTGTGTTATTTTTGCGCTCTTCTTGGGTAGTCCTTCGCAGATGCTGTGTTCTTGGAACTCAGGTCTTCTGGTTAATAGAACTCTTACCCTAGGCGTAACTCAAACCTTAACCCTAGGAAGGAAAATCAGCCTATGGTTCGGGATGGTCTCATGGAAATATCAGTGGTGGCAGCCAAGTTGTGTCACTTTTGCGCTCCCCTTGGGATGCCTTTCGCAGCTGCAGTGTGCCTGGAGCCCAGGGCTTCCTGGTTTTAAAAGTCCTAGGCCTAAGCCTAACAGTAACCCTAGGAAGGTAAATCAGCCGCGTAATAGGGTTCTTCCTAAGGGAAAAGCCGTGAAAGCAGCCATGTTGTGGCACTTTTGCACTCCCTTTGGGATGCCTTTGGCAGATGAAGTAAGCCTGGAACTCAGGGCTTCCTAGTTACAAAAATCCTAGCCCTAGGCCGAACCCCAACCCTAAGACGAGAAAGGCAAATCAGCCAGGAATTAGGCATGTCCCCAAGGAAAAAGCTGTGGAGGCAGGCATGTTGTGGTACTTTTGCGCTCTTCTTGGGAAGTCCTTCGCAGCTGCTGTGTTCTTGGAACTCAGGGCTTTCTGGTTAATAGAACCCTTACCCTAGGCGTAACTCAAACCTTAACCCTAGGAAGGAAAATCAGCCTATGGTTCGGGATGGTCTCATGGAAATATCAGTGGTGGCAGCCAAGTTGTGTCACTTTTGCGCTCCCCTTGGGATGCCTTTCGCAGCTGCAGTGTGCCTGGAGCCCAGGGCTTCCTGGTTTTAAAAGTCCTAGGCCTAAGCCTAACAGTAACCCTAGGAAGGTAAATCTGCCGGGTATTACGGTTCTTCCTAAGGGAAAAGCTGTGAAAGCAGACATGTTGTGGCACTTTTGCACTCCCTTTGGGATGCCTTTGGCAGATGCAGTAAGCCTGGAACTCAGGGCTTCCTGGTTAAAAAACTCCAAGCCCTAGGCTGAAGCCTAACCCTAACCCTAGGCAGATAAAACAGCCAAGGTATAGGGATGGTGCCAAGGAAAAAGCTGTAAAAGCTGCCATGTTGTTGCACTTTTGTACTCCCCTTGGGATGCCTTGAACAGCTGCAGTGTGCCTGGAGCTAAGGGCTTCCTAGTTTTAAAAATCCTTGCCCTAGGCCTAAGCCTAACAGTAACCAAGGGAAGGGAAATCAGCCTGGTGTTAAGCTTCTCGCCAAGGAAAAAGCCGTGAAAGCAACCATGTTGTGGCACTTTTGCACTCCCTTTTGGATGCCTTTCACAGCTCCAGTAAGCCTGGAACTCAGGGCTTCCTAGTTAAAAAAATCCTAGCCCTAGGCCGAACCCCAACCCTAAGACGAGAAAGGCAAATCAGCCAGGAATTAGGCATGTCCCCAAGGAAAAAGCTGTGGAGGCAGGCATGTTGTGGTACTTTTGCGCTCTTCTTGGCTAGTCCTTCGCAGCTGCTGTGTTCTTGGAACTCAGGGCTTTCTGGTTAATAGAACCCTTACCCTAGGCGAAAGTCAAACCTTAACCCTAGGAAGGAAAATCAGCCTATGGTTCGGGATGGTCTCATGGAAATATCAGTGGTGGCAGCCAAGTTGTGTCACTTTTGCGCTCCCCTTGGGATGCCTTTCGCAGCTGCAGTGTGCCTGGAGCCCAGGGCTTCCTGGTTTTAAAAGTCCTAGGCCTAAGCCTAACAGTAACCCTAGGAAGGTAAATCAGCCGCGTAATAGGGTTCTTCCTAAGGGAAAAGCCGTGAAAGCAGCCATGTTGTGGCACTTTTGCACTCCCTTTGGGATGCCTTTGGCAGATGAAGTAAGCCTGGAACTCAGGGCTTCCTAGTTACAAAAATCCTAGCCCTAGGCCGAACCCCAACCCTAAGACGAGAAAGGCAAATCAGCCAGGAATTAGGCATGTCCCCAAGGAAAAAGCTGTGGAGGCAGGCATGTTGTGGTACTTTTGCGCTCTTCTTGGGAAGTCCTTCGCAGCTGCTGTGTTCTTGGAACTCAGGGCTTTCTGGTTAATAGAACCCTTACCCTAGGCGTAACTCAAACCTTAACCCTAGGAAGGAAAATCAGCCTATGGTTCGGGATGGTCTCATGGAAATATCAGTGGTGGCAGCCAAGTTGTGTCACTTTTGCGCTCCCCTTGGGATGCCTTTCGCAGCTGCAGTGTGCCTGGAGCCCAGGGCTTCCTGGTTTTAAAAGTCCTAGGCCTAAGCCTAACAGTAACCCTAGGAAGGTAAATCTGCCGGGTATTACGGTTCTTCCTAAGGGAAAAGCTGTGAAAGCAGACATGTTGTGGCACTTTTGCACTCCCTTTGGGATGCCTTTGGCAGATGCAGTAAGCCTGGAACTCAGGGCTTCCTGGTTAAAAAACTCCAAGCCCTAGGCTGAAGCCTAACCCTAACCCTAGGCAGATAAAACAGCCTAGGTATAGGGATGGTGCCAAGGAAAAAGCTGTGAAAGCTGCCATGTTGTTGCACTTTTGTACTCCCCTTGGGATGCCTTGAACAGCTGCAGTGTGCCTGGAGCTAAGGGCTTCCTAGTTTTAAAAATCCTAGCCCTAGGCCTAAGCCTAACAGTAACCAAGGGAAGGGAAAACAGCCTGGTGTTAAGCTTCTTGCCAAGGAAAAAGCCGTGAAAGCAACCATGTTGTGGCACTTTTGCACTCCCTTTTGGATGCCTTTCACAGCTCCAGTGTGCCTGGAACTCAGGGCTTCCTAGTTAAAAAAATCCTAGCCCTAGGCCGAACCCCAACCCTAAGACGAGAAAGGCAAATCAGCCAGGAATTAGGCATGTCCCCAAGGAAAAAGCTGTGGAGGCAGGCATGTTGTGGTACTTTTGCGCTCTTCTTGGCTAGTCCTTCGCAGCTGCTGTGTTCTTGGAACTCAGGGCTTTCTGGTTAATAGAACCCTTTCCCTAGGCGTAACTCAAACCTTAACCCTAGGAAGGAAAATCAGCCTATGGTTCGGGATGGTCTCATGGAAATATCAGTGGTGTCAGCCAAGTTGTGTCACTTTTGCGCTCCCCTTGGGATGCCTTTCGCAGCTGCATGTGCCTGGAGCCCAGGGCTTCCTGGTTTTAAAAGTCCTAGGCCTAAGCCTAACAGTAACCCTAGGAAGGTAAATCAGCCGCGTATTAGGGTTCTTCCTAAGGGAAAAGCCGTGAAAGCAGGCATGTTGTGGCACTTCTGCACTCCCTTTGGGATGCTTTTTGCAGATGAAGCAAGCCTGGAACTCAGGGCTTCCTAGTTAAAAAAATCTTAGCCTTTGGCCGAACCCCAATCCTAAGACGAGAAAGGCAAATCAGCCAGGAATTAGGCATGTCCCCAAGGAAAAAGCTGTGGAGGCAGGCATGTTGTGGTACTTTTGCGCTCTTCTTGGCTAGTCCTTCGCAGCTGCTGTGTTCTTGGAACTCAGGGCTTTCTGGTTAATAGAACCCTTACCCCAGGCGTAACTCAAACCTTAACCCTAGGAAGGAAAATCAGCCTATGGTTCGGGATGGTCTCATGAGAATAGCAGCAGAGGCAGCCAAGTTGTGTCACTTTTGCGCTCCCCTTGGGATGCCTTTCGCAGGTGCAGAGTGCCTGGAGCCCAGGGCTTCCTGGTTTTAAAAATCCTTGCCCTAGGCCTAAGCCTAACATTAACCAAGGGAAGGGAAATCAGCCTGGTGTTAAGCTTCTCGCCAAGGAAAAAGCCGTGAAAGCAACCATGTTGTGGCACTTTTGCACTCCCTTTTGGATGCCTTTCACAGCTCCAGTAAGCCTGGAACTCAGGGCTTCCTAGTTAAAAAAATCCTAGCCCTAGGCCGAACCCCAACCCTAAGACGAGAAAGGCAAATCAGCCAGGAATTAGGCATGTCCCCAAGGAAAAAGCTGTGGAGGCAGGCATGTTGTGGTACTTTTGCGCTCTTCTTGGCTAGTCCTTCGCAGCTGCTGTGTTCTTGGAACTCAGGGCTTTCTGGTTAATAGAACCCTTACCCTAGGCGAAAGTCAAACCTTAACCCTAGGAAGGAAAATCAGCCTATGGTTCGGGATGGTCTCATGGAAATATCAGTGGTGGCAGCCAAGTTGTGTCACTTTTGCGCTCCCCTTGGGATGCCTTTCGCAGCTGCAGTGTGCCTGGAGCCCAGGGCTTCCTGGTTTTAAAAGTCCTAGGCCTAAGCCTAACAGTAACCCTAGGAAGGTAAATCAGCCGCGTATTAGGGTTCTTCCTAAGGGAAAAGCCGTGAAAGCAGCCATGTTGTGGCACTTCTGCACTCCCTTTGGGATGCTTTTTGCAGATGAAGTAAGCCTGGAACTCAGGGCTTCCTAGTTAAAAATATCCTAGCCCTAGGCCGAACCCCAACCCTAAGACGAGAAAGGCAAATCAGCCAGGAATTAGGCATGTCCCCAAGGAAAAAGCTGTGGAGGCAGGCATGTTGTGGTACTTTTGCGCTCTTCTTGGCTAGTCCTTCGCAGCTGCTGTGTTCTTGGAACTCAGGGCTTTCTGGTTAATAGAACCCTTACCCTAGGCGAAAGTCAAACCTTAACCCTAGGAAGGAAAATCAGCCTATGGTTCGGGATGGTCTCATGGAAATATCAGTGGTGGCAGCCAAGTTGTGTCACTTTTGCGCTCCCCTTGGGATGCCTTTCGCAGCTGCAGTGTGCCTGGAGCCCAGGGCTTCCTGGTTTTAAAAGTCCTAGGCCTAAGCCTAACAGTAACCCTAGGAAGGTAAATCAGCCGGGTATTAGGGTTCTTCCTAAGGGAAAAGCCGTGAAAGCAGCCATGTTGTGGCACTTCTGCACTCCCTTTGGGATGCCTTTGGCAGATGCAGTAAGCCTGGAACTCAGGGCTTCCTAGTTAAAAATATCCTAGCCCTAGGCCGAACCCCAACCCTAAGACGAGAAAGGCAAATCAGCCAGGAATTAGGCATGTCCCCAAGGAAAAAGCTGTGGAGGCAGGCATGTTGTGGTACTTTTGCGCTCTTCTTGGCTAGTCCTTCGCAGCTGCTGTGTTCTTGGAACTCAGGGCTTTCTGGTTAATAGAACCCTTACCCTAGGCGAAAGTCAAACCTTAACCCTAGGAAGGAAAATCAGCCTATGGTTCGGGATGGTCTCATGGAAATATCAGTGGTGGCAGCCAAGTTGTGTCACTTTTGCGCTCCCCTTGGGATGCCTTTCGCAGCTGCAGTGTGCCTGGAGCCCAGGGCTTCCTGGTTTTAAAAGTCCTAGGCCTAAGCCTAACAGTAACCCTAGGAAGGTAAATCAGCCGCGTATTAGGGTTCTTCCTAAGGGAAAAGCCGTGAAAGCAGCCATGTTGTGGCACTTTTGCACTCCCTTTGGGATGCCTTTGGCAGATGAAGTAAGCCTGGAACTCAGGGCTTCCTAGTTAAAAATATCCTAGCCCTAGGCCGAACCCCAACCCTAAGACGAGAAAGGTAAATCAGCCTGGAATTAGGCATGTCCCCAAGGAAAAAGCTGTGGAGGCAGGCACGTTGTGTTATTTTTGCGCTCTTCTTGGGTAGTCCTTCGCAGATGCTGTGTTCTTGGAACTCAGGTCTTCTGGTTAATAGAACTCTTACCCTAGGCGTAACTCAAACCTTAACCCTAGGAAGGAAAATCAGCCTATGTTTCGGGATGGTCTCATGGAAATATCAGTGGTGGCAGCCAAGTTGTCTCACTTTTGCGCTCCCCTTGGGATGCCTTTCGCAGCTGCAGTGTGCCTGGAGCCCAGGGCTTCCTGGTTTTAAAAGTCCTAGGCCTAAGCCTAACAGTAACCCTAGGAAGGTAAATCAGCCGCGTAATAGGGTTCTTCCTAAGGGAAAAGCCGTGAAAGCAGCCATGTTGTGGCACTTTTGCACTCCCTTTGGGATGCCTTTGGCAGATGAAGTAAGCCTGGAACTCAGGGCTTCCTAGTTACAAAAATCCTAGCCCTAGGCCGAACCCCAACCCTAAGACGAGAAAGGCAAATCAGCCAGGAATTAGGCATGTCCCCAAGGAAAAAGCTGTGGAGGCAGGCATGTTGTGGTACTTTTGCGCTCTTCTTGGGAAGTCCTTCGCAGCTGCTGTGTTCTTGGAACTCAGGGCTTTCTGGTTAATAGAACCCTTACCCTAGGCGTAACTCAAACCTTAACCCTAGGAAGGAAAATCAGCCTATGGTTCGGGATGGTCTCATGGAAATATCAGTGGTGGCAGCCAAGTTGTGTCACTTTTGCGCTCCCCTTGGGATGCCTTTCGCAGCTGCAGTGTGCCTGGAGCCCAGGGCTTCCTGGTTTTAAAAGTCCTAGGCCTAAGCCTAACAGTAACCCTAGGAAGGTAAATCTGCCGGGTATTACGGTTCTTCCTAAGGGAAAAGCTGTGAAAGCAGACATGTTGTGGCACTTTTGCACTCCCTTTGGGATGCCTTTGGCAGATGCAGTAAGCCTGGAACTCAGGGCTTCCTGGTTAAAAAACTCCAAGCCCTAGGCTGAAGCCTAACCCTAACCCTAGGCAGATAAAACAGCCTAGGTATAGGGATGGTGCCAAGGAAAAAGCTGTGAAAGCTGCCATGTTGTTGCACTTTTGTACTCCCCTTGGGATGCCTTGAACAGCTGCAGTGTGCCTGGAGCTAAGGGCTTCCTAGTTTTAAAAATCCTAGCCCTAGGCCTAAGCCTAACAGTAACCAAGGGAAGGGAAAACAGCCTGGTGTTAAGCTTCTTGCCAAGGAAAAAGCCGTGAAAGCAACCATGTTGTGGCACTTTTGCACTCCCTTTTGGATGCCTTTCACAGCTCCAGTGTGCCTGGAACTCAGGGCTTCCTAGTTAAAAAAATCCTAGCCCTAGGCCGAACCCCAACCCTAAGACGAGAAAGGCAAATCAGCCAGGAATTAGGCATGTCCCCAAGGAAAAAGCTGTGGAGGCAGGCATGTTGTGGTACTTTTGCGCTCTTCTTGGCTAGTCCTTCGCAGCTGCTGTGTTCTTGGAACTCAGGGCTTTCTGGTTAATAGAACCCTTACCCTAGGCGTAACTCAAACCTTAACCCTAGGAAGGAAAATCAGCCTATGGTTCGGGATGGTCTCATGGAAATATCAGTGGTGTCAGCCAAGTTGTGTCACTTTTGCGCTCCCCTTGGGATGCCTTTCGCAGCTGCATGTGCCTGGAGCCCAGGGCTTCCTGGTTTTAAAAGTCCTAGGCCTAAGCCTAACAGTAACCCTAGGAAGGTAAATCAGCCGCGTATTAGGGTTCTTCCTAAGGGAAAAGCCGTGAAAGCAGGCATGTTGTGGCACTTCTGCACTCCCTTTGGGATGCTTTTTGCAGATGAAGCAAGCCTGGAACTCAGGGCTTCCTAGTTAAAAAAATCTTAGCCTTTGGCCGAACCCCAATCCTAAGACGAGAAAGGCAAATCAGCCAGGAATTAGGCATGTCCCCAAGGAAAAAGCTGTGGAGGCAGGCATGTTGTGGTACTTTTGCGCTCTTCTTGGCTAGTCCTTCGCAGCTGCTGTGTTCTTGGAACTCAGGGCTTTCTGGTTAATAGAACCCTTACCCCAGGCGTAACTCAAACCTTAACCCTAGGAAGGAAAATCAGCCTATGGTTCGGGATGGTCTCATGAGAATAGCAGCAGAGGCAGCCAAGTTGTGTCACTTTTGCGCTCCCCTTGGGATGCCTTTCACAGGTGCAGTGTGCCTGGAGCCCAGGGCTTCCTGGTTTTAAAAATCCTTGCCCTAGGCCTAAGCCTAACAGTAACCAAGGGAAGGGAAATCAGCCTGGTGTTAAGCTTCTCGCCAAGGAAAAAGCCGTGAAAGCAACCATGTTGTGGCACTTTTGCACTCCCTTTTGGATGCCTTTCACAGCTCCAGTAAGCCTGGAACTCAGGGCTTCCTAGTTAAAAAAATCCTAGCCCTAGGCCGAACCCCAACCCTAAGACGAGAAAGGCAAATCAGCCAGGAATTAGGCATGTCCCCAAGGAAAAAGCTGTGGAGGCAGGCATGTTGTGGTACTTTTGCGCTCTTCTTGGCTAGTCCTTCGCAGCTGCTGTGTTCTTGGAACTCAGGGCTTTCTGGTTAATAGAACCCTTACCCTAGGCGAAAGTCAAACCTTAACCCTAGGAAGGAAAATCAGCCTATGGTTCGGGATGGTCTCATGGAAATATCAGTGGTGGCAGCCAAGTTGTGTCACTTTTGCGCTCCCCTTGGGATGCCTTTCGCAGCTGCAGTGTGCCTGGAGCCCAGGGCTTCCTGGTTTTAAAAGTCCTAGGCCTAAGCCTAACAGTAACCCTAGGAAGGTAAATCAGCCGCGTATTAGGGTTCTTCCTAAGGGAAAAGCCGTGAAAGCAGCCATGTTGTGGCACTTCTGCACTCCCTTTGGGATGCTTTTTGCAGATGAAGTAAGCCTGGAACTCAGGGCTTCCTAGTTAAAAATATCCTAGCCCTAGGCCGAACCCCAACCCTAAGACGAGAAAGGCAAATCAGCCAGGAATTAGGCATGTCCCCAAGGAAAAAGCTGTGGAGGCAGGCATGTTGTGATACTTTTGCGCTCTTCTTGGCTAGTCCTTCGCAGCTGCTGTGTTCTTGGAACTCAGGGCTTTCTGGTTAATAGAACCCTTACCCCAGGCGTAACTCAAACCTTAACCCTAGGAAGGAAAATCAGCCTATGGTTCGGGATGGTCTCATGAGAATAGCAGCAGAGGAAGCCAAGTTGTGTCACTTTTGCGCTCCCCTTGGGATGCCTTTCGCAGCTGCAGTGTGCCTGGAGCCCAGGGCTTCCTGGTTTTAAAAGTCCTAGGCCTAAGCCTAACAGTAACCCTAGGAAGGTAAATCAGCCGGGTATTAGGGTTCTTCCTAAGGGAAAAGCCGTGAAAGCAGCCACGTTGTGGCACTTCTGCACTCCCTTTGGGATGCCTTTGGCAGATGCAGTAAGCCTGGAACTCAGGGCTTCCGAGTTTAAAAAATCCTAGCCCTAGGCCGAACCCCAACCCTAAGACAAGAAAGGCAAATCAGCCAGGAATTAGGCATGTCCCCAAGGAAAAAGCTGTGGAGGCAGGCATGTTGTGGTACTTTTGCGCTCTTCTTGGGAAGTCCTTCGCAGCTGCTGTGTTCTTGGAACTCAGGGCTTTCTGGTTAATAGAACCCTTACCCTAGGCGTAACTCAAACCTTAACCCTAGGAAGGAAAATCAGCCTATGGTTCGGGATGGTCTCATGGAAATATCAGTGGTGGCAGCCAAGTTGTGTCACTTTTGCGCTCCCCTTGGGATGCCTTTCGCAGCTGCAGTGTGCCTGGAGCCCAGGGCTTCCTGGTTTTAAAAGTCCTAGGCCTAAGCCTAACAGTAACCCTAGGAAGGTAAATCAGCCGCTTATTAGGGTTCTTCCTAAGGGAAAAGCCGTGAAAGCAGCCATGTTGTGGCACTTTTGCACTCCCTTTGGGATGCCTTTGGCAGATGAAGTAAGCCTGGAACTCAGGGCTTCCTAGTTAAAAATATCCTAGCCCTAGGCCGAACCCCAACCCTAAGACGAGAAAGGTAAATCAGCCTGGAATTAGGCATGTCCCCAAGGAAAAAGCTGTGGAGGCAGGCACGTTGTGTTATTTTTGCGCTCTTCTTGGGTAGTCCTTCGCAGATGCTGTGTTCTTGGAACTCAGGTCTTCTGGTTAATAGAACTCTTACCCTAGGCGTAACTCAAACCTTAACCCTAGGAAGGAAAATCAGCCTATGTTTCGGGATGGTCTCATGGAAATATCAGTGGTGGCAGCCAAGTTGTGTCACTTTTGCGCTCCCCTTGGGATGCCTTTCGCAGCTGCAGTGTGCCTGGAGCCCAGGGCTTCCTGGTTTTAAAAGTCCTAGGCCTAAGCCTAACAGTAACCCTAGGAAGGTAAATCAGCCGCGTAATAGGGTTCTTCCTAAGGGAAAAGCCGTGAAAGCAGCCATGTTGTGGCACTTTTGCACTCCCTTTGGGATGCCTTTGGCAGATGAAGTAAGCCTGGAACTCAGGGCTTCCTAGTTACAAAAATCCTAGCCCTAGGCCGAACCCCAACCCTAAGACGAGAAAGGCAAATCAGCCAGGAATTAGGCATGTCCCCAAGGAAAAAGCTGTGGAGGCAGGCATGTTGTGGTACTTTTGCGCTCTTCTTGGGAAGTCCTTCGCAGCTGCTGTGTTCTTGGAACTCAGGGCTTTCTGGTTAATAGAACCCTTACCCTAGGCGTAACTCAAACCTTAACCCTAGGAAGGAAAATCAGCCTATGGTTCGGGATGGTCTCATGGAAATATCAGTGGTGGCAGCCAAGTTGTGTCACTTTTGCGCTCCCCTTGGGATGCCTTTCGCAGCTGCAGTGTGCCTGGAGCCCAGGGCTTCCTGGTTTTAAAAGTCCTAGGCCTAAGCCTAACAGTAACCCTAGGAAGGTAAATCTGCCGGGTATTACGGTTCTTCCTAAGGGAAAAGCTGTGAAAGCAGACATGTTGTGGCACTTTTGCACTCCCTTTGGGATGCCTTTGGCAGATGCAGTAAGCCTGGAACTCAGGGCTTCCTGGTTAAAAAACTCCAAGCCCTAGGCTGAAGCCTAACCCTAACCCTAGGCAGATAAAACAGCCTAGGTATAGGGATGGTGCCAAGGAAAAAGCTGTGAAAGCTGCCATGTTGTTGCACTTTTGTACTCCCCTTGGGATGCCTTGAACAGCTGCAGTGTGCCTGGAGCTAAGGGCTTCCTAGTTTTAAAAATCCTAGCCCTAGGCCTAAGCCTAACAGTAACCAAGGGAAGGGAAAACAGCCTGGTGTTAAGCTTCTTGCCAAGGAAAAAGCCGTGAAAGCAACCATGTTGTGGCACTTTTGCACTCCCTTTTGGATGCCTTTCACAGCTCCAGTGTGCCTGGAACTCAGGGCTTCCTAGTTAAAAAAATCCTAGCCCTAGGCCGAACCCCAACCCTAAGACGAGAAAGGCAAATCAGCCAGGAATTAGGCATGTCCCCAAAGAAAAAGCTGTGGAGGCAGGCATGTTGTGGTACTTTTGCGCTCTTCTTGGCTAGTCCTTCGCAGCTGCTGTGTTCTTGGAACTCAGGGCTTTCTGGTTAATAGAACCCTTTCCCTAGGCGTAACTCAAACCTTAACCCTAGGAAGGAAAATCAGCCTATGGTTCGGGATGGTCTCATGGAAATATCAGTGGTGTCAGCCAAGTTGTGTCACTTTTGCGCTCCCCTTGGGATGCCTTTCGCAGCTGCATGTGCCTGGAGCCCAGGGCTTCCTGGTTTTAAAAGTCCTAGGCCTAAGCCTAACAGTAACCCTAGGAAGGTAAATCAGCCGCGTATTAGGGTTCTTCCTAAGGGAAAAGCCGTGAAAGCAGGCATGTTGTGGCACTTCTGCACTCCCTTTGGGATGCTTTTTGCAGATGAAGCAAGCCTGGAACTCAGGGCTTCCTAGTTAAAAAAATCTTAGCCTTTGGCCGAACCCCAATCCTAAGACGAGAAAGGCAAATCAGCCAGGAATTAGGCATGTCCCCAAGGAAAAAGCTGTGGAGGCAGGCATGTTGTGGTACTTTTGCGCTCTTCTTGGCTAGTCCTTCGCAGCTGCTGTGTTCTTGGAACTCAGGGCTTTCTGGTTAATAGAACCCTTACCCCAGGCGTAACTCAAACCTTAACCCTAGGAAGGAAAATCAGCCTATGGTTCGGGATGGTCTCATGAGAATAGCAGCAGAGGCAGCCAAGTTGTGTCACTTTTGCGCTCCCCTTGGGATGCCTTTCGCAGGTGCAGTGTGCCTGGAGCCCAGGGCTTCCTGGTTTTAAAAATCCTTGCCCTAGGCCTAAGCCTAACAGTAACCAAGGGAAGGGAAATCAGCCTGGTGTTAAGCTTCTCGCCAAGGAAAAAGCCGTGAAAGCAACCATGTTGTGGCACTTTTGCACTCCCTTTTGGATGCCTTTCACAGCTCCAGTAAGCCTGGAACTCAGGGCTTCCTAGTTAAAAAAATCCTAGCCCTAGGCCGAACCCCAACCCTAAGACGAGAAAGGCAAATCAGCCAGGAATTAGGCATGTCCCCAAGGAAAAAGCTGTGGAGGCAGGCATGTTGTGGTACTTTTGCGCTCTTCTTGGCTAGTCCTTCGCAGCTGCTGTGTTCTTGGAACTCAGGGCTTTCTGGTTAATAGAACCCTTACCCTAGGCGAAAGTCAAACCTTAACCCTAGGAAGGAAAATCAGCCTATGGTTCGGGATGGTCTCATGGAAATATCAGTGGTGGCAGCCAAGTTGTGTCACTTTTGCGCTCCCCTTGGGATGCCTTTCGCAGCTGCAGTGTGCCTGGAGCCCAGGGCTTCCTGGTTTTAAAAGTCCTAGGCCTAAGCCTAACAGTAACCCTAGGAAGGTAAATCAGCCGCGTATTAGGGTTCTTCCTAAGGGAAAAGCCGTGAAAGCAGCCATGTTGTGGCACTTCTGCACTCCCTTTGGGATGCTTTTTGCAGATGAAGTAAGCCTGGAACTCAGGGCTTCCTAGTTAAAAAAATCCTAGCCCTAGGCCGAACCCCAACCCTAAGACGAGAAAGGCAAATCAGCCAGGAATTAGGCATGTCCCCAAGGAAAAAGCTGTGGAGGCAGGCATGTTGTGGTACTTTTGCGCTCTTCTTGGCTAGTCCTTCGCAGCTGCTGTGTTCTTGGAACTCAGGGCTTTCTGGTTAATAGAACCCTTACCGTAGGCGTAACTCAAACCTTAACCCTAGGAAGGAAAATCAGCCTATGGTTCGGGATGGTCTCATGGAAATATCAGTGGTGGCAGCCAACTTGTGTCACTTTTGCGCTCCCCTTGGGATGCCTTTCGCAGCTGCAGTGTGCCTGGAGCCCAGGGCTTCCTGGTTTTAAAAGTCCTAGGCCTAAGCCTAACAGTAACCCTAGGAAGGTAAATCAGCCGGGTATTAGGGTTCTTCCTAAGGGAAAAGCCGTGAAAGCAGCCATGTTGTGGCACTTCTGCACTCCCTTTGGGATGCCTTTGGCAGATGCAGTAAGCCTGGAACTCAGGGCTTCCTAGTTAAAAATATCCTAGCCCTAGGCCGAACCCCAACCCTAAGACGAGAAAGGCAAATGAGCCAGGAATTAGGCATGTCCCCAAGGAAAAAGCTGTGGAGGCAGGCATGTTGTGGTACTTTTGCGCTCTTCTTGGGAAGTCCTTCGCAGCTGCTGTGTTCTTGGAACTCAGGGCTTTCTGTTTAATAGAACCCTTACCCTAGGCGTAACTCAAACCTTAACCCTAGGAAGGAAAATCAGCCTATGGTTCGGGATGGTCTCATGGAAATATCAGTGGTGGCAGCCAAGTTGTGTCACTTTTGTGCTCCCCTTGGGATGCCTTTCGCAGCTGCAGTGTGCCTGGAGCCCAGGGCTTCCTGGTTTTAAAAGTCCAAGGCCTAAGCCTAACAGTAACCCTAGGAAGGTAAATCAGCCGGGTGTTAGGGTTCTTCCTAAAGGAAAAGCCGTGAAAGCAGCCATGTTGTTGCACTTTTGCACTCCCTTCGGGATGCCTTTGGCAGATGCAGTAAAACTGGAACTCAGGGCTTCTTAGTTAAAAAAATCTTAGCCCTTGGCCGAACCCCAATCCTAAGACGAGAAAGGCAAATCAGCCAGGAATTAGGCATGTCCCCAAGGAAAAAGCTGTGGAGGCAGGCATGTTGTGGTACTTTTGCGCTCTTCTTGGCTAGTCCTTCGCAGCTGCTGTGTTCTTGGAACTCAGGGCTTTCTGGTTAATAGAACCCTTACCCCAGGCGTAACTCAAACCTTAACCCTAGGAAGGAAAATCAGCCTATGGTTCGGGATGGTCTCATGAGAATAGCAGCAGAGGAAGCCAAGTTGTGTCACTTTTGCGCTCCCCTTGGGATGCCTTTCGCAGCTGCAGTGTGCCTGGAGCCCAGGGCTTCCTGGTTTTAAAAGTCCTAGGCCTAAGCCTAACAGTAACCCTAGGAAGGTAAATCAGCCGCGTATTAGGGTTCTTCCTAAGGGAAAAGCCGTGAAAGCAGCCACGTTGTGGCACTTCTGCACTCCCTTTGGGATGCCTTTGGCAGATGCAGTAAGCCTGGAACTCAGGGCTTCCGAGTTTAAAAAATCCTAGCCCTAGGCCGAACCCCAACCCTAAGACAAGAAAGGCAAATCAGCCAGGAATTAGGCATGTCCCCAAGGAAAAAGCTGTGGAGGCAGGCATGTTGTGGTACTTTTGCGCTCTTCTTGGGAAGTCCTTCGCAGCTGCTGTGTTCTTGGAACTCAGGGCTTTCTGGTTAATAGAACCCTTACCCTAGGCGAAAGTCAAACCTTAACCCTAGGAAAGAAAATCAGCCTATGGTTCGGGATGGTCTCATGGAAATATCAGTGGTGGCAGCCAAGTTGTGTCACTTTTGCGCTCCCCTTGGGATGCCTTTCGCAGCTGCAGTGTGCCTGGAGCCCAGGGCTTCCTGGTTTTAAAAGTCCTAGGCCTAAGCCTAACAGTAACCCTAGGAAGGTAAATCAGCCGCGTATTAGGGTTCTTCCTAAGGGAAAAGCCGTGAAAGCAGCCATGTTGTGGCACTTTTGCACTCCCTTTGGGATGCCTTTGGCAGATGAAGTAAGCCTGGAACTCAGGGCTTCCTAGTTAAAAATATCCTAGCCCTAGGCCGAACCCCAACCCTAAGACGAGAAAGGCAAATCAGCCAGGAATTAGGCATGTCCCCAAGGAAAAAGCTGTGGAGGCAGGCACGTTGTGGTACTTTTGCGCTCTTCTTGGGTAGTCCTTCGCAGATGCTGTGTTCTTGGAACTCAGGGCTTTCTGGTTAATAGAACTCTTGCCCTAGGCGTAACTCAAACCTTAACCCTAGGAAGGAAAATCAGCCTATGGTTCAGGATGATCTCATGAGAATAGCAGCAGAGGCAGCCAAGTTGTGTCGCTTCTGCGGCCCTCTTGGGATGCCTTTCGCAGCTGCATGTGCCTGGAGCCCAGGGCTTCCTGGTTTTAAAAGTCCTAGGCCTAAGCCTAACAGTAACCCTAGGAAGGTAAATCTGCCGGGTATTAGGGTTCTTCCTAAGGGAAAAGCCGTGAAAGCAGCCATGTTGTGCCACTTCTGCACTCCCTTTGGGATGCCTTTGGCAGATGCAGTAAGCCTGGAACTCAGGGCTTCGGAGTTAAAAAAATCCTAGCCCTAGGCCGAACCCCAACCCTAAGACGAGAAAGGCAAATCAGCCAGGAATTAGGCATGTCCCCAAGGAAAAAGCTGTGGAGGCAGGCATGTTGTGGTACTTTTGCGCTCTTCTTGGCTAGTCCTTCGCAGCTGCTGTGTTCTTGGAACTCAGGGCTTTCTGCTTAATAGAACCCTTACCCTAGGCGTAACTCAAACCTTAACCCTAGGAAGGAAAATCAGCCTATGGTTCGGGATGGTCTCATGGAAATATCAGTGGTGGCAGCCAAGTTGTGTCACTTTTGCGCTCCCCTTGGGATGCCTTTCGCAGCTGCATGTGCCTGGAGCCCAGGGCTTCCTGGTTTTAAAAGTCCTAGGCCTAAGCCTAACAGTAACCCTAGGAAGGTAAATCAGCCGCGTATTAGGGTTCTTCCTAAGGGAAAAGCCGTGAAAGCAGCCATGTTGTGGCACTTCTGCACTCCCTTTGCGATGCTTTTTGCAGATGAAGTAAGCCTGGAACTCAGGGCTTCCGAGTTAAAAAAATCCTAGCCCTAGGCCGAACCCCAATCCTAAGACGAGAAAGGCAAATCAGCCAGGAATTAGGCATGTCCCCAAGGAAAAAGCTGTGGAGGCAGGCATGTTGTGGTACTTTTGCGCTCTTCTTGGCTAGTCCTTCGCAGCTGCTGTGTTCTTGGAACTCAGGGCTTTCTGGTTAATAGAACCCTTACCCCAGGCGTAACTCAAACCTTAACCCTAGGAAGGAAAATCAGCCTATGGTTCGGGATGGTCTCATGGAAATATCAGTGGTGGCAGCCAAGTTGTGTCACTTTTGCGCTCCCCTTGGGATGCCTTTCGCAGCTGCAGTGTGCCTGGAGCCCAGGGCTTCCTGGTTTTAAAAGTCCTAGGCCTAAGCCTAACAGTAACCCTAGGAAGGTAGATCTGCCGGGTATTAGGGTTCTTCCTAAGGGAAAAGCTGTGAAAGCAGCCATGTTGTGGCACTTTTGCACTCCCTTTGGGATGCCTTTGGCAGATGCAGTAAGCCTGGAACTCAGGGCTTCCTGGTTAAAAAACTCCAAGCCCTAGGCTGAAGCCTAACCCTAACCCTAGGCAGATAAAACAGCCTAGGTATAGGGATGGTGCCAAGGAAAAAGCTGTGAAAGCTGCCATGTTGTTGCACTTTTGTACTCCCCTTGGGATGCCTTGAACAGCTGCAGTGTGCCAGGAGCTAAGGGCTTCCTAGTTTTTAAAATCCTAGCCCTAGGCCTAAGCCTAACAGTAACCAAGGGAAGGGAAATCAGCCTGGTGTTAAGCTTCTTGCCAAGGAAAAAGCCGTGAAAGCAAGCATGTTGTGGCACTTTTGCACTCCCTTTTCGATGCCTTTCACAGCTCCAGTAAGCCTGGAACTCAGGGCTTCCTAGTTAAAAAAATCCTAGCCCTAGGCCGAACCCCAACCCTAAGACGAGAAAGGCAAATCAGCCAGGAATTAGGCATGTCCCCAAGGAAAAAGCTGTGGAGGCAGGCATGTTGTGGTACTTTTGCGCTCTTCTTGGCTAGTCCTTCGCAGCTGCTGTGTTCTTGGAACTCAGGTCTTTCTGGTTAATAGAACTCTTACCCTAGGCGAAAGTCAAACCTTAACCCTAGGAAGGAAAATCAGCCTATGGTTCGGGATGGTCTCATAGAAATATCAGTGGTGGCAGCCAAGTTGTGTCACTTTTGCGCTCCCCTTGGGATGCCTTTCGCAGCTGCAGTGTGCCTGGAGCCCAGGGCTTTCTGGTTTTAAAAGTCCTAGGCCTAAGCCTAACAGTAACCCTAGGAATGTAAATCTGCCGGGTATTAGGGTTCTTCCTAAGGGAAAAGCCGTGAAAGCAGCCATGTTGTGGCACTTCTGCACTCCCTTTGGGATGCTTTTTGCAGATGAAGTAAGCCTGGAACTCAGGGCTTCCTAGTTAAAAAAATCCTAGCCCTAGGCCGAACCCCAACCCTAAGACGAGAAAGGCAAATCAGCCAGGAATTAGGCATGTCCCCAAGGAAAAAGCTGTGGAGGCAGGCATGTTGTGGTACTTTTGCGCTCTTCTTGGCTAGTCCTTCGCAGCTGCTGTGTTCTTGGAACTCAGGGCTTTCTGGTTAATAGAACCCTTACCCTAGGCGTAACTCAAACCTTAACCCTAGGAAGGAAAATCAGCCTATGATTCGGGATGGTCTCATGGAAATATCAGTGGTGGCAGCCAAGTTGTGTCACTTTTGCGCTCCCCTTGGGATGCCTTTCGCAGGTGCAGTGTGCCTGGAGCCCAGGGCTTCCTGGTTTTAAAAGTCCTAGGCCTAAGCCTAACAGTAACCCTAGGAAGGTAGATCTGCCGGGTATTAGGGTTCTTCCTAAGGGAAAAGCTGTGAAAGCAGCCATGTTGTGGCACTTTTGCACTCCCTTTGGGATGCCTTTGGCAGATGCAGTAAGCCTGGAACTCAGGGCTTCCTGGTTAAAAAACTCCAAGCCCTAGGCTGAAGCCTAACCCTAACCCTAGGCAGATAAAACAGCCTAGGTATAGGGATGGTGCCAAGGAAAAAGCTGTGAAAGCTGCCATGTTGTTGCACTTTTGTACTCCCCTTGGGATGCCTTGAACAGCTGCAGTGTGCCAGGAGCTAAGGGCTTCCTAGTTTTTAAAATCCTAACCCTAGGCCTAAGCCTAACAGTAACCAAGGGAAGGGAAATCAGCCTGGTGTTAAGCTTCTTGCCAAGGAAAAAGCCGTGAAAGCAAGCATGTTGTGGCACTTTTGCACTCCCTTTTGGATGCCTTTCACAGCTCCAGTAAGGCTGGAACTCAGGGCTTCCTAGTTAAAAAAATCCTAGCCCTAGGCCGAACCCCAACCCTAAGACGAGAAAGGCAAATCAGCCAGGAATTAGGCATGTCCCCAAGGAAAAAGCTGTGGAGGCAGGCATGTTGTGGTACTTTTGCGCTCTTCTTGGCTAGTCCTTCGCAGCTGCTGTGTTCTTGGAACTCAGGTCTTTCTGGTTAATAGAACTCTTACCCTAGGCGAAAGTCAAACCTTAACCCTAGGAAGGAAAATCAGCCTATGGTTCGGGATGGTCTCATAGAAATATCAGTGGTGGCAGCCAAGTTGTGTCACTTTTGCGCTCCCCTTGGGATGCCTTTCGCAGCTGCAGTGTGCCTGGAGCCCAGGGCTTTCTGGTTTTAAAAGTCCTAGGCCTAAGCCTAACAGTAACCCTAGGAATGTAAATCTGCCGGGTATTAGGGTTCTTCCTAAGGGAAAAGCCGTGAAAGCAGCCATGTTGTGGCACTTCTGCACTCCCTTTGGGATGCTTTTTGCAGATGAAGTAAGCCTGGAACTCAGGGCTTCCTAGTTAAAAAAATCCTAGCCCTAGGCCGAACCCCAACCCTAAGACGAGAAAGGCAAATCAGCCAGGAATTAGGCATGTCCCCAAGGAAAAAGCTGTGGAGGCAGGCATGTTGTGGTACTTTTGCGCTCTTCTTGGGTAGTCCTTCGCAGCTGCTGTGTTCTTGGAACTCAGGGCTTTCTGGTTAATAGAACCCTTACCCTAGGCGTAACTCAAACCTTAACCCTAGGAAGGAAAATCAGCCTATGATTCGGGATGGTCTCATGGAAATATCAGTGGTGGCAGCCAAGTTGTGTCACTTTTGCGCTCCCCTTGGGATGCCTTTCGCAGGTGCAGTGTGCCTGGAGCCCAGGGCTTCCTGGTTTTAAAAGTCCTAGGCCTAAGCCTAACAGTAACCCTAGGAAGGTAAATCAGCCACGTATTAGGGTTCTTCCTAAGGGAAAAGCCATGAAAGCAGCCATGTTGTGGCACTTCTGCACTCCCTTTGGGATGCCTTTGGCAGATGCAGTAAGCATGGAACTCAGGGCTTCCTAGTTAAAAAAATCCTAGCCCTAGGCCGAACCCCAATCCTAAGACGAGAAAGGCAAATCAGCCAGGAATTAGGCATGTCCCCAAGGAAAAAGCTGTGGAGGCAGGCATGTTGTGGTACTTTTGCGCTCTTCTTGGCTAGTCCTTCGCAGCTGCTGTGTTCTTGGAACTCAGGGCTTTCTGGTTAATAGAACCCTTACCCTAGGCGTAACTCAAACCTTAACCCTAGGAAGGAAAATCAGCCTATGGTTCGGGATGGTCTCATGGAAATATCAGTGGTGGCAGCCAAGTTGTGTCACTTTTGCGCTCCCCTTGGGATGCCTTTCGCAGCTGCAGTGTGCCTGGAGCCCAGGGCTTCCTGGTTTTAAAAGTCCTAGGCCTAAGCCTAACAGTAACCCTAGGAAGGTAAATCATCTGCGTATTAGGGTTCTTCCTAAGGGAAAAGCTGTGAAAGCAGCCATGTTGTGGCACTTTTGCACTCCCTTTGGGATGCCTTTGGCAGATGCAGTAAGTCTGGAATTCAGGGCTTCCTGGTTAAAAAACTCCAAGCCCTAGGCTGAAGCCTAACCCTAACCCTAGGCAGATAAAACAGCCTATGTATAGGGATGGTGCCAAGGAAAAAGCTGTGAAAGCTGCCATGTTGTTGCACTTTTGTACTCCCCTTGGGATGCCTTGAACAGCTGCAGTGTGCCTGGAGCTAAGGGCTTCCTAGTTTTAAAAATCCTAGCCCTAGGCCTAACCCTTACAGTAACCCTAGGAAGGTAAATCAGCCTGGTGTTAGGCTTCTTGCCAAGGAAAAAGCCGTGAAAGCAGCCATGTTGTGGCACTTTTGCACTCCCTTTTGGATGCCTTTCACAGCTCCAGTGTGCCTGGAACTCAGGGCTTCCTGATTTTAAAAATCCTAGCCCTAGGCCGAACCCCAACCCTAAGACGAGAAAGGGAAATCAGCCAGGAATTAGGCATGTCCCCAAGGAAAAAGCTGTGGAGGCAGGCATGTTGTGGTACTTTTGCGCTCTTCTTGGGAAGTCCTTCGCAGCTGCTGTGTTCTTGGAACTCAGGGCTTTCTGGTTAATAGAACCCTTACCCTAGGCGTAAGTCAAACCTTAACCCTAGGAAGGAAAATCAGCCTATGGTTCAGGATGGTCTCATGAGAATAGAAGCAGAGGCAGCCAAGTTGTGTCACTTTTGCGCTCCCCTTGGGATGCCTTTCGCAGCTGCAGTGTGCCTGGAGCCCAGGGCTTCCTGGTTTTAAAAGTCCTAGGCCTAAGCCTAACAGTAACCCTAGGAAGGTAAATCAGCCGCGTATTAGTGTTCTTCCTAAGGGAAAAGCCGTGAAAGCAGCCATGTTGTGGCACTTCTGCACTCCCTTTGAGATACCTTTGTCAGATGCAGTAAGCCTGGAACTCAGGGCTTCCTGGTTAAAATCTCCAAGCCCTAGGCTGAAGCCTAACCCTAACCCTAGGCAGATAAATCAGCCTAGGTATAGGGAAGGTGCCAAGGAAAAAGCTGTGAAAGCTGCCATGTTGTTGCACTTTTGTACTCCCCTTGGGATGCCTTGAACAGCTGCAGTGTGCCTGGAGCTAAGGGCTTCCTAGTTTTAAAAATCCTAGCGCTAGGCCTAAGCCTTAGAGTAACCCTGGGAAGGGAAATCAGCCTGGTGTTAGGCTTCTTGCCAAGGAAAAAGCCGGGAAAGCAGCCATGTTGTGGCACTTTTGCACTCCCCTTGGGATGCCTTTCGCAGCTGCAGTGTGCCTGGAGCCCAGGGCTTCCTGGTTTTAAAAGTCCTAGGCCTAAACCTAACAGTAAGCCTAGGAAGGTAAATCAGCCGGGTATTAGGGTTCTTCCTAAGGGAAAAGCCGTGAAAGCAGCCATGTTGTGGCACTTTTGCACTCCCTTTGGGATGCTTTTTGCAGATGAAGTAAGCCTGGAACTCAGGGCTTCCGAGTTAAAAAAATCCTAGCCCTAGGCCGAACCCCAACCCTAAGACGAGAAAGGCAAATCAGCCAGGAATTAGGCATGTCCCCAAGGAAAAAGCTGTGGAGGCAGGCATGTTGTGTTACTTTTGCGCTCTTCTTGGCTAGTCCTTCGCAGCTGCTGTGTTCTTGGAACTCAGGGCTTTCTGGTTAATAGAACCCTTACACCAGGCGTAACTCAAACCTTAACCCTAGGAAGGAAAATCAGCCTATGTTTCGGGATGGTCTCATGAGAATAGCAGCAGAGGAAGCCAAGTTGTGTCACTTTTGCGCTCCCCTTGGGATGCCTTTCGCAGCTGCAGTGTGCCTGGAGCCCAGGGCTTCCTGGTTTTAAAAGTCCTAGGCCTAAGCCTAACAGTAAGCCTAGGAAGGTAAATCAGCCGGGTATTAGGGTTCTTCCTAAGGGAAAAGCCGTGAAAGCAGCCATGTTGTGGCACTTTTGCACTCCCTTTGGGATGCCTTTGGCAGATGAAGTAAGCATGGAACTCAGGGCTTGCGAGTTAAAAAAATCCTAGCCCTAGGCCGAACCCCAACCCTAAGACGAGAAAGGCAAATCAGCCAGGAATTAGGCATGTCCCCAAGGAAAAAGCTGTGGAGGCAGGCATGTTGTGGTACTTTTGCGCTCTTCTTGGCTAGTCCTTCGCAGCTGCTGTGTTCTTGGAACTCAGGGCTTTCTGGTTAATAGAACCCTTACCCTAGGCGAAAGTCAAACCTTAACCCTAGGAAGGAAAATCAGCCTATGGTTCGGGATGGTCTCATGGAAATATCAGTGGTGGCAGCCAAGTTGTGTCACTTTTGCGCTCCCCTTGGGATGCCTTTCGCAGCTGCAGTGTGCCTGGAGCCCAGGGCTTCCTGGTTTTAAAAGTCCTAGGCCTAAGCCTAACAGTAACCCTAGGAAGGTAAATCAGCCGCGTATTAGGGTTCTTCCTAAGGGAAAAGCCGTGAAAGCAGCCATGTTGTGCCACTTCTGCACTCCCTTTGGGATGCCTTTGGCAGATGAAGTAAGCCTGGAACTCAGGCCTTCCTGATTTTAAAAATCCTAGCCCTAGGCCGAACCCCAATCCTAAGACGAGAAAGGCAAATCAGCCAGGAATTAGGCATGTCCCCAAGGAAAAAGCTGTGGAGGCAGGCATGTTGTGGTACTTTTGCGCTCTTCTTGGGAAGTCCTTCGCAGCTGCTGTGTTCTTGGAACTCAGGGCTTTCTGGTTAATAGAACCCTTACCCTAGGCGTAACTCAAACCTTAACCCTAGGAAGGAAAATCAGCCTATGGTTCAGGATGGTCTCATGAGAATAGAAGCAGAGGCAGCCAAGTTGTGTCACTTTTGCGCTCCCCTTGGGATGCCTTTCGCAGCTGCAGTGTGCCTGGAGCCCAGGGCTTCCTGGTTTTAAAAGTCCTAGGCCAAAGCCTAACAGTAACCCTAGGAAGGTAAATCAGCCACGTATTAGGGTTCTTCCTAAGGGAAAAGCCGTGAAAGCAGCCATGTTGTGGCACTTCTGCACTCCCTTTGGGATGCCTTTTTCAGATGCAGTAAGCCTGGAACTCAGGGCTTCCTGGTTAAAATCTCCAAACCCTAGGCTGAACCCTAACCCTAACCCTAGGCAGATAAATCAGCCTAGGTATAGGGATGGTGCCAAGGAAAAAGCTGTGAAAGCTGCCATGTTGTTGCACTTTTGTACTCCCCTTGGGATGCCTTGAACAGCTGCAGTGTGCCTGGAGCTAAGGGCTTCCTAGTTTTAAAAATCCTAGCGCTAGGCCTAAGCCTTAGAGTAACCCTGGGAAGGGAAATCAGCCTGGTGTTAGGCTTCTTGCCAAGGAAAAAGCCGGGAAAGCAGCCATGTTGTGGCACTTTTGCACTCCCCTTGGGATGCCTTTCGCAGCTGCAGTGTGCCTGGAGCCCAGGGCTTCCTGGTTTTAAAAGTCCTAGGCCTAAGCCTAACAGTAACCCTAGGAAGGTAAATCAGCCGCGTATTAGGGTTCTTCCTAAGGGAAAAGCCGTGAAAGCAGCCATGTTGTGGCACTTCTGCACTCCCTTTGGGATGCCTTTGGCAGATGCAGTAAGCATGGAACTTAGGGCTTGCGAGTTAAAAAAATCCTAGCCCTAGGCCGAACCCCAACCCTAAGACGAGAAAGGCAAATCAGCCAGGAATTAGGCATGTCCCCAAGGAAAAAGCTGTGGAGGCAGGCATGTTGTGGTACTTTTGCGCTCTTCTTGGCTAGTCCTTTGCAGCTGCTGTGTTCTTGGAACTCAGGGCTTTCTGGTTAATAGAACTCTTACCCTAGGCGAAACTCAAACCTTAACCCTAGGAAGGAAAATCAGCCTATGATTCAGGATGGTCTCATGAGAATAGAAGCAGAGGCAGCCAAGTTGTGTCACTTCTGCGGCCCTCTTGGGATGCCTTTAAGAGCTGCAGTGTGCCTGGAGCCCAGGGCTTCCTGGTTTTAAAAGTCCTAGGCCTAAGCCTAACAGTAACCCTAGGAAGGTAAATCAGCCGGGTATTAGGGTTCTTCCTAAGGGAAAAGCTGTGAAAGCAGCCATGTTGTGGCACTTTTGCACTCCCTTTGGGATGCCTTTGGCATATGCAGTAAGCCTGGAACTCAGGGCTTCCTGGTTAAAAAACTCCAAGACCTAAGCTGAACCCTAACCCTAACCCTAGGCAGATAAATCAGCCTAGGTATAGGGATGGTGCCAAGGAAAAAGCTGTGAAAGCTGCCATGTTGTTGCACTTTTGTACTCCCCTTGGGATGCCTTTCGCAGCTGCAGTGTGCCTGGAGCCCAGGGCTTCCTAGTTTTAAAAGTCCCAGGCCTAAGCCTAACAGTAACCCTAGGAAGGTAAATCAGCCGCGTATTAGGGTTCTTCCTAAGGGGAAAGCAGTGAAAGCAGCCATGTTGTGGCACTTCTGCACTCCCTTGGGATGCCTTTGGCAGATGCAGTAAGGCTGGAACTCAGGGCTTCCTAGTTAAAAAAATCCTAGCCCTAGGCCGAACCCCAACCCTAAGACGAGAAAGGCAAATCAGCCAGGAATTAGGCATGTCCCCAAGGAAAAAGCTGTGGAGGCAGGCATGTTGTGGTACTTTTGCGCTCTTCTTGGGTAGTCCTTCGCAGCTGCTGTGTTCTTGGAACTCAGGTCTTTCTGGTTAATAGAACTCTTACCCTAGGCGTAACTCAAACCTTAACCCTAGGAAGGAAAATCAGCCTATGGTTCAGGATGGTCTCATGAGAATAGAAGCAGAGGCAGCCAAGTTGTGTCACTTTTGCGCTCCCCTTGGGATGCCTTTCGCAGGTGCAGTGTGCCTGGAGCCCAGGGCTTCCTGGTTTTAAAAGTCCTAGGCCAAAGCCTAACAGTAACCCTAGGAAGGTAAATCAGCCACGTATTAGGGTTCTTCCTAAGGGAAAAGCCGTGAAAGCAGCCATGTTGTGGCACTTTTGCACTCCCTTTGGGATGCCTTTGGCAGATGCAGTAAGCCTGGAACTCAGGGCTTCCTGGTTAAAAAACTCCAAGCCCTAGGCTGAACCCTAACCATAACCCTAGGCAGATAAAACAGCCAAGTTATAGGGATGGTGCCAAGGAAAAAGCTGTGAAAGCTGCCATGTTGTTGCACTTTTTTACTCATCTTGGGATGCCTTGAACAGATGCAGTGCGCCTGGAGCTAAGGGCTTCCTAGTTTTAAAAATCCTAGCCCTAAGCCTAAGCCTTACAGTAACCCTGGGAAGGGAAATCAGCCTGGTGTTAGGCTTCTTGCCAAGGAAAAAGCCGTGAAAGCAACCATGTTGTGGCACTTTTGCACACCCTTTGGGATGCCTTTCACAGCTCCAGTGTGCCTGGAACTCAGGGCTTCCTGATTTTAAAAATCCTAGCCCTAGGCCGAACCCCAACCCTAAGACGAGAAAGGCAAATCAGCCAGGAATTAGGCATGTCCCCAAGGAAAAAGCTGTGGAGGCAGGCATGTTGTGGTACTTTTGCGCTCTTCTTGGGTAGTCCTTCGCAGCTGCTGTGTTCTTGGAACTCAGGGCTTTCTGGTTAATAGAACCCTTACCGTAGGCGTAACTCAAACCTTAACCCTAGGAAGGAAAATCAGCCTATGGTTCGGGATGGTCTCATGGAAATATCAGTGGTGGCAGCCAAGTTGCGTCACTTTTGCGCTCCCCTTGGGATGCCTTTCGCAGCTGCAGTGTGCCTGGAGCCCAGGGCTTCCTGGTTTTAAAGTCCTAGGCTTAAGCCTAACAGTAACCCTAGGAAGGTAAATCAGCCGCGTATTAGGGTTCTTCCTAAGGGAAAAGCCGTGAAAGCAGCCATGTTGTGGCACTTCTGCACTCCCTTTCGGATACCTTTGGCAGATGCAATAAGCCTGGAACTCAGGGCTTCCTGGTTAAAAAACTCCAAGCCCTAGGCTGAAGCCTAACTCTATCCCCAGGAAGGAAAATCAGCCTAAGTATAGGGATCGTGCAACGTCTAGAACTCGATGGGAGATGTTTTCTGTGCTGGCACAGTTTTTCCTCGCCAGACATAGCGGAAAAGCTTTTTGCTATGATGTAGACGAGAAGAGACGCTAAAGACGAAAGTACGATGCTCTCCGGAGCTAAGAGCCGCTCCCGGGCGTCTTTCGGCAGAAGCCGCGCTAAGGAGAGCACAGTGAGCGGCACAATCGTCTTTGCGCGAAGAAGCCGCTTCTTCGCCTCCGGGAGCCGGAGAGAGCGGCACCTTCGGAAAGGTGAAGAAGGAAGCTGTACAACACTGGGATTGTGTGCGCAGCTTGCCAACTGATAGAAAACAGTACCTTTGCACTCTCCTGACTTTTCCAATCACATGAACATTCGATTGGAAGCTGTTTTGGACAACTTTTCTTTTCTTCATGCCAAACACTCGGCACACCTCCGTGCAACGTCTAGAATACGATGGGAGATGTTTTCTGTGCTGGCACAGTTTTTCCTCGCCAGACATAGTAGAAAAGCTTTTTGCTAAGATGTAGACGAGAAGAGACGCTAAAGACGAAGGTACGATGCTGTCCGGAGCTAAGAGCCGCTCCCGGGCGTCTTTCGGCAGAAGCCGCGCTAAGGAGAGCACAGTGAGCGGCACAATCGTCTTTGCGCGAAGAAGCCGCTTCTTCGCCTCCGGGAGCCGGAGAGAGCGGCACCTTCGGAAAGGTGAAGAAGGAAGCTGTACAACACTGGGATTGTGTGCGCAGCTTGCCAACTGCCAGAAAACAGTACCTTTGCACTCTCCTGACTTTTCCAATCACATGAACATTCGATTGGAAGCTGTTTTGGACAACTTTTCTTTCCTTCATGCCAAACACTCGGCACACCTCCGTGCAACGTCTAGAACACGATGGGAGATGTTTTCTGTGCTGGCACAGTTTTTCCTCGCCAGACATAGTAGAAAAGCTTTTTGCTAAGATGTAGACGAGAAGAGACGCTAAAGACGAAGGTACGATGCTGTCCGGAGCTAAGAGCCGCTCCCGGGCGTCTTTCGGCAGAAGCCGCGCTAAGGAGTGCACAGTGAGCGGCACTATCGTCTTTGCGCGAAGAAGCCGCTTCTTCGCCTCCGGGAGCCGGAGAGAGCGGCACCTTCGGAAAGGTGAAGAAGGAAGCTGTACAACACTGGGATTGTGTGCGCAGCTTGCCAACTGCTAGAAAACAGTACCTTTGCACTCTCCTGACTTTTCCAATCACATGAACATTCGATTGGAAGCTGTTTTGGACAACTTTTCTTTCCTTCATGCCAAACACTCGGCACACCTCCGTGCAACGTCTAGAACACGATGGGAGATGTTTTCTGTGCTGGCACAGTTTTTCCTCGCCAGACATAGTAGAAAAGCTTTTTGCTAAGATGTAGACGAGAAGAGACGCTAAAGACGAAGGTACGATGCTGTCCGGAGCTAAGAGCCGCTCCCGGGCGTCTTTTGGCAGAAGCCGCGCTAAGGAGTGCACAGTGAGCGGCACAATCGTCTTTGCGCGAAGAAGCCGCTTCTTCGCCTCCGGGAGCCGGAGAGAGCGGCACCTTCGGAAAGGTGAAGAAGGAAGCTGTACAACACTGGGATTGTGTGCGCAGCTTGCCAACTGCCAGAAAACAGTACCTTTGCACTCTCCTGACTTTTCCAATCACATGAACATTCGATTGGAAGCTGTTTTGGACAACTTTTCTTTTCTTCATGCCAAACACTCGGCACACCTCCGTGCAACGTCTAGAATACGATGGGAGATGTTTTCTGTGCTGGCACAGTTTTTCCTCGCCAGACATAGTAGAAAAGCTTTTTGCTAAGATGTAGACGAGAAGAGACGCTAAAGACGAAGGTACGATGCTGTCCGGAGCTAAGAGCCGCTCCCGGGCGTCTTTCGGCAGAAGCCGCGCTAAGGAGAGCACAGTGAGCGGCACAATCGTCTTTGCGCGAAGAAGCCGCTTCTTCGCCTCCGGGAGCCGGAGAGAGCGGCACCTTCGGAAAGGTGAAGAAGGAAGCTGTACAACACTGGGATTGTGTGCGCAGCTTGCCAACTGCTAGAAAACAGTACCTTTGCACTCTCCTGACTTTTCCAATCACATGAACATTCGATTGGAAGCTGTTTTGGACAACTTTTCTTTCCTTCATGCCAAACACTCGGCACACCTCCGTGCAACGTCTAGAACACGATGGGAGATGTTTTCTGTGCTGGCACAGTTTTTCCTCGCCAGACATAGTAGAAAAGCTTTTTGCTAAGATGTAGACGAGAAGAGACGCTAAAGACGAAGGTACGATGCTGTCCGGAGCTAAGAGCCGCTCCCGGGCGTCTTTCGGCAGAAGCCGCGCTAAGGAGAGCACAGTGAGCGGCACAATCGTCTTTGCGCGAAGAAGCCGCTTCTTCGCCTCCGGGAGCCGGAGAGAGCGGCACCTTCGGAAAGGTGAAGAAGGAAGCTGTACAACACTGGGATTGTGTGCGCAGCTTGCCAACTGCCAGAAAACAGTACCTTTGCACTCTCCTGACTTTTCCAATCACATGAACATTCGATTGGAAGCTGTTTTGGACAACTTTTCTTTCCTTCATGCCAAACACTCGGCACACCTCCGTGCAACGTCTAGAACACGATGGGAGATATTTTCTGTGCTGGCACAGTTTTTCCTCGCCAGACATAGTAGAAAAGCTTTTTGCTAAGATGTAGACGAGAAGAGACGCTAAAGACGAAGGTACAATGCTGTCCGGAGCTAAGAGCCGCTCCCGGGCGTCTTTCGGCAGAAGCCGCGCTAAGGAGTGCACAGTGAGCGGCACTATCGTCTTTGCGCGAAGAAGCCGCTTCTTCGCCTCCGGGAGCCGGAGAGAGCGGCACCTTCGGAAAGGTGAAGAAGGAAGCTGTACAACACTGGGATTGTGTGCGCAGCTTGCCAACTGCTAGAAAACAGTACCTTTGCACTCTCCTGACTTTTCCAATCACATGAACATTCGATTGGAAGCTGTTTTGGACAACTTTTCTTTCCTTCATGCCAAACACTCGGCACACCTCCGTGCAACGTCTAGAACACGATGGGAGATGTTTTCTGTGCTGGCACAGTTTTTCCTCGCCAGACATAGTAGAAAAGCTTTTTGCTAAGATGTAGACGAGAAGAGACGCTAAAGACGAAGGTACGATGCTGTCCGGAGCTAAGAGCCGCTCCCGGGCGTCTTTTGGCAGAAGCCGCGCTAAGGAGTGCACAGTGAGCGGCACAATCGTCTTTGCGCGAAGAAGCCGCTTCTTCGCCTCCGGGAGCCGGAGAGAGCGGCACCTTCGGAAAGGTGAAGAAGGAAGCTGTACAACACTGGGATTGTGTGCGCAGCTTGCCAACTGCCAGAAAACAGTACCTTTGCACTCTCCTGACTTTTCCAATCACATGAACATTCGATTGGAAGCTGTTTTGGACAACTTTTCTTTTCTTCATGCCAAACACTCGGCACACCTCCGTGCAACGTCTAGAATACGATGGGAGATGTTTTCTGTGCTGGCACAGTTTTTCCTCGCCAGACATAGTAGAAAAGCTTTTTGCTAAGATGTAGACGAGAAGAGACGCTAAAGACGAAGGTACGATGCTGTCCGGAGCTAAGAGCCGCTCCCGGACGTCTTTCGGCAGAAGCCGCGCTAAGGAGAGCACAGTGAGCGGCACAATCGTCTTTGCGCGAAGAAGCCGCTTCTTCGCCTCCGGGAGCCGGAGAGAGCGGCACCTTCGGAAAGGTGAAGAAGGAAGCTGTACAACACTGGGATTGTGTGCGCAGCTTGCCAACTGCTAGAAAACAGTACCTTTGCACTCTCCTGACTTTTCCAATCACATGAACATTCGATTGGAAGCTGTTTTGGACAACTTTTCTTTCCTTCATGCCAAACACTCGGCACACCTCCGTGCAACGTCTAGAACACGATGGGAGATGTTTTCTGTGCTGGCACAGTTTTTCCTCGCCAGACATAGTAGAAAAGCTTTTTGCTAAGATGTAGACGAGAAGAGACGCTAAAGACGAAGGTACGATGCTCTCCGGAGCTAAGAGCCGCTCCCGGGCGTCTTTCGGCAGAAGCCGCGCTAAGGAGTGCACAGTGAGCGGCACAATCGTCTTTGCGCGAAGAAGCCGCTTCTTCGCCTCCGGGAGCCGGAGAGAGCGGCACCTTCGGAAAGGTGAAGAAGGAAGCTGTGCAACACTGGGATTGTGTGCGCAGCTTGCCAACTGCTAGAAAACAGTACCTTTGCACTCTCCTGACTTTTCCAAACACATGAACATTCGATTGGAAGCTGTTTTGGACAACTTTTCTTTCCTTCATGCCAAACACTTGGCACACGTCCGTGCAACGTCTAGAACACGATGGGAGATGTTTTCTGTGCTGGCACAGTTTTTCCTCGCCAGACATAGTAGAAAAGCTTTTTGCTAAGATGTAGACGAGAAGAGACGCTAAAGACGAAGGTACGATGCTGTCCGGAGCTAAGAGCCGCTCCCGGGCGTCTTTCGGCAGAAGCCGCGCTAAGGAGTGCACAGTGAGCGGCACTATCGTCTTTGCGCGAAGAAGCCGCTTCTTCGCCTCCGGGAGCCGGAGAGAGCGGCACCTTCGGAAAGGTGAAGAAGGAAGCTGTACAACACTGGGATTGTGTGCGCAGCTTGCCAACTGCCAGAAAACAGTACCTTTGCACTCTCCTGACTTTTCCAATCACATGAACATTCGATTGGAAGCTGTTTTGGACAACTTTTCTTTCCTTCATGCCAAACACTCGGCACACCTCCGTGCAACGTCTAGAACACGATGGGAGATGTTTTCTGTGCTGGCACAGTTTTTCCTCGCCAGACATAGTAGAAAAGCTTTTTGCTAAGATGTAGACGAGAAGAGACGCTAAAGACGAAGGTACGATGCTGTCCGGAGCTAAGAGCCGCTCCCGGGCGTCTTTCGGCAGAAGCCGCGCTAAGGAGTGCACAGTGAGCGGCACAATCGTCTTTGCGCGAAGAAGCCGCTTCTTCGCCTCCGGGAGCCGGAGAGAGCGGCACCTTCGGAAAGGTGAAGAAGGAAGCTGTACAACACTGGGATTGTGTGCGCAGCTTGCCAACTGCTAGAAAACAGTACCTTTGCACTCTCCTGACTTTTCCAATCACATGAACATTCGATTGGAAGCTGTTTTGGACAACTTTTCTTTCCTTCATGCCAAACACTCGGCACACCTCCGTGCAACGTCTAGAACACGATGGGAGATGTTTTCTGTGCTGGCACAGTTTTTCCTCGCCAGACATAGTAGAAAAGCTTTTTGCTAAGATGTAGACGAGAAGAGACGCTAAAGACGAAGGTACGATGCTGTCCGGAGCTAAGAGCCGCTCCCGGGCGTCTTTCGGCAGAAGCCGCGCTAAGGAGTGCACAGTGAGCGGCACAATCGTCTTTGCGCGAAGAAGCCGCTTCTTCGCCTCCGGGAGCCGGAGAGAGCGGCACCTTCGGAAAGGTGAAGAAGGAAGCTGTACAACACTGGGATTGTGTGCGCAGCTTGCCAACTGCCAGAAAACAGTACCTTTGCACTCTCCTGACTTTTCCAATCACATGAACATTCGATTGGAAGCTGTTTTGGACAACTTTTCTTTTCTTCATGCCAAACACTCGGCACACCTCCGTGCAACGTCTAGAACACGATGGGAGATGTTTTCTGTGCTGGCACAGTTTTTCCTCGCCAGACATAGTAGAAAAGCTTTTTGCTAAAATGAAGACGAGAAGAGACGCTAAGGACGAAGGTACGATGCTCTCCGGAGCTAAGAGCCGCTCCCGGGCGTCTTTCGGCAGAAGCCGCGCTAAGGAGTGCACAGTGAGCGGCACAATCGTCTTTGCGCGAAGAAGCCGCTTCTTCGCCTCCGGGAGCCGGAGAGAGCGGCACCTTCGGAAAGGTGAAGAAGGAAGCTGTACAACACTGGGATTGTGTGCGCAGCTTGCCAACTGCTAGAAAACAGTACCTTTGCACTCTCCTGACTTTTCCAATCACATGAACATTCGATTGGAAGCTGTTTTGGACAACTTTTCTTTCCTTCATGCCAAACACTTGGCACACGTCCGTGCAACGTCTAGAACACGATGGGAGATGTTTTCTGTGCTGGCACAGTTTTTCCTCGCCAGACATAGTAGAAAAGCTTTTTGCTAAGATGTAGACGAGAAGAGACGCTAAAGACGAAGGTACGATGCTGTCCGGAGCTAAGAGCCGCTCCCGGGCGTCTTTTGGCAGAAGCCGCGCTAAGGAGTGCACAGTGAGCGGCACATTCGTCTTTGCGCGAAGAAGCCGCTTCTTCGCCTCCGGGAGCCGGAGAGAGCGGCACCTTCGGAAAGGTGAAGAAGGAAGCTGTACAACACTGGGATTGTGTGCGCAGCTTGCCAACTGATAGAAAACAGTACCTTTGCACTCTCCTGACTTTTCCAATCACATGAACATTCGATTGGAAGCTGTTTTGGACAACTTTTCTTTCCTTCATGCCAAACACTCGGCACACCTCCGTGCAACGTCTAGAATACGATGGGAGATGTTTTCTGTGCTGGCACAGTTTTTCCTCGCCAGACATAGTGGAAAAGCTTTTTGCTAAGATGTAGACGAGAAGAGACGCTAAAGACGAAGGTACGATGCTGTCCGGAGCTAAGAGCCGCTCCCGGGCGTCTTTCGGCAGAAGCCGCGCTAAGGAGAGCACAGTGAGCGGCACAATCGTCTTTGCGCGAAGAAGCCGCTTCTTCGCCTCCGGGAGCCGGAGAGAGCGGCACCTTCGGAAAGGTGAAGAAGGAAGCTGTACAACACTGGGATTGTGTGCGCAGCTTGCCAACTGATAGAAAACAGTACCTTTGCACTCTCCTGACTTTTCCAATCACATGAACATTCGATTGGAAGCTGTTTTGGACAACTTTTCTTTCCTTCATGCCAAACACTCGGCACACCTCCGTGCAACGTCTAGAACACGATGGGAGATGTTTTCTGTGCTGGCACAGTTTTTCCTCGCCAGACATAGTAGAAAAGCTTTTTGCTAAGATGTAGACGAGAAGAGACGCTAAAGACGAAGGTACGATGCTCTCCGGAGCTAAGAGCCGCTCCCGGGCGTCTTTCGGCAGAAGCCGCGCTAAGGAGTGCACAGTGTGCGGCACTATCGTCTTTGCGCGAAGAAGCCGCTTCTTCGCCTCCGGGAGCCGGAGAGAGCGGCACCTTCGGAAAGGTGAAGAAGGAAGCTGTACAACACTGGGATTGTGTGCGCAGCTTGCCAACTGATAGAAAACAGTACCTTTGCACTCTCCTGACTTTTCCAATCACATGAACATTCGATTGGAAGCTGTTTTGGACAACTTTTCTTTTCTTCATGCCAAACACTCGGCACACCTCCGTGCAACGTCTAGAACACGATGGGAGATGTTTTCTGTGCTGGCACAATTTCTCCTTGCCAGACATAGTAGAAAAGCTTTTTGCTAAGATGTAGACGACAAGAGAGGCTAAGGACTGGATGTAAGCAAATGACACTCATCTTCAAAAAAGGCAATTCGGAGGACTCGCAATCGTACAAACCAGCCAGCCTCTTTTTTATACCCAGGAAGTTGATGAAGCAGCTCTTCTTGGAAAATCTTGCCAGGCACATGAAAGACGACACAATAATGTAGTTAGCATGATTTTTCAGGGGCATTTCATGCTGAACATAACTTGAAACTCCTCTGATGAATCAACTTGACTGGTAGATGAAGGGAATATTATCTGCCTGGGCTTCAGGGAGGTTTTTGACATATCTCTACATGGCAGCACACATCCATATGGAAGCAATAGTGCAAAGGGGAGGGAATCAGTGTCTTTTCAGTGATGCTGAGTGAAAAGACAAGAGGCAGTGGGCACACACTGAAATACAGGAACATCAGTAAATGATTCTTTACTGTGAGGGTGAGTGAACCACGGCACAGACTGCCCAGAAAGATTGTGGAGCCTGGATCTTTGAAGACATTAAAAGTACACCCAGATAGAATCCTGGGCAAGAGGCTCTAGGTATCCTGGTTTAGGCAGGGGGGTTGGGCCTGGTTAGCCCCACCAACCCCTTCCACTCTCATTCATTCTGTGCTAGTGAATTCTCTTCAAGATGCATTTCAAGCACTGGCATGACAAAGTTCTGTGCAGACACAGATCCAAATGGACATGGCATCTAAGTTCCTTAAGCAGTCTTCAAGAAGAATGTAAACCTCTGGGGCAAGTGTCTCTTCCCTAACTGAATCCCTTTCATGGGAAAATTCCCAGCTCTAGAAAGATCTTCTGATACGCATGCTTAAGACTGACACTGGCTGAGCAAATTTCTCCCTATGTGTATCTAAGACCAGTTAGGATCTTCACCCAAAGTGCTGTCAACATAGTCACAGAATGCCTATTGTTAAGAAGTGACAACTTCCATCAGAATGGCAACTATTGGTCCACCAAATGGATGAATGGATGGGAATTATCTGCTTGGGTTAAAAACAAAAAGAAAGAGTTGGTCTTTACTTATCAATTTCATTGCAATATTGATAAGGGAAGAAAAAGACCTAAGTCCTTGACTTTCTTAACTGGAGGAAAGATTTTAAAAATTCCTTGTAAAAATGTATGATCACAATCAGACTATTGAAACCATTTGAGTTGGGAAAAAAGTTCCAAAATTGTCTAGAGAGTGGCAAAGAAGCCAAGAAAATAGGAAAGAAACAAAAAGAGGGCAAAAGAGTAAGCTTCAGTGTACAAGCTCGTTCTAGAAGTAGTCTGCCGGGGAAAGGAAGCCCCAGTTGAATTTCCAATGTATTCCTGAGCTTGATTCAGTAACTGGTCAATGTAAAAACCAATCCTTTTGTATAACTTCTTCCAGCAACAAAAACTCCAACAGGTTGACACTACCATCATGCCTGTTCCAGACATATTTCCAAGAGAAATGATGATTTTCTTGAAAACCTACTTGCATAAAAGTTGCAAGATGGTGGAGGGATTGCCACATCCTCCTTCCTCCATCTGGCTTGAAAGTAGATTTGATAAAATATGCAACAAAGCACATGATTTATAAGGTAGAGTGAAATGGATGATTTGGGAATTGATCTCTTGTTGATAGTAAACTTCACATCCACTCTGTGTGACCTTTCTAAAACAAAATGTGGAGCTGAGGCATGAATCTGCCACAACAATTGTAAAGCAAACATACACACTCCCCTTCACATGCCCCCCCTTCCACACACACCTAGGCACACACAGAGATCAGCATAGCAGATCATGAACACCTTGGAAAAGACTGAAATGCTAAACGCCTCTCTTGATGGGCAAAAGAGCTGGTGCAGTAATTCAAATGCCTGGTGCAAAAATTCTGTTTCATATTTAGCTCCTATTTAAAACACAGCTTTTCATTTCATTCTATTTACAGAATATTTTCTTTTCATTTGTTTCTTTAAAATTACTTAGTTCTCACCTGTTGTATGTCTAGGAATATTTTCTTCCAAAAATAGAAAAAAATAGATGCTATCTTTTCAGCAGAAAACATTGGTTGATACAATTTTAAACCATCATGATATGGAAGAATTGTTCTGTCCCTCTCGAAGGTGGAAGAAGCATTTGGATCACAGATCATCTACAATGAAATACTTGACATGTTTAAGATGCTTTCAATCAATTTTGATCGTCAATTGCTTCTTCGTTGTAAACAGTCATTTTTCAGTGAAGGGAAAGTGTGTGTGGTATATCTACATGATGTGTTCAAACCCAGTTCCTACTAATGGCCAGGCTGAATTCCAGGAAATAACGTCCCAAATGATATTTTGCCGCCTTCTTTGGCACTTCATGAAATCTTACCATGATGAAGTGCTGAAACACAGAGATTTTCTCTTAGAGAGTGTCTCATGTTGTAACCCATCCCATGGATTTTATGCTGTAATTCTTATCTCTTTTAAAATTTGCTATCTTCTGTACAGTTTTCATGAACATTTCTGTTACAGTAGTGAATAGCACAGATAAATGTCATTTTGTACAACTTTGAATTTACCCCAAGAGCTGAGAGAAAACTTGCTCCTATACTTCAATCCCAGTTTCTTCTATAGTCCAACTTTGTTTCTCTATCATCAAGCTTCTCCTTTGTTGCTGCTCCAAGCCCCGTCCAAGCTGACCTTGAATACTTTCAGGGATGGGACACCCACAACTTCCCTGGGCAACCTGTTCCAGTGTTCCAGCACTCCCACAGTAAAAAAGGCCTTCCTTTCATCTAATATGTGTAGGTAATCATAAATCTAGGCATAGAAATTTGGAGTGCAAATTTGAAATTCTTTTGATTTGAAGCACATTTTATATGAATACTGACTTACAGATGACTAAAAGATGTTGATGGGCATTTGAGCTGACAAGTTTTGAAAAAGTGTACGGAAATTAACATTGAAACCACTAAAATTAAAAACTTCTTCCCATTTTCTTTCTCGTCTCCTATTCAAAATTGCAAATGTCAGATATCAGTGCTTCATGCAAACCTCTCAGATGCTCTCAGGGAAAAAGCATTTATTTCAGACTAAGTTGCGGTTGACGTAGAACACTGCCTTTAACAGCTGCAGTGTGCCTGGAATTCAGGGCTTCCTGTTTGAAAAAATCCTATCTCTAGGCTGAACCCTAACCCTAACCCTAGGCAGATAAATCAGCCTGGGTATAGGGATGTTCCCAAGGAAAAAAGCACTGGAAGGAGCATGTTGAGGCAATTTTTGGCTGCCCTTGGGAAGCCTTTTGCAGCTGCACTGGGTCTGGAGCTCAGGGTTTACTGATTTAAAATCCCTATCCCTTGGCGTGACCATAGGTGCAACTGGAGGCAAGTAAATCAGCTTAGGTTCAATGATGGTCCCAAGGAAAAAGCACTGGAGGCAGCCATGTTGTGGCACTTTTCCCCTCCTCTTGGGTAGTCCTTGGCAGCTGCTGTGTTCTTGGAACTCAGGGCTTTCTGGTTAAAAAAACACTAACCCTAGGCGTAACTCGAACCCTCACCCTAGGAAGGAAAATCAGCCTATGGTTCGGGATGGTCTCATGAGAATAGCAGCAGAGGCAGCCAAGTTGTGTCACTTTTGCGCTCCCCTTGGGATGCCTTTAACAGCTGCATGTGCCTGGAGCCTAGGGCTTCCTGGTTTTAAAAGTCCTAGGCCTAAGCCTAACAGTAACCCTAGGAAGGTAAATCAGCCGCGTATTAGGGTTCTTCCTAAGGGAAAAGCTGTGAAAGCAGCCATGTTGTGGCACTTCTGCACTCCCTTTGGGATACCTTTGGCAGATGCAGTAAGCCTGGAACTCAGGGCTTCCTGGTTAAAATCTCCAAGCCCTAGGCTGAACCCTAACCCTAACCCTAGGCAGATAAATCAGCCTTGGTATAGTGATGGTGCCAAGGAAAAAGCTGTGAAAGCTGCCATGTTGTTGCACTTTTGTACTCCCCTTGGGATGCCTTGAACAGCTGCAGTGTGCCTGGAGCTAAGGGCTTCCTAGTTTTAAAAATCCTAGCCCTAGGCCTTATCCTTACAGTAACCCTGGGAAGGGAAATCAGCCTGGTGTTAGGCTTCTTGCCAAGGAAAAAGCCGTGAAAGCAGCCATGTTGTGGCACTTTTGCACTCCCTTTTGGATGCCTTTCACAGCTCCAGTGTGCCTGGAACTCAGGGCTTCCTGATTTTAAAAATCCTAGCCCTAGGCCGAACCCCAACCCTAAGACGAGAAAGGCAAATCAGCCAGGAATTAGGCATGTCCCCAAGGAAAAAGCTGTGGAGGCAGGCATGTTGTGGTACTTTTGCGCTCTTCTTGGGTAGTCCTTCGCAGCTGCTGTGTTCTTGGAACTCAGGGCTTTCTGGTTAATAGAACCCTTACCCTAGGCGTAACTCAAACCTTAACCCTAGGAAGGAAAATCAGCCTATTGTTCAGGATGGTCTCATGGAAATATCAGTGGTGGCAGCCAAGTTGTGTCACTTCTGCAGCCCTCTTGGGATGCCTTTAACAGCTGCATGTGCCTGGAGCCCAGGGCTTCCTGGTTTTAAAAGTCCTAGGCCTAAGCCTAACAGTAACCCTAGGAAGGTAAATCAGCCGCGTATTAGGGTTCTTCCTAAGGGAAAAGCCGTGAAAGCAGCCATGTTGTGGCACTTCTGCACTCCCTTTGGGATGCTTTTGGCAGATGAAGTAAGCCTGGAACTCAGGGCTTCCTAGTTAAAAAAATCCTAGCCCTAGGCCGAACCCCAACCCTAAGACGAGAAAGGCAAATCAGCCAGGAATTAGGCATGTCCCCAAGGAAAAAGCTGTGGAGGCAGGCATGTTGTGGTACTTTTGCGCTCTTCTTGGCTAGTCCTTCGCAGCTGCTGTGTTCTTGGAACTCAGGGCTTTCTGGTTAATAGAACGCTTACCCCAGGCGTAACTCAAACCTTAACCCTAGGAAGGAAAATCAGCCTATGGTTCGGGATGGTCTCATGGAAATATCAGTGGTGGCAGCCAAGTTGTGTCACTTTTGCGCTCCCCTTGGGATGCCTTTCACAGCTGCAGTGTGCCTGGAGCCCAGGGCTTCCTGGTTTTAAAAGTCCTAGGCCTAAGCCTAACAGTAACCCTAGGAAGGTAAATCAGCCACGTATTAGGGTTCTTCCTAAGGGAAAAGCCGTGAAAGCAGCCATGTTGTGGCACTTTTGCACACCCTTTGGGATGCCTTTGGCAGATGAAGTAGGCCTGGAACTCAGGGCTTCCTAGTTAAAAAAATCCTAGCCCTAGGCGTAACCCCAACCCTAAGACGAGAATGGCAAATCAGCCAGGGATTAGGCATGTCCCCAAGGAAAAAGCTGTGGAGGCAGGCATGTTGTGGTACTTTTGCGCTCTTCTTGGCTAGTCCTTCGCAGCTGCTGTGTTCTTGGAGCTCAGGGCTTTCTGGTTAATAGAACTCTTACCCTAGGCGTAACTCAAACCTTAACCCTAGGAAGGAAAATCAGCCTATGGTTCAGGATGGTCTCATGAGAATAGAAGCAGAGGCAGCCAAGTTGTGTCACTTCTGCGGCCCTCTTGGGATGCCTTTCGCAGCTGCATGTGCCTGGAGCCCAGGGCTTCCTGGTTTTAAAAGTCCTAGGCCTAAGCCTAACAGTAACCCTAGGAAGGTAAATCAGCCGAGTATTAGGGTTCTTCCTAAGGGAAAAGCTGTGAAAGCAGCCATGTTGTGGCACTTCTGCACTCCCTTTGGGATGCTTTTGGCAGATGAAGTAAGCCTGGAACTCAGGGCTTCCTAGTTAAAAAAATCCTAGCCCTAGGCCGAACCCCAACCCTAAGACGAGAAAGGCAAATCAGCCAGGAATTAGGCATGTCCCCAAGGAAAAAGCTGTGGAGGCAGGCATGTTGTGGTACTTTTGCGCTCTTCTTGGCTAGTCCTTCGCAGCTGCTGTGTTCTTGGAACTCAGGGCTTTCTGGTTAATAGAACCCTTACCCCAGGCGTAACTCAAACCTTAACCCTAGGAAGGAAAATCAGCCTATGGTTCGGGATGGTCTCATGAGAATATCAGCAGAGGCAGCCAAGTTGTGTCAGTTCTGCGGCCCTCTTGGGATTCCTTGAACAGCTGCAGTGTGCCTGGAGCTAACGGCTTCCTACTTTTAAAAATCCTAGCCCTAGGCCTAACCCTTACAGTAACCCTGTGAAGGGAAATCAGCCTGGTGTTAGGCTTCTTGCCAAGGAAAAAGCCGTGAAAGCAGCCATGTTGTGGCACTTTTGCACTCCCTTTTGGATGCCTTTCACAGCTCCAGTGTGCCTGGAACTCAGGGCTTCCTGATTTTAAAAATCCTAGCCCTAGGCCGAACCCCAACCCTAAGACGAGAAAGGCAAATCAGCCAGGAATTAGGCATGTCCCCAAGGAAAAAGCTGTGGAGGCAGGCATGTTGTGGTACTTTTGCGCTCTTCTTGGGAAGTCCTTCGCAGCTGCTGTGTTCTTCGGAACTCAGGGCTTTCTGGTTAATAGAACCCTTACCCTAGGCGTAACTCAAACCTTAACCCTAGGAAGGAAAATCAGCCTATGGTTCAGGATGGTCTCATGAGAATAGAAGCAGAGGCATCCAAGTTGTGTCAGTTCTGCGGCCCTCTTGGGATGCCTTGAACAGCTGCAGTGCGCCTGGAGCTAAGGGCTTCCTAGTTTTAAAAATCCTAGCCCTAGGCCTAACCCTTACAGTAACCCTAGGAAGGTAAATCAGCCTGGTGTTAGGCTTCTTGCCAAGGAAAAAGCCGTGAAAGCAGCCATGTTGTGGCACTTTTGCACTCCCTTTTGGATGCCTTTCACAGCTCCAGTGTGCCTGGAACTCAGGGCTTCCTGATTTTAAAAATCCTAGCCCTAGGCCGAACCCCAACCCTAAGACGAGAAAGGCAAATCAGCCAGGAATTAGGCATGTCCCCAAGGAAAAAGCTGTGGAGGCAGGCATGTTGTGGTACTTTTGCGCTCTTCTTGGGTAGTCTTTCGCAGCTGCTGTGTTCTTGGAGCTCAGGGCTTTCTGGTTAATAGAACCCTTACCCTAGGCGTAACTCAAACCTTAACACTAGGAAGGAAAATCAGCCTATGGTTCGGGATGGTCTCATGGAAATATCAGTGGTGGCAGCCAAGTTGTGTCACTTTTGCGCTCCCCTTGGGATGCCTTTCGCAGCTGCAGTGTGCCTGGAGCCCAGGGCTTCCTGGTTTTAAAAGTCCTATGCCTAAGCCTAACAGTAACCCTAGGAAGGTAAATCAGCCACGTATTAGGGTTCTTCCTAAGGGAAAAGCCGTGAAAGCAGCCATGTTGTGGCACTTTTGCACTCCCTTTGGGATGCCTTTGGCAGATGCAGTAAGCCTGGAACTCAGGGCTTCCTAGTTAAAAAAATCCTAGCCCTAGGCCGAACCCCAACCCTAAGACGAGAAAGGCAAATCAGCCAGGAATTAGGCATGTCCCCAAGGAAAAAGCTGTGGAGGCAGGCATGTTGTGGTACTTTTGCGCTCTTCTTGGGTAGTCTTTCGCAGCTGCTGTGTTCTTGGAGCTTAGGGCTTTCTGGTTAATAGAACCCTTACCCTAGGCGTAACTCAAACCTTAACCCTAGGAAGGAAAATCAGCCTATGGTTCGGGATGGTCTCATGGAAATATCAGTGGTGGCAGCCAAGTTGTGTCACTTTTGCGCTCCCCTTGGGATGCCTTTCGCAGCTGCAGTGTGCCTGGAGCCCAGGGCTTCCTGGTTTTAAAAGTCCTAGGCCTAAGCCTAACAGTAACCCTAGGAAGGTAAATCAGCTGGGTATTAGGATTCTTCCTAAGGGAAAAGCCGTGAAAGCAGCCATGTTGTGGCACTTCTACACTCCCTTTGGGATGCCTTTGGCAGATGCAGTAAGCCTGGAACTCAGGGCTTCCTAGTTAAAAATATCCTAGCCCTAGGCCGAACCCCAACCCTAAGACGAGAAAGGCAAATCAGCCAGGAATTAGGCATGTCCCCAAGGAAAAAGCTGTGGAGGCAGGCATGTTGTGGTACTTTTTCGCTCTTCTTGGGTAGTCCTTCGCAGCTGCTGTGTTCTTGGAACTCAGGTCTTTCTGGTTAATAGAACTCTTACCCTAGGCGTAACTCAAACCTTAACCCTAGGAAGGAAAATCAGCATATGGTTCAGGATGGTCTCATGAGAATAGCAGCAGAGGCAGCCAAGTTGTGTCACTTCTGCGGCCCTCTTGGGATGCCTTTCGCAGCTGCATGTGCCTGGAGCCCAGGGCTTCCTGGTTTTAAAAGTCCTAGGCCTAAGCCTAACAGTAACCCTAGGAAGGTAAATCAGCCGCGTATTAGGGTTCTTCCTAAGGGAAAAGCCGTGAAAGCAGCCATGTTGTGGCACTTCTGCATTCCCTTTGGGATGCTTTTGGCAGATGAAGTAAGCCTGGAACTCAGGGCTTCCTAGTTAAAAAAATCCTAGCCCTAGGCCGAACCCCAACCCTAAGACGAGAAAGGCAAATCAGCCAGGAATTAGGCATGTCCCCAAGGAAAAAGCTGTGGAGGCAGGCATGTTGTGGTACTTTTGCGCTCTTCTTGGCTAGTCCTTCGCAGCTGCTGTGTTCTTGGAACTCAGGGCTTTCTGGTTAATAGAACCCTTACCCCAGGCGTAACTCAAACCTTAACCCTAGGAAGGAAAATCAGCCTATGGTTCTGGATGGTCTCATGAGAATAGAAGCAGAGGCGGTCAAGTTGTGTCACTTTTGCGCTCCCCTTGGGATGCCTTTCGCAGCTGCAGTGTGCCTGGAGCCCAGGGCTTCCTGGTTTTAAAAGTCCTAGGCCTAAGCCTAACAGTAACCCTAGGAAGGTAAATCAGCCGCGTATTAGGGTTCTTCCTAAGGGAAAAGCCATGAAAGCAGCCATGTTGTGGCACTTCTACACTCCCTTTGGGATTCCTTTGGCAGATGCAGTGAGCCTGGAACTCAGGGCTTGCGAGTTAAAAAAATCCTAGCCCTAGGCCGAACCCCAACCCTAAGACGAGAAAGGCAAATCAGCCAGGAATTAGGCATGTCCCCAAGGAAAAAGCTGTGGAGGCAGGCATGTTGTGGTACTTTTGCGCTCTTCTTGGGTAGTCCTTCGCAGCTGCTGTGTTCTTGGAACTCAGGTCTTTCTGGTTAATAGAACTCTTACCCTAGGCGTAACTCAAACCTTAACCCTAGGAAGGAAAATCAGCCTATGGTTCGGGATGGTCTCATGAGAATAGAAGAAGAGGCAGCCAAGTTGTGTCATTCTGCGGCCCTCTTGGGATGCCTTTAAGAGCTGCAGTGTGCCTGGAGCCCAGGGCTTCCTGGTTTTAAAAGTCCTAGGCCTAAGCCTAACAGTAACCCTAGGAAGGTAAATCAGCCGGGTGTTAGGGTTCTTCCTAAGGGAAAAGCTGTGAAAGCAGCCATGTTGTGGCACTTTTGCACTCCCTTTGGGATGCCTTTGGCATATGCAATAAGCCTGGAACTCAGGGCTTCCTGGTTAAAAAACTCCAAGCCCTAGGCTGAACCCTAACCCTAACCCTAGGCAGATAAAACAGCCTAGGTATAGGGATGGTGCCTAGGAAAAAGCTGTGAAAGCTGCCATGTTGTTGCACTTTTGTATTCCCCTTGGGATGCCTTGAACAGCTGCAGTGTGCCTGGAGCTAAGGGCTTCCTAGTTTTAAAAATCCTAGCCCTAGGCCTAAGCCTTACAGTAACCCTGGGAAGGGAAATCAGCCTGGTGTTAGGCTTCTTGCCAAGGAAAAAGCCGTGAAAGCAGCCATGTTGTGGCACTTTTGCACTCCCTTTTGGATGACTTTCACAGCTCCAGTGTGCCTGGAACTCAGGGCTTCCTGATTTTAAAAATCCTAGCCCTAGGCCGAACCCCAACCCTAAGACGAGAAAGGCAAATCAGCCAGGAATTAGGCATGTCCCCAAGGAAAAAGCTGTGGAGGCAGGCATGTTGTGGTACTTTTGCGCTCTTCTTGGCTAGTCCTTCGCAGCTGCTGTGTTCTTGGAACTCAGGGCTTTCTGTTTAATAGAACGCTTACCCCAGGCGTAACTCAAACCTTAACCCTAGGAAGGAAAATCAGCATATGGTTCAGGATGGTCTCATGAGAATAGCAGCAGAGGCAGCCAAGTTGTGTCACTTTTGCGCTCCCCTTGGGATGCCTTTCGCAGCTGCAGTGTGCCTGGAGCCCAGGGCTTCCTGGTTTTAAAAGTCCTAGGCCTAAGCCTAACAGTAACCCTAGGAAGGTAAATCAGCCACGTATTAGGGTTCTTCCTAAGGGAAAAGCCGTGAAAGCAGCCATGTTGTGGCACTTTTGCACACCCTTTGGGATGCCTTTGGCAGATGAAGTAGGCCTGGAACTCAGGGCTTCCTAGTTAAAAAAATCCTAGCCCTAGGCCGAACCCCAACCCTAAGACGAGAATGGCAAATCAGCCAGGGATTTTAGGCATGTCTCCAAGGAAAAAGCTGTGGAGGCAGGCACGTTGTGTAATTTTTGCGCTCTTCTTGGGTAGTCCTTTGCAGCTGCTGTGTTCTTGGAGCTGAGGGCTTTCTGGTTAATAGAACCCTTACCCTAGGCGTAACTCAAACCTTAACCATAGGAAGGAAAATCAGCCTATGGTTCAGGATGGTCTCATGAGAATAGAAGCAGAGGCAGCCAAGTTGTGTCACTTCTGCGGCCCTCTTGGGATGCCTTTCGCAGCTGCATGTGCCTGGAGCCCAGGGCTTCCTGGTTTTAAAAGTCCTAGGTCTAAGCCTAACAGTAACCCTAGGAAGGTAAATCAGCCGCGTATTAGGGTTCTTCCTAAGGGAAAAGCCGTGAAAGCAGCCATGTTGTGGCACTTCTGCACTCCCTTTGGGATGCTTTTGGCAGATGAAGTAAGCCTGGAACTCAGGGCTTCCTAGTTAAAAAAATCCTAGCCCTAGGCCGAACCCCAACCCTAAGACGAGAAAGGCAAATCAGCCAGGAATTAGGCATGTCCCAAAGGAAAAAGCTGTGGAGCCAGGCATGTTGTGGTACTTTTGCGCTCTTCTTGGGTAGTCCTTCGCAGCTGCTGTGTTCTTGGAACTCAGGGCTTTCTGGTTAATAGAACCCTTACCCCAGGCGTAACTCAAACCTTAACCCTAGGAAGGAAAATCAGCCTATGGTTCGGGATGGTCTCATGAGAATAGCAGCAGAGGCAGCCATGTTGTGTCAGTTCTGCGGCCCTCTTGGGATGCCTTGAACAGCTGCAGTGTGCCTGGAGCTAACGGCTTCCTACTTTTAAAAATCCTAGCCCTAGGCCTAACCCTTACAGTAACCCTGTGAAGGGAAATCAGCCTGGTGTTAGGCTTCTTGCCAAGGAAAAAGCCGTGAAAGCAGCCATGTTGTGGCACTTTTGCACTCCCTTTTGGATGCCTTTCACAGCTCCAGTGTGCCTGGAACTCAGGGCTTCCTGATTTTAAAAATCCTAGCCCTAGGCCGAACCCCAACCCTAAGACGAGAAAGGCAAATCAGCCAGGAATTAGGCATGTCCCCAAGGAAAAAGCTGTGGAGGCAGGCATGTTGTGGTACTTTTGCGCTCTTCTTGGGAAGTCCTTCGCAGCTGCTGTGTTCTTCGGAACTCAGGGCTTTCTGGTTAATAGAACCCTTACCCTAGGCGTAACTCAAACCTTAACCCTAGGAAGGAAAATCAGCCTATGGTTCAGGATGGTCTCATGAGAATAGAAGCAGAGGCATCCAAGTTGTGTCAGTTCTGCGGCCCTCTTGGGATGCCTTGAACAGCTGCAGTGTGCCTGGAGCTAACGGCTTCCTACTTTTAAAAATCCTAGCCCTAGGCCTAACCCTTACAGTAACCCTAGGAAGGTAAATCAGCCTGGTGTTAGGCTTCTTGCCAAGGAAAAAGCCGTGAAAGCAGCCATGTTGTGGCACTTTTGCACTCCCTTTTGGATGCCTTTCACAGCTCCAGTGTGCCTGGAACTCAGGGCTTCGTGATTTTAAAAATCCTAGCCCTAGTCCGAACCCCAACCCTAAGACGAGAAAGGCAAATCAGCCAGGAATTAGGCATGTCCCCAAGGAAAAAGCTGTGGAGGCAGGCATGTTGTGGTACTTTTGCGCTCTTCTTGGCTAGTCCTTCGCAGCTGCTGTGTTCTTGGAACTCAGGGCTTTCTGGTTAATAGAACCCTTACCCTAGGCGTAACTCAAACCTTAACCCTAGGAAGGAAAATCAGCCTATGGTTCGGGATGGTCTCATGGAAATATCAGTGGTGGCAGCCAAGTTGTGTCACTTTTGCGCTCCCCTTGGGATGCCTTTAACAGCTGCAGTGTGCCTGGAGCCCAGGGCTTCCTGGTTTTAAAAGTCCTAGGCCTAAGCCTAACAGTAACCCTAGGAAGGTAAATCAGCCGGGTATTAGGGTTCTTTCTATGGGAAAAGCCGTGAAAGCAGCCATGTTGTGGCACTTTTGCACTCCCTTTGGGATGCCTTTGGCAGATGCAGTAAGCCTGGAACTCAGGGCTTCCTAGTTAAAAAAATCCTAGCCCTAGGCCGAACCCCAACCCTAAGACGAGAAAGGCAAATCAGCCAGGAATTAGGCATGTCCCCAAGGAAAAAGCTGTGGAGGCAGGCATGTTGTGGTACTTTTGCGCTCTTCTTGGGTAGTCCTTCGCAGCTGCTGTGTTCTTGGAACTCAGGTCTTTCTGGTTAATAGAACTCTTACCCTAGGCGTAACTCAAACCTTAACCCTAGGAAGGAAAATCAGCCTATGGTTCGCGATGGTCTCATGAGAATAGAAGCAGAGGCAGCCAAGTTGTGTCACTTCTGCGGCCCTCTTGGGATGCCTTTAAGAGCTGCAGTGTGCCTGGAGCCCAGGGCTTCCTGGTTTTAAAAGTCCTAGGCCTAAGCCTAACAGTAACCCTAGGAAGGTAAATCAGCCGGGTGTTAGGGTTCTTCCTAAGGGAAAAGCTGTGAAAGCAGCCATGTTGTGGCACTTTTGCACTCCCTTTGGGATGCCTTTGGCAGATGCAGTAAGCCTGGAACTCAGGGCTTCCTGGTTAAAAAACTCCAAGCCCTAGGCTGAAGCCTAACCCTAACCCTAGGCAGATAAAACAGCCTAGGTATAGGGATGGTGCCAAGGAAAAAGCTGTGAAAGCTGCCATGTTGTTGCACTTTTGTACTCCCCTTGGGATGCCTTGAACAGCTGCAGTGTGCCTGGAGCTAAGGGCTTCCTAGTTTTAAAAATCCTAGCCCTAGGCCTAAGCCTTACAGTAACCCTGGGAAGGGAAATCAGCCTGGTGTTAGGCTTCTTGCCAAGGAAAAAGCCGTGAAAGCAGCCATGTTGTGGCACTTTTGCACTCCCTTTTGGATGCCTTTCACAGCTCCAGTGTGCCTGGAACTCAGGGCTTCCTGATTTTAAAAATCCTAGCCCTAGGCCGAACCCCAACCCTAAGACGAGAAAGGCAAATCAGCCAGGAATTAGGCATGTCCCCAAGGAAAAAGCTGTGGAGGCAGGCATGTTGTGGTACTTTTGCGATCTTCTTGGGTAGTCCTTCGCAGCTGCTGTGTTCTTGGAACTCAGGGCTTTCTGGTTAATAGAGCCCTTACCCTAGGCGTAAGTCAAACCTTAACCCTAGGAAGGAAAATCAGCCTATGGTTCGGGATGGTCTCATGGAAATATCAGTGGTGGCAGCCAAGTTGTGTCACTTCTGCAGCCCTCTTGGGATGCCTTTAACAGCTGCATGTGCCTGGAGCCCAGGGCTTCCTGGTTTTAAAAGTCCTAGGCCTAAGCCTAACAGTAACCCTAGGAAGGTAAATCAGCCGCGTATTAGGGTTCTTCCTAAGGGAAAAGCCGTGAAAGCAGCCATGTTGTGGCACTTCTGCACTCCCTTTGGGATGCTTTTTGCAGATGAAGTAAGCCTGGAACTCAGGGCTTCCTAGTTAAAAAAATCCTAGCCCTAGGCCGAACCCCAACCCTAAGACGAGAAAGGCAAATCAGCCAGGAATTAGGCATGTCCCCAAGGAAAAAGCTGTGGAGGCAGGCATGTTGTGGTACTTTTGCGCTCTTCTTGGCTAGTCCTTCGCAGCTGCTGTGTTCTTGGAACTCAGGGCTTTCTGGTTAATAGAACGCTTACCCCAGGCGTAACTCAAACCTTAACCCTAGGAAGGAAAATCAGCCTATGGTTCGGGATGGTCTCATGGAAATATCAGTGGTGGCAGCCAAGTTGTGTCACTTTTGCGCTCCCCTTGGGATGCCTTTCGCAGCTGCAGTGTGCCTGGAGCCCAGGGCTTCCTGGTTTTAAAAGTCCTAGGCCTAAGCCTAACAGTAACCCTAGGAAGGTAAATCAGCCGGGTATTAGGGTTCTTCCTAAGGGAAAAGCCGTGAAAGCAGCCATGTTGTGGCACTTTTGCACACACTTTGGGATGCCTTTGGCAGATGAAGTAGGCCTGGAACTCAGGGCTTCCTAGTTAAAAAAATCCTAGCCCTAGGCCGAACCCCAACCCTAAGACGAGAATGGCAAATCAGCCAGGGATTTTAGGCATGTCCCCAAGGAAAAAGCTGTGGAGGCAGGCACGTTGTGTAATTTTTGCGCTCTTCTTGGGTAGTCCTTTGCAGCTGCTGTGTTCTTGGAGCTGAGGGCTTTCTGGTTAATAGAACCCTTACCCTAGGCGTAACTCAAACCTTAACCCTAGGAAGGAAAATCAGCCTATGGTTCAGGATGGTCTCATGAGAATAGAAGCAGAGGCAGCCAAGTTGTGTCACTTCTGCGGCCCTCTTGGGATGCCTTTCGCAGCTGCATGTGCCTGGAGCCCAGGGCTTCCTGGTTTTAAAAGTCCTAGGTCTAAGCCTAACAGTAACCCTAGGAAGGTAAATCAGCCGCGTATTAGGGTTCTTCCTAAGGGAAAAGCCGTGAAAGCAGCCATGTTGTGGCACTTCTGCACTCCCTTTGGGATGCTTTTGGCAGATGAAGTAAGCCTGGAACTCAGGGCTTCCTAGTTAAAAAAATCCTAGCCCTAGGCCGAACCCCAACCCTAAGACGAGAAAGGCAAATCAGCCAGGAATTAGGCATGTCCCAAAGGAAAAAGCTGTGGAGGCAGGCATGTTGTGGTACTTTTGCGCTCTTCTTGGGTAGTCCTTCGCAGCTGCTGTGTTCTTGGAACTCAGGGCTTTCTGGTTAATAGAACCCTTACCCCAGGCGTAACTCAAACCTTAACCCTAGGAAGGAAAATCAGCCTATGGTTCGGGATGGTCTCATGAGAATAGCAGCAGAGGCAGCCAAGTTGTGTCAGTTCTGCGGCCCTCTTGGGATGCCTTGAACAGCTGCAGTGTGCCTGGAGCTAACGGCTTCCTACTTTTAAAAATCCTAGCCCTAGGCCTAACCCTTACAGTAACCCTGTGAAGGGAAATCAGCCTGGTGTTAGGCTTCTTGCCAAGGAAAAAGCCGTGAAAGCAGCCATGTTGTGGCACTTTTGCACTCCCTTTTGGATGCCTTTCACAGCTCCAGTGTGCCTGGAACTCAGGGCTTCCTGATTTTAAAAATCCTAGCCCTAGGCCGAACCCCAACCCTAAGACGAGAAAGGCAAATCAGCCAGGAATTAGGCATGTCCCCAAGGAAAAAGCTGTGGAGGCAGGCATGTTGTGGTACTTTTGCGCTCTTCTTGGGAAGTCCTTCGCAGCTGCTGTGTTCTTCGGAACTCAGGGCTTTCTGGTTAATAGAACCCTTACCCTAGGCGTAACTCAAACCTTAACCCTAGGAAGGAAAATCAGCCTATGGTTCAGGATGGTCTCATGAGAATAGAAGCAGAGGCATCCAAGTTGTGTCAGTTCTGCGGCCCTCTTGGGATGCCTTGAACAGCTGCAGTGTGCCTGGAGCTAACGGCTTCCTACTTTTAAAAATCCTAGCCCTAGGCCTAACCCTTACAGTAACCCTAGGAAGGTAAATCAGCCTGGTGTTAGGCTTCTTGCCAAGGAAAAAGCCGTGAAAGCAGCCATGTTGTGGCACTTTTGCACTCCCTTTTGGATGCCTTTCACAGCTCCAGTGTGCCTGGAACTCAGGGCTTCGTGATTTTAAAAATCCTAGCCCTAGTCCGAACCCCAACCCTAAGACGAGAAAGGCAAATCAGCCAGGAATTAGGCATGTCCCCAAGGAAAAAGCTGTGGAGGCAGGCATGTTGTGGTACTTTTGCGCTCTTCTTGGCTAGTCCTTCGCAGCTGCTGTGTTCTTGGAACTCAGGGCTTTCTGGTTAATAGAACCCTTACCCTAGGCGTAACTCAAACCTTAACCCTAGGAAGGAAAATCAGCCTATGGTTCGGGATGGTCTCATGGAAATATCAGTGGTGGCAGCCAAGTTGTGTCACTTTTGCGCTCCCCTTGGGATGCCTTTAACAGCTGCAGTGTGCCTGGAGCCCAGGGCTTCCTGGTTTTAAAAGTCCTAGGCCTAAGCCTAACAGTAACCCTAGGAAGGTAAATCAGCCGGGTATTAGGGTTCTTCCTATGGGAAAAGCCGTGAAAGCAGCCATGTTGTGGCACTTTTGCACTCCCTTTGGGATGCCTTTGGCAGATGCAGTAAGCCTGGAACTCAGGGCTTCCTAGTTAAAAGAATCCTAGCCCTAGGCCGAACCCCAACCCTAAGACGAGAAAGGCAAATCAGCCAGGAATTAGGCATGTCCCCAAGGAAAAAGCTGTGGAGGCAGGCATGTTGTGGTACTTTTGCGCTCTTCTTGGGTAGTCCTTCGCAGCTGCTGTGTTCTTGGAACTCAGGTCTTTCTGGTTAATAGAACTCTTACCCTAGGCGTAACTCAAACCTTAACCCTAGGAAGGAAAATCAGCCTATGGTTCGGGATGGTCTCATGAGAATAGAAGCAGAGGCAGCCAAGTTGTGTCACTTCTGCGGCCCTCTTGGGATGCCTTTATGAGCTGCAGTGTGCCTGGAGCCCAGGGCTTCCTGGTTTTAAAAGTCCTAGGCCTAAGCCTAACAGTAACCCTAGGAAGGTAAATCAGCCGGGTGTTAGGGTTCTTCCTAAGGGAAAAGCTGTGAAAGCAGCCATGTTGTGGCACTTTTGCACTCCCTTTGGGATGCCTTTGGCAGATGCAGTAAGCCTGGAACTCAGGGCTTCCTGGTTAAAAAACTCCAAGCCCTAGGCTGAAGCCTAACCCTAACCCTAGGCAGATAAAACAGCCTAGGTATAGGGATGGTGCCAAGGAAAAAGCTGTGAAAGCTGCCATGTTGTTGCACTTTTGTACTCCCCTTGGGATGCCTTGAACAGCTGCAGTGTGCCTGGAGCTAAGGGCTTCCTAGTTTTAAAAATCCTAGCCCTAGGCCTAAGCCTTACAGTAACCCTGGGAAGGGAAATCAGCCTGGTGTTAGGCTTCTTGCCAAGGAAAAAGCCGTGAAAGCAGCCATGTTGTGGCACTTTTGCACTCCCTTTTGGATGCCTTTCACAGCTCCAGTAAGCCTGGAACTCAGGGCTTCCTGATTTTAAAAATCCTAGCCCTAGGCCGAACCCCAACCCTAAGACGAGAAAGGCAAATCAGCCAGGAATTAGGCATGTCCCCAAGGAAAAAGCTGTGGAGGCAGGCATGTTGTGGTACTTTTGCGATCTTCTTGGGTAGTCCTTCGCAGCTGCTGTGTTCTTGGAACTCAGGGCTTTCTGGTTAATAGAACCCTTACCCTAGGCGTAAGTCAAACCTTAACCCTAGGAAGGAAAATCAGCCTATTGTTCAGGATGGTCTCATGGAAATATCAGTGGTGGCAGCCAAGTTGTGTCACTTCTGCAGCCCTCTTGGGATGCCTTTAACAGCTGCATGTGCCTGGAGCCCAGGGCTTCCTGGTTTTAAAAGTCCTAGGCCTAAGCCTAACAGTAACCCTAGGAAGGTAAATCAGCCGCGTATTAGGGTTCTTCCTAAGGGAAAAGCCGTGAAAGCAGCCATGTTGTGGCACTTCTGCACTCCCTTTGGGATGCTTTTTGCAGATGAAGTAAGCCTGGAACTCAGGGCTTCCTAGTTAAAAAAATCCTAGCCCTAGGCCGAACCCCAACCCTAAGACGAGAAAGGCAAATCAGCCAGGAATTAGGCATGTCCCCAAGGAAAAAGCTGTGGAGGCAGGCATGTTGTGGTACTTTTGCGCTCTTCTTGGCTAGTCCTTCGCAGCTGCTGTGTTCTTGGAACTCAGGGCTTTCTGGTTAATAGAACGCTTACCCCAGGCGTAACTCAAACCTTAACCCTAGGAAGGAAAATCAGCCTATTGTTCGGGATGGTCTCATGGAAATATCAGTGGTGGCAGCCAAGTTGTGTCACTTTTGCGCTCCCCTTGGGATGCCTTTCGCAGCTGCAGTGTGCCTGGAGCCCAGGGCTTCCTGGTTTTAAAAGTCCTAGGCCTAAGCCTAACAGTAACCCTAGAAAGGTAAATCAGCCACGTATTAGGGTTCTTCCTAAGGGAAAAGCCGTGAAAGCAGCCATGTTGTGGCACTTTTGCACACCCTTTGGGATGCCTTTAGCAAATGAAGTAGGCCTGGAACTCAGGGCTTCCTAGTTAAAAAATCCTAGCCCTAGGCCGAACCCCAACCCTAAGACGAGAATGGCAAATCAGCCAGGGATTAGGCATGTCCCCAAGGAAAAAGCTGTGGAGGCAGGCACGTTGTGTAATTTTTGCGCTCTTCTTGGGTAGTCCTTTGCAGCTGCTGTGTTCTTGGAGCTCAGGGCTTTCTGGTTAATAGAACCCTTACCCTGGGTGTAACTCAAACCTTAACCCTAGGAAGGAAAATCAGCCTATGGTTCAGGATGGTCTCATGAGAATAGAAGCAGAGGCAGCCAAGTTGTGTCACTTCTGCGGCCCTCTTGGGATGCCTTTCGCAGCTGCATGTGCCTGGAGCCCAGGGCTTCCTGGTTTTAAAAGTCCTAGGCCTAAGCCTAACAGTAACCCTAGGAAGGTAAATCAGCCGCGTATTAGGGTTCTTCCTAAGGGAAAAGCCGTGAAAGCAGCCATGTTGTGGCACTTCTGCACTCCCTTTGGGATGCTTTTGGCAGATGAAGTAAGCCTGGAACTCAGGGCTTCCTAGTTAAAAATATCCTAGCCCTAGGCCGAACCCCAACCCTAAGACGAGAAAGGCAAATCAGCCAGGAATTAGGCATGTCCCCAAGGAAAAAGCTGTGGAGGCAGGCATGTTGTGGTACTTTTGCGCTCTTCTTGGGAAGTCCTTCGCAGCTGCTGTGTTCTTGGAACTCAGGGCTTTCTGGTTAATAGAACCCTTACCCTAGGCGTAACTCAAACCTTAACCCTAGGCAGGAAAATCAGCCTATGGTTCAGGATGGTCTCATGAGAATAGAAGCAGAGGCATCCAAGTTGTGTCAGTTCTGCGGCCCTCTTGGGATGCCTTGAACAGCTGCAGTGTGCCTGGAGCTAACGGCTTCCTACTTTTAAAAATCCTAGCCCTAGGCCTAACCCTTACAGTAACCCTAGGAAGGTAAATCAGCCTGGTGTTAGGCTTCTTGCCAAGGAAAAAGCCGTGAAAGCAGCCATGTTGTGGCACTTTTGCACTCCCTTTTGGATGCCTTTCACAGCTCCAGTGTGCCTGGAACTCCGGGCTTCCTGATTTTAAAAATCCTAGCCCTAGTCCGAACCCCAACCCTAAGACGAGAAAGGCAAATCAGCCAGGAATTAGGCATGTCCCCAAGGAAAAAGCTGTGGAGGCAGGCATGTTGTGGTACTTTTGCGCTCTTCTTGGCTAGTCCTTCGCAGCTGCTGTGTTCTTGGAACTCAGGGCTTTCTGGTTAATAGAACCCTTACCCTAGGCGTAACTCAAACCTTAACCCTAGGAAGGAAAATCAGCCTATGGTTCGGGATGGTCTCATGGAAATATCAGTGGTGGCAGCCAAGTTGTGTCACTTTTGCGCTCCCCTTGGGATGCCTTTAACAGCTGCAGTGTGCCTGGAGCCCAGGGCTTCCTGGTTTTAAAAGTCCTAGGCCTAAGCCTAACAGTAACCCTAGGAAGGTAAATCAGCCGCGTATTAGGGTTCTTCCTATGGGAAAAGCCGTGAAAGCAGCCATGTTGTGGCACTTTTGCACTCCCTTTGGGATGCCTTTGGCAGATGCAGTAAGCCTGGAACTCAGGGCTTCCTAGTTAAAAAAATCCTAGCCCTAGGCCGAACCCCAACCCTAAGACGAGAAAGGCAAATCAGCCAGGAATTAGGCATGTCCCCAAGGAAAAAGCTGTGGAGGCAGGCATGTTGTGGTACTTTTGCGCTCTTCTTGGGTAGTCCTTCGCAGCTGCTGTGTTCTTGGAACTCAGGTCTTTCTGGTTAATAGAACTCTTACCCTAGGCGTAACTCAAACCTTAACCCTAGGAAGGAAAATCAGCCTATGGTTCGGGATGGTCTCATGAGAATAGAAGCAGAGGCAGCCAAGTTGTGTCACTTCTGCGGCCCTCTTGGGATGCCTTTAAGAGCTGCAGTGTGCCTGGAGCCCAGGGCTTCCTGGTTTTAAAAGTCCTAGGCCTAAGCCTAACAGTAACCCTAGGAAGGTAAATCAGCCGGGTGTTAGGGTTCTTCCTAAGGGAAAAGCTGTGAAAGCAGCCATGTTGTGGCACTTTTGCACTCCCTTTGGGATGCCTTTGGCATATGCAGTAAGCCTGGAACTCAGGGCTTCCTGGTTAAAAAACTCCAAGCCCTAGGCTGAACCCTAACCCTAACCCTAGGCAGATAAAACAGCCTAGGTATAGGGATGGTGCCTAGGAAAAAGCTGTGAAAGCTGCCATGTTGTTGCACTTTTGTACTCCCCTTGGGATGCCTTGAACAGCTGCAGTGTGCCTGGAGCTAAGGGCTTCCTAGTTTTAAAAATCCTAGCCCTAGGCCTAAGCCTTAGAGTAACCCTGGGAAGGGAAATCAGCCTGGTGTTAGGCTTCTTGCCAAGGAAAAAGCCGTGAAAGCAGCCATGTTGTGGCACTTTTGCACTCCCTTTTGGATGCCTTTCACAGCTCCAGTGTGCCTGGAACTCAGGGCTTCCTGATTTTAAAAATCCTAGCCCTAGGCCGAACCCCAACCCTAAGACGAGAAAGGCAAATCAGCCAGGAATTAGGCATGTCCCCAAGGAAAAAGCTGTGGAGGCAGGCATGTTGTGGTACTTTTGCGCTCTTCTTGGCTAGTCCTTCGCAGCTGCTGTGTTCTTGGAACTCAGGGCTTTCTGGTTAATAGAACGCTTACCCCAGGCGTAACTCAAACCTTAACCCTAGGAAGGAAAATCAGCCTATTGTTCGGGATGGTCTCATGGAAATATCAGTGGTGGCAGCCAAGTTGTGTCACTTTTGCGCTCCCCTTGGGATGCCTTTCGCAGCTGCAGTGTGCCTGGAGCCCAGGGCTTCCTGGTTTTAAAAGTCCTAGGCCTAAGCCTAACAGTAACCCTAGGAAGGTAAATCAGCCACGTATTAGGGTTCTTCCTAAGGGAAAAGCCGTGAAAGCAGCCATGTTGTGGCACTTTTGCACACCCTTTGGGATGCCTTTGGCAGATGAAGTAGGCCTGGAACTCAGGGCTTCCTAGTTAAAAAATCCTAGCCCTAGGCCGAACCCCAACCCTAAGACGAGAAAGGCAAATCAGCCAGGAATTAGGCATGTCCCCAAGGAAAAAGCTGTGGAGGCAGGCATGTTGTGGTACTTTTGCGCTCTTCTTGGGTAGTCTTTCGCAGCTGCTGTGTTCTTGGAGCTTAGGGCTTTCTGGTTAATAGAACCCTTGCCCTAGGCGTAACTCAAACCTTAACCCTAGGAAGGAAAATCAGCCTATGGTTCGGGATGGTCTCATGGAAATATCAGTGGTGGCAGCCAAGTTGTGTCACTTTTGCGCTCCCCTTGGGATGCCTTTCGCAGCTGCAGTGTGCCTGGAGCCCAGGGCTTCCTGGTTTTAAAAGTCCTAGGCCTAAGCCTAACAGTAACCCTAGGAAGGTAAATCAGCTGGGTATTAGGGTTCTTCCTAAGGGAAAAGCCGTGAAAGCAGCCATGTTGTGGCACTTCTACACTCCCTTTGGGATGCTTTTGGCAGATGAAGTAAGCCTGGAACTCAGGGCTTCCTAGTTAAAAATATCCTAGCCCTAGGCCGAACCCCAACCCTAAGACGAGAAAGGCAAATCAGCCAGGAATTAGGCATGTCCCCAAGGAAGAAGCTGTGGAGGCAGGCATGTTGTGGTACTTTTGCGCTCTTCTTGGGTAGTCCTTCGCAGCTGCTGTGTTCTTGGAACTCAGGGCTTTCTGGTTAATAGAACTCTTACCCTAGGCGTAACTCAAACCTTAACCCTAGGAAGGAAAATCAGCCTATGGTTCAGGATGGTCTCATGAGAATGGAAGCAGAGGCGGCCAAGTTGTGTCACTTTTGCGGCCCTCTTGGGATGCCTTGAACAGCTGCAGTGTGCCTGGAGCCAACGGCTTCCTACTTTTAAAAATCCTAGCCCTAGGCCTAACCCTTACAGTAACCCTGTGAAGGGAAATCAGCCTGGTGTTAGGCTTCTTGCCAAGGAAAAAGCCGTGAAAGCAGCCATGTTGTGGCACTTTTGCACTCCCTTTTGGATGCCTTTCACAGCTCCAGTGTGCCTGGAACTCAGGGCTTCCTGATTTTAAAAATCCTAGCCCTAGGCCGAACCCCAACCCTAAGACGAGAAAGGCAAATCAGCCAGGAATTAGGCATGTCCCCAAGGAAAAAGCTGTGGAGGCAGGCATGTTGTGGTACTTTTGCGCTCTTCTTGGGAAGTCCTTCGCAGCTGCTGTGTTCTTCGGAACTCAGGGCTTTCTGGTTAATAGAACCCTTACCCTAGGCGTAACTCAAACCTTAACCCTAGGAAGGAAAATCAGCCTATGGTTCAGGATGGTCTCATGAGAATAGAAGCAGAGGCATCCAAGTTGTGTCAGTTCTGCGGCCCTCTTGGGATGCCTTGAACAGCTGCAGTGTGCCTGGAGCTAACGGCTTCCTACTTTTAAAAATCCTAGCCCTAGGCCTAACCCTTACAGTAACCCTAGGAAGGTAAATCAGCCTGGTGTTAGGCTTCTTGCCAAGGAAAAAGCCATGAAAGCAGCCATGTTGTGGCACTTTTGCACTCCCTTTTGGATGCCTTTCACAGCTCCAGTGTGCCTGGAACTCCGGGCTTCCTGATTTTAAAAATCCTAGCCCTAGTCCGAACCCCAACCCTAAGACGAGAAAGGCAAATCAGCCAGGAATTAGGCATGTCCCCAAGGAAAAAGCTGTGGAGGCAGGCATGTTGTGGTACTTTTGCGCTCTTCTTGGCTAGTCCTTCGCAGCTGCTGTGTTCTTGGAACTCAGGGCTTTCTGGTTAATAGAACCCTTACCCTAGGCGTAACTCAAACCTTAACCCTAGGAAGGAAAATCAGCCTATGGTTCGGGATGGTCTCATGGAAATATCAGTGGTGGCAGCCAAGTTGTGTCACTTTTGCGCTCCCCTTGGGATGCCTTTAACAGCTGCAGTGTGCCTGGAGCCCAGGGCTTCCTGGTTTTAAAAGTCCTAGGCCTAAGCCTAACAGTAACCCTAGGAAGGTAAATCAGCCGCGTATTAGGGTTCTTCCTAAGGGAAAAGCCGTGAAAGCAGCCATGTTGTGGCACTTTTGCACACCCTTTGGGATGCCTTTGGCAGATGCAGTAAGCCTGGAACTCAGGGCTTCCTAGTTAAAAAAATCCTAGCCCTAGGCCGAACCCCAACCCTAAGACGAGAAAGGCAAATCAGCCAGGAATTAGGCATGTCCCCAAGGAAAAAGCTGTGGAGGCAGGCATGTTGTGGTACTTTTGCGCTCTTCTTGGGTAGTCTTTCGCAGCTGCTGTGTTCTTGGAGCTCAGGGCTTTCTGGTTAATAGAACCCTTGCCCTAGGCGTAACTCAAACCTTAACCCTAGGAAGGAAAATCAGCCTATGGTTCGGGATGGTCTCATGGAAATATCAGTGGTGGCAGCCAAGTTGTGTCACTTTTGCGCTCCCCTTGGGATGCCTTTCGCAGCTGCAGTGTGCCTGGAGCCCAGGGCTTCCTGGTTTTAAAAGTCCTAGGCCTAAGCCTAACAGTAACCCTAGGAAGGTAAATCAGCTGGGTATTAGGGTTCTTCCTAAGGGAAAAGCCGTGAAAGCAGCCATGTTGTGGCACTTCTACACTCCCTTTGGGATGCCTTTGGCAGATGCAGTAAGCCTGGAACTCAGGGCTTCCTGATTTTAAAAATCCTAGCCCTAGGCCGAACCCCAACCCTAAGACGAGAAAGGCAAATCAGCCAGGAATTAGGCATGTCCCCAAGGAAAAAGCTGTGGAGGCAGGCATGTTGTGGTACTTTTTCGCTCTTCTTGGGTAGTCCTTCGCAGCTGCTGTGTTCTTGGAACTCAGGTCTTTCTGGTTAATAGAACTCTTACCCTAGGCGTAACTCAAACCTTAACCCTAGGAAGGAAAATCAGCCTATGGTTCAGGATGGTCTCATGAGAATAGCAGCAGAGGCAGCCAAGTTGTGCCACTTCTGCGGCCCTCTTGGGATGCCTTTCGCAGCTGCATGTACCTGGAGCCCAGGGCTTCCTGGTTTTAAAAGTCCTAGGCCTAAGCCTAACAGTAACCCTAGGAAGGTAAATCAGCCGCGTATTAGGGTTCTTCCTAAGGGAAAAGCCGTGAAAGCAGCCATGTTGTGGCACTTCTGCATTCCCTTTGGGATGCTTTTGGCAGATGAAGTAAGCCTGGAACTCAGGGCTTCCTAGTTAAAAAAATCCTAGCCCTAGGCCGAACCCCAACCCTAAGACGAGAAAGGCAAATCAGCCAGGAATTAGGCATGTCCCCAAGGAAAAAGCTGTGGAGGCAGGCATGTTGTGGTACTTTTGCGCTCTTCTTGGCTAGTCCTTCGCAGCTGCTGTGTTCTTGGAACTCAGGGCTTTCTGGTTAATAGAACCCTTACCCCAGGCGTAACTCAAACCTTAACCCTAGGAAGGAAAATCAGCCTATGGTTCAGGATGGTCTCATGAGAATGGAAGCAGAGGCGGCCAAGTTGTGTCACTTTTGCGCTCCCCTTGGGATGCCTTTCGCAGCTGCAGTGTGCCTGGAGCCCAGGGCTTCCTGGTTTTAAAAGTCCTAGGCCTAAGCCTAACAGTAACCCTAGGAAGGTAAATCAGCCGGGTATTAGGGTTCTTCCTAAGGGAAAAGCCGTGAAAGCAGCCATGTTGTGGCACTTCTACACTCCCTTTGGGATTGCTTTGGCAGATGCAGTGAGCCTGGAACTCAGGGCTTGCGAGTTAAAAAAATCCTAGCCCTAGGCCGAACCCCAACCCTAAGACGAGAAAGGCAAATCAGCCAGGAATTAGGCATGTCCCCAAGGAAAAAGCTGTGGAGGCAGGCATGTTGTGGTACTTTTGCGCTCTTCTTGGGTAGTCCTTCGCAGCTGCTGTGTTCTTGGAACTCAGGTCTTTCTGGTTAATAGAACTCTTACTCTAGGCGTAACTCAAACCTTAACCCTAGGATGGAAAATCAGCCTATGGTTCGCGATGGTCTCATGAGAATAGAAGCAGAGGCAGCCAAGTTGTGTCACTTCTGCGGCCCTCTTGGGATGCCTTTAAGAGCTGCAGTGTGCCTGGAGCCCAGGGCTTCCTGGTTTTAAAAGTCCTAGGCCAAAGCCTAACAGTAACCCTAGGAAGGTAAATCAGCCGGGTGTTAGGGTTCTTCCTAAGGGAAAAGCTGTGAAAGCAGCCATGTTGTGGCACTTTTGCACTCCCTTTGGGATGCCTTTGGCATATGCAGTAAGCCTGGAACTCAGGGCTTCCTGGTTAAAAAACTCCAAGCCCTATGCTGAACCCTAACCCTAACCCTAGGCAGATAAAACAGCCTAGGTATAGGGATGGTGCCTAGGAAAAAGCTGTGAAAGCTGCCATGTTGTTGCACTTTTGTACTCCCCTTGGGATGCCTTGAACAGCTGCAGTGTGCCTGGAGCTAAGGGCTTCCTAGTTTTAAAAATCCTAGCGCTAGGCCTAAGCCTTACAGTAACCCTGGGAAGGTAAATCAGCCTGGTGTTAGGCTTCTTGCCAAGGAAAAAGCCGTGAAAGCAGCCATGTTGTGGCACTTTTGCACTCCCTTTTGGATGCCTTTCACAGCTCCAGTGTGCCTGGAACTCAGGGCTTCCTGATTTTAAAAATCCTAGCCCTGGGCCGAACCCCAACCCTAAGACGAGAAAGGCAAATCAGCCAGGAATTAGGCATGTCCCCAAGGAAAAAGCTGTGGAGGCAGGCACGTTGTGGTACTTTTGCACTATTCTTGGCTAGTCCTTCGCAGCTGCTGTGTTCTTGGAACTCAGGGCTTTATGGTTAATAGAACCCTTACCCTAGGCGTAACTCAAACCTTAACCCTAGGAAGGAAAATCAGCCTATGCTTCAGGATGGTCTCATGAGAATAGCAGAAAAGGCAGCCAAGTTGTGTCACTTTTGCGCTCCCCTTGGGATGCCTTTCGCAGCTGCAGTGTGCCTGGAGCCCAGGGCTTCCTGGTTTTAAAAGTCCTAGGCCTAAGCCTAACAGTAACCCTAGGAAGGTAAATCAGCCGCGTATTAGGGTTCTTCCTAAGGGAAAAGCCGTGAAAGCAGCTATGTTGTGGCACTTTTGCATACCCTTTGGGATGCCTTTGGCAGATGAAGTAAGCCTGGAACTCAGGGCTTCCGAGTTAAAAATATCCTAGCCCTAGGCCGAACCCCAACCCTAAGACGAGAAAGGCAAATCAGCCAGGAATTAGGCATGTCCCCAAGGAAAAAGCTGTGGAGGCAGGCACGTTGTGGTACTTTTGCGCTCTTCTTGGCTAGTCCTTCGCAGCTGCTGTGTTCTTGGAACTCAGGTCTTTCTGGTTAATAGACCTCTTACCCTAGGTGAAACTCAAACCTTAACCATAGGAAGGAAAATCAGCCTATGGTTCAGGATGGTCTCATGAGAATAGAAGCAGAGGCAGCCAAGTTGTGTCACTTCTGCGGCCCTCTTGGGATGCCTTTAACAGCTGCATGTGCCTGGAGCCCAGGGCTTCCTGTTTTAAAAGTCCTAGGCCTAAGCCTAACAGTAACCCTAGGAAGGTAAATCAGCCGGGTATTAGGGTTCTTCCTAAAAGAAAAGCCGTGAAAGCAGCCATGTTGTGGCACTTTTGCACTCCCTTTGGGATGCCTTTGGCAGATGCAGTAAGCCTGGAACTCAGGGCTTCCTGGTTAAAAAACTCCAAGACCTAGGCTGAACCCTAACCCTAAGACGAGAAAGGCAAATCAGCCAGGAATTAGGCATGTCCCCAAGGAAAAAGCTGTGGAGGCAGGCATGTTGTGGTACTTTTGCGCTCTTCTTGGGTAGTCCTTCGCAGCTGCTGTGTTCTTGGAACTCAGGTCTTTCTGGTTAATAGACCTCTTACCCTAGGCGTAACTCAAACCTTAACTCTAGGAATGAAAATCAGCCTATGGTTCAGGATGGTCTCATGAGAATAGAAGCAGAGGCAGCCAAGTTGTGTCACTTTTGCGCTCCCCTTGGGATGCCTTTAACAGCTGCAGTGTGCCTGGAGCCCAGGGCTTCCTGGTTTTAAAAGTCCTAGGCCTAAGCCTAACAGTAACCCTAGGAAGGTAAATCAGCCGGGTATTAGGGTTCTTCCTATGGGAAAAGCCGTGAAAGCAGCCATGTTGTGACACTTTTGCACTCCCTTTGGAATGCTTTTTGCAGATGAAGTAAGCCTGGAACTCAGGGCTTCCTAGTTAAAAAAATCCTAGCCCTAGGCCGAACCCCAACCCTAAGACGAGAAAGGCAAATCAGCCAGGAATTAGGCATGTCCCCAAGGAAAAAGCTGTGGAGGCAGGCATGTTGTGGTACTTTTGCGCTCTTCTTGGCTAGTCCTTCGCAGCTGCTGTGTTCTTGGAACTCAGGGCTTTCTGGTTAATAGAACCCTTACCCCAGGCGTAACTCAAACCTTAACCCTAGGAAGGAAAATCAGCCTATGGTTCGGGATGGTCTCATGGAAATATCAGTGGTGGCAGCCAAGTTGTGTCACTTTTGCGCTCCCCTTGGGATGCCTTTCGCAGCTGCAGTGTGCCTGGAGCCCAGGGCTTCCTGGTTTTAAAAGTCCTAGGCCTAAGCCTAACAGTAACCCTAGGAAGGTAAATCAGCCGGGTATTAGGGTTCTTCCAATGGGAAAAGCCGTGAAAGCAGCCATGTTGTGGCACTTTTGCACTCCCTTTGGGATGCCTTTGGCAGATGCAGTAAGCCTGGAACTCAGGGCTTCCTAGTTAAAAAATCCTAGCCCTAGGCCGAACCCCAACCCTAAGACGAGAAAGGCAAATCAGCCAGGAATTAGGCATGTCCCCAAGGAAAAAGCTGTGGAGGCAGGCATGTTGTGGTACTTTTGCGCTCTTCTTGGGTAGTCTTTCGCAGCTGCTGTGTTCATGGAGCTCAGGGCTTTCTGGTTAATAGAACCCTTACCCTAGGCGTAACTCAAACCTTAACCCTAGGAAGGAAAATCAGCCTATGGTTCGGGATGGTCTCATGGAAATATCAGTGGTGGCAGCCAAGTTGTGTCACTTTTGCGCTCCCCTTGGGATGCCTTTCGCAGCTGCAGTGTGCCTGGAGCCCAGGGCTTCCTGGTTTTAAAAGTCCTAGGCCTAAGCCTAACAGTAACCCTAGGAAGGTAAATCAGCCGCGTATTAGGGTTCTTCCTAAGGGAAAAGCCGTGAAAGCAGACATGTTGTGGCACTTCTGCACTCCCTTTGGGATGCTTTTTGCAGATGAAGTAAGCCTGGAACTCAGGGCTTCCTAGTTAAAAAAATCCTAGCCCTAGGCCGAACCCCAACCCTAAGACGAGAAAGGCAAATCAGCCAGGAATTAGGCATGTCCCCAAGGAAAAAGCTGTGGAGGCAGGCATGTTGTGGTACTTTTGCGCTCTTCTTGGGTAGTCCTTCGCAGCTGCTGTGTTCTTGGAACTCAGGGCTTTCTGGTTAATAGAACCCTTACCCCAGGCGTAACTCAAACCGTAACCCTAGGAAGGAAAATCAGCCTATGGTTCAGGATGGTCTCATGAGAATAGAAGCAGAGGCAGCCAAGTTGTGTCACTTTTGTGCTCCCCTTGGGATGCCTTTCGCAACTGCAGTGTGCCTGGAGCCCAGGGCTTCCTGGTTTTAAAAGTCCTAGGCCAAAGCCTAACAGTAACCCTAGGAAGGTAAATCAGCCGCGTATTAGGGTTCTTCCTAAGGGAAAAGCCGTGAAAGCAGCCATGTTGTGGCACTTTTGCACTCCCTTTGGGATGCCTTTGGCAGATGCAGTAAGCCTGGAACTCAGGGCTTCCTAGTTAAAAAATCCTAGCCCTAGGCCGAACCCCAACCCTAAGACGAGAAAGGCAAATCAGCCAGGAATTGGGCATGTCCCCAAGGAAAAAGCTGTGGAGGCAGGCATGTTGTGGTACTTTTGCGCTCTTCTTGGGTAGTCTTTCGCAGCTGCTGTGTTCTTGGAGCTCAGGGCTTTCTGGTTAATAGAACCCTTACCCTAGGCGTAACTCAAACGTTAACCATAGGAAGGAAAATCAGCCTATGGTTCAGGATGGTCTCATGAGAATAGAAGCAGAGGCAGCCAAGTTGTGTCACTTCTGCGGCCCTCTTGGGATGCCTTTAACAGCTGCATGTGCCTGGAGCCCAGGGCTTCCTGTTTTAAATTCCTAGGCCTAAGCCTAACAGTAACCCTAGGAAGGTAAATCAGCCGGGTATTAGGGTTCTTCCTAAAAGAAAAGCCGTGAAAGCAGCCATGTTGTGGCACTTTTGCACTCCCCTTGGGATGCCTTTGGCAGATGCAGTAAGCCTGGAACTCAGGGCTTCCTGGTTAAAAAACTCCAAGACCTAGGCTGAACCCTAACACTAACCCTAGGCAGATAAAACAGCCTAGGTATAGGGATGGTGCCAAGGAAAAAGCTGTGAAAGCTGCCATGTTGTTGCACTTTTGTACTCCCCTTGGGATGCCTTGAACAGCTGCAGTGTGCCTGGAGCTAACGGCATCCTACTTTTAAAAATCCTAGCCCTAGGCCTAACCCTTACAGTAACCCTGTGAAGGGAAATCACCCTGGTGTTAGGCTTCTTGCCAAGGAAAAAGCCGTGAAAGCAGCCATGTTGTGGCACTTTTGCACTCCCTTTTGGATGCCTTTCACAGCTCCAGTGTGCCTGGAACTCAGGGCTTCCTGATTTTAAAAATCCTAGCCCTAGGCCGAACCCCAACCCTAAGACGAGAAAGGCAAATCAGCCAGGAATTAGGCATGTCCCCAAGGAAAAAGCTGTGGAGGCAGGCATGTTGTGGTACTTTTGCGCTCTTCTTGGGTAGTCCTTCGCAGCTGCTGTGTTCTTGGAACTCAGGTCTTTCTGGTTAATAGACCTCTTAACCTAGGCGTAACTCAAACCTTAACTCTAGGAATGAAAATCAGCCTATGGTTCAGGATGGTCTCATGAGAATAGAAGCAGAGGCAGCCAAGTTGTGTCACTTTTGCGCTCCCCTTGGGATGCCTTTAACAGCTGCAGTGTGCCTGGAGCCCAGGGCTTCCTGGTTTTAAAAGTCCTAGGCCTAAGCCTAACAGTAACCCTAGGAAGGTAAATCAGCCGGGTATTAGGGTTCTTCCTAAGGGAAAAGCCGTGAAAGCAGCCATGTTGTGACACTTTTGCACTCCCTTTGGGATGCTTTTTGCAGATGAAGTAAGCCTGGAACTCAGGGCTTCCTAGTTAAAAAAATCCTAGCCCTAGGCCGAACCCCAACCCTAAGACGAGAAAGGCAAATCAGCCAGGAATTAGGCATGTCCCCAAGGAAAAAGCTGTGGAGGGAGGCATGTTGTGGTACTTTTGCGCTCTTCTTGGCTAGTCCTTCGCAGCTGCTGTGTTCTTGGAACTCAGGGCTTTCTGGTTAATAGAACCCTTACCCTAGGCGTAACTCAAACCTTAACCCTAAGAAGGAAAATCAGCATATGGTTCGGGATGGTCTCATGGAAATATCAGTGGTGGCAGCCAAGTTGTGTCACTTTTGCGCTCCCCTTGGGATGCCTTTCGCAGCTGCAGTGTGCCTGCAGCCCAGGGCTTCCTGGTTTTAAAAGTCCTAGGCCAAAGCCTAACAGCAACCCTAGGAAGGTAAATCAGCCGCGTATTAGGGTTCTTCCTAAGGGAAAAGCCGTGAAAGCAGCCATGTTGTGGCACTTCTACACTCCCTTTGGGATGCCTTTGGCATATGCAGTAAGCCTGGAACTCAGGGCTTCCTGGTTAAAAAACTCCAAGCCCTAGGCTGAACCCTAACCCTAACCCTAGGCAGATAAAACAGCCTGGGTATAGGGATGGTGCCAAGGAAAAAGCTGTGATAGCTGCCATGTTGTTGCACTTTTGTACTCCCCTTGGGATGCCTTGAACAGCTGCAGTGTGCCTGGAGCTAAGGGCTTCCTAGTTTTAAAAATCCTAGCCCTAGGCCTAAGCCTTACAGTAACCCTAGGAAGGTAAATCAGCCTGGTGTTAGGCTTCTTGCCAAGGAAAAAGCCGTGAAAGCAGCCATGTTGTGGCACTTTTGCACTCCCTTTTGGATGCCTTTCACAGCTCCAGTGTGCCTGGAACTCAGGGCTTCCTGATTTTAAAAATCCTAGCCCTAGGCCGAACCCCAACCCTAAGACGAGAAAGGCAAATCAGCCAGGAATTAGGCATGTCCCCAAGGAAAAAGCCGTGGAGGCAGGCATGTTGTAGTACTTTTGCGCTCTTCTTGGGTAGTCTTTCGCAGCTGCTGTGTTCTTGGAGCTCAGGGCTTTCTGGTTAATAGAACCCTTACCCTAGGCGTAACTCAAACCTTAACCCTAGGAAGGAAAATCAGCCTATGGTTCGGGATGGTCTCATGGAAATATCAGTGGTGGCAGCCAAGTTGTGTCACTTTTGCGCTCCCCTTGGGATGCCTTTCGCAGCTGCAGTGTGCCTGGAGCCCAGGGCTTCCTGGTTTTAAAAGTCCTAGGCCTAAGCCTAACAGTAACCCTAGGAAGGTAAATCAGCCGCGTATTAGGGTACTTCCTAAGGGAAAAGCCGTGAAAGCAGCCATGTTGTGGCACTTCTGCACTCCCTTTGGGATGCTTTTTGCAGATGAAGTAAGCCTGGAACTCAGGGCTTCCTAGTTAAAAAAATCCTAGCCCTAGGCCGAACCCCAACCCTAAGACGAGAAAGGCAAATCAGCCAGGAATTAGGCATGTCCCCAAGGAAAAAGCTGTGGAGGCAGGCATGTTGTGGTACTTTTGCGCTCTTCTTGGGTAGTCCTTCGCAGCTGCTGTGTTCTTGGAACTCAGGGCTTTCTGGTTAATAGAACCCTTACCCCAGGCGTAACTCAAACCTTAACCCTAGGAAGGAAAATCAGCCTATGGTTCAGGATGGTCTCATGAGAATAGCAGCAGTGGCAGCCAAGTTGTGTCACTTTTGTGCTCCCCTTGGGATGCCTTTCGCAACTGCAGTGTGCCTGGAGCCCAGGGCTTCCTGGTTTTAAAAGTCCTAGGCCAAAGCCTAACAGTAACCCTAGGAAGGTAAATCAGCCGCGTATTAGGGTTCTTCCTAAGGGAAAAGCCGTGAAAGCAGCCATGTTGTGGCACTTCTACACTCCCTTTGGGATGCCTTTGGCAGATGCAGTAAGCCTGGAACTCAGGGCTTCCTGGTTAAAAAACTCCAAGCCCTAGGCTGAACCCTAACCCTAACCCTAGGCAGATAAAACAGCCTGGGTGTAGGGATGGTGCCAAGGAAAAAGCTGTGATAGCTGCCATGTTGTTGCACTTTTGTACTCCCCTTGGGATGCCTTGAACAGCTGCAGTGTGCCTGGAGCTAAGGGCTTCCTAGTTTTAAAAATCCTAGCCCTAGGCCTAACCCTTACAGTAACCCTAGGAAGGTAAATCAGCCTGGTGTTAGGCTTCTTGCCAAGGAAAAAGCCGTGAAAGCAGCCATGTTGTGGCACTTTTGCACTCCCTTTTGGATGCCTTTCACAGCTCCAGTGTGCCTGGAACTCAGGGCTTCCTGATTTTAAAAATACTAGCCCTAGGCCGAACCCCAACCCTAAGACGAGAAAGGCAAATCAGCCAGGAATTAGGCATGTCCCCAAGGAAAAAGCTGTGGAGGCAGGCATGTTGTGGTACTTTTGCGCTCTTCTTGGGAAGTCCTTCGCAGCTGCTGTGTTCTTCGGAACTCAGGGCTTTCTGGTTAATAGAACCCTTACCCTAGGCGTAACTCAAACCTTAACCCTAGGAAGGAAAATCAGCCTATGGTTCGGGATGGTCTCATGGAAATATCAGTGGTGGCAGCCAAGTTGTGTCACTTTTGCGCTCCCCTTGGGTTGCCTTTCGCAGCTGCAGTGTGCCTGGAGCCCAGGGCTTCCTGGTTTTAAAAGTCCTAGGCCTAAGCCTAACAGTAACCCTAGGAAGGTAAATCAGCCGGGTATTAGGGTTCTTCCTAAGGGAAAAGCCGTGAAAGCAGCCATGTTGTGGCACTTCTGCACTCCCTTTGGGATGCCTTTGGCAGATGCAGTAAGCCTGGAACTCAGGGCTTCCTGGTTAAAAAACTCCAAGCCCTAGGCTGAACCCTAACCCCAACCCTAGGCAGATAAATCAGCCTAGGTATAGGGATGGTGCCAAGGAAAAAGCTTCGAAAGCTGCCATGTTGTTGCACTTTTGTACTCCCCTTGCGATGCCTTGAACAGCTGCAGTGTGCCTGGAGCTAAGGGCTTCCTAGTTTTAAAAATTCTTGCCCTACGCCTAAGCCTGACAGTAACCAAGGGAAGGTAAATCAGCCTGGTGTTAGGCTTCTTGCCAAGGAAAAAGCCGTGAAAGCAACCATGTTGTGGCACTTTTGCACTCCCTTTTGGATGCCTTTCACAGCTCCAGTGTGCCTGGAACTCAGGGCTTCCTGATTTTAAAAGTCCTAGCCCTAGGCCGAACCCCAACCCTAAGACGAGAAAGGCAAATCAGCCGGGAATTAGGCATGTCCCCAAGGAAAAAGCTGTGGAGGCAGGCATGTTGTGGTACTTTTGCGCTCTTCTTGGCTAGTCCTTGGCAGCTGCTGTGTTCTTGGAACTCAGGGCTTTCTGGTTAATAGAACCCTTACCCCAGGCGTAACTCAAACCTTAACCCTAGGAAGGAAAATCAGCCTATGATTCGGGATGGTCTCATGGAAATATCAGTGGTGGCAGCCAAGTTGTGTCACTTTTGCGCTCCCCTTGGGATGCCTTTCACATCTGCAGTGTGCCTGGAGCCCAGGGCTTCCTGGTTTTAAAAGTCCTAGGCCTAAGCCTAACAGTAACCCTAGGAAGGTAAATCAGCCGGGTATTAGGGTTCTTCCTAAGGGAAAAGCCGTGAAAGCAGCCATGTTGTGGCACTTCTGCACTCCCTTTGGGATGCCTTTGGCAGATGCAGTAAGCCTGGAACTCAGGGCTTCCTGGTTAAAAAACTCCAAGCCCTAGGCTGAACCCTAACCCCAACCCTAGGCAGATAAATCAGCCTAGGTATAGGGATGGTGCCAAGGAAAAAGCTTTGAAAGCTGCCATGTTGTTGCACTTTTGTACTCCCCTTGGGATGCCTTGAACAGCTGCAGTGTGCCTGGAGCTAAGGGCTTCCTAGTTTTAAAAATCCTAGCCCTACGCCTAAGCCTGACAGTAACCAAGGGAAGCGAAATCAGCCTGGTGTTAAGCATCTTGCCAAGGAAAAAGCCGTGAAAGCAACCATGTTGTGGCACTTTTGCACTCCCTTTTGGATGCCTTTCACAGCTCCAGTGTGCCTGGAACTCAGGGCTTCCTGATTTTAAAAATCCTAGCCCTAGGCCGAACCTCAACCCTAAGACGAGAAAGGCAAATCAGCCAGGAATTAGGCATGTCCCCAAGGAAAAAGCTGTGGAGGCAGGCATGTGTTGGTACTTTTGCGCTCTTCTTGGCTAGTCCTTTGCAGCTGCTGTGTTCTTGGAACTCAGGGCTTTCTGGTTAATAGAACCCTTACCCTAGGCGTAACTCAAACCTTAAGCCTAGGAAGGAAAATCAGCCTATGGTTCGGGATGGTCTCATGGAAATATCAGTGGTGGCAGCCAAGTTGTGTCACTTTTGCGCTCCCCTTGGGATGCCTTTCGCAGCTGCAGTGTGCCTGGAGCCCAGGGCTTCCTGGTTTTAAAAGTCCTAGGCCTAAGCCTAACAGTAACCCTAGGAAGGTAAATCAGCCGCGTATTAGGGTTCTTCCTAAGGGAAAAGCCGTGAAAGCAGCCATGTTGTGGCACTTCTGCACTCCCTTTGGGATGCCTTTGGCAGATGCAGTAAGCCTGGAACTCAGGGCTTCCTAGTTAAAAAAATCCTAGCCCTAGGCCGAACCCCAACCCTAAGACGAGAAAGGCAAATCAGCCAGGAATTAGGCATGTCCCCAAGGAAAAAGCTGTGGAGGCAGGCACGTTGTGGTACTTTTGCGCTCTTCTTGGGTAGTCCTTCGCAGCTGCTGTGTTCTTGGAACTCAGGGCTTTCTGGTTAATAGAACTCTTACCCTAGGCTTAACTCAAACCTTAACCCTAAGAAGGAAAATCAGCCTATGGTTCGGGATGGTCTCATGAGAATAGCAGCAGAGGCAGCCAAGTTGTGTCACTTCTGCAGCCCTCTTGGGATGCCTTTAACAGCTGCATGTGCCTGGAGCCCAGGGCTTCCTGGCTTTAAAAGTCCTAGGCCTAAGCCTAACAGTAACCCTAGGAAGGTAAATCAGCCGCGTATTAGGGTTCTTCCTAAGGGAAAAGCCGTGAAAGCAGCCATGTTGTGGCACTTCTGCACTCCCTTTGGGATGCCTTTGGCAGATGAAGTAAGCCTGGAACTCAGGGCTTCCTAGTTAAAAATATCCTAGACCTAGGCCGAACCCCAACCATAAGACGAGAAAGGCAAATCAGCCAGGAATTAGGCATGTCCCCAAGGAAAAAGCTGTGGAGGCAGGCACGTTGTGGTACTTTTGCGCTCTTCTTGGCTACTCCTTCGCAGCTGCTGTGTTCTTGGAACTCAGGGCTTTCTGGTTAATAGAACTCTTACCCTAGGCGTAACTCAAACCTTAACCCTAAGAAGGAAAATCAGCCTATGGTTCGGGATGGTCTCATGAGAATAGCAGCAGAGGCAGCCAAGTTGTGTCACTTCTGCAGCCCTCTTGGGATGCCTTTATCAGCTGCATGTGCTTGGAGCCCAGGGCTTCCTGGTTTTAAAAGTCCTAGGCCTAAGCCTAACAGTAACCCTAGGAAGGTAAATCAGCCGCGTATTAGGGTTCTTCCTAAGGGAAAAGCCGTGAAAGCAGCCATGTTGTGGCACTTCTGCACTCTTTTTGGGATGCCTTTGGCAGATGCAGTAAGCCTGGAACTCAGGGCTTCCTGGTTAAAAAACTCCAAGCCCTAGGCTGAACCCTAACCCCAACCCTAGGCAGATAAATCAGCCTAGGTATAGGGATGGTGCCAAGGAAAAAGCTGTGAAAGCTGCCATGTTGTTGCACTTTTGTACTCCCCTTGGGATGCCTTGAACAGCTGCAGTGTGCCTGGAGCCCAGGGCTTCCTAGTTTTAAAAATCCTAGCCCTAGGCCTAAGCCTAACAGTAACCCTGGGAAGGGAAATCAGCCTGGTGTTAGGCTTCTTGCCAAGGAAAAAGCCGTGAAAGCAACCATGTTGTGGCACTTTTGCACTCCCTTTTGGATGCCTTTCACAGCTCCAGTGTGCCTGGAACTCAGGGCTTCCTGATTTTAAAAGTCCTAGCCCTAGGCCGAACCCCAACCCTAAGACGAGAAAGGCAAATCAGCCGGGAATTAGGCATGTCCCCAAGGAAAAAGCTGTGGAGGCAGGCATGTTGTGGTACTTTTGCGCTCTTCTTGGCTAGTCCTTGGCAGCTGCTGTGTTCTTGGAACTCAGGGCTTTCTGGTTAATAGAACCCTTACCCTAGGCGTAACTCAAACCTTAACCCTAGGAAGGAAAATCAGCCTATGGTTCGGGATGGTCTCATGGAAATATCAGTGGTGGCAGCCAAGTTGTGTCACTTTTGCGCTCCCCTTGGGATGCCTTTCGCAGCTGCAGTGTGCCTGGAGCCCAGGGCTTCCTGGTTTTAAAAGTCCTAGGCCTAAGCCTAACAGTAACCCTAGGAAGGTAAATCAGCCGCGTATTAGGGTTCTTCCTAAGGGAAAAGCCGTGAAAGCAGCCATGTTGTGGCACTTCTGCACTCCCTTTGGGATGCCTTTGGCAGATGCAGTAAGCCTGGAACTCAAGGCTTCCTAGTTAAAAAAATCCTAGCCCTAGGCCGAAGCCCAACCCTAAGACGAGAAAGGCAAATCAGCCAGGAATTAGGCATGTCCCCAAGGAAAAAGCTGTGGAGGCAGGCACGTTGTGGTACTTTTGCGCTCTTCTTGGGTAGTCCTTCGCAGCTGCTGTGTTCTTGGAACTCAGGGCTTTCTGGTTAATAGAACTCTTACCCTAGGCGTAACTCAAACCTTAACCCTAAGAAGGAAAATCAGCCTATGGTTCGGGATGGTCTCATGAGAATAGAAGCAGAGGCAGCCAAGTTGTGTCACTTCTGCAGCCCTTTTGGGATGCCTTTAACAGCTGCATATGCTTGGAGCCCAGGGTTTCCTGGTTTTAAAAGTCCTAGGTCTAAGCCTAACAGTAACCCTAGGAAGGTAAATCAGCCGCGTATTAGGGTTCTTCCTAAGGGAAAAGCTGTGAAAGCAGACATGTTGTGGCACTTTTGCACTCCCTTTGGGATGCCTTTGGCAGATGCTGTAAGCCTGGAACTCAGGGCTTCCTGGTTAAAAAACTCCAAGCCCTAGGCTGAACCCTAACCCTAACCCTAGGCAGATAAATCAGCCTAGTTATAGGGATGGTGCCAGGGAAAAAGCTGTGAAAGCTGCCATGTTGTTGCACTTTTGTACTCCCCTTGGGATGCCTTGAACAGCTGCAGTGTGCCTGGAGCCCAGGGCTTCCTAGTTTTAAAAATCCTAGCCCTAGGCCTAAGCCTAACAGTAACCCTGGGAAGGGAAATCAGCCTGGTGTTAAGCTTCTTGCCAAGGAAAAAGCCGTGAAAGCAACCATGTTGTGGCACTTTTGCACTCCCTTTTGGATGCCTTTCACAGCTCCAGTGTGCCTGGAACTCAGGGCTTCCTGATTTTAAAAGTCCTAGCCCTAGGCCGAACCCCAACCCTAAGACGAGAAAGGCAAATCAGCCGGGAATTAGGCATGTCCCCAAGGAAAAAGCTGTGGAGGGAGGCATGTTGTGGTACTTTTGCGCTCTTCTTTGCTAGTCCTTGGCAGCTGCTGTGTTCTTGGAACTCAGGGCTTTCTGGTTAATAGAACCCTTACCCTAGGCGTAACTCAAACCTTAACTCTAGGAAGGAAAATCAGCCTATGGTTCGGGATGGTCTCATGGAAATATCAGTGGTGGCAGCCAAGTTGTGTCACTTTTGCGCTCCCCTTGGGATGCCTTTCGCAGCTGCAGTGTGCCTGGAGCCCAGGGCTTCCTGGTTTTAAAAGTCCTAGGCCTAAGCCTAACAGTAACCCTAGGAAGGTAAATCAGCCGCGTATTAGGGTTCTTCCAAAGGGAAAAGCCGTGAAAGCAGCCATGTTGTGGCACTTCTGCACTCCCTTTGGGATGCCTTTGGCAGATGCAGTAAGCCTGGAACTCAGGGCTTCCTAGTTAAAAAAATCCTAGCCCTAGGCCGAACCCCAACCCTAAGACGAGAAAGGCAAATCAGCCAGGAATTAGGCATGTCCCCAAGGAAAAAGCTGTGGAGGCAGGCACGTTGTGGTACTTTTGCGCTCTTCTTGGGTAGTCCTTCGCAGCTGCTGTGTTCTTGGAACTCAGGTCTTTCTGGTTAATAGAACTCTTACCCTAGGCGTAATTCAAACCTTAACCCTAAGAAGGAAAATCAGCCTATGGTTCGGGATGGTCTCATGAGAATAGCAGCAGAGGCAGCCAAGTTGTGTCACTTCTGCAGCCCTCTTGGGATGCCTTTAACAGCTGCATGTGCCTGGAGCCCAGGGCTTCCTGGTTTTAAAAGTCCTAGGCCTAAGCCTAACAGTAACCCTAGGAAGGTAAATCAGCCGCGTATTAGGGTTCTTCCTAAGGGAAAAGCCGTGAAAGCAGCCATGTTGTGGCACTTCTGCACTCCCTTTGGGATGCCTTTGGCAGATGAAGTAAGCCTGGAACTCAGGGCTTCCTAGTTAAAAAAATCCTAGCCCTAGGCCGAACCCCAACCCTAAGACGAGAAAGGCAAATCAGCCAGGAATTAGGCATGTCCCCAAGGAAAAAGCTGTGGAGGCAGGCACGTTGTGGCACTTTTGCGCTCTTCTTGGGTAGTCCTTCGCAGCTGCTGTGTTCTTGGAACTCAGGGCTTTCTGGTTAATAGAACCCTTACCCCAGGCGTAACTCAAACCTTAACCCTAGGAAGGAAAATCAGCCTATGATTCGGGATGGTCTCATGGAAATATCAGTGGTGGCAGCCAAGTTGTGTCACTTTTGCGCTCCCCTTGGGATGCCTTTCACATCTGCAGTGTGCCTGGAGCCCAGGGCTTCCTGGTTTTAAAAGTCCTAGGCCTAAGCCTAACAGTAACCCTAGGAAGGTAAATCAGCCGCGTATTAGGGTTCTTCCTAAGGGAAAAGCCGTGAAAGCAGCCATGTTGTGGCACTTCTGCACTCCCTTTGGGATGCCTTTGGCAGATGCAGTAAGCCTGGAACTCAGGGCTTCCTGGTTAAAAAACTCCAAGCCCTAGGCTGAACCCTAACCCCAACCCTAGGCAGATAAATCAGCCTAGGTATAGGGATGGTGCCAAGGAAAAAGCTTTGAAAGCTGCCATGTTGTTGCACTTTTGCGCTCCCCTTGGGATGCCTTTCGCAGCTGCAGTGTGCCTGGAGCCCAGGGCTTCCTGGTTTTAAAAGTCCTAGGCCTAAGCCTAACAGTAACCCTAGGAAGGTAAATCAGCCGCGTATTAGGGTTCTTCCTAAGGGAAAAGCCGTGAAAGCAGCCATGTTGTGGCACTTCTGCACTCCCTTTGGGATGCCTTTGGCAGATGCAGTAAGCCTGGAACTCAGGGCTTCCTAGTTAAAAAAATCCTAGCCCTAGGCCGAACCCCAACCCTAAGACGAGAAAGGCAAATCAGCCAGGAATTAGGCATGTCCCCAAGGAAAAAGCTGTGGAGGCAGGCACGTTGTGGTACTTTTGCGCTCTTCTTGGGTAGTCCTTCGCAGCTGCTGTGTTCTTGGAACTCAGGGCTTTCTGGTTAATAGAACTCTTACCCTAGGCTTAACTCAAACCTTAACCCTAAGAAGGAAAATCAGCCTATGGTTCGGGATGGTCTCATGAGAATAGCAGCAGAGGCAGCCAAGTTGTGTCACTTCTGCAGCCCTCTTGGGATGCCTTTAACAGCTGCATGTGCCTGGAGCCCAGGGCTTCCTGGCTTTAAAAGTCCTAGGCCTAAGCCTAACAGTAACCCTAGGAAGGTAAATCAGCCGCGTATTAGGGTTCTTCCTAAGGGAAAAGCCGTGAAAGCAGCCATGTTGTGGCACTTCTGCACTCCCTTTGGGATGCCTTTGGCAGATGAAGTAAGCCTGGAACTCAGGGCTTCCTAGTTAAAAATATCCTAGCCCTAGGCCGAACCCCAACCATAAGACGAGAAAGGCAAATCAGCCAGGAATTAGGCATGTCCCCAAGGAAAAAGCTGTGGAGGCAGGCACGTTGTGGTACTTTTGCGCTCTTCTTGGGTAGTCCTTCGCAGCTGCTGTGTTCTTGGAACTCAGGGCTTTATGGTTAATAGAACTCTTACCCTAGGCGTAACTCAAACCTTAACCCTAAGAAGGAAAATCAGCCTATGGTTCGGGATGGTCTCATGAGAATAGCAGCAGAGGCAGCCAAGTTGTGTCACTTCTGCAGCCCTCTTGGGATGCCTTTAACAGCTGCATGTGCTTGGAGCCCAGGGCTTCCTGGTTTTAAAAGTCCTAGGCCTAAGCCTAACAGTAACCCTAGGAAGGTAAATCAGCCGCGTATTAGGGTTCTTCCTAAGGGAAAAGCCGTGAAAGCAGCCATGTTGTGGCACTTCTGCACTCTTTTTGGGATGCCTTTGGCAGATGCAGTAAGCCTGGAACTCAGGGCTTCCTGGTTAAAAAACTCCAAGCCCTAGGCTGAACCCTAACCCCAACCCTAGGCAGATAAATCAGCCTAGGTATAGGGATGGTGCCAAGGAAAAAGCTTTGAAAGCTGCCATGTTGTTGCACTTTTGTACTCCCCTTGGGATGCCTTGAACAGCTGCAGTGTGCCTGGAGCTAAGGGCTTCCTAGTTTTAAAAATCCTAGCCCTACGCCTAAGCCTGACAGTAACCAAGGGAAGGGAAATCAGCCTGGTGTTAAGCATCTTGCCAAGGAAAAAGCCGTGAAAGCAACCATGTTGTGGCACTTTTGCACTCCCTTTTGGATGCCTTTCACAGCTCCAGTGTGCCTGGAACTCAGGGCTTCCTGATTTTAAAAATCCTAGCCCTAGGCCGAACCTCAACCCTAAGACGAGAAAGGCAAATCAGCCAGGAATTAGGCATGTCCCCAAGGAAAAAGCTGTGGAGGCAGGCATGTTGTGGTACTTTTGCGCTCTTCTTGGCTAGTCCTTTGCAGCTGCTGTGTTCTTGGAACTCAGGGCTTTCTGGTTAATAGAACCCTTACCCTAGGCGTAACTCAAACCTTAACCCTAGGAAGGAAAATCAGCCTATGGTTCGGGATGGTCTCATGGAAATATCAGTGGTGGCAGCCAAGTTGTGTCACTTTTGCGCTCCCCTTGGGATGCCTTTCGCAGCTGCAGTGTGCCTGGAGCCCAGGGCTTCCTGGTTTTAAAAGTCCTAGGCCTAAGCCTAACAGTAACCCTAGGAAGGTAAATCAGCCGCGTATTAGGGTTCTTCCTAAGGGAAAAGCCGTGAAAGCAGCCATGTTGTGGCACTTCTGCACTCCCTTTGGGATGCCTTTGGCAGATGCAGTAAGCCTGGAACTCAAGGCTTCCTAGTTAAAAAAATCCTAGCCCTAGGCCGAAGCCCAACCCTAAGACGAGAAAGGCAAATCAGCCAGGAATTAGGCATGTCCCCAAGGAAAAAGCTGTGGAGGCAGGCACGTTGTGGTACTTTTGCGCTCTTCTTGGGTAGTCCTTCGCAGCTGCTGTGTTCTTGGAACTCAGGGCTTTCTGGTTAATAGAACTCTTACCCTAGGCGTAACTCAAACCTTAACCCTAAGAAGGAAAATCAGCCTATGGTTCGGGATGGTCTCATGAGAATAGAAGCAGAGGCAGCCAAGTTGTGTCACTTCTGCAGCCCTTTTGGGATGCCTTTAACAGCTGCATATGCTTGGAGCCCAGGGTTTCCTGGTTTTAAAAGTCCTAGGTCTAAGCCTAACAGTAACCCTAGGAAGGTAAATCAGCCGCGTATTAGGGTTCTTCCTAAGGGAAAAGCTGTGAAAGCAGACATGTTGTGGCACTTTTGCACTCCCTTTGGGATGCCTTTGGCAGATGCTGTAAGCCTGGAACTCAGGGCTTCCTGGTTAAAAAACTCCAAGCCCTAGGCTGAACCCTAACCCTAACCCTAGGCAGATAAATCAGCCTAGTTATAGGGATGGTGCCAGGGAAAAAGCTGTGAAAGCTGCCATGTTGTTGCACTTTTGTACTCCCCTTGGGATGCCTTGAACAGCTGCAGTGTGCCTGGAGCCCAGGGCTTCCTAGTTTTAAAAATCCTAGCCCTAGGCCTAAGCCTAACAGTAACCCTGGGAAGGGAAATCAGCCTGGTGTTAAGCTTCTTGCCAAGGAAAAAGCCGTGAAAGCAACCATGTTGTGGCACTTTTGCACTCCCTTTTGGATGCCTTTCACAGCTCCAGTGTGCCTGGAACTCAGGGCTTCCTGATTTTAAAAGTCCTAGCCCTAGGCCGAACCCCAACCCTAAGACGAGAAAGGCAAATCAGCCGGGAATTAGGCATGTCCCCAAGGAAAAAGCTGTGGAGGGAGGCATGTTGTGGTACTTTTGCGCTCTTCTTTGCTAGTCCTTGGCAGCTGCTGTGTTCTTGGAACTCAGGGCTTTCTGGTTAATAGAACCCTTACCCTAGGCGTAACTCAAACCTTAACTCTAGGAAGGAAAATCAGCCTATGGTTCGGGATGGTCTCATGGAAATATCAGTGGTGGCAGCCAAGTTGTGTCACTTTTGCGCTCCCCTTGGGATGCCTTTCGCAGCTGCAGTGTGCCTGGAGCCCAGGGCTTCCTGGTTTTAAAAGTCCTAGGCCTAAGCCTAACAGTAACCCTAGGAAGGTAAATCAGCCGCGTATTAGGGTTCTTCCAAAGGGAAAAGCCGTGAAAGCAGCCATGTTGTGGCACTTCTGCACTCCCTTTGGGATGCCTTTGGCAGATGCAGTAAGCCTGGAACTCAGGGCTTCCTAGTTAAAAAAATCCTAGCCCTAGGCCGAACCCCAACCCTAAGACGAGAAAGGCAAATCAGCCAGGAATTAGGCATGTCCCCAAGGAAAAAGCTGTGGAGGCAGGCACGTTGTGGTACTTTTGCGCTCTTCTTGGGTAGTCCTTCGCAGCTGCTGTGTTCTTGGAACTCAGGTCTTTCTGGTTAATAGAACTCTTACCCTAGGCGTAATTCAAACCTTAACCCTAAGAAGGAAAATCAGCCTATGGTTCGGGATGGTCTCATGAGAATAGCAGCAGAGGCAGCCAAGTTGTGTCACTTCTGCAGCCCTCTTGGGATGCCTTTAACAGCTGCATGTGCCTGGAGCCCAGGGCTTCCTGGTTTTAAAAGTCCTAGGCCTAAGCCTAACAGTAACCCTAGGAAGGTAAATCAGCCGCGTATTAGGGTTCTTCCTAAGGGAAAAGCCGTGAAAGCAGCCATGTTGTGGCACTTCTGCACTCCCTTTGGGATGCCTTTGGCAGATGAAGTAAGCCTGGAACTCAGGGCTTCCTAGTTAAAAAAATCCTAGCCCTAGGCCGAACCCCAACCCTAAGACGAGAAAGGCAAATCAGCCAGGAATTAGGCATGTCCCCAAGGAAAAAGCTGTGGAGGCAGGCACGTTGTGGCACTTTTGCGCTCTTCTTGGGTAGTCCTTCGCAGCTGCTGTGTTCTTGGAACTCAGGGCTTTCTGGTTAATAGAACCCTTACCCCAGGCGTAACTCAAACCTTAACCCTAGGAAGGAAAATCAGCCTATGATTCGGGATGGTCTCATGGAAATATCAGTGGTGGCAGCCAAGTTGTGTCACTTTTGCGCTCCCCTTGGGATGCCTTTCACATCTGCAGTGTGCCTGGAGCCCAGGGCTTCCTGGTTTTAAAAGTCCTAGGCCTAAGCCTAACAGTAACCCTAGGAAGGTAAATCAGCCGCGTATTAGGGTTCTTCCTAAGGGAAAAGCCGTGAAAGCAGCCATGTTGTGGCACTTCTGCACTCCCTTTGGGATGCCTTTGGCAGATGCAGTAAGCCTGGAACTCAGGGCTTCCTGGTTAAAAAACTCCAAGCCCTAGGCTGAACCCTAAACCCAACCCTAGGCAGATAAATCAGCCTAGGTATAGGGATGGTGCCAAGGAAAAAGCTTTGAAAGCTGCCATGTTGTTGCACTTTTGCGCTCCCCTTGGGATGCCTTTCGCAGCTGCAGTGTGCCTGGAGCCCAGGGCTTCCTGGTTTTAAAAGTCCTAGGCCTAAGCCTAACAGTAACCCTAGGAAGGTAAATCAGCCGCGTATTAGGGTTCTTCCTAAGGGAAAAGCCGTGAAAGCAGCCATGTTGTGGCACTTCTGCACTCCCTTTGGGATGCCTTTGGCAGATGCAGTAAGCCTGGAACTCAGGGCTTCCTAGTTAAAAAAATCCTAGCCCTAGGCCGAACCCCAACCCTAAGACGAGAAAGGCAAATCAGCCAGGAATTAGGCATGTCCCCAAGGAAAAAGCTGTGGAGGCAGGCACGTTGTGGTACTTTTGCGCTCTTCTTGGGTAGTCCTTCGCAGCTGCTGTGTTCTTGGAACTCAGGGCTTTCTGGTTAATAGAACTCTTACCCTAGGCTTAACTCAAACCTTAACCCTAAGAAGGAAAATCAGCCTATGGTTCGGGATGGTCTCATGAGAATAGCAGCAGAGGCAGCCAAGTTGTGTCACTTCTGCAGCCCTCTTGGGATGCCTTTAACAGCTGCATGTGCCTGGAGCCCAGGGCTTCCTGGCTTTAAAAGTCCTAGGCCTAAGCCTAACAGTAACCCTAGGAAGGTAAATCAGCCGCGTATTAGGGTTCTTCCTAAGGGAAAAGCCGTGAAAGCAGCCATGTTGTGGCACTTCTGCACTCCCTTTGGGATGCCTTTGGCAGATGAAGTAAGCCTGGAACTCAGGGCTTCCTAGTTAAAAATATCCTAGCCCTAGGCCGAACCCCAACCATAAGACGAGAAAGGCAAATCAGCCAGGAATTAGGCATGTCCCCAAGGAAAAAGCTGTGGAGGCAGGCACGTTGTGGTACTTTTGCGCTCTTCTTGGGTAGTCCTTCGCAGCTGCTGTGTTCTTGGAACTCAGGGCTTTATGGTTAATAGAACTCTTACCCTAGGCGTAACTCAAACCTTAACCCTAAGAAGGAAAATCAGCCTATGGTTCGGGATGGTCTCATGAGAATAGCAGCAGAGGCAGCCAAGTTGTGTCACTTCTGCAGCCCTCTTGGGATGCCTTTAACAGCTGCATGTGCCTGGAGCCCAGGGCTTCCTGGTTTTAAAAGTCCTAGGCCTAAGCCTAACAGTAACCCTAGGAAGGTAAATCAGCCGCGTATTAGGGTTCTTCCTAAGGGAAAAGCCGTGAAAGCAGCCATGTTGTGGCACTTCTGCACTCTTTTTGGGATGCCTTTGGCAGATGCAGTAAGCCTGGAACTCAGGGCTTCCTGGTTAAAAAACTCCAAGCCCTAGGCTGAACCCTAACCCCAACCCTAGGCAGATAAATCAGCCTAGGTATAGGGATGGTGCCAAGGAAAAAGCTTTGAAAGCTGCCATGTTGTTGCACTTTTGTACTCCCCTTGGGATGCCTTGAACAGCTGCAGTGTGCCTGGAGCTAAGGGCTTCCTAGTTTTAAAAATCCTAGCCCTACGCCTAAGCCTGACAGTAACCAAGGGAAGGGAAATCAGCCTGGTGTTAAGCATCTTGCCAAGGAAAAAGCCGTGAAAGCAACCATGTTGTGGCACTTTTGCACTCCCTTTTGGATGCCTTTCACAGCTCCAGTGTGCCTGGAACTCAGGGCTTCCTGATTTTAAAAATCCTAGCCCTAGGCCGAACCTCAACCCTAAGACGAGAAAGGCAAATCAGCCAGGAATTAGGCATGTCCCCAAGGAAAAAGCTGTGGAGGCAGGCATGTTGTGGTACTTTTGCGCTCTTCTTGGCTAGTCCTTTGCAGCTGCTGTGTTCTTGGAGCTCAGGGCTTTCTGGTTAATAGAACCCTTACCCTAGGCGTAACTCAAACCTTAACCCTAGGAAGGAAAATCAGCCTATGGTTCGGGATGGTCTCATGGAAATATCAGTGGTGGCAGCCAAGTTGTGTCACTTTTGCGCTCCCCTTGGGATGCCTTTCGCAGCTGCAGTGTGCCTGGAGCCCAGGGCTTCCTGGTTTTAAAAGTCCTAGGCCTAAGCCTAACAGTAACCCTAGGAAGGTAAATCAGCCGCGTATTAGGGTTCTTCCTAAGGGAAAAGCTGTGAAAGCAGCCATGTTGTGGCACTTTTGCACTCCCTTTGGGATGCCTTTGGCAGATGCAGTAAGCCTGGAACTCAGGGCTTCCTAGTTAAAAAAATCCTAGCCCTAGGCCGAACCCCAACCCTAAGACAAGAAAGGCAAATCAGCCAGGAATTAGGCATGTCCCCAAGGAAAAAGCTGTGGAGGCAGGCATGTTGTGCTACTTTTGCGCTCTTCTTGGGTAGTCCTTCGCAGCTGCTGTGTTCTTGGAACTCAGGGCTTTCTGGTTAATAGAACTCTTACCCTAGGCGTAACTCAAACCTTAACCCTAGGAAGGAAAATCAGCCTATGGTTCGGGATGGTCTCATGAGAATAGAAGCAGAGGCAGCCAAGTTGTGTCACTTCTGCAGCCCTCTTGGGATGCCTTTAACAGCTGCATATGCTTGGAGCCCAGGGTTTCCTGGTTTTAAAAGTCCTAGGTCTAAGCCTAACAGTAACCCTAGGAAGGTAAATCAGCCGCGTATTAGGGTTCTTCCTAAGGGAAAAGCTGTGAAAGCAGCCATGTTGTGGCACTTTTGCACTCCCTTTGGGATGCCTTTGGCAGATGCTGTAAGCCTGGAACTCAGGGCTTCCTGGTTAAAAAACTCCAAGCCCTAGGCTGAACCCTAACCCTAACCCTAGGCAGATAAATCAGCCTAGGTATAGGGATGGTGCCAAGGAAAAAGCTGTGAAAGCTGCCATGTTGTTGCACTTTTGTACTCCCCTTGGGATGCCTTGAACAGCTGCAGTGTGCCTGGAGCCCAGGGCTTCCTAGTTTTAAAAATCCTAGCCCTAGGCCTAAGCCTAACAGTAACCCTGGGAAGGGAAATCAGCCTGGTGTTAGGCTTCTTGCCAAGGAAAAAGCCGTGAAAGCAGCCATGTTGTGGCACTTTTGCACTCCCTTTTGGATGCCTTTCACAGCTCCAGTGTGCCTGGAACTCAGGGCTTCCTGATTTTAAAAATCCTAGCCCTAGGCCGAACCCCAACCCTAAGACGAGAAAGGCAAATCAGCCAGGAATTAGGCATGTCCCCAAGGAAAAAGCTGTGGAGGCAGGCACGTTGTGGTACTTTTGCGCTCTTCTTGGGTAGTCCTTCGCAGCTGCTGTGTTCTTGGAACTCAGGGCTTTCTGGTTAATAGAACCCTTACCCTAGGCGAAACTCAAACCTTCACCCTAGGAAGGAAAATCAGCCTATGGTTCGGGATGGTCTCATGAGAATAGCAGCAGAGGCAGCCAAGTTGTGTCACTTTTGCGGCCCTCTTGGGATGCCTTTAACAGCTGCATGTGCCTGGAGCCCAGGGCTTCCTGGTTTTAAAAGTCCTAGGCCTAAGCCTAACAGTAACCCTAGGAAGGTAAATCAGCCGCGTATTAGGGTTCTTCCTAAGGGAAAAGCCGTGAAAGCAGCCATGTTGTGGAACTTTTGCACACCCTTTGGGATGCCTTTGGCAGATGCAGTAAGCCTGGAACTCAGGGCTTCCTAGTTAAAAAAATCCTAGCCCTAGGCCGAACCCCAACCCTAAGACGAGAAAGGCAAATCAGCCAGGAATTAGGCATGTCCCCAAGGAAAAAGCTGTGAAGGCAAGCACGTTGTGGTACTTTTGCCCTCTTCTTGGGTAGTCCTTCGCAGCTGCTGTGTTCTTGGAACTCAGGGCTTTCTGGTTAATAGAACTCTTACCCTAGGCGTAACTCAAACCTTAACCCTAGGAAGGAAAATCAGCCTATGTTTCGGGATGGTCTCATGAGAATAGCAGCAGAGGCAGCCAAGTTGTGTCACTTCTGCAGCCCTCTTGGGATGCCTTGAACAGCTGCATGTGCCTGGAGCTAAGGGCTTCCTGGTTTTAAAAGTCCTAGGCCTAAGCCTAACAGTAACCCTAGGAAGGTAAATCAGCCGCGTATTAGGGTTCTTCCTAAGGGAAAAGCCGTGAAAGCAGCCATGTTGTGGCACTTCTGCACTCCCTTTGGGATGCTTTTGGCAGATGAAGTAAGCCTGGAACTCAGGGCTTCCTAGTTAAAAAAATCCTAGCCCTAGGCCGAACCCCAACCCTAAGACGAGAAAGGCAAATCAGCCGGGAATTAGGCATGTCCCCAAGGAAAAAGCTGTGGAGGCAGGCATGTTGTGGCACTTTTGCGCTCTTCTTGGGTAGTCCTTCGCAGCTGCTGTGTTCTTGGAACTCAGGGCTTTCTGGTTAATAGAACCCTTACCCCAGGCGTAACTCAAACCTTAACCCGAGGAAGGAAAATCAGCCTATGATTCGGGATGGTCTCATGGAAATATCAGTGGTGGCAGCCAAGTTGTGTCACTTTTGCGCTCCCCTTGGGATGCCTTTCACATCTGCAGTGTGCCTGGAGCCCAGGGCTTCCTGGTTTTAAAAGTCCTAGGCCTAAGCCTAACAGTAACCCTAGGAAGGTAAATCAGCCGCGTATTAGGGTTCTTCCTAAGGGAAAAGCCGTGAAAGCAGCCATGTTGTGGCACTTTTGCACACCCTTTGGGATGCCTTTGGCAGATGCAGTAAGCCTGGAACTCAGGGCTTCCTAGTTAAAATTATCCTAGCCCTAGGCCGAACCCCAACCCTAAGACGAGAAAGGCAAATCAGCCAGGAATTAGGCATGTCCCCAAGGAAAAAGCTGTGGAGGCAGGCATGTTGTGGTACTTTTGCGCTCTTCTTGGGTAGTCCTTCGCAGCTGCTGTGTTCTTGGAACTCAGGGCTTTCTGGTTAATAGAACCCTTACCCCAGGCGTAACTCAAACCTTAACCCTAGGAAGGAAAATCAGCCTATGGTTCAGGATGGTCTCATGAGAATAGCAGCAGAGGCAGCCAAGTTGTGTCACTTTTGCGCTCCCCTTGGGATGCCTTTCGCAGCTGCAGTGTGCCTGGAGCCCAGGGCTTCCTGGTTTTAAAAGTCCTAGGCCAAAGCCTAACAGTAACCCTAGGAAGGTAAATCAGCCGCGTATTAGGGTTCTTCCTAAGGGAAAAGCCGTGAAAGCAGCCATGTTGTGGCACTTCTACACTCCCTTTGGGATGCCTTTGGCAGATGCAGTAAGCCTGGAACTCAGGGCTTCCTGGTTAAAAAACTCCAAGCCCTAGGCTGAACCCTAACCCTAACCCTAGGCAGATAAAACAGCCTGGGTATAGGGATGGTGCCAAGGAAAAAGCTGTGATAGCTGCCATGTTGTTGCACTTTTGTACTCCCCTTGGGATGCCTTGAACAGCTGCAGTGTGCCTGGAGCTAAGGGCTTCCTAGTTTTAAAAATCCTAGCCCTAGGCCTAACCCTTACAGTAACCCTAGGAAGGTAAATCAGCCTGGTGTTAGGCTTCTTGCCAAGGAAAAAGCCGTGAAAGCAGCCATGTTGTGGCACTTTTGCACTCCCTTTTGGATGCCTTTCACAGCTCCAGTGTGCCTGGAACTCAGGGCTTCCTGATTTTAAAAATCCTAGCCCTAGGCCGAACCCCAACCCTAAGACGAGAAAGGCAAATCAGCCAGGAATTAGGCATGTCCCCAAGGAAAAAGCTGTGGAGGCAGGCATGTTGTGGTACTTTTGCGCTCTTCTTGGGTAGTCTTTCGCAGCTGCTGTGTTCTTGGAGCTCAGGGCTTTCTGGTTAATAGAACCCTTACCCTAGGCGTAACTCAAACCTTAACCCTAGGAAGGAAAATCAGCCTATGGTTCGGGATGGTCTCATGGAAATATCAGTGGTGGCAGCCAAGTTGTGTCACTTTTGCGCTCCCCTTGGGATGCCTTTCGCAGCTGCAGTGTGCCTGGAGCCCAGGGCTTCCTGGTTTTAAAAGTCCTAGGCCTAAGCCTAACAGTAACCCTAGGAAGGTAAATCAGCCGCGTATTAGGGTACTTCCTAAGGGAAAAGCCGTGAAAGCAGCCATGTTGTGGCACTTCTGCACTCCCTTTGGGATGCTTTTTGCAGATGAAGTAAGCCTGGAACTCAGGGCTTCCTAGTTAAAAAAATCCTAGCCCTAGGCCGAACCCCAACCCTAAGACGAGAAAGGCAAATCAGCCAGGAATTAGGCATGTCCCCAAGGAAAAAGCTGTGGAGGCAGGCATGTTGTGGTACTTTTGCGCTCTTCTTGGGTAGTCCTTCGCAGCTGCTGTGTTCTTGGAACTCAGGGCTTTCTGGTTAATAGAACCCTTACCCCAGGCGTAACTCAAACCTTAACCCTAGGAAGGAAAATCAGCCTATGGTTCAGGATGGTCTCATGAGAATAGCAGCAGTGGCAGCCAAGTTGTGTCACTTTTGTGCTCCCCTTGGGATGCCTTTCGCAACTGCAGTGTGCCTGGAGCCCAGGGCTTCCTGGTTTTAAAAGTCCTAGGCCAAAGCCTAACAGTAACCCTAGGAAGGTAAATCAGCCGCGTATTAGGGTTCTTCCTAAGGGAAAAGCCGTGAAAGCAGCCATGTTGTGGCACTTCTACACTCCCTTTGGGATGCCTTTGGCAGATGCAGTAAGCCTGGAACTCAGGGCTTCCTGGTTAAAAAACTCCAAGCCCTAGGCTGAACCCTAACCCTAACCCTAGGCAGATAAAACAGCCTGGGTGTAGGGATGGTGCCAAGGAAAAAGCTGTGATAGCTGCCATGTTGTTGCACTTTTGTACTCCCCTTGGGATGCCTTGAACAGCTGCAGTGTGCCTGGAGCTAAGGGCTTCCTAGTTTTAAAAATCCTAGCCCTAGGCCTAACCCTTACAGTAACCCTAGGAAGGTAAATCAGCCTGGTGTTAGGCTTCTTGCCAAGGAAAAAGCCGTGAAAGCAGCCATGTTGTGGCACTTTTGCACTCCCTTTTGGATGCCTTTCACAGCTCCAGTGTGCCTGGAACTCAGGGCTTCCTGATTTTAAAAATACTAGCCCTAGGCCGAACCCCAACCCTAAGACGAGAAAGGCAAATCAGCCAGGAATTAGGCATGTCCCCAAGGAAAAAGCTGTGGAGGCAGGCATGTTGTGGTACTTTTGCGCTCTTCTTGGGAAGTCCTTCGCAGCTGCTGTGTTCTTCGGAACTCAGGGCTTTCTGGTTAATAGAACCCTTACCCTAGGCGTAACTCAAACCTTAACCCTAGGAAGGAAAATCAGCCTATGGTTCGGGATGGTCTCATGGAAATATCAGTGGTGGCAGCCAAGTTGTGTCACTTTTGCGCTCCCCTTGGGTTGCCTTTCGCAGCTGCAGTGTGCCTGGAGCCCAGGGCTTCCTGGTTTTAAAAGTCCTAGGCCTAAGCCTAACAGTAACCCTAGGAAGGTAAATCAGCCGGGTATTAGGGTTCTTCCTAAGGGAAAAGCCGTGAAAGCAGCCATGTTGTGGCACTTCTGCACTCCCTTTGGGATGCCTTTGGCAGATGCAGTAAGCCTGGAACTCAGGGCTTCCTGGTTAAAAAACTCCAAGCCCTAGGCTGAACCCTAACCCCAACCCTAGGCAGATAAATCAGCCTAGGTATAGGGATGGTGCCAAGGAAAAAGCTTTGAAAGCTGCCATGTTGTTGCACTTTTGTACTCCCCTTGCGATGCCTTGAACAGCTGCAGTGTGCCTGGAGCTAAGGGCTTCCTAGTTTTAAAAATTCTTGCCCTACGCCTAAGCCTGACAGTAACCAAGGGAAGGTAAATCAGCCTGGTGTTAGGCTTCTTGCCAAGGAAAAAGCCGTGAAAGCAACCATGTTGTGGCACTTTTGCACTCCCTTTTGGATGCCTTTCACAGCTCCAGTGTGCCTGGAACTCAGGGCTTCCTGATTTTAAAAGTCCTAGCCCTAGGCCGAACCCCAACCCTAAGACGAGAAAGGCAAATCAGCCGGGAATTAGGCATGTCCCCAAGGAAAAAGCTGTGGAGGCAGGCATGTTGTGGTACTTTTGCGCTCTTCTTGGCTAGTCCTTGGCAGCTGCTGTGTTCTTGGAACTCAGGGCTTTCTGGTTAATAGAACCCTTACCCCAGGCGTAACTCAAACCTTAACCCTAGGAAGGAAAATCAGCCTATGATTCGGGATGGTCTCATGGAAATATCAGTGGTGGCAGCCAAGTTGTGTCACTTTTGCGCTCCCCTTGGGATGCCTTTCACATCTGCAGTGTGCCTGGAGCCCAGGGCTTCCTGGTTTTAAAAGTCCTAGGCCTAAGCCTAACAGTAACCCTAGGAAGGTAAATCAGCCGGGTATTAGGGTTCTTCCTAAGGGAAAAGCCGTGAAAGCAGCCATGTTGTGGCACTTCTGCACTCCCTTTGGGATGCCTTTGGCAGATGCAGTAAGCCTGGAACTCAGGGCTTCCTGGTTAAAAAACTCCAAGCCCTAGGCTGAACCCTAACCCCAACCCTAGGCAGATAAATCAGCCTAGGTATAGGGATGGTGCCAAGGAAAAAGCTTTGAAAGCTGCCATGTTGTTGCACTTTTGTACTCCCCTTGGGATGCCTTGAACAGCTGCAGTGTGCCTGGAGCTAAGGGCTTCCTAGTTTTAAAAATCCTAGCCCTACGCCTAAGCCTGACAGTAACCAAGGGAAGCGAAATCAGCCTGGTGTTAAGCATCTTGCCAAGGAAAAAGCCGTGAAAGCAACCATGTTGTGGCACTTTTGCACTCCCTTTTGGATGCCTTTCACAGCTCCAGTGTGCCTGGAACTCAGGGCTTCCTGATTTTAAAAATCCTAGCCCTAGGCCGAACCTCAACCCTAAGACGAGAAAGGCAAATCAGCCAGGAATTAGGCATGTCCCCAAGGAAAAAGCTGTGGAGGCAGGCATGTGTTGGTACTTTTGCGCTCTTCTTGGCTAGTCCTTTGCAGCTGCTGTGTTCTTGGAACTCAGGGCTTTCTGGTTAATAGAACCCTTACCCTAGGCGTAACTCAAACCTTAAGCCTAGGAAGGAAAATCAGCCTATGGTTCGGGATGGTCTCATGGAAATATCAGTGGTGGCAGCCAAGTTGTGTCACTTTTGCGCTCCCCTTGGGATGCCTTTCGCAGCTGCAGTGTGCCTGGAGCCCAGGGCTTCCTGGTTTTAAAAGTCCTAGGCCTAAGCCTAACAGTAACCCTAGGAAGGTAAATCAGCCGCGTATTAGGGTTCTTCCTAAGGGAAAAGCCGTGAAAGCAGCCATGTTGTGGCACTTCTGCACTCCCTTTGGGATGCCTTTGGCAGATGCAGTAAGCCTGGAACTCAGGGCTTCCTAGTTAAAAAAATCCTAGCCCTAGGCCGAACCCCAACCCTAAGACGAGAAAGGCAAATCAGCCAGGAATTAGGCATGTCCCCAAGGAAAAAGCTGTGGAGGCAGGCACGTTGTGGTACTTTTGCGCTCTTCTTGGGTAGTCCTTCGCAGCTGCTGTGTTCTTGGAACTCAGGGCTTTCTGGTTAATAGAACTCTTACCCTAGGCTTAACTCAAACCTTAACCCTAAGAAGGAAAATCAGCCTATGGTTCGGGATGGTCTCATGAGAATAGCAGCAGAGGCAGCCAAGTTGTGTCACTTCTGCAGCCCTCTTGGGATGCCTTTAACAGCTGCATGTGCCTGGAGCCCAGGGCTTCCTGGCTTTAAAAGTCCTAGGCCTAAGCCTAACAGTAACCCTAGGAAGGTAAATCAGCCGCGTATTAGGGTTCTTCCTAAGGGAAAAGCCGTGAAAGCAGCCATGTTGTGGCACTTCTGCACTCCCTTTGGGATGCCTTTGGCAGATGAAGTAAGCCTGGAACTCAGGGCTTCCTAGTTAAAAATATCCTAGACCTAGGCCGAACCCCAACCATAAGACGAGAAAGGCAAATCAGCCAGGAATTAGGCATGTCCCCAAGGAAAAAGCTGTGGAGGCAGGCACGTTGTGGTACTTTTGCGCTCTTCTTGGCTAGTCCTTCGCAGCTGCTGTGTTCTTGGAACTCAGGGCTTTCTGGTTAATAGAACTCTTACCCTAGGCGTAACTCAAACCTTAACCCTAAGAAGGAAAATCAGCCTATGGTTCGGGATGGTCTCATGAGAATAGCAGCAGAGGCAGCCAAGTTGTGTCACTTCTGCAGCCCTCTTGGGATGCCTTTATCAGCTGCATGTGCTTGGAGCCCAGGGCTTCCTGGTTTTAAAAGTCCTAGGCCTAAGCCTAACAGTAACCCTAGGAAGGTAAATCAGCCGCGTATTAGGGTTCTTCCTAAGGGAAAAGCCGTGAAAGCAGCCATGTTGTGGCACTTCTGCACTCTTTTTGGGATGCCTTTGGCAGATGCAGTAAGCCTGGAACTCAGGGCTTCCTGGTTAAAAAACTCCAAGCCCTAGGCTGAACCCTAACCCCAACCCTAGGCAGATAAATCAGCCTAGGTATAGGGATGGTGCCAAGGAAAAAGCTGTGAAAGCTGCCATGTTGTTGCACTTTTGTACTCCCCTTGGGATGCCTTGAACAGCTGCAGTGTGCCTGGAGCCCAGGGCTTCCTAGTTTTAAAAATCCTAGCCCTAGGCCTAAGCCTAACAGTAACCCTGGGAAGGGAAATCAGCCTGGTGTTAGGCTTCTTGCCAAGGAAAAAGCCGTGAAAGCAACCATGTTGTGGCACTTTTGCACTCCCTTTTGGATGCCTTTCACAGCTCCAGTGTGCCTGGAACTCAGGGCTTCCTGATTTTAAAAGTCCTAGCCCTAGGCCGAACCCCAACCCTAAGACGAGAAAGGCAAATCAGCCGGGAATTAGGCATGTCCCCAAGGAAAAAGCTGTGGAGGCAGGCATGTTGTGGTACTTTTGCGCTCTTCTTGGCTAGTCCTTGGCAGCTGCTGTGTTCTTGGAACTCAGGGCTTTCTGGTTAATAGAACCCTTACCCTAGGCGTAACTCAAACCTTAACCCTAGGAAGGAAAATCAGCCTATGGTTCGGGATGGTCTCATGGAAATATCAGTGGTGGCAGCCAAGTTGTGTCACTTTTGCGCTCCCCTTGGGATGCCTTTCGCAGCTGCAGTGTGCCTGGAGCCCAGGGCTTCCTGGTTTTAAAAGTCCTAGGCCTAAGCCTAACAGTAACCCTAGGAAGGTAAATCAGCCGCGTATTAGGGTTCTTCCTAAGGGAAAAGCCGTGAAAGCAGCCATGTTGTGGCACTTCTGCACTCCCTTTGGGATGCCTTTGGCAGATGCAGTAAGCCTGGAACTCAAGGCTTCCTAGTTAAAAAAATCCTAGCCCTAGGCCGAAGCCCAACCCTAAGACGAGAAAGGCAAATCAGCCAGGAATTAGGCATGTCCCCAAGGAAAAAGCTGTGGAGGCAGGCACGTTGTGGTACTTTTGCGCTCTTCTTGGGTAGTCCTTCGCAGCTGCTGTGTTCTTGGAACTCAGGGCTTTCTGGTTAATAGAACTCTTACCCTAGGCGTAACTCAAACCTTAACCCTAAGAAGGAAAATCAGCCTATGGTTCGGGATGGTCTCATGAGAATAGAAGCAGAGGCAGCCAAGTTGTGTCACTTCTGCAGCCCTTTTGGGATGCCTTTAACAGCTGCATATGCTTGGAGCCCAGGGTTTCCTGGTTTTAAAAGTCCTAGGTCTAAGCCTAACAGTAAGCCTAGGAAGGTAAATCAGCCGCGTATTAGGGTTCTTCCTAAGGGAAAAGCTGTGAAAGCAGACATGTTGTGGCACTTTTGCACTCCCTTTGGGATGCCTTTGGCAGATGCTGTAAGCCTGGAACTCAGGGCTTCCTGGTTAAAAAACTCCAAGCCCTAGGCTGAACCCTAACCCTAACCCTAGGCAGATAAATCAGCCTAGTTATAGGGATGGTGCCAGGGAAAAAGCTGTGAAAGCTGCCATGTTGTTGCACTTTTGTACTCCCCTTGGGATGCCTTGAACAGCTGCAGTGTGCCTGGAGCCCAGGGCTTCCTAGTTTTAAAAATCCTAGCCCTAGGCCTAAGCCTAACAGTAACCCTGGGAAGGGAAATCAGCCTGGTGTTAAGCTTCTTGCCAAGGAAAAAGCCGTGAAAGCAACCATGTTGTGGCACTTTTGCACTCCCTTTTGGATGCCTTTCACAGCTCCAGTGTGCCTGGAACTCAGGGCTTCCTGATTTTAAAAGTCCTAGCCCTAGGCCGAACCCCAACCCTAAGACGAGAAAGGCAAATCAGCCGGGAATTAGGCATGTCCCCAAGGAAAAAGCTGTGGAGGGAGGCATGTTGTGGTACTTTTGCGCTCTTCTTTGCTAGTCCTTGGCAGCTGCTGTGTTCTTGGAACTCAGGGCTTTCTGGTTAATAGAACCCTTACCCTAGGCGTAACTCAAACCTTAACTCTAGGAAGGAAAATCAGCCTATGGTTCGGGATGGTCTCATGGAAATATCAGTGGTGGCAGCCAAGTTGTGTCACTTTTGCGCTCCCCTTGGGATGCCTTTCGCAGCTGCAGTGTGCCTGGAGCCCAGGGCTTCCTGGTTTTAAAAGTCCTAGGCCTAAGCCTAACAGTAACCCTAGGAAGGTAAATCAGCCGCGTATTAGGGTTCTTCCAAAGGGAAAAGCCGTGAAAGCAGCCATGTTGTGGCACTTCTGCACTCCCTTTGGGATGCCTTTGGCAGATGCAGTAAGCCTGGAACTCAGGGCTTCCTAGTTAAAAAAATCCTAGCCCTAGGCCGAACCCCAACCCTAAGACGAGAAAGGCAAATCAGCCAGGAATTAGGCATGTCCCCAAGGAAAAAGCTGTGGAGGCAGGCACGTTGTGGTACTTTTGCGCTCTTCTTGGGTAGTCCTTCGCAGCTGCTGTGTTCTTGGAACTCAGGTCTTTCTGGTTAATAGAACTCTTACCCTAGGCGTAATTCAAACCTTAACCCTAAGAAGGAAAATCAGCCTATGGTTCGGGATGGTCTCATGAGAATAGCAGCAGAGGCAGCCAAGTTGTGTCACTTCTGCAGCCCTCTTGGGATGCCTTTAACAGCTGCATGTGCCTGGAGCCCAGGGCTTCCTGGTTTTAAAAGTCCTAGGCCTAAGCCTAACAGTAACCCTAGGAAGGTAAATCAGCCGCGTATTAGGGTTCTTCCTAAGGGAAAAGCCGTGAAAGCAGCCATGTTGTGGCACTTCTGCACTCCCTTTGGGATGCCTTTGGCAGATGAAGTAAGCCTGGAACTCAGGGCTTCCTAGTTAAAAAAATCCTAGCCCTAGGCCGAACCCCAACCCTAAGACGAGAAAGGCAAATCAGCCAGGAATTAGGCATGTCCCCAAGGAAAAAGCTGTGGAGGCAGGCATGTTGTGGCACTTTTGCGCTCTTCTTGGGTAGTCCTTCGCAGCTGCTGTGTTCTTGGAACTCAGGGCTTTCTGGTTAATAGAACCCTTACCCCAGGCGTAACTCAAACCTTAACCCTAGGAAGGAAAATCAGCCTATGATTCGGGATGGTCTCATGGAAATATCAGTGGTGGCAGCCAAGTTGTGTCACTTTTGCGCTCCCCTTGGGATGCCTTTCACATCTGCAGTGTGCCTGGAGCCCAGGGCTTCCTGGTTTTAAAAGTCCTAGGCCTAAGCCTAACAGTAACCCTAGGAAGGTAAATCAGCCGCGTATTAGGGTTCTTCCTAAGGGAAAAGCCGTGAAAGCAGCCATGTTGTGGCACTTCTGCACTCCCTTTGGGATGCCTTTGGCAGATGCAGTAAGCCTGGAACTCAGGGCTTCCTGGTTAAAAAACTCCAAGCCCTAGGCTGAACCCTAACCCCAACCCTAGGCAGATAAATCAGCCTAGGTATAGGGATGGTGCCAAGGAAAAAGCTTTGAAAGCTGCCATGTTGTTGCACTTTTGCGCTCCCCTTGGGATGCCTTTCGCAGCTGCAGTGTGCCTGGAGCCCAGGGCTTCCTGGTTTTAAAAGTCCTAGGCCTAAGCCTAACAGTAACCCTAGGAAGGTAAATCAGCCGCGTATTAGGGTTCTTCCTAAGGGAAAAGCCGTGAAAGCAGCCATGTTGTGGCACTTCTGCACTCCCTTTGGGATGCCTTTGGCAGATGCAGTAAGCCTGGAACTCAGGGCTTCCTAGTTAAAAAAATCCTAGCCCTAGGCCGAACCCCAACCCTAAGACGAGAAAGGCAAATCAGCCAGGAATTAGGCATGTCCCCAAGGAAAAAGCTGTGGAGGCAGGCACGTTGTGGTACTTTTGCGCTCTTCTTGGGTAGTCCTTCGCAGCTGCTGTGTTCTTGGAACTCAGGGCTTTCTGGTTAATAGAACTCTTACCCTAGGCTTAACTCAAACCTTAACCCTAAGAAGGAAAATCAGCCTATGGTTCGGGATGGTCTCATGAGAATAGCAGCAGAGGCAGCCAAGTTGTGTCACTTCTGCAGCCCTCTTGGGATGCCTTTAACAGCTGCATGTGCCTGGAGCCCAGGGCTTCCTGGCTTTAAAAGTCCTAGGCCTAAGCCTAACAGTAACCCTAGGAAGGTAAATCAGCCGCGTATTAGGGTTCTTCCTAAGGGAAAAGCCGTGAAAGCAGCCATGTTGTGGCACTTCTGCACTCCCTTTGGGATGCCTTTGGCAGATGAAGTAAGCCTGGAACTCAGGGCTTCCTAGTTAAAAATATCCTAGCCCTAGGCCGAACCCCAACCATAAGACGAGAAAGGCAAATCAGCCAGGAATTAGGCATGTCCCCAAGGAAAAAGCTGTGGAGGCAGGCACGTTGTGGTACTTTTGCGCTCTTCTTGGGTAGTCCTTCGCAGCTGCTGTGTTCTTGGAACTCAGGGCTTTATGGTTAATAGAACTCTTACCCTAGGCGTAACTCAAACCTTAACCCTAAGAAGGAAAATCAGCCTATGGTTCGGGATGGTCTCATGAGAATAGCAGCAGAGGCAGCCAAGTTGTGTCACTTCTGCAGCCCTCTTGGGATGCCTTTATCAGCTGCATGTGCTTGGAGCCCAGGGCTTCCTGGTTTTAAAAGTCCTAGGCCTAAGCCTAACAGTAACCCTAGGAAGGTAAATCAGCCGCGTATTAGGGTTCTTCCTAAGGGAAAAGCCGTGAAAGCAGCCATGTTGTGGCACTTCTGCACTCTTTTTGGGATGCCTTTGGCAGATGCAGTAAGCCTGGAACTCAGGGCTTCCTGGTTAAAAAACTCCAAGCCCTAGGCTGAACCCTAACCCCAACCCTAGGCAGATAAATCAGCCTAGGTATAGGGATGGTGCCAAGGAAAAAGCTTTGAAAGCTGCCATGTTGTTGCACTTTTGTACTCCCCTTGGGATGCCTTGAACAGCTGCAGTGTGCCTGGAGCTAAGGGCTTCCTAGTTTTAAAAATCCTAGCCCTACGCCTAAGCCTGACAGTAACCAAGGGAAGGGAAATCAGCCTGGTGTTAAGCATCTTGCCAAGGAAAAAGCCGTGAAAGCAACCATGTTGTGGCACTTTTGCACTCCCTTTTGGATGCCTTTCACAGCTCCAGTGTGCCTGGAACTCAGGGCTTCCTGATTTTAAAAATCCTAGCCCTAGGCCGAACCTCAACCCTAAGACGAGAAAGGCAAATCAGCCAGGAATTAGGCATGTCCCCAAGGAAAAAGCTGTGGAGGCAGGCATGTTGTGGTACTTTTGCGCTCTTCTTGGCTAGTCCTTTGCAGCTGCTGTGTTCTTGGAACTCAGGGCTTTCTGGTTAATAGAACCCTTACCCTAGGCGTAACTCAAACCTTAACCCTAGGAAGGAAAATCAGCCTATGGTTCGGGATGGTCTCATGGAAATATCAGTGGTGGCAGCCAAGTTGTGTCACTTTTGCGCTCCCCTTGGGATGCCTTTCGCAGCTGCAGTGTGCCTGGAGCCCAGGGCTTCCTGGTTTTAAAAGTCCTAGGCCTAAGCCTAACAGTAACCCTAGGAAGGTAAATCAGCCGCGTATTAGGGTTCTTCCTAAGGGAAAAGCTGTGAAAGCAGCCATGTTGTGGCACTTTTGCACTCCCTTTGGGATGCCTTTGGCAGATGCAGTAAGCCTGGAACTCAGGGCTTCCTAGTTAAAAAAATCCTAGCCCTAGGCTGAACCCCAACCCTAAGACAAGAAAGGCAAATCAGCCAGGAATTAGGCATGTCCCCAAGGAAAAAGCTGTGGAGGCAGGCATGTTGTGCTACTTTTGCGCTCTTCTTGGGTAGTCCTTCGCAGCTGCTGTGTTCTTGGAACTCAGGGCTTTCTGGTTAATAGAACTCTTACCCTAGGCGTAACTCAAACCTTAACCCTAGGAAGGAAAATCAGCCTATGGTTCGGGATGGTCTCATGAGAATAGAAGCAGAGGCAGCCAAGTTGTGTCACTTCTGCAGCCCTCTTGGGATGCCTTTAACAGCTGCATATGCTTGGAGCCCAGGGTTTCCTGGTTTTAAAAGTCCTAGGTCTAAGCCTAACAGTAACCCTAGGAAGGTAAATCAGCCGCGTATTAGGGTTCTTCCTAAGGGAAAAGCTGTGAAAGCAGCCATGTTGTGGCACTTTTGCACTCCCTTTGGGATGCCTTTGGCAGATGCTGTAAGCCTGGAACTCAGGGCTTCCTGGTTAAAAAACTCCAAGCCCTAGGCTGAACCCTAACCCTAACCCTAGGCAGATAAATCAGCCTAGGTATAGGGATGGTGCCAAGGAAAAAGCTGTGAAAGCTGCCATGTTGTTGCACTTTTGTACTCCCCTTGGGATGCCTTGAACAGCTGCAGTGTGCCTGGAGCCCAGGGCTTCCTAGTTTTAAAAATCCTAGCCCTAGGCCTAAGCCTAACAGTAACCCTGGGAAGGGAAATCAGCCTGGTGTTAGGCTTCTTGCCAAGGAAAAAGCCGTGAAAGCAGCCATGTTGTGGCACTTTTGCACTCCCTTTTGGATGCCTTTCACAGCTCCAGTGTGCCTGGAACTCAGGGCTTCCTGATTTTAAAAATCCTAGCCCTAGGCCGAACCCCAACCCTAAGACGAGAAAGGCAAATCAGCCAGGAATTAGGCATGTCCCCAAGGAAAAAGCTGTGGAGGCAGGCACGTTGTGGTACTTTTGCGCTCTTCTTGGGTAGTCCTTCGCAGCTGCTGTGTTCTTGGAACTCAGGGCTTTCTGGTTAATAGAACCCTTACCCTAGGCGAAACTCAAACCTTCACCCTAGGAAGGAAAATCAGCCTATGGTTCGGGATGGTCTCATGAGAATAGCAGCGGAGGCAGCCAAGTTGTGTCACTTTTGCGGCCCTCTTGGGATGCCTTTAACAGCTGCATGTGCCTGGAGCCCAGGGCTTCCTGGTTTTAAAAGTCCTAGGCCTAAGCCTAACAGTAACCCTAGGAAGGTAAATCAGCCGCGTATTAGGGTTCTTCCTAAGGGAAAAGCCGTGAAAGCAGCCATGTTGTGGAACTTTTGCACACCCTTTGGGATGCCTTTGGCAGATGCAGTAAGCCTGGAACTCAGGGCTTCCTAGTTAAAAAAATCCTAGCCCTAGGCCGAACCCCAACCCTAAGACGAGAAAGGCAAATCAGCCAGGAATTAGGCATGTCCCCAAGGAAAAAGCTGTGAAGGCAAGCACGTTGTGGTACTTTTGCCCTCTTCTTGGGTAGTCCTTCGCAGCTGCTGTGTTCTTGGAACTCAGGGCTTTCTGGTTAATAGAACTCTTACCCTAGGCGTAACTCAAACCTTAACCCTAGGAAGGAAAATCAGCCTATGTTTCGGGATGGTCTCATGAGAATAGCAGCAGAGGCAGCCAAGTTGTGTCACTTCTGCAGCCCTCTTGGGATGCCTTGAACAGCTGCATGTGCCTGGAGCTAAGGGCTTCCTGGTTTTAAAAGTCCTAGGCCTAAGCCTAACAGTAACCCTAGGAAGGTAAATCAGCCGCGTATTAGGGTTCTTCCTAAGGGAAAAGCCGTGAAAGCAGCCATGTTGTGGCACTTCTGCACTCCCTTTGGGATGCTTTTGGCAGATGAAGTAAGCCTGGAACTCAGGGCTTCCTAGTTAAAAAAATCCTAGCCCTAGGCCGAACCCCAACCCTAAGACGAGAAAGGCAAATCAGCCGGGAATTAGGCATGTCCCCAAGGAAAAAGCTGTGGAGGCAGGCATGTTGTGGCACTTTTGCGCTCTTCTTGGGTAGTCCTTCGCAGCTGCTGTGTTCTTGGAACTCAGGGCTTTCTGGTTAATAGAACCCTTACCCCAGGCGTAACTCAAACCTTAACCCGAGGAAGGAAAATCAGCCTATGATTCGGGATGGTCTCATGGAAATATCAGTGGTGGCAGCCAAGTTGTGTCACTTTTGCGCTCCCCTTGGGATGCCTTTCACATCTGCAGTGTGCCTGGAGCCCAGGGCTTCCTGGTTTTAAAAGTCCTAGGCCTAAGCCTAACAGTAACCCTAGGAAGGTAAATCAGCCGCGTATTAGGGTTCTTCCTAAGGGAAAAGCCGTGAAAGCAGCCATGTTGTGGCACTTTTGCACACCCTTTGGGATGCCTTTGGCAGATGCAGTAAGCCTGGAACTCAGGGCTTCCTAGTTAAAATTATCCTAGCCCTAGGCCGAACCCCAACCCTAAGACGAGAAAGGCAAATCAGCCAGGAATTAGGCATGTCCCCAAGGAAAAAGCTGTGGAGGCAGGCATGTTGTGGTACTTTTGCGCTCTTCTTGGGTAGTCCTTCGCAGCTGCTGTGTTCTTGGAACTCAGGGCTTTCTGGTTAATAGAACCCTTACCCCAGGCGTAACTCAAACCTTAACCCTAGGAAGGAAAATCAGCCTATGGTTCAGGATGGTCTCATGAGAATAGCAGCAGAGGCAGCCAAGTTGTGTCACTTTTGCGCTCCCCTTGGGATGCCTTTCGCAGCTGCAGTGTGCCTGGAGCCCAGGGCTTCCTGGTTTTAAAAGTCCTAGGCCAAAGCCTAACAGTAACCCTAGGAAGGTAAATCAGCCGCGTATTAGGGTTCTTCCTAAGGGAAAAGCCGTGAAAGCAGCCATGTTGTGGCACTTCTACACTCCCTTTGGGATGCCTTTGGCAGATGCAGTAAGCCTGGAACTCAGGGCTTCCTGGTTAAAAAACTCCAAGCCCTAGGCTGAACCCTAACCCTAACCCTAGGCAGATAAAACAGCCTGGGTATAGGGATGGTGCCAAGGAAAAAGCTGTGATAGCTGCCATGTTGTTGCACTTTTGTACTCCCCTTGGGATGCCTTGAACAGCTGCAGTGTGCCTGGAGCTAAGGGCTTCCTAGTTTTAAAAATCCTAGCCCTAGGCCTAACCCTTACAGTAACCCTAGGAAGGTAAATCAGCCTGGTGTTAGGCTTCTTGCCAAGGAAAAAGCCGTGAAAGCAACCATGTTCTGGCACTTTTGCACTCCCTTTTGGATGCCTTTCACAGCTCCAGTGTGCCTGGAACTCAGGGCTTCCTGATTTTAAAAATCCTAGCCCTAGGCCGAACCCCAACCCTAAGACGAGAAAGGCAAATCAGCCAGGAATTAGGCATGTCCCCAAGGAAAAAGCTGTGGAGGCAGGCATGTTGTGGCACTTTTGCGCTCTTCTTGGGTAGTCCTTCGCAGCTGCTGTGTTCTTGGAACTCAGGGCTTTCTGGTTAATAGAACCCTTACCCCAGGCGTAACTCAAACCTTAACCCTAGGAAGGAAAATCAGCCTATGATTCGGGATGGTCTCATGGAAATATCAGTGGTGGCAGCCAAGTTGTGTCACTTTTGCGCTCCCCTTGGGATGCCTTTCACATCTGCAGTGTGCCTGGAGCCCAGGGCTTCCTGGTTTTAAAAGTCCTAGGCCTAAGCCTAACAGTAACCCTAGGAAGGTAAATCAGCCGCGTATTAGGGTTCTTCCTAAGGGAAAAGCCGTGAAAGCAGCCATGTTGTGGCACTTCTGCACTCCCTTTGGGATGCCTTTGGCAGATGCAGTAAGCCTGGAACTCAGGGCTTCCTGGTTAAAATCTCCAAGCCCTAGGCTGAACCCTAACCCCAACCCTAGGCAGATAAATCAGCCTAGGTATAGGGATGGTGCCAAGGAAAAAGCTTTGAAAGCTGCCATGTTGTTGCACTTTTGTACTCCCCTTGGGATGCCTTGAACAGCTGCAGTGTGCCTGGATCTAAGGGCTTCCTAGTTTTAAAAATCCTAGCCCTACGCCTAAGCCTGACAGTAACCAAGGGAAGGGAAATCAGCCTGGTGTTAAGCATCTTGCCAAGGAAAAAGCCGTGAAAGCAACCATGTTGTGGCACTTTTGCACTCCCTTTTGGATGCCTTTCACAGCTCCAGTGTGCCTGGAACTCAGGGCTTCCTGATTTTAAAAATCCTAGCCCTAGGCCGAACCTCAACCCTAAGACGAGAAAGGCAAATCAGCCAGGAATTAGGCATGTCCCCAAGGAAAAAGCTGTGGAGGCAGGCATGTTGTGGTACTTTTGCGCTCTTCTTGGCTAGTCCTTGGCAGCTGCTCTGTTCTTGGAACTCAGGGCTTTCTGGTTAATAGAACCCTTACCCTAGGCGTAACTCAAACCTTAACCCTAGGAAGGAAAATCAGCCTATGGTTCGGGATGGTCTCATGGAAATATCAGTGGTGGCAGCCAAGTTGTGTCACTTTTGCGCTCCCCTTGGGATGCCTTTCGCAGCTGCAGTGTGCCTGGAGCCCAGGGCTTCCTGGTTTTAAAAGTCCTAGGCCTAAGCCTAACAGTAACCCTAGGAAGGTAAATCAGCCGCGTATTAGGGTTCTTCCTAAGGGAAAAGCTGTGAAAGCAGCCATGTTGTGGCACTTTTGCACTCCCTTTGGGATGCCTTTGGCAGATGCAGTAAGCCTGGAACTCAGGGCTTCCTAGTAAAAAAAATCCTAGCCCTAGGCCGAACCCCAACCCTAAGACGAGAAAGGCAAATCAGCCAGGAATTAGGCATGTCCCCAAGGAAAAAGCTGTGGAGGCAGGCACGTTGTGGTACTTTTGCGCTCTTCTTGGGTAGTCCTTCGCAGCTGCTGTGTTCTTGGAACTCAGGGCTTTCTGGTTAATAGAACTCTTACCCTAGGCGTAACTCAAACCTTAACCCTAGGAAGGAAAATCAGCCTATGGTTCGGGATGGTCTCATGAGAATAGAAGCAGAGGCAGCCAAGTTGTGTCACTTCTGCAGCCCTCTTGGGATGCCTTTAACAGCTGCATATGCTTGGAGCCCAGGGTTTCCTGGTTTTAAAAGTCCTAGGTCTAAGCCTAACAGTAACCCTAGGAAGGTAAATCAGCCGGGTATTAGGGTTCTTCCTAAGGGAAAAGCTGTGAAAGCAGCCATGTTGTGGCACTTTTGCACTCCCTTTGGGATGCCTTTGGCAGATGCTGTAAGCCTGGAACTCAGGGCTTCCTGGTTAAAAAACTCCAAGCCCTAGGCTGAACCCTAACCCTAACCCTAGGCAGATAAATCAGCCTAGGTATAGGGATGGTGCCAAGGAAAAAGCTGTGAAAGCTGCCATGTTGTTGCACTTTTGTACTCCCCTTGGGATGCCTTGAACAGCTGCAGTGTGCCTGGAGCCCAGGGCTTCCTAGTTTTAAAAATCCTAGCCCTAGGCCTAAGCCTAACAGTAACCCTGGGAAGGGAAATCAGCCTGGTGTTAGGCTTCTTGCCAAGGAAAAAGCCGTGAAAGCAACCATGTTGTGGCACTTTTGCACTCCCTTTTGGATGCCTTTCACAGCTCCAGTGTGCCTGGAACTCAGGGCTTCCTGATTTTAAAAGTCCTAGCCCTAGGCCGAACCCCAACCCTAAGACGAGAAAGGCAAATCAGCCGGGAATTAGGCATGTCCCCAAGGAAAAAGCTGTGGAGGCAGGCATGTTGTGGTACTTTTGCGCTCTTCTTGGCTAGTCCTTGGCAGCTGCTGTGTTCTTGGAACTCAGGGCTTTCTGGTTAATAGAACCCTTACCCTGGGCGTAACTCAAACCTTAACCCTAGGAAGGAAAATCAGCCTATGGTTCGGGATGGTCTCATGGAAATATCAGTGGTGGCAGCCAAGTTGTGTCACTTTTGCGCTCCCCTTGGGATGCCTTTCACAGCTGCAGTGTGCCTGGAGCCCAGGGCTTCCTGGTTTTAAAAGTCCTAGGCCTAAGCCTAACAGTAACCCTAGGAAGGTAAATCAGCCGCGTATTAGGGTTCTTCCTAAGGGAAAAGCCGTGAAAGCAGCCATGTTGTGGCACTTCTGCACTCCCTTTGGGATGCCTTTGGCAGATGCAGTAAGCCTGGAACTCAGGGCTTCCTAGTTAAAAAAATCCTAGCCCTAGGCCGAACCCCAACCCTAAGACGAGAAAGGCAAATCAGCCAGGAATTAGGCATGTCCCCAAGGAAAAAGCTGTGGAGGCAGGCACGTTGTGGTACTTTTGCGCTCTTCTTGGGTAGTCCTTCGCAGCTGCTGTGTTCTTGGAACTCAGGGCTTTCTGGTTAATAGAACTCTTACCCTAGGCTTAACTCAAACCTTAACCCTAAGAAGGAAAATCAGCCTATGGTTCGGGATGGTCTCATGAGAATAGCAGCAGAGGCAGCCAAGTTGTGTCACTTCTGCAGCCCTCTTGGGATGCCTTTAACAGCTGCATGTGCCTGGAGCCCAGGGCTTCCTGGTTTTAAAAGTCCTAGGCCTAAGCCTAACAGTAACCCTAGGAAGGTAAATCAGCCGCGTATTAGGGTTCTTCCTAAGGGAAAAGCCGTGAAAGCAGCCATGTTGTGGCACTTCTGCACTCCCTTTGGGATGCCTTTGGCAGATGAAGTAAGCCTGGAACTCAGGGCTTCCTAGTTAAAAAAATCCTAGCCCTAGGCCGAACCCCAACCCTAAGACGAGAAAGGCAAATCAGCCAGGAATTAGGCATGTCCCCAAGGAAAAAGCTGTGGAGGCAGGCATGTTGTGGCACTTTTGCGCTCTTCTTGGGTAGTCCTTCGCAGCTGCTGTGTTCTTGGAACTCAGGGCTTTCTGGTTAATAGAACCCTTACCCCAGGCGTAACTCAAACCTTAACCCTAGGAAGGAAAATCAGCCTATGATTCGGGATGGTCTCATGAGAATAGCAGCAGAGGCAGCCAAGTTGTGTCACTTCTGCAGCCCTCTTGGGATGCCTTGAACAGCTGCATGTGCCTGGAGCTAAGGGCTTCCTGGTTTTAAAAGTCCTAGGCCTAAGCCTAACAGTAACCCTAGGAAGGTAAATCAGCCGCGTATTAGGGTTCTTCCTAAGGGAAAAGCCGTGAAAGCAGCCATGTTGTGGCACTTCTGCACTCCCTTTGGGATGCTTTTGGCAGATGAAGTAAGCCTGGAACTCAGGGCTTCCTAGTTAAAAAAATCCTAGCCCTAGGCCGAACCCCAACCCTAAGACGAGAAAGGCAAATCAGCCGGGAATTAGGCATGTCCCCAAGGAAAAAGCTGTGGAGGCAGGCATGTTGTGGCACTTTTGCGCTCTTCTTGGGTAGTCCTTCGCAGCTGCTGTGTTCTTGGAACTCAGGGCTTTCTGGTTAATAGAACCCTTACCCCAGGCGTAACTCAAACCTTAACCCGAGGAAGGAAAATCAGCCTATGATTCGGGATGGTCTCATGGAAATATCAGTGGTGGCAGCCAAGTTGTGTCACTTTTGCGCTCCCCTTGGGATGCCTTTCACATCTGCAGTGTGCCTGGAGCCCAGGGCTTCCTGGTTTTAAAAGTCCTAGGCCTAAGCCTAACAGTAACCCTAGGAAGGTAAATCAGCCGCGTATTAGGGTTCTTCCTAAGGGAAAAGCCGTGAAAGCAGCCATGTTGTGGCACTTTTGCACACCCTTTGGGATGCCTTTGGCAGATGCAGTAAGCCTGGAACTCAGGGCTTCCTAGTTAAAATTATCCTAGCCCTAGGCCGAACCCCAACCCTAAGACGAGAAAGGCAAATCAGCCAGGAATTAGGCATGTCCCCAAGGAAAAAGCTGTGGAGGCAGGCATGTTGTGGTACTTTTGCGCTCTTCTTGGGTAGTCCTTCGCAGCTGCTGTGTTCTTGGAACTCAGGGCTTTCTGGTTAATAGAACCCTTACCCCAGGCGTAACTCAAACCTTAACCCTAGGAAGGAAAATCAGCCTATGGTTCAGGATGGTCTCATGAGAATAGCAGCAGAGGCAGCCAAGTTGTGTCACTTTTGCGCTCCCCTTGGGATGCCTTTCGCAGCTGCAGTGTGCCTGGAGCCCAGGGCTTCCTGGTTTTAAAAGTCCTAGGCCAAAGCCTAACAGTAACCCTAGGAAGGTAAATCAGCCGCGTATTAGGGTTCTTCCTAAGGGAAAAGCCGTGAAAGCAGCCATGTTGTGGCACTTCTACACTCCCTTTGGGATGCCTTTGGCAGATGCAGTAAGCCTGGAACTCAGGGCTTCCTGGTTAAAAAACTCCAAGCCCTAGGCTGAACCCTAACCCTAACCCTAGGCAGATAAAACAGCCTGGGTATAGGGATGGTGCCAAGGAAAAAGCTGTGATAGCTGCCATGTTGTTGCACTTTTGTACTCCCCTTGGGATGCCTTGAACAGCTGCAGTGTGCCTGGAGCTAAGGGCTTCCTAGTTTTAAAAATCCTAGCCCTAGGCCTAACCCTTACAGTAACCCTAGGAAGGTAAATCAGCCTGGTGTTAGGCTTCTTGCCAAGGAAAAAGCCGTGAAAGCAACCATGTTCTGGCACTTTTGCACTCCCTTTTGGATGCCTTTCACAGCTCCAGTGTGCCTGGAACTCAGGGCTTCCTGATTTTAAAAATCCTAGCCCTAGGCCGAACCCCAACCCTAAGACGAGAAAGGCAAATCAGCCAGGAATTAGGCATGTCCCCAAGGAAAAAGCTGTGGAGGCAGGCATGTTGTGGCACTTTTGCGCTCTTCTTGGGTAGTCCTTCGCAGCTGCTGTGTTCTTGGAACTCAGGGCTTTCTGGTTAATAGAACCCTTACCCCAGGCGTAACTCAAACCTTAACCCTAGGAAGGAAAATCAGCCTATGATTCGGGATGGTCTCATGGAAATATCAGTGGTGGCAGCCAAGTTGTGTCACTTTTGCGCTCCCCTTGGGATGCCTTTCACATCTGCAGTGTGCCTGGAGCCCAGGGCTTCCTGGTTTTAAAAGTCCTAGGCCTAAGCCTAACAGTAACCCTAGGAAGGTAAATCAGCCGCGTATTAGGGTTCTTCCTAAGGGAAAAGCCGTGAAAGCAGCCATGTTGTGGCACTTCTGCACTCCCTTTGGGATGCCTTTGGCAGATGCAGTAAGCCTGGAACTCAGGGCTTCCTGGTTAAAATCTCCAAGCCCTAGGCTGAACCCTAACCCCAACCCTAGGCAGATAAATCAGCCTAGGTATAGGGATGGTGCCAAGGAAAAAGCTTTGAAAGCTGCCATGTTGTTGCACTTTTGTACTCCCCTTGGGATGCCTTGAACAGCTGCAGTGTGCCTGGATCTAAGGGCTTCCTAGTTTTAAAAATCCTAGCCCTACGCCTAAGCCTGACAGTAACCAAGGGAAGGGAAATCAGCCTGGTGTTAAGCATCTTGCCAAGGAAAAAGCCGTGAAAGCAACCATGTTGTGGCACTTTTGCACTCCCTTTTGGATGCCTTTCACAGCTCCAGTGTGCCTGGAACTCAGGGCTTCCTGATTTTAAAAATCCTAGCCCTAGGCCGAACCTCAACCCTAAGACGAGAAAGGCAAATCAGCCAGGAATTAGGCATGTCCCCAAGGAAAAAGCTGTGGAGGCAGGCATGTTGTGGTACTTTTGCGCTCTTCTTGGCTAGTCCTTGGCAGCTGCTCTGTTCTTGGAACTCAGGGCTTTCTGGTTAATAGAACCCTTACCCTAGGCGTAACTCAAACCTTAACCCTAGGAAGGAAAATCAGCCTATGGTTCGGGATGGTCTCATGGAAATATCAGTGGTGGCAGCCAAGTTGTGTCACTTTTGCGCTCCCCTTGGGATGCCTTTCGCAGCTGCAGTGTGCCTGGAGCCCAGGGCTTCCTGGTTTTAAAAGTCCTAGGCCTAAGCCTAACAGTAACCCTAGGAAGGTAAATCAGCCGCGTATTAGGGTTCTTCCTAAGGGAAAAGCTGTGAAAGCAGCCATGTTGTGGCACTTTTGCACTCCCTTTGGGATGCCTTTGGCAGATGCAGTAAGCCTGGAACTCAGGGCTTCCTAGTAAAAAAAATCCTAGCCCTAGGCCGAACCCCAACCCTAAGACGAGAAAGGCAAATCAGCCAGGAATTAGGCATGTCCCCAAGGAAAAAGCTGTGGAGGCAGGCACGTTGTGGTACTTTTGCGCTCTTCTTGGGTAGTCCTTCGCAGCTGCTGTGTTCTTGGAACTCAGGGCTTTCTGGTTAATAGAACTCTTACCCTAGGCGTAACTCAAACCTTAACCCTAGGAAGGAAAATCAGCCTATGGTTCGGGATGGTCTCATGAGAATAGAAGCAGAGGCAGCCAAGTTGTGTCACTTCTGCAGCCCTCTTGGGATGCCTTTAACAGCTGCATATGCTTGGAGCCCAGGGTTTCCTGGTTTTAAAAGTCCTAGGTCTAAGCCTAACAGTAACCCTAGGAAGGTAAATCAGCCGGGTATTAGGGTTCTTCCTAAGGGAAAAGCTGTGAAAGCAGCCATGTTGTGGCACTTTTGCACTCCCTTTGGGATGCCTTTGGCAGATGCTGTAAGCCTGGAACTCAGGGCTTCCTGGTTAAAAAACTCCAAGCCCTAGGCTGAACCCTAACCCTAACCCTAGGCAGATAAATCAGCCTAGGTATAGGGATGGTGCCAAGGAAAAAGCTGTGAAAGCTGCCATGTTGTTGCACTTTTGTACTCCCCTTGGGATGCCTTGAACAGCTGCAGTGTGCCTGGAGCCCAGGGCTTCCTAGTTTTAAAAATCCTAGCCCTAGGCCTAAGCCTAACAGTAACCCTGGGAAGGGAAATCAGCCTGGTGTTAGGCTTCTTGCCAAGGAAAAAGCCGTGAAAGCAACCATGTTGTGGCACTTTTGCACTCCCTTTTGGATGCCTTTCACAGCTCCAGTGTGCCTGGAACTCAGGGCTTCCTGATTTTAAAAGTCCTAGCCCTAGGCCGAACCCCAACCCTAAGACGAGAAAGGCAAATCAGCCGGGAATTAGGCATGTCCCCAAGGAAAAAGCTGTGGAGGCAGGCATGTTGTGGTACTTTTGCGCTCTTCTTGGCTAGTCCTTGGCAGCTGCTGTGTTCTTGGAACTCAGGGCTTTCTGGTTAATAGAACCCTTACCCTGGGCGTAACTCAAACCTTAACCCTAGGAAGGAAAATCAGCCTATGGTTCGGGATGGTCTCATGGAAATATCAGTGGTGGCAGCCAAGTTGTGTCACTTTTGCGCTCCCCTTGGGATGCCTTTCACAGCTGCAGTGTGCCTGGAGCCCAGGGCTTCCTGGTTTTAAAAGTCCTAGGCCTAAGCCTAACAGTAACCCTAGGAAGGTAAATCAGCCGCGTATTAGGGTTCTTCCTAAGGGAAAAGCCGTGAAAGCAGCCATGTTGTGGCACTTCTGCACTCCCTTTGGGATGCCTTTGGCAGATGCAGTAAGCCTGGAACTCAGGGCTTCCTAGTTAAAAAAATCCTAGCCCTAGGCCGAACCCCAACCCTAAGACGAGAAAGGCAAATCAGCCAGGAATTAGGCATGTCCCCAAGGAAAAAGCTGTGGAGGCAGGCACGTTGTGGTACTTTTGCGCTCTTCTTGGGTAGTCCTTCGCAGCTGCTGTGTTCTTGGAACTCAGGGCTTTCTGGTTAATAGAACTCTTACCCTAGGCTTAACTCAAACCTTAACCCTAAGAAGGAAAATCAGCCTATGGTTCGGGATGGTCTCATGAGAATAGCAGCAGAGGCAGCCAAGTTGTGTCACTTCTGCAGCCCTCTTGGGATGCCTTTAACAGCTGCATGTGCCTGGAGCCCAGGGCTTCCTGGTTTTAAAAGTCCTAGGCCTAAGCCTAACAGTAACCCTAGGAAGGTAAATCAGCCGCGTATTAGGGTTCTTCCTAAGGGAAAAGCCGTGAAAGCAGCCATGTTGTGGCACTTCTGCACTCCCTTTGGGATGCCTTTGGCAGATGAAGTAAGCCTGGAACTCAGGGCTTCCTAGTTAAAAAAATCCTAGCCCTAGGCCGAACCCCAACCCTAAGACGAGAAAGGCAAATCAGCCAGGAATTAGGCATGTCCCCAAGGAAAAAGCTGTGGAGGCAGGCATGTTGTGGCACTTTTGCGCTCTTCTTGGGTAGTCCTTCGCAGCTGCTGTGTTCTTGGAACTCAGGGCTTTCTGGTTAATAGAACCCTTACCCCAGGCGTAACTCAAACCTTAACCCTAGGAAGGAAAATCAGCCTATGATTCGGGATGGTCTCATGGAAATATCAGTGGTGGCAGCCAAGTTGTGTCACTTTTGCGCTCCCCCTGGGATGCCTTTCACATCTGCAGTGTGCCTGGAGCCCAGGGCTTCCTGGTTTTAAAAGTCCTAGGCCTAAGCCTAACAGTAACCCTAGGAAGGTAAATCAGCCGCGTATTAGGGTTCTTCCTAAGGGAAAAGCCGTGAAAGCAGCCATGTTGTGGCACTTCTGCACTCCCTTTGGGATGCCTTTGGCAGATGAAGTAAGCCTGGAACTCAGGGCTTCCTAGTTAAAAATATCCTAGCCCTAGGCCGAACCCCAACCCTAAGACGAGAAAGGCAAATCAGCCAGGAATTAGGCATGTCCCCAAGGAAAAAGCTGTGGAGGCAGGCATGTTGTGGTACTTTTGCGCTCTTCTTGGGTAGTCCTTCGCAGCTGCTGTATTCTTGGAACTCAGGTCTTTCTGGTTAATAGACCTCTTACCCTAGGCGTAACTCAAACCTTAACCCTAGGAAGGAAAATCAGCCTATGGTTCGGGATGGTCTCATGAGAATAGAAGCAGAGGCTGCCAAGTTGTGTCACTTCTGCGGCCCTCTTGGGATGTCTTTAACAGCTGCAGTGTGCCTGGAGCCCAGGGCTTCCTAGTTTTAAAAGTCCTAGGCCTAAGCCTAACAGTAACCCTAGGAAGGTAAATCAGCCGCGTATTAGGGTTCTTCCTAAGGGAAAAGCCGTGAAAGCAGCTATGTTGTGGCACTTCTGCACTCCCTTTGGGATGCCTTTGGCAGATGCTGTAAGCCTGGAACTCAGGGCTTCCTGGTTAAAAAACTCCAAGCCCTAGGCTGAACCCTAACCCTAACCCTAGGCAGATAAAACAGCCAGGGTATAGGGATGGTGCCAAGGAAAAAGCTGTGATAGCTGCCATGTTGTTGCACTTTTGTACTCCCCTTGGGATGCCTTGAACATCTGCAGTGTGCCTGGAGCTAAGGGCTTCCTAGTTTTAAAAATCCTAGCCCTAGGCCTAACCCTTACAGTAACCCTAGGAAGGTAAATCAGCCTGGTGTTAGGCTTCTTGCCAAGGAAAAAGCCGTGAAAGCAGCCATGTTGTGGCACTTTTGCACTCCCTTTTGGATGCCTTTCACAGCTCCAGTGTGCCTGGAACTCAGGGCTTCCTGATTTTAAAAATCCTAGCCCTAGGCCGAAGCCCAACCCTAAGACGAGAAAGGCAAATCAGCCAGGAATTAGGCATGTCCCCAAGGAAAAAGCTGTGGAGGCAGGCATGTTGTGGCACTTTTGCGCTCTTCTTGGGTAGTCCTTCGCAGCTGCTGTGTTCTTGGAACTCAGGGCTTTCTGGTTAATAGAACCCTTACCCCAGGCGTAACTCAAACCTTAACCCTAGGAAGGAAAATCAGCCTATGATTCGGGATGGTCTCATGGAAATATCAGTGGTGGCAGCCAAGTTGTGTCACTTTTGCGCTCCCCTTGGGATGCCTTTCACAGCTGCAGTGTGCCTGGAGCCCAGGGCTTCCTGGTTTTAAAAGTCCTAGGCCTAAGCCTAACAGTAACCCTAGGAAGGTAAATCAGCCGGGTATTAGGGTTCTTCCTAAGGGAAAAGCCGTGAAAGCAGCCATGTTGTGGCACTTCTGCACTCCCTTTGGGATGCCTTTGGCAGATGCAGTAAGCCTGGAACTCAGGGCTTCCTGGTTAAAAAACTCCAAGCCCTAGGCTGAACCCTAACCCCAACCCTAGGCAGATAAATCAGCCTAGGTATAGGGATGGTGCCAAGGAAAAAGCTTTGAAAGCTGCCATGTTGTTGCACTTTTGTACTCCCCTTGGGATGCCTTGAACAGCTGCAGTGTGCCTGGATCTAAGGGCTTCCTAGTTTTAAAAATCCTAGCCCTACGCCTAAGCCTGACAGTAACCAAGGGAAGGGAAATCAGCCTGGTGTTAAGCATCTTGCCAAGGAAAAAGCCGTGAAAGCAACCATGTTGTGGCACTTTTGCACTCCCTTTTGGATGCCTTTCACAGCTCCAGTGTGCCTGGAACTCAGGGCTTCCTGATTTTAAAAATCCTAGCCCTAGGCCGAACCTCAACCCTAAGACGAGAAAGGCAAATCAGCCAGGAATTAGGCATGTCCCCAAGGAAAAAGCTGTGGAGGCAGGCATGTTGTGGTACTTTTGTGCTCTTCTTGGCTAGTCCTTGGCAGCTGCTGTGTTCTTGGAACTCAGGGCTTTCTGGTTAATAGAACCCTTACCCTAGGCGTAACTCAAACCTTAACCCTAGGAAGGAAAATCAGCCTATGGTTCGGGATGGTCTCATGGAAATATCAGTGGTGGCAGCCAAGTTGTGTCACTTTTGCGCTCCCCTTGGGATGCCTTTCGCAGCTGCATGTGCCTGGAGCCCAGGGCTTCCTGGTTTTAAAAGTCCTAGGTCTAAGCCTAACAGTAACCCTAGGAAGGTAAATCAGCCGCGTATTAGGGTTCTTCCTAAGGGAAAAGCCGTGAAAGCAGCCATGTTGTGGCACTTTTGCACACCCTTTGGGATGCCTTTGGCAGATGCAGTAAGCCTGGAACTCAGGGCTTCCTAGTTAAAAAAATCCTAGCCCTAGGCCGAACCCCAACCCTAAGACGAGAAAGGCAAATCAGCCAGGAATTAGGCATGTCCCCAAGGAAAAAGCTGTGAAGGCAGGCACGTTGTGGTACTTTTGCGCTCTTCTTGGGTAGTCCTTCGCAGCTGCTGTGTTCTTGGAACTCAGGGCTTTCTGGTTAATAGAACCCTTACCCTAGGCGTAACTCAAACCTTAACCCTAAGAAGGAAAATCAGCCTATGGTTCAGGATGGTCTCATGAGAATAGCAGCAGAGGCAGCCAAGTTGTGTCACTTCTGCGGCCCTCTTGGGATGCCTTGAACAGCTGCATGTTCCTGGAGCTAAGGGCTTCCTGGTTTTAAAAGTCCTAGGCCTAAGCCTAACAGTAACCCTAGGAAGGTAAATCAGCCGCGTATTAGGGTTCTTCCTAAGGGAAAAGCCGTGAAAGCAGCCATGTTGTGGCACTTCTGCACTCCCTTTGGGATGCTTTTGGCAGATGAAGTAAGCCTGGAACTCAGGGCTTCCTAGTTAAAAAAATCCTAGCCCTAGGCCGAACCCCAACCCTAAGACGAGAAAGGCAAATCAGCCAGGAATTAGGCATGTCCCCAAGGAAAAAGCTGTGGAGGCAGGCATGTTGTGGTACTTTTGCGCTCTTCTTGGGTAGTCCTTCGCAGCTGCTGTGTTCTTGGAACTCAGGGCTTTCTGGTTAATAGAACCCTTACCCCAGGCGTAACTCAAACCTTAACCCTAGGAAGGAAAATCAGCCTATGATTCGGGATGGTCTCATGGAAATATCAGTGGTGGCAGCCAAGTTGTGTCACTTTTGCGCTCCCCTTGGGATGCCTTTCACAGCTGCAGTGTGCCTGGAGCCCAGGGCTTCCTGGTTTTAAAAGTCCTAGGCCTAAGCCTAACAGTAACCCTAGGAAGGTAAATCAGCCGCGTATTAGGGTTCTTCCTAAGGGAAAAGCCGTGAAAGCAGCCATGTTGTGGCACTTCTGCACTCCCTTTGGGATGCCTTTGGCAGATGAAGTAAGCCTGGAACTCAGGGCTTCCTAGTTAAAAATATCCTAGCCCTAGGCCGAACCCCAACCCTAAGACGAGAAAGGCAAATCAGCCAGGAATTAGGCATGTCCCCAAGGAAAAAGCTGTGGAGGCAGGCATGTTGTGGTACTTTTGCGCTCTTCTTGGGTAGTCCTTCGCAGCTGCTGTGTTCTTGGAACTCAGGTCTTTCTGGTTAATAGACCTCTTACCCTAGGCGAAACTCAAACATTAACCCTAGGAAGGAAAATCAGCCTATGGTTCAGGATGGTCTCATGAGAATAGCAGCAGAGGCAGCCAAGTTGTGTCACTTTTGCGCTCCCCTTGGGATGCCTTTCGCAGCTGCAGAGTGCCTGGAGCCCAGGGCTTCCTGGTTTTAAAAGTCCTAGGCCTAAGCCTAACAGTAACCCTAGGAAGGTAAATCAGCCGCGTATTAGGGTTCTTCCTAAGGGAAAAGCCGTGAAAGCAGCCATGTTGTGGCACTTCTGCACTCCCTTTGGGATGCCTTTGGCAGATGCAGTAAGCCTGGAACTCAGGGCTTCCTGGTTAAAAAACTCCAAGCCCTAGGCTGAACCCTAACCCTAACCCAAGGCAGATAAATCAGCCTAGGTATAGGGATGGTGCCAAGGAAAAAGCCGTGAAAGCAACCATGTTGTGGCACTTTTGCACTCCCTTTTGGATGCCTTTAACAGCTCCAGTGTGCCTGGATCTAAGGGCTTCCTAGTTTTAAAAATCCTAGCCCTAGGCCTAAGCCTAACAGTAACCCTGGGAAGGGAAATCAGCCTGGTGTTAGGCTTCTTGCCAAGGAAAAAGCCGTGAAAGCAACCATGTTGTGGCACTTTTGCACTCCCTTTTGGATGCCTTTCACAGCTCCAGTGTGCCTGGAACTCAGGGCTTCCTGATTTTAAAAATCCTAGCCCTAGGCCGAACCCCAACCCTAAGACGAGAAAGGCAAATCAGCCAGGAATTAGGCATGTCCCCAAGGAAAAAGCTGTGGAGGCAGGCATGTTGTGGTACTTTTGCGCTCTTCTTGGGTAGTCCTTCGCAGCTGCTGTGTTCTTGGAACTCAGGGCTTTCTGGTTAATAGAACCCTTACCCTACGCGTAACTCAAACCTTAACCCTAGGAAGGAAAATCAGCCTATGGTTCGGGATGGTCTCATGGAAATATCAGTGGTGGCAGCCAAGTTGTGTCACTTTTGCGCTCCCCTTGGGATGCCTTTCGCAGCTGCAGTGTGCCTGGAGCCCAGGGCTTCCTGGTTTTAAAAGTCCTAGGCCTAAGCCTAACAGTAACCCTAGGAAGGTAAATCAGCCGCGTATTAGGGTTCTTCCTAAGGGAAAAGCCGTGAAAGCAGCCATGTTGTTGCACTTCTGCACTCCCTTTGGGATGCTTTTGGCAGATGAAGTAAGCCTGGAACTCAGGGCTTCCTAGTTAAAAAATCCTAGCCCTAGGCCGAACCCCAACCCTAAGACGAGAAAGGCAAATCAGCCGGGAATTAGGCATGTCCCCAAGGAAAAAGCTGTGGAGGCAGGCATGTTGTGGCACTTTTGCGCTCTTCTTGGGTAGTCCTTCGCAGCTGCTGTGTTCTTGGAACTCAGGGCTTTCTGGTTAATAGAACCCTTACCCCAGGCGTAACTCAAACCTTAACCCTAGGAAGGAAAATCAGCCTATGATTCGGGATGGTCTCATGGAAATATCAGTGGTGGCAGCCAAGTTGTGTCACTTTTGCGCTCCCCTTGGGATGCCTTTCACATCTGCAGTGTGCCTGGAGCCCAGGGCTTCCTGGTTTTAAAAGTCCTAGGCCTAAGCCTAACAGTAACCCTAGGAAGGTAAATCAGCCGCGTATTAGGGTTCTTCCTAAGGGAAAAGCCGTGAAAGCAGCCATGTTGTGGCACTTCTGCACTCCCTTTGGGATGCCTTTGGCAGATGCAGTAAGCCTGGAACTCAGGGCTTCCTGGTTAAAAAACCCCAAGCCCTAGGCTGAAGCCTAACCCTAACCCTAGGCAGATAAATCAGCCTAGGTATAGGGATGGTGCCAAGGAAAAAGCTGTGAAAGCTGCCATGTTGTTGCACTTTTGTACTCCCCTTGGGATGCCTTGAACAGCTGCAGTGTGCCTGGATCTAAGGGCTTCCTAGTTTTAAAAATCCTAGCCCTAGGCCTAAGCCTTACAGTAACCCTGGGAATGGAAATCAGCCTGGTATTAAGCTTCTTGCCAAGGAAAAAGCCGTGAAAGCAGCCATGTTGTGGCACTTTTGCACTCCCTTTTGGATGCCTTTCACAGCTCCAGTGTGCCTGGAACTCAGGGCTTCCTGATTTTAAAAATCCTAGCCCTAGGCCGAACCCAACCCTAAGACGAGAAAGGCAAATCAGCCAGGAATTAGGCATGTCCCCAAGGAAAAAGCTGTGGTGGCAGGCACGTTGTGGTACTTTTGCGCTCTTCTTGGCTAGTCCTTCGCAGCTGCTGTGTTCTTGGAACTCAGGGCTTTCTGGTTAATAGAACACTTACCCTAGGCGTAACTCAAACCTTAACTCTAAGAAGGAAAATCAGCCTATGGTTCAGGATGGTCTCATGAGAATAGCAGCAGAGGCAGCCAAGTTGTGTCACTTCTGCGGCCCTCTTGGGATGCCTTGAACAGCTGCATGTGCCTGGAGCTAAGGGCTTCCTGGTTTTAAAAGTCCTAGGCCTAAGCCTAACAGTAACCCTAGGAAGGTAAATCAGCCGCGTATTAGGGTTCTTCCTAAGGGAAAAGCCGTGAAAGCAGCCATGTTGTGGCACTTCTGCACTCCCTTTGGGATGCTTTTGGCAGATGCAGTAAGCCTGGAACTCAGGGCTTCCTAGTTAAAAAAATCCTAGCCCTAGGCCGAACCCCAACCCTAAGACGAGAAAGGCAAATCAGCCAGGAATTAGGCATGTCCCCAAGGAAAAAGCTGTGGAGGCAGGCATGTTGTGGTACTTTTGCGCTCTTCTTGGCTAGTCCTTGGCAGCTGCTGTGTTCTTGGAACTCAGGGCTTTCTGGTTAATAGAACCCTTACCCCAGGCGTAACTCAAACCTTAACCCTAGGAAGGAAAATCAGCCTATGATTCGGGATGGTCTCATGGAAATATCAGTGGTGGCAGCCAAGTTGTGTCACTTTTGCGCTCCCCTTGGGATGCCTTTCACAGCTGCAGTGTGCCTGGAGCCCAGGGCTTCCTGGTTTTAAAAGTCCTAGGCCTAAGCCTAACAGTAACCCTAGGAAGGTAAATCAGCCGGGTATTAGGGTTCTTCCTAAGGGAAAAGCCGTGAAAGCAGCCATGTTGTGGCACTTCTGCACTCCCTTTGGGATGCCTTTGGCAGATGAAGTAAGCCTGGAACTCAGGGCTTCCTAGTTAAAAATATCCTAGCCCTAGGCCGAACCCCAACCCTAAGACGAGAAAGGCAAATCAGCCAGGAATTAGGCATGTCCCCAAGGAAAAAGCTGTGGAGGCAGGCATGTTGTGGTACTTTTGCGCTCTTCTTGGGTAGTCCTTCGCAGCTGCTGTGTTCTTGGAACTCAGGTCTTTCTGGTTAATAGACCTCTTACCCTAGGCGTAACTCAAACCTTAACCCTAGGAAGGAAAATCAGCCTATGGTTCGGGATGGTCTCATGAGAATAGAAGCAGAGGCAGCCAAGTTGTGTCACTTCTGCGGCCCTCTTGGGATGTCTTTAACAGCTGCAGTGTGCCTGGAGCCCAGGGCTTCCTAGTTTTAAAAGTCCTAGGCCTAAGCCTAACAGTAACCCTAGGAAGGTAAATCAGCCGCGTATTAGGGTTCTTCCTAAGGGAAAAGCCGTGAAAGCAGCTATGTTGTGGCACTTCTGCACTCCCTTTGGGATGCCTTTGGCAGATGCAGTAAGCCTGGAACTCAGGGCTTCCTGGTTAAAAAACCCCAAGCCCTAGGCTGAACCCTAACCCTAACCCTAGGCAGATAAATCAGCCTAGGTATAGGGATGGTGCCAAGGAAAAAGCTGTGAAAGCTGCCATGTTGTTGCACTTTTGTACTCCCCTTGGGATGCCTTGAACAGCTGCAGTGTGCCTGGATCTAAGGGCTTCCTAGTTTTAAAAATCCTAGCCCTAGGCCTAAGCCTTACAGTAACCCTGGGAATGGAAATCAGCCTGGTGTTAAGCTTCTTGCCAAGGAAAAAGCCGTGAAAGCAGCCATGTTGTGGCACTTCTGCACTCCCTTTTGGATGCCTTTCACAGCTCCAGTGTGCCTGGAACTCAGGGCTTCCTGATTTTAAAAATCCTAGCCCTAGGCCGAACCCAACCCTAAGACGAGAAAGGCAAATCAGCCAGGAATTAGGCATGTCCCCAAGGAAAAAGCTGTGGAGGCAGGCACGTTGTGGTACTTTTGCGCTCTTCTTGGGTAGTCCTTCGCAGCTGCTGTGTTCTTGGAACTCAGGGCTTTCTGGTTAATAGAACCCTTACCCTAGGCGAAACTCAAACCTTCACCCTAGGAAGGAAAATCAGCCTATGGTTCGGGATGGTCTCATGAGAATAGCAGCAGAGGCAGCCAAGTTGTGTCACTTTTGCGGCCCTCTTGGGATGCCTTTAACAGCTGCATGTGCCTGGAGCCCAGGGCTTCCTGGTTTTAAAAGTCCTAGGTCTAAGCCTAACAGTAACCCTAGGAAGGTAAATCAGCCGCGTATTAGGGTTCTTCCTAAGGGAAAAGCCGTGAAAGCAGCCATGTTGTGGCACTTTTGCACACCCTTTGGGATGCCTTTGGCAGATGCAGTAAGCCTGGAACTCAGGGCTTCCTAGTTAAAAAAATCCTAGCCCTAGGCCGAACCCCAACCCTAAGACGAGAAAGGCAAATCAGCCAGGAATTAGGCATGTCCCCAAGGAAAAAGCTGTGGAGGCAGGCACGTTGTGGTACTTTTGCGCTCTTCTTGGGTAGTCCTTCGCAGCTGCTGTGTTCTTGGAACTCAGGGCTTTCTGGTTAATAGAACCCTTACCCTAGGCGTAACTCAAACCTTAACCCTAAGAAGGAAAATCAGCCTATGGTTCAGGATGGTCTCATGAGAATAGCAGCAGAGGCAGCCAAGTTGTGTCACTTCTGCGGCCCTCTTGGGATGCCTTGAACAGCTGCATGTGCCTGGAGCTAAGGGCTTCCTGGTTTTAAAAGTCCTAGGCCTAAGCCTAACAGTAACCCTAGGAAGGTAAATCAGCCGCGTATTAGGGTTCTTCCTAAGGGAAAAGCCGTGAAAGCAGCCATGTTGTGGCACTTCTGCACTCCCTTTGGGATGCTTTTGGCAGATGAAGTAAGCCTGGAACTCAGGGCTTCCTAGTTAAAAAAATCCTAGCCCTAGGCCGAACCCCAACCCTAAGACGAGAAAGGCAAATCAGCCAGGAATTAGGCATGTCCCCAAGGAAAAAGCTGTGGAGGCAGGCATGTTGTGGTACTTTTGCGCTCTTCTTGGGTAGTCCTTCGCAGCTGCTGTGTTCTTGGAACTCAGGGCTTTCTGGTTAATAGAACCCTTACCCCAGGCGTAACTCAAACCTTAACCCTAGGAAGGAAAATCAGCCTATGATTCGGGATGGTCTCATGGAAATATCAGTGGTGGCAGCCAAGTTGTGTCACTTTTGCGCTCCCCTTGGGATGCCTTTCACAGCTGCAGTGTGCCTGGAGCCCAGGGCTTCCTGGTTTTAAAAGTCCTAGGCCTAAGCCTAACAGTAAGCCTAGGAAGGTAAATCAGCCGCGTATTAGGGTTCTTCCTAAGGGAAAAGCCGTGAAAGCAGCCATGTTGTGGCACTTCTGCACTCCCTTTGGGATGCCTTTGGCAGATGAAGTAAGCCTGGAACTCAGGGCTTCCTAGTTAAAAATATCCTAGCCCTAGGCCGAACCCCAACCCTAAGACGAGAAAGGCAAATCAGCCAGGAATTAGGCATGTCCCCAAGGAAAAAGCTGTGGAGGCAGGCATGTTGTGGTACTTTTGCGCTCTTCTTGGGTAGTCCTTCGCAGCTGCTGTGTTCTTGGAACTCAGGTCTTTCTGGTTAATAGACCTCTTACCCTAGGCGAAACTCAAACATTAACCCTAGGAAGGAAAATCAGCCTATGGTTCAGGATGGTCTCATGAGAATAGCAGCAGAGGCAGCCAAGTTGTGTCACTTTTGCGCTCCCCTTGGGATGCCTTTCGCAGCTGCAGAGTGCCTGGAGCCCAGGGCTTCCTGGTTTTAAAAGTCCTAGGCCTAAGCCTAACAGTAACCCTAGGAAGGTAAATCAGCCGCGTATTAGGGTTCTTCCTAAGGGAAAAGCCGTGAAAGCAGCCATGTTGTGGCACTTCTGCACTCCCTTTGGGATGCCTTTGGCAGATGCAGTAAGCCTGGAACTCAGGGCTTCCTGGTTAAAAAACTCCAAGCCCTAGGCTGAACCCTAACCCTAACCCTAGGCAGATAAATCAGCCTAGGTATAGGGATGGTGCCAAGGAAAAAGCCGTGAAAGCAACCATGTTGTGGCACTTTTGCACTCCCTTTTGGATGCCTTTCACAGCTCCAGTGTGCCTGGATCTAAGGGCTTCCTAGTTTTAAAAATCCTAGCCCTAGGCCTAAGCCTAACAGTAACCCTGGGAAGGGAAATCAGCCTGGTGTTAGGCTTCTTGCCAAGGAAAAAGCCGTGAAAGCAACCATGTTGTGGCACTTTTGCACTCCCTTTTGGATGCCTTTCACAGCTCCAGTGTGCCTGGAACTCAGGGCTTCCTGATTTTAAAAATCCTAGCCCTAGGCCGAACCCCAACCCTAAGACGAGAAAGGCAAATCAGCCAGGAATTAGGCATGTCCCCAAGGAAAAAGCTGTGGAGGCAGGCATGTTGTGGTACTTTTGCGCTCTTCTTGGGTAGTCCTTCGCAGCTGCTGTGTTCTTGGAACTCAGGGCTTTCTGGTTAATAGGACCCTTACCCTAGGCGTAACTCAAACCTTAACCCTAGGAAGGAAAATCAGCCTATGGTTCGGGATGGTCTCATGGAAATATCAGTGGTGGCAGCCAAGTTGTGTCACTTTTGCGCTCCCCTTGGGATGCCTTTCGCAGCTGCAGTGTGCCTGGAGCCCAGGGCTTCCTGGTTTTAAAAGTCCTAGGCCTAAGCCTAACAGTAACCCTAGGAAGGTAAATCAGCCGCGTATTAGGGTTCTTCCTAAGGGAAAAGCCGTGAAAGCAGCCATGTTGTTGCACTTCTGCACTCCCTTTGGGATGCTTTTGGCAGATGAAGTAAGCCTGGAACTCAGGGCTTCCTAGTTAAAAAAATCCTAGCCCTAGGCCGAACCCCAACCCTAAGACGAGAAAGGCAAATCAGCCGGGAATTAGGCATGTCCCCAAGGAAAAAGCTGTGGAGGCAGGCATGTTGTGGCACTTTTGCGCTCTTCTTGGGTAGTCCTTCGCAGCTGCTGTGTTCTTGGAACTCAGGGCTTTCTGGTTAATAGAACCCTTACCCCCAGGCGTAACTCAAACCTTAACCCTAGGAAGGAAAATCAGCCTATGATTCGGGATGGTCTCATGGAAATATCAGTGGTGGCAGCCAAGTTGTGTCACTTTTGCGCTCCCCTTGGGATGCCTTTCACATCTGCAGTGTGCCTGGAGCCCAGGGCTTCCTGGTTTTAAAAGTCCTAGGCCTAAGCCTAACAGTAACCCTAGGAAGGTAAATCAGCCGCGTATTAGGGTTCTTCCTAAGGGAAAAGCTGTGAAAGCAGCCATGTTGTGGCACTTTTGCACTCCCTTTGGGATGCCTTTGGCAGATGCTGTAAGCCTGGAACTCAGGGCTTCCTGGTTAAAAAACTCCAAGCCCTAGGCTGAACCCTAACCCTAACCCTAGGCAGATAAATCAGCCTAGGTATAGGGATGGTGCCAAGGAAAAAGCTGTGAAAGCTGCCATGTTGTTGCACTTTTGTACTCCCCTTGGGATGCCTTGAACAGCTGCAGTGTGCCTGGATCTAAGGGCTTCCTAGTTTTAAAAATCCTAGCCCTAGGCCTAAGCCTTACAGTAACCCTGGGAATGGAAATCAGCCTGGTGTTAAGCTTCTTGCCAAGGAAAAAGCCGTGAAAGCAGCCATGTTGTGGCACTTTTGCACTCCCTTTTGGATGCCTTTCACAGCTCCAGTGTGCCTGGAGCCCAGGGCTTCCTGGTTTTAAAAGTCCTAGGCCTAAGCCTAACAGTAACCCTAGGAAGGTAAATCAGCCGCGTATTAGGGTTCTTCCTAAGGGAAAAGCCGTGAAAGCAGCCATGTTGTGGCACTTCTGCACTCCCTTTGGGATGCCTTTGGCAGATGCAGTAAGCCTGGAACTCAGGGCTTCCTCGTTAAAAAAATCCTAGCCCTAGGCCGAACCCCAACCCTAAGACGAGAAAGGCAAATCAGCCAGGAATTAGGCATGTCCCCAAGGAAAAAGCTGTGGAGGCAGGCATGTTGTGGTACTTTTGCGCTCTTCTTGGGTAGTCCTTCGCAGCTGCTGTGTTCTTGGAACTCAGGGCTTTCTGGTTAATAGAACCCTTACCCTAGGCGAAACTCAAACATTAACCCTAGGAAGGAAAATCAGCCTATGGTTCGGGATGGTCTCATGAGAATAGCAGCAGAGGCAGCCAAGTTGTGTCACTTCTGCGGCCCTCTTGGGATGCCTTGAACAGCTGCATGTGCCTGGAGCTAAGGGCTTCCTGGTTTTAAATGTCCTAGGCCTAAGCCTAACAGTAACCCTAGGAAGCTAAATCAGCCGCGTATTAGGGTTCTTCCTAAGGGAAAAGCCGTGAAAGCAGCCATGTTGTTGCACTTTTGTACTCCCCTTGGGATGCCTTGAACAGCTGCAGTGTGCCTGGATCTAAGGGCTTCCTAGTTTTAAAAATCCTAGCCCTAGGCCTAAGCCTTACAGTAACCCTGGGAATGGAAATCAGCCTGGTGTTAAGCTTCTTGCCAAGGAAAAAGCCGTGAAAGCAGCCATGTTGTGGCACTTTTGCACTCCCTTTTTGATGCCTTTCACAGCTCCAGTGTGCCTGGAACTCAGGGCTTCCTGATTTTAAAAATCCTAGCCCTAGGCCGAACCCAACCCTAAGACGAGAAAGGCAAATCAGCCAGGAATTAGGCATGTCCCCAAGGAAAAAGCTGTGGAGGCAGGCACGTTGTGGTACTTTTGCGCTCTTCTTGGGTAGTCCTTCGCAGCTGCTGTGTTCTTGGAACTCAGGGCTTTCTGGTTAATAGAACCCTTACCCTAGGCGAAACTCAAGCCTTCACCCTAGGAAGGAAAATCAGCCTATGGTTCGGGATGGTCTCATGAGAATAGCAGCAGAGGCAGCCAAGTTGTGTCACTTTTGCGGCCCTCTTGGGATGCCTTTAACAGCTGCATGTGCCTGGAGCCCAGGGCTTCCTGGTTTTAAAAGTCCTAGGTCTAAGCCTAACAGTAACCCTAGGAAGGTAAATCAGCCGCATATTAGGGTTCTTCCTAAGGGAAAAGCCGTGAAAGCAGACATGTTGTGGCACTTTTGCACACCCTTTGGGATGCCTTTGGCAGATGCAGTAAGCCTGGAACTCAGGGCTTCCTAGTTAAAAAAATCCTAGCCCTAGGCCGAACCCCAACCCTAAGACGAGAAAGGCAAATCAGCCAGGAATTAGGCATGTCCCCAAGGAAAAAGCTGTGAAGGCAGGCACGTTGTGGTACTTTTGCGCTCTTCTTGGGTAGTCCTTCGCAGCTGCTGTGTTCTTGGAACTCAGGGCTTTCTGGTTAATAGAACTCTTACCCTAGGCGTAACTCAAACCTTAACCCTAAGAAGGAAAATCAGCCTATGGTTCAGGATGGTCTCATGAGAATAGCAGCAGAGGCAGCCAAGTTGTGTCACTTCTGCGGCCCTCTTGGGATGCCTTGAACAGCTGCATGTGCCTGGAGCTAAGGGCTTCCTGGTTTTAAAAGTCCTAGGCCTAAGCCTAACAGTAACCCTAGGAAGGTAAATCAGCCGCGTATTAGGGTTCTTCCTAAGGGAAAAGCCGTGAAAGCAGCCATGTTGTGGCACTTCTGCACTCCCTTTGGGATGCTTTTGGCAGATGAAGTAAGCCTGGAACTCAGGGCTTCCTAGTTAAAAAAATCCTAGCCCTAGGCCGAACCCCAACCCTAAGACGAGAAAGGCAAATCAGCCAGGAATTAGGCATGTCCCCAAGGAAAAAGCTGTGGAGGCAGGCATGTTGTGGTACTTTTGCGCTCTTCTTGGGTAGTCCTTCGCAGCTGCTGTTTTCTTGGAACTCAGGGCTTTCTGGTTAATAGAACCCTTAGCCCAGGCGTAACTCAAACCTTAACCCTAGGAAGGAAAATCAGCCTATGATTCGGGATGGTCTCATGGAAATATCAGTGGTGGCAGCCAAGTTGTGTCACTTTTGCGCTCCCCTTGGGATGCCTTTCGCAGCTGCAGTGTGCCTGGAGCCCAGGGCTTCCTGGTTTTAAAAGTCCTAGGCCTAAGCCTAACAGTAACCCTAGGAAGGTAAATCAGCCGCGTATTAGGGTTCTTCCTAAGGGAAAAGCCGTGAAAGCAGCCATGTTGTGGCACTTCTGCACTCCCTTTGGGATGCCTTTGGCAGATGCAGTAAGCCTGGAACTCAGGGCTTCCTCGTTAAAAAAATCCTAGCCCTAGGCCGAACCCCAACCCTAAGACGAGAAAGGCAAATCAGCCAGGAATTAGGCATGTCCCCAAGGAAAAAGCTGTGGAGGCAGGCATGTTGTGGTACTTTTGCGCTCTTCTTGGGTAGTCCTTCGCAGCTGCTGTGTTCTTGGAACTCAGGGCTTTCTGGTTAATAGAACCCTTACCCTAGGCGAAACTCAAACATTAACCCTAGGAAGGAAAATCAGCCTATGGTTCGGGATGGTCTCATGAGAATAGCAGCAGAGGCAGCCAAGTTGTGTCACTTCTGCGGCCCTCTTGGGATGCCTTGAACAGCTGCATGTGCCTGGAGCCCAGGGCTTCCTGGTTTTAAATGTCCTAGGCCTAAGCCTAACAGTAACCCTAGGAAGCTAAATCAGCCGCGTATTAGGGTTCTTCCTAAGGGAAAAGCCGTGAAAGCAGCCATGTTGTGGCACTTCTGCACTCCCTTTGGGATGCCTTTGGCAGATGAAGTAAGCCTGGAACTCAGGGCTTCCTAGTTAAAAATATCCTAGCCCTAGGCCGAACCCCAACCCTAAGACGAGAAAGGCAAATCAGCCAGGAATTAGGCATGTCCCCAAGGAAAAAGCTGTGGAGGCAGGCATGTTGTGGTACTTTTGCGCTCTTCTTGGCTAGTCCTTCGCAGCTGCTGTGTTCTTGGAACTCAGGTCTTTCTGGTTAATAGACCTCTTACCCTAGGCGTAACTCAAACCTTAACCCTAGGAAGGAAAATCAGCCTATGTTTCGGGATGGTCTCATGAGAATAGAAGCAGAGGCAGCCAAGTTGTGTCACTTCTGCGGCCCTCTTGGGATGTCTTTAACAGCTGCAGTGTGCCTGGAGCCCAGGGCTTCCTAGTTTTAAATGTCCTAGGCCTAAGCCTAACAGTAACCCTAGGAAGGTAAATCAGCCGCGTATTAGGGTTCTTCCTAAGGGAAAAGCCGTGAAAGCAGCTATGTTGTGGCACTTCTGCACTCCCTTTGGGATGCCTTTGGCAGATGCAGTAAGCCTGGAACTCAGGGCTTCCTGGTTAAAAAACCCCAAGCCCTAGGCTGAACCCTAACCCTAACCCTAGGCAGATAAAACAGCCAAGTTATAGGGATGGTGCCAAGGAAAAAGCTGTGAAAGCTGCCATGTTGTTGCACTTTTGTACTCCCCTTGGGATGCCTTGAACAGCTGCAGTGTGCCTGGATCTAAGGGCTTCCTAGTTTTAAAAATCCTAGCCCTAGGCCTAAGCCTTACAGTAACCCTGGGAATGGAAATCAGCCTGGTGTTAAGCTTCTTGCCAAGGAAAAAGCCGTGAAAGCAGCCATGTTGTGGCACTTTTGCACTCCCTTTTGGATGCCTTTCACAGCTCCAGTGTGCCTGGAACTCAGGGCTTCCTGATTTTAAAAATGCTAGCCCTAGGCCGAACCCCAACCCTATGACGAGAAAGGCAAATCAGCCAGGAATTAGGCATGTCCCCAAGGAAAAAGCTGTGGAGGCAGGCATGTTGTGGTAATTTGCGCTCTTCTTGGGTAGTCCTTCGCAGCTGCTGTTTTCTTGGAACTCAGGGCTTTCTGGTTAATAGAACCCTTAGCCCAGGCGTAACTCAAACCTTAACCCTAGGAAGGAAAATCAGCCTATGATTCGGGATGGTCTCATGGAAATATCAGTGGTGGCAGCCAAGTTGTGTCACTTTTGCGCTCCCCTTGGGATGCCTTTCGCAGCTGCAGTGTGCCTGGAGCCCAGGGCTTCCTGGTTTTAAAAGTCCTAGGCCTAAGCCTAACAGTAACCCTAGGAAGGTAAATCAGCCGCGTATTAGGGTTCTTCCTAAGGGAAAAGCCGTGAAAGCAGCCATGTTGTGGCACTTCTGCACTCCCTTTGGGATGCCTTTGGCAGATGCAGTAAGCCTGGAACTCAGGGCTTCCTCGTTAAAAAAATCCTAGCCCTAGGCCGAACCCCAACCCTAAGACGAGAAAGGCAAATCAGCCAGGAATTAGGCATGTCCCCAAGGAAAAAGCTGTGGAGGCAGGCATGTTGTGGTACTTTTGCGCTCTTCTTGGGTAGTCCTTCGCAGCTGCTGTGTTCTTGGAACTCAGGGCTTTCTGGTTAATAGAACCCTTACCCTAGGCGAAACTCAAACATTAACCCTAGGAAGGAAAATCAGCCTATGGTTCGGGATGGTCTCATGAGAATAGCAGCAGAGGCAGCCAAGTTGTGTCACTTCTGCGGCCCTCTTGGGATGCCTTGAACAGCTGCATGTGCCTGGAGCCCAGGGCTTCCTGGTTTTAAATGTCCTAGGCCTAAGCCTAACAGTAACCCTAGGAAGCTAAATCAGCCGCGTATTAGGGTTCTTCCTAAGGGAAAAGCCGTGAAAGCAGCCATGTTGTGGCACTTCTGCACTCCCTTTGGGATGCCTTTGGCAGATGAATTAAGCCTGGAACTCAGGGCTTCCTAGTTAAAAATATCCTAGCCCTAGGCCGAACCCCAACCCTAAGACGAGAAAGGCAAATCAGCCAGGAATTAGGCATGTCCCCAAGGAAAAAGCTGTGGAGGCAGGCATGTTGTGGTACTTTTGCGCTCTTCTTGGCTAGTCCTTCGCAGCTGCTGTGTTCTTGGAACTCAGGTCTTTCTGGTTAATAGACCTCTTACCCTAGGCGTAACTCAAACCTTAACCCTAGGAAGGAAAATCAGCCTATGTTTCGGGATGGTCTCATGAGAATAGAAGCAGAGGCAGCCAAGTTGTGTCACTTCTGCGGCCCTCTTGGGATGTCTTTAACAGCTGCAGTGTGCCTGGAGCCCAGGGCTTCCTAGTTTTAAATGTCCTAGGCCTAAGCCTAACAGTAACCCTAGGAAGGTAAATCAGCCGCGTATTAGGGTTCTTCCTAAGGGAAAAGCCGTGAAAGCAGCTATGTTGTGGCACTTCTGCACTCCCTTTGGGATGCCTTTGGCAGATGCAGTAAGCCTGGAACTCAGGGCTTCCTGGTTAAAAAACCCCAAGCCCTAGGCTGAACCCTAACCCTAACCCTAGGCAGATAAATCAGCCTAGGTATAGGGATGGTGCCAAGGAAAAAGCTGTGAAAGCTGCCATGTTGTTGCACTTTTGTACTCCCCTTGGGATGCCTTGAACAGCTGCAGTGTGCCTGGATCTAAGGGCTTCCTAGTTTTAAAAATCCTAGCCCTAGGCCTAAGCCTTACAGTAACCCTGGGAATGGAAATCAGCCTGGTGTTAAGCTTCTTGCCAAGGAAAAAGCCGTGAAAGCAGCCATGTTGTGGCACTTTTGCACTCCCTTTTGGATGCCTTTCACAGCTCCAGTGTGCCTGGAACTCAGGGCTTCCTGATTTTAAAAATCCTAGCCCTAGGCCGAACCCAACCCTAAGACGAGAAAGGCAAATCAGCCAGGAATTAGGCATGTCCCCAAGGAAAAAGCTGTGGAGGCAGGCACGTTGTGGTACTTTTGCGCTCTTCTTGGGTAGTCCTTCGCAGCTGCTGTGTTCTTGGAACTCAGGGCTTTCTGGTTAATAGAACCCTTACCCTAGGCGAAACTCAAACCTTCACCCTAGGAAGGAAAATCAGCCTATGGTTCGGGATGGTCTCATGAGAATAGCAGCAGAGGCAGCCAAGTTGTGTCACTTTTGCGGCCCTCTTGGGATGCCTTTAACAGCTGCATGTGCCTGGAGCCCAGGGCTTCCTGGTTTTAAAAGTCCTAGGTCTAAGCCTAACAGTAACCCTAGGAAGGTAAATCAGCCGCGTATTAGGGTTCTTCCTAAGGGAAAAGCCGTGAAAGCAGCCATGTTGTGGCACTTTTGCACACCCTTTGGGATGCCTTTGGCAGATGCAGTAAGCCTGGAACTCAGGGCTTCCTAGTTAAAAAAATCCTAGCCCTAGGCCGAACCCCAACCCTAAGACGAGAAAGGCAAATCAGCCAGGAATTAGGCATGTCCCCAAGGAAAAAGCTGTGAAGGCAGGCACGTTGTGGTACTTTTGCGCTCTTCTTGGGTAGTCCTTCGCAGCTGCTGTGTTCTTGGAACTCAGGGCTTTCTGGTTAATAGAACTCTTACCCTAGGCGTAACTCAAACCTTAACCCTAAGAAGGAAAATCAGCCTATGGTTCAGGATGGTCTCATGAGAATAGCAGCAGAGGCAGCCAAGTTGTGTCACTTCTGCGGCCCTCTTGGGATGCCTTGAACAGCTGCATGTGCCTGGAGCTAAGGGCTTCCTGGTTTTAAAAGTCCTAGGCCTAAGCCTAACAGTAACCCTAGGAAGGTAAATCAGCCGCGTATTGGGGTTCTTCCTAAGGGAAAAGCCGTGAAAGCAGCCATGTTGTGGCACTTCTGCACTCCCTTTGGGATGCTTTTGGCAGATGAAGTAAGCCTGGAACTCAGGGCTTCCTAGTTAAAAAAATCCTAGCCCTAGGCCGAACCCCAACCCTAAGACGAGAAAGGCAAATCAGCCAGGAATTAGGCATGTCCCCAAGGAAAAAGCTGTGGAGGCAGGCATGTTGTGGTACTTTTGCGCTCTTCTTGGGTAGTCCTTCGCAGCTGCTGTGTTCTTGGAACTCAGGGCTTTCTGGTTAATAGAACACTTACCCCAGGCGTAACTCAAACCTTAACCCTAGGAAGGAAAATCAGCCTATGATTCGGGATGGTCTCATGGAAATATCAGTGGTGGCAGCCAAGTTGTGTCACTTTTGCGCTCCCCTTGGGATGCCTTTCACAGCTGCAGTGTGCCTGGAGCCCAGGGCTTCCTGGTTTTAAAAGTCCTAGGCCTAAGCCTAACAGTAAGCCTAGGAAGGTAAATCAGCCGCGTATTAGGGTTCTTCCTAAGGGAAAAGCCGTGAAAGCAGCCATGTTGTGGCACTTCTGCACTCCCTTTGGGATGCCTTTGGCAGATGAAGTAAGCCTGGAACTCAGGGCTTCCTAGTTAAAAATATCCTAGCCCTAGGCCGAACCCCAACCCTAAGACGAGAAAGGCAAATCAGCCAGGAATTAGGCATGTCCCCAAGGAAAAAGCTGTGGAGGCAGGCATGTTGTGGTACTTTTGCGCTCTTCTTGGCTAGTCCTTCGCAGCTGCTGTGTTCTTGGAACTCAGGTCTTTCTGGTTAATAGACCTCTTACCCTAGGCGAAACTCAAACATTAACCCTAGGAAGGAAAATCAGCCTATGGTTCAGGATGGTCTCATGAGAACAGCAGCAGAGGCAGCCAAGTTGTGTCACTTTTGCGCTCCCCTTGGGATGCCTTTCGCAGCTGCAGAGTGCCTGGAGCCCAGGGCTTCCTGGTTTTAAAAGTCCTAGGCCTAAGCCTAACAGTAACCCTAGGAAGGTAAATCAGCCTAGTATTAGGGTTCTTCCTAAGGGAAAAGCCGTGAAAGCAGCCATGTTGTGGCACTTCTGCACTCCCTTTGGGATGCCTTTGGCAGATGCAGTAAGCCTGGAACTCAGGGCTTCCTGGTTAAAAAACTCCAAGCCCTAGGCTGAACCCTAACCCTAACCCTAGGCAGATAAATCAGCCTAGGTATAGGGATGGTGCCAAGGAAAAAGCCGTGAAAGCAGCCATGTTGTGGCACTTTTGCACTCCCTTTTGGATGCCTTTCACAGCTCCAGTGTGCCTGGAACTCAGGGCTTCCTGATTTTAAAAATCCTAGCCCTAGGCCGAACCCCAACCCTAAGACGAGAAAGGCAAATCAGCCAGGAATTAGGCATGTCCCCAAGGAAAAAGCTGTGGAGGCAGGCACGTTGTGGTACTTTTGCGCTCTTCTTGGGTAGTCCTTCGCAGCTGCTGTGTTCTTGGAACTCAGGGCTTTCTGGTTAATAGAACTCTTACCCTAGGCGTAACTCAAACCTTAACCCTAGGAAGGAAAATCAGCCTATGGTTCGGGATGGTCTCATGAGAATAGAAGCAGAGGCAGCCAAGTTGAGTCACTTCTGCGGCCCTCTTGGGATGCCTTTAACAGCTGCATATGCTTGGAGCCCAGGGTTTCCTGGTTTTAAAAGTCCTAGGCCTAAGCCTAACAGTAACCCTAGGAAGGTAAATCAGCCGGGTATTAGGGTTCTTCCTAAGGGAAAAGCTGTGAAAGCAGCCATGTTGTGGCACTTTTGCACTCCCTTTGGGATGCCTTTGGCAGATGCTGTAAGCCTGGAAATCAGGGCTTCCTGGTTAAAAATATCCAAGCCCTAGGCTGAACCCTAACCCTCACCCTAGGCAGATAAATCAGCCTAGGTATAGGGATGGTGCCAAGGAAAAAGCTGTGAAAGCTGCCATGTTGTTGCACTTTTGTACTCCCCTTGGGATGCCTTGAACAGCTGCAGTGTGCCTGGAGCCCAGGGCTTCCTAGTTTTAAAAATCCTAGCCCTAGGCCTAAGCCTAACAGTAACCCTGGGAAGGGAAATCAGCCTGGTGTTAGGCTTCTTGCCAAGGAAAAAGCCGTGAAAGCAACCATGTTCTGGCACTTTTGCACTCCCTTTTGGATGCCTTTCACAGCTCCAGTGTGCCTGGAACTGAGGGCTTCCTGATTTTAAAAATCCTAGCCCTAGGCCGAACCCCAACCCTAAGACGAGAAAGGCAAATCAGCCAGGAATTAGGCATGTCCCCAAGGAAAAAGCTGTGGAGGCAGGCATGTTGTGGTACTTTTGCGCTCTTCTTGGGTAGTCCTTCGCAGCTGCTGTGTTCTTGGAACTCAGGGCTTTCTGGTTAATAGAACCCTTACCCTAGGCCTAACTCAAACCTTAACCCTAGGAAGGAAAATCAGCCTATGGTTCGGGATGGTCTCATGGAAATATCAGTGGTGGCAGCCAAGTTGTGTCACTTTTGCGCTCCCCTTGGGATGCCTTTCGCAGCTGCAGTGTGCCTGGAGCCCAGGGCTTCCTGGTTTTAAAAGTCCTAGGCCTAAGCCTAACAGTAACCCTAGGAAGGTAAATCAGCCGCGTATTAGGGTTCTTCCTAAGGGAAAAGCCGTGAAAGCAGCCATGTTGTGGCACTTCTGCACTCCCTTTGGGATGCCTTTGGCAGATGCAGTAAGCCTGGAACTCAGGGCTTCCTAGTTAAAATTATCCTAGCCCTAGGCCGAACCCCAACCCTAAGACGAGAAAGGCAAATCAGCCAGGAATTAGGCATGTCCCCAAGGAAAAAGCTGTGGAGGCAGGCATGTTGTGGTACTTTTGCGCTCTTCTTGGCTAGTCCTTCGCAGCTGCTGTGTTCTTGGAACTCAGGGCTTTCTGGTTAATAGAACTCTTACCCTAGGCGTAACTCAAACCTTAACCCTAAGAAGGAAAATCAGCCTATGGTTCAGGATGGTCTCATGAGAATAGCAGCAGAGGCAGCCAAGTTGTGTCACTTCTGCGGCCCTCTTGGGATGCCTTGAACAGCTGCATGTGCCTGGAGCTAAGGGCTTCCTGGTTTTAAAAGTCCTAGGCCTAAGCCTAACAGTAACCCTAGGAAGGTAAATCAGCCGCGTATTAGGGTTCTTCCTAAGGGAAAAGCCGTGAAAGCAGCCATGTTGTGGCACTTCTGCACTCCCTTTGGGATGCTTTTGGCAGATGAAGTAAGCCTGGAACTCAGGGCTTCCTAGTTAAAAAATCCTAGCCCTAGGCCGAACCCCAACCCTAAGACGAGAAAGGCAAATCAGCCAGGAATTAGGCATGTCCCCAAGGAAAAAGCTGTGGAGGCAGGCATGTTGTGGTACTTTTGCGCTCTTCTTGGGTAGTCCTTCGCAGCTGCTGTTTTCTTGGAACTCAGGGCTTTCTGGTTAATAGAACCCTTAGCCCAGGCGTAACTCAAACCTTAACCCTAGGAAGGAAAATCAGCCTATGATTCGGGATGGTCTCATGGAAATATCAGTGGTGGCAGCCAAGTTGTGTCACTTTTGCGCTCCCCTTGGGATGCCTTTCACAGCTGCAGTGTGCCTGGAGCCCAGGGCTTCCTGGTTTTAAAAGTCCTAGGCCTAAGCCTAACAGTAACCCTAGGAAGGTAAATCAGCCGCGTATTAGGGTTCTTCCTAAGGGAAAAGCCGTGAAAGCAGCCATGTTGTGGCACTTCTGCACTCCCTTTGGGATGCCTTTGGCAGATGAAGTAAGCCTGGAACTCAGGGCTTCCTAGTTAAAAATATCCTAGCCCTAGGCCGAACCCCAACCCTAAGACGAGAAAGGCAAATCAGCCAGGAATTAGGCATGTCCCCAAGGAAAAAGCTGTGGAGGCAGGCATGTTGTGGTACTTTTGCGCTCTTCTTGGCTAGTCCTTCGCAGCTGCTGTGTTCTTGGAACTCAGGTCTTTCTGGTTAATAGACCTCTTACCCTAGGCGAAACTCAAACATTAACCCTAGGAAGGAAAATCAGCCTATGGTTCAGGATGGTCTCATGAGAATAGCAGCAGAGGCAGCCAAGTTGTGTCACTTTTGCGCTCCCCTTGGGATGCCTTTCGCAGCTGCAGAGTGCCTGGAGCCCAGGGCTTCCTGGTTTTAAAAGTCCTAGGCCTAAGCCTAACAGTAACCCTAGGAAGGTAAATCAGCCGCGTATTAGGGTTCTTCCTAAGGGAAAAGCCGTGAAAGCAGCCATGTTGTGGCACTTCTGCACTCCCTTTGGGATGCCTTTGGCAGATGCAGTAAGCCTGGAACTCAGGGCTTCCTGGTTAAAAAACTCCAAGCCCTAGGCTGAACCCTAACCCTAACCCTAGGCAGATAAATCAGCCTAGGTATAGGGATGGTGCCAAGGAAAAAAACCGTGAAAGCAGCCATGTTGTGGCACTTTTGCACTCCCTTTTGGATGCCTTTCACAGCTCCAGTGTGCCTGGAACTCAGGGCTTCCTGATTTTAAAAATCCTAGCCCTAGGCCGAACCCCAACCCTAAGACGAGAAAGGCAAATCAGCCAGGAATTAGGCATGTCCCCAAGGAAAAAGCTGTGGAGGCAGGCATGTTGTGGTACTTTTGCGCTCTTCTTGGGTAGTCTTTCGCAGCTGCTGTGTTCTTGGAGCTCAGGGCTTTCTGGTTAATAGAACCCTTACCCTAGGCGTAACTCAAACCTTAACCCTAGGAAGGAAAATCAGCCTATTGTTCGGGATGGTCTCATGGAAATATCAGTGATGGCAGCCAAGTTGTGTCACTTTTGCGCTCCCCTTGGGATGCCTTTCGCAGCTGCAGTGTGCCTGGAGCCCAGGGCTTCCTGGTTTTAAAAGTCCTAGGCCTAAGCCTAACAGTAAGCCTAGGAAGGTAAATCAGCCGCGTATTAGGGTTCTTCCTAAGGGAAAAGCTGTGAAAGCAGCCATGTTGTGGCACTTTTGCACTCCCTTTGGGATGCCTTTGGCAGATGCAGTAAGCCTGGAACTCAGGGCTTCCTAGTAAAAAAAATCCTAGCCCTAGGCCGAACCCCAACCCTAAGACGAGAAAGGCAAATCAGCCAGGAATTAGGCATGTCCCCAAGGAAAAAGCTGTGGAGGCAGGCACGTTGTGGTACTTTTGCGCTCTTCTTGGGTAGTCCTTCGCAGCTGCTGTGTTCTTGGAACTCAGGGCTTTCTGGTTAATAGAACTCTTACCCTAGGCGTAACTCAAACCTTAACCCTAGGAAGGAAAATCAGCCTATGGTTCGGGATGGTCTCATGAGAATAGAAGCAGAGGCAGCCAAGTTGAGTCACTTCTGCGGCCCTCTTGGGATGCCTTTAACAGCTGCATATGCTTGGAGCCCAGGGTTTCCTGGTTTTAAAAGTCCTAGGCCTAAGCCTAACAGTAACCCTAGGAAGGTAAATCAGCCGGGTATTAGGGTTCTTCCTAAGGGAAAAGCTGTGAAAGCAGCCATGTTGTGGCACTTTTGCACTCCCTTTGGGATGCCTTTGGCAGATGCTGTAAGCCTGGAAATCAGGGCTTCCTGGTTAAAAATATCCAAGCCCTAGGCTGAACCCTAACCCTCACCCTAGGCAGATAAATCAGCCTAGGTATAGGGATGGTGCCAAGGAAAAAGCTGTGAAAGCTGCCATGTTGTTGCACTTTTGTACTCCCCTTGGGATGCCTTGAACAGCTGCAGTGTGCCTGGAGCCCAGGGCTTCCTAGTTTTAAAAATCCTAGCCCTAGGCCTAAGCCTAACAGTAACCCTGGGAAGGGAAATCAGCCTGGTGTTAGGCTTCTTGCCAAGGAAAAAGCCGTGAAAGCAACCATGTTCTGGCACTTTTGCACTCCCTTTTGGATGCCTTTCACAGCTCCAGTGTGCCTGGAACTGAGGGCTTCCTGATTTTAAAAATCCTAGCCCTAGGCCGAACCCCAACCCTAAGACGAGAAAGGCAAATCAGCCAGGAATTAGGCATGTCCCCAAGGAAAAAGCTGTGGAGGCAGGCATGTTGTGGTACTTTTGCGCTCTTCTTGGGTAGTCCTTCGCAGCTGCTGTGTTCTTGGAACTCAGGGCTTTCTGGTTAATAGAACCCTTACCCTAGGCCTAACTCAAACCTTAACCCTAGGAAGGAAAATCAGCCTATGGTTCGGGATGGTCTCATGGAAATATCAGTGGTGGCAGCCAAGTTGTGTCACTTTTGCGCTCCCCTTGGGATGCCTTTCGCAGCTGCAGTGTGCCTGGAGCCCAGGGCTTCCTGGTTTTAAAAGTCCTAGGCCTAAGCCTAACAGTAACCCTAGGAAGGTAAATCAGCCGCGTATTAGGGTTCTTCCTAAGGGAAAAGCCGTGAAAGCAGCCATGTTGTGGCACTTCTGCACTCCCTTTGGGATGCCTTTGGCAGATGCAGTAAGCCTGGAACTCAGGGCTTCCTAGTTAAAATTATCCTAGCCCTAGGCCGAACCCCAACCCTAAGACGAGAAAGGCAAATCAGCCAGGAATTAGGCATGTCCCCAAGGAAAAAGCTGTGGAGGCAGGCATGTTGTGGTACTTTTGCGCTCTTCTTGGCTAGTCCTTCGCAGCTGCTGTGTTCTTGGAACTCAGGGCTTTCTGGTTAATAGAACTCTTACCCTAGGCGTAACTCAAACCTTAACCCTAAGAAGGAAAATCAGCCTATGGTTCAGGATGGTCTCATGAGAATAGCAGCAGAGGCAGCCAAGTTGTGTCACTTCTGCGGCCCTCTTGGGATGCCTTGAACAGCTGCATGTGCCTGGAGCTAAGGGCTTCCTGGTTTTAAAAGTCCTAGGCCTAAGCCTAACAGTAACCCTAGGAAGGTAAATCAGCCGCGTATTAGGGTTCTTCCTAAGGGAAAAGCCGTGAAAGCAGCCATGTTGTGGCACTTCTGCACTCCCTTTGGGATGCTTTTGGCAGATGAAGTAAGCCTGGAACTCAGGGCTTCCTAGTTAAAAAATCCTAGCCCTAGGCCGAACCCCAACCCTAAGACGAGAAAGGCAAATCAGCCAGGAATTAGGCATGTCCCCAAGGAAAAAGCTGTGGAGGCAGGCATGTTGTGGTACTTTTGCGCTCTTCTTGGGTAGTCCTTCGCAGCTGCTGTTTTCTTGGAACTCAGGGCTTTCTGGTTAATAGAACCCTTAGCCCAGGCGTAACTCAAACCTTAACCCTAGGAAGGAAAATCAGCCTATGATTCGGGATGGTCTCATGGAAATATCAGTGGTGGCAGCCAAGTTGTGTCACTTTTGCGCTCCCCTTGGGATGCCTTTCACAGCTGCAGTGTGCCTGGAGCCCAGGGCTTCCTGGTTTTAAAAGTCCTAGGCCTAAGCCTAACAGTAACCCTAGGAAGGTAAATCAGCCGCGTATTAGGGTTCTTCCTAAGGGAAAAGCCGTGAAAGCAGCCATGTTGTGGCACTTCTGCACTCCCTTTGGGATGCCTTTGGCAGATGAAGTAAGCCTGGAACTCAGGGCTTCCTAGTTAAAAATATCCTAGCCCTAGGCCGAACCCCAACCCTAAGACGAGAAAGGCAAATCAGCCAGGAATTAGGCATGTCCCCAAGGAAAAAGCTGTGGAGGCAGGCATGTTGTGGTACTTTTGCGCTCTTCTTGGCTAGTCCTTCGCAGCTGCTGTGTTCTTGGAACTCAGGTCTTTCTGGTTAATAGACCTCTTACCCTAGGCGAAACTCAAACATTAACCCTAGGAAGGAAAATCAGCCTATGGTTCAGGATGGTCTCATGAGAATAGCAGCAGAGGCAGCCAAGTTGTGTCACTTTTGCGCTCCCCTTGGGATGCCTTTCGCAGCTGCAGAGTGCCTGGAGCCCAGGGCTTCCTGGTTTTAAAAGTCCTAGGCCTAAGCCTAACAGTAACCCTAGGAAGGTAAATCAGCCGCGTATTAGGGTTCTTCCTAAGGGAAAAGCCGTGAAAGCAGCCATGTTGTGGCACTTCTGCACTCCCTTTGGGATGCCTTTGGCAGATGCAGTAAGCCTGGAACTCAGGGCTTCCTGGTTAAAAAACTCCAAGCCCTAGGCTGAACCCTAACCCTAACCCTAGGCAGATAAATCAGCCTAGGTATAGGGATGGTGCCAAGGAAAAAACCGTGAAAGCAGCCATGTTGTGGCACTTTTGCACTCCCTTTTGGATGCCTTTCACAGCTCCAGTGTGCCTGGAACTCAGGGCTTCCTGATTTTAAAAATCCTAGCCCTAGGCCGAACCCCAACCCTAAGACGAGAAAGGCAAATCAGCCAGGAATTAGGCATGTCCCCAAGGAAAAAGCTGTGGAGGCAGGCATGTTGTGGTACTTTTGCGCTCTTCTTGGGTAGTCTTTCGCAGCTGCTGTGTTCTTGGAGCTCAGGGCTTTCTGGTTAATAGAACCCTTACCCTAGGCGTAACTCAAACCTTAACCCTAGGAAGGAAAATCAGCCTATTGTTCGGGATGGTCTCATGGAAATATCAGTGATGGCAGCCAAGTTGTGTCACTTTTGCGCTCCCCTTGGGATGCCTTTCGCAGCTGCAGTGTGCCTGGAGCCCAGGGCTTCCTGGTTTTAAAAGTCCTAGGCCTAAGCCTAACAGTAAGCCTAGGAAGGTAAATCAGCCGCGTATTAGGGTTCTTCCTAAGGGAAAAGCTGTGAAAGCAGCCATGTTGTGGCACTTTTGCACTCCCTTTGGGATGCCTTTGGCAGATGCAGTAAGCCTGGAACTCAGGGCTTCCTAGTAAAAAAAATCCTAGCCCTAGGCCGAACCCCAACCCTAAGACGAGAAAGGCAAATCAGCCAGGAATTAGGCATGTCCCCAAGGAAAAAGCTGTGGAGGCAGGCACGTTGTGGTACTTTTGCGCTCTTCTTGGGTAGTCCTTCGCAGCTGCTGTGTTCTTGGAACTCAGGGCTTTCTGGTTAATAGAACTCTTACCCTAGGCGTAACTCAAACCTTAACCCTAGGAAGGAAAATCAGCCTATGGTTCGGGATGGTCTCATGAGAATAGAAGCAGAGGCAGCCAAGTTGAGTCACTTCTGCAGCCCTCTTGGGATGCCTTTAACAGCTGCATATGCTTGGAGCCCAGGGTTTCCTGGTTTTAAAAGTCCTAGGCCTAAGCCTAACAGTAACCCTAGGAAGGTAAATCAGCCGGGTATTAGGGTTCTTCCTAAGGGAAATCTGTGAAAGCAGCCATGTTGTGGCACTTTTGCACTCCCTTTGGGATGCCTTTGGCAGATGCTGTAAGCCTGGAACTCAGGGCTTCCTGGTTAAAAATATCCAAGCCCTAGGCTGAACCATAACCCTAACCCTAGGCAGATAAATCAGCCTAGGTATAGGGATGGTGCCAAGGAAAAAGCTGTGAAAGCTGCCATGTTGTTGCACTTTTGTACTCCCCTTGGGATGCCTTGAACAGCTGCAGTGTGCCTGGAGCCCAGGGCTTCCTAGTTTTAAAAATCCTAGCCCTAGGCCTAAGCCTAACAGTAACCCTGGGAAGGGAAATCAGCCTGGTGTTAGGCTTCTTGCCAAGGAAAAAGCCGTGAAAGCAACCATGTTCTGGCACTTTTGCACTCCCTTTTGGATGCCTTTCACAGCTCCAGTGTGCCTGGAACTCAGGGCTTCCTGATTTTAAAAATCCTAGCCCTAGGCCGAACCCCAACCCTAAGACGAGAAAGGCAAATCAGCCAGGAATTAGGCATGTCCCCAAGGAAAAAGCTGTGGAGGCAGGCATGTTGTGGTACTTTTGCGCTCTTCTTGGGTAGTCCTTCGCAGCTGCTGTGTTCTTGGAACTCAGGGCTTTCTGGTTAATAGAACCCTTACCCTAGGCCTAACTCAAACCTTAACCCTAGGAAGGAAAATCAGCCTATGGTTCGGGATGGTCTCATGGAAATATCAGTGGTGGCAGCCAAGTTGTGTCACTTTTGCGCTCCCCTTGGGATGCCTTTCGCAGCTGCAGTGTGCCTGGAGCCCAGGGCTTCCTGGTTTTAAAAGTCCTAGGCCTAAGCCTAACAGTAACCCTAGGAAGGTAAATCAGCCGCGTATTAGGGTTCTTCCTAAGGGAAAAGCCGTGAAAGCAGCCATGTTGTGGCACTTCTGCACTCCCTTTGGGATGCCTTTGGCAGATGCAGTAAGCCTGGAACTCAGGGCTTCCTAGTTAAAATTATCCTAGCCCTAGGCCGAACCCCAACCCTAAGACGAGAAAGGCAAATCAGCCAGGAATTAGGCATGTCCCCAAGGAAAAAGCTGTGGAGGCAGGCATGTTGTGGTACTTTTGCGCTCTTCTTGGCTAGTCCTTCGCAGCTGCTGTGTTCTTGGAACTCAGGGCTTTCTGGTTAATAGAACTCTTACCCTAGGCGTAACTCAAACCTTAACCCTAAGAAGGAAAATCAGCCTATGGTTCAGGATGGTCTCATGAGAATAGCAGCAGAGGCAGCCAAGTTGTGTCACTTCTGCGGCCCTCTTGGGATGCCTTGAACAGCTGCATGTGCCTGGAGCTAAGGGCTTCCTGGTTTTAAAAGTCCTAGGCCTAAGCCTAACAGTAACCCTAGGAAGGTAAATCAGCCGCGTATTAGGGTTCTTCCTAAGGGAAAAGCCGTGAAAGCAGCCATGTTGTGGCACTTCTGCACTCCCTTTGGGATGCTTTTGGCAGATGAAGTAAGCCTGGAACTCAGGGCTTCCTAGTTAAAAAATCCTAGCCCTAGGCCGAACCCCAACCCTAAGACGAGAAAGGCAAATCAGCCAGGAATTAGGCATGTCCCCAAGGAAAAAGCTGTGGAGGCAGGCATGTTGTGGTACTTTTGCGCTCTTCTTGGGTAGTCCTTCGCAGCTGCTGTTTTCTTGGAACTCAGGGCTTTCTGGTTAATAGAACCCTTAGCCCAGGCGTAACTCAAACCTTAACCCTAGGAAGGAAAATCAGCCTATGATTCGGGATGGTCTCATGGAAATATCAGTGGTGGCAGCCAAGTTGTGTCACTTTTGCGCTCCCCTTGGGATGCCTTTCACAGCTGCAGTGTGCCTGGAGCCCAGGGCTTCCTGGTTTTAAAAGTCCTAGGCCTAAGCCTAACAGTAACCCTAGGAAGGTAAATCAGCCGCGTATTAGGGTTCTTCCTAAGGGAAAAGCCGTGAAAGCAGCCATGTTGTGGCACTTCTGCACTCCCTTTGGGATGCCTTTGGCAGATGAAGTAAGCCTGGAACTCAGGGCTTCCTAGTTAAAAATATCCTAGCCCTAGGCCGAACCCCAACCCTAAGACGAGAAAGGCAAATCAGCCAGGAATTAGGCATGTCCCCAAGGAAAAAGCTGTGGAGGCAGGCATGTTGTGGTACTTTTGCGCTCTTCTTGGCTAGTCCTTCGCAGCTGCTGTGTTCTTGGAACTCAGGTCTTTCTGGTTAATAGACCTCTTACCCTAGGCGAAACTCAAACATTAACCCTAGGAAGGAAAATCAGCCTATGGTTCAGGATGGTCTCATGAGAATAGCAGCAGAGGCAGCCAAGTTGTGTCACTTTTGCGCTCCCCTTGGGATGCCTTTCGCAGCTGCAGAGTGCCTGGAGCCCAGGGCTTCCTGGTTTTAAAAGTCCTAGGCCTAAGCCTAACAGTAACCCTAGGAAGGTAAATCAGCCGCGTATTAGGGTTCTTCCTAAGGGAAAAGCCGTGAAAGCAGCCATGTTGTGGCACTTCTGCACTCCCTTTGGGATGCCTTTGGCAGATGCAGTAAGCCTGGAACTCAGGGCTTCCTGGTTAAAAAACTCCAAGCCCTAGGCTGAACCCTAACCCTAACCCTAGGCAGATAAATCAGCCTAGGTATAGGGATGGTGCCAAGGAAAAAGCCGTGAAAGCAGCCATGTTGTGGCACTTTTGCACTCCCTTTTGGATGCCTTTCACAGCTCCAGTGTGCCTGGAACTCAGGGCTTCCTGATTTTAAAAATCCTAGCCCTAGGCCGAACCCCAACCCTAAGACGAGAAAGGCAAATCAGCCAGGAATTAGGCATGTCCCCAAGGAAAAAGCTGTGGAGGCAGGCATGTTGTGGTACTTTTGCGCTCTTCTTGGGTAGTCTTTCGCAGCTGCTGTGTTCTTGGAGCTCAGGGCTTTCTGGTTAATAGAACACTTACCCTAGGCGTAACTCAAACCTTAACCCTAGGAAGGAAAATCAGCCTATGGTTCGGGATGGTCTCATGGAAATATCAGTGATGGCAGCCAAGTTGTGTCACTTTTGCGCTCCCCTTGGGATGCCTTTCGCAGCTGCAGTGTGCCTGGAGCCCAGGGCTTCCTGGTTTTAAAAGTCCTAGGCCTAAGCCTAACAGTAAGCCTAGGAAGGTAAATCAGCCGCGTATTAGGGTTCTTCCTAAGGGAAAAGCTGTGAAAGCAGCCATGTTGTGGCACTTTTGCACTCCCTTTGGGATGCCTTTGGCAGATGCAGTAAGCCTGGAACTCAGGGCTTCCTAGTAAAAAAAATCCTAGCCCTAGGCCGAACCCCAACCCTAAGACGAGAAAGGCAAATCAGCCAGGAATTAGGCATGTCCCCAAGGAAAAAGCTGTGGAGGCAGGCACGTTGTGGTACTTTTGCGCTCTTCTTGGGTAGTCCTTCGCAGCTGCTGTGTTCTTGGAACTCAGGGCTTTCTGGTTAATAGAACTCTTACCCTAGGCGTAACTCAAACCTTAACCCTAGGAAGGAAAATCAGCCTATGGTTCGGGATGGTCTCATGAGAATAGAAGCAGAGGCAGCCAAGTTGAGTCACTTCTGCAGCCCTCTTGGGATGCCTTTAACAGCTGCATATGCTTGGAGCCCAGGATTTCCTGGTTTTAAAAGTCCTAGGCCTAAGCCTAACAGTAACCCTAGGAAGGTAAATCAGCCGGGTATTAGGGTTCTTCCTAAGGGAAAAGCCGTGAAAGCAGCCATGTTGTGGCACTTTTGCACTCCCTTTGGGATGCCTTTGGCAGATGCTGTAAGCCTGGAACTCAGGGCTTCCTGGTTAAAAATATCCAAGCCCTAGGCTGAACCCTAACCCTAACCCTAGGCAGATAAATCAGCCTAGGTATAGGGATGGTGCCAAGGAAAAAGCTGTGAAAGCTGCCATGTTGTTGCACTTTTGTACTCCCCTTGGGATGCCTTGAACAGCTGCAGTGTGCCTGGAGCCCAGGGCTTCCTAGTTTTAAAAATCCTAGCCCTAGGCCTAAGCCTAACAGTAACCCTGGGAAGGGAAATCAGCCTGGTGTTAGGCTTCTTGCCAAGGAAAAAGCCGTGAAAGCAACCATGTTCTGGCACTTTTGCACTCCCTTTTGGATGCCTTTCACAGCTCCAGTGTGCCTGGAACTCAGGGCTTCCTGATTTTAAAAATCCTAGCCCTAGGCCGAACCCCAACCCTAAGACGAGAAAGGCAAATCAGCCAGGAATTAGGCATGTCCCCAAGGAAAAAGCTGTGGAGGCAGGCATGTTGTGGTACTTTTGCGCTCTTCTTGGGTAGTCCTTCGCAGCTGCTGTGTTCTTGGAACTCAGGGCTTTCTGGTTAATAGAACCCTTACCCTAGGCGTAACTCAAACCTTAACCCTAGGAAGGAAAATCAGCCTATGGTTCGGGATGGTCTCATGGAAATATCAGTGGTGGCAGCCAAGTTGTGTCACTTTTGCGCTCCCCTTGGGATGCCTTTCGCAGCTGCAGTGTGCCTGGAGCCCAGGGCTTCCTGGTTTTAAAAGTCCTAGGCCTAAGCCTAACAGTAACCCTAGGAAGGTAAATCAGCCGCGTATTAGGGTTCTTCCTAAGGGAAAAGCCGTGAAAGCAGCCATGTTGTGGCACTTCTGCACTCCCTTTGGGATGCCTTTGGCAGATGCAGTAAGCCTGGAACTCAGGGCTTCCTAGTTAAAATTATCCTAGCCCTAGGCCGAACCCCAACCCTAAGACGAGAAAGGCAAATCAGCCAGGAATTAGGCATGTCCCCAAGGAAAAAGCTGTGGAGGCAGGCATGTTGTGGTACTTTTGCGCTCTTCTTGGCTAGTCCTTCGCAGCTGCTGTGTTCTTGGAACTCAGGGCTTTCTGGTTAATAGAACTCTTACCCTAGGCGTAACTCAAACCTTAACCCTAAGAAGGAAAATCAGCCTATGGTTCAGGATGGTCTCATGAGAATAGCAGCAGAGGCAGCCAAGTTGTGTCACTTCTGCGGCCCTCTTGGGATGCCTTGAACAGCTGCATGTGCCTGGAGCTAAGGGCTTCCTGGTTTTAAAAGTCCTAGGCCTAAGCCTAACAGTAACCCTAGGAAGGTAAATCAGCCGCGTATTAGGGTTCTTCCTAAGGGAAAAGCCGTGAAAGCAGCCATGTTGTGGCACTTCTGCACTCCCTTTGGGATGCTTTTGGCAGATGAAGTAAGCCTGGAACTCAGGGCTTCCTAGTTAAAAAATCCTAGCCCTAGGCCGAACCCCAACCCTAAGACGAGAAAGGCAAATCAGCCAGGAATTAGGCATGTCCCCAAGGAAAAAGCTGTGGAGGCAGGCATGTTGTGGTACTTTTGCGCTCTTCTTGGGTAGTCCTTCGCAGCTGCTGTTTTCTTGGAACTCAGGGCTTTCTGGTTAATAGAACCCTTAGCCCAGGCGTAACTCAAACCTTAACCCTAGGAAGGAAAATCAGCCTATGATTCGGGATGGTCTCATGGAAATATCAGTGGTGGCAGCCAAGTTGTGTCACTTTTGCGCTCCCCTTGGGATGCCTTTCACAGCTGCAGTGTGCCTGGAGCCCAGGGCTTCCTGGTTTTAAAAGTCCTAGGCCTAAGCCTAACAGTAACCCTAGGAAGGTAAATCAGCCGCGTATTAGGGTTCTTCCTAAGGGAACAGCCGTGAAAGCAGCCATGTTGTGGCACTTCTGCACTCCCTTTGGGATGCCTTTGGCAGATGAAGTAAGCCTGGAACTCAGGGCTTCCTAGTTAAAAATATCCTAGCCCTAGGCCGAACCCCAACCCTAAGACGAGAAAGGCAAATCAGCCAGGAATTAGGCATGTCCCCAAGGAAAAAGCTGTGGAGGCAGGCATGTTGTGGTACTTTTGCGCTCTTCTTGGCTAGTCCTTCGCAGCTGCTGTGTTCTTGGAACTCAGGTCTTTCTGGTTAATAGACCTCTTACCCTAGGCGAAACTCAAACATTAACCCTAGGAAGGAAAATCAGCCTATGGTTCAGGATGGTCTCATGAGAATAGCAGCAGAGGCAGCCAAGTTGTGTCACTTTTGCGCTCCCCTTGGGATGCCTTTCGCAGCTGCAGAGTGCCTGGAGCCCAGGGCTTCCTGGTTTTAAAAGTCCTAGGCCTAAGCCTAACAGTAACCCTAGGAAGGTAAATCAGCCGCGTATTAGGGTTCTTCCTAAGGGAAAAGCCGTGAAAGCAGCCATGTTGTGGCACTTCTGCACTCCCTTTGGGATGCCTTTGGCAGATGCAGTAAGCCTGGAACTCAGGGCTTCCTGGTTAAAAAACTCCAAGCCCTAGGCTGAACCCTAACCCTAACCCTAGGCAGATAAATCAGCCTAGGTATAGGGATGGTGCCAAGGAAAAAGCCGTGAAAGCAGCCATGTTGTGGCACTTTTGCACTCCCTTTTGGATGCCTTTCACAGCTCCAGTGTGCCTGGAACTCAGGGCTTCCTGATTTTAAAAATCCTAGCCCTAGGCCGAACCCCAACCCTAAGACGAGAAAGGCAAATCAGCCAGGAATTAGGCATGTCCCCAAGGAAAAAGCTGTGGAGGCAGGCATGTTGTGGTACTTTTGCGCTCTTCTTGGGTAGTCTTTCGCAGCTGCTGTGTTCTTGGAGCTCAGGGCTTTCTGGTTAATAGAACCCTTACCCTAGGCGTAACTCAAACCTTAACCCTAGGAAGGAAAATCAGCCTATGGTTCGGGATGGTCTCATGGAAATATCAGTGATGGCAGCCAAGTTGTGTCACTTTTGCGCTCCCCTTGGGATGCCTTTCGCAGCTGCAGTGTGCCTGGAGCCCAGGGCTTCCTGGTTTTAAAAGTCCTAGGCCTAAGCCTAACAGTAAGCCTAGGAAGGTAAATCAGCCGCGTATTAGGGTTCTTCCTAAGGGAAAAGCTGTGAAAGCAGCCATGTTGTGGCACTTTTGCACTCCCTTTGGGATGCCTTTGGCAGATGCAGTAAGCCTGGAACTCAGGGCTTCCTAGTAAAAAAAATCCTAGCCCTAGGCCGAACCCCAACCCTAAGACGAGAAAGGCAAATCAGCCAGGAATTAGGCATGTCCCCAAGGAAAAAGCTGTGGAGGCAGGCACGTTGTGGTACTTTTGCGCTCTTCTTGGGTAGTCCTTCGCAGCTGCTGTGTTCTTGGAACTCAGGGCTTTCTGGTTAATAGAACTCTTACCCTAGGCGTAACTCAAACCTTAACCCTAGGAAGGAAAATCAGCCTATGGTTCGGGATGGTCTCATGAGAATAGAAGCAGAGGCAGCCAAGTTGAGTCACTTCTGCAGCCCTCTTGGGATGCCTTTAACAGCTGCATATGCTTGGAGCCCAGGGTTTCCTGGTTTTAAAAGTCCTAGGCCTAAGCCTAACAGTAACCCTAGGAAGGTAAATCAGCCGGGTATTAGGGTTCTTCCTAAGGGAAAAGCTGTGAAAGCAGCCATGTTGTGGCACTTTTGCACTCCCTTTGGGATGCCTTTGGCAGATGCTGTAAGCCTGGAACTCAGGGCTTCCTGGTTAAAAATATCCAAGCCCTAGGCTGAACCCTAACCCTAACCCTAGGCAGATAAATCAGCCTAGGTATAGGGATGGTGCCAAGGAAAAGGCTGTGAAAGCTGCCATGTTGTTGCACTTTTGTACTCCCCTTGGGATGCCTTGAACAGCTGCAGTGTGCCTGGAGCCCAGGGCTTCCTAGTTTTAAAAATCCTAGCCCTAGGCCTAAGCCTAACAGTAACCCTGGGAAGGGAAATCAGCCTGGTGTTAGGCTTCTTGCCAAGGAAAAAGCCGTGAAAGCAACCATGTTCTGGCACTTTTGCACTCCCTTTTGTATGCCTTTCACAGCTCCAGTGTGCCTGGAACTCAGGGCTTCCTGATTTTAAAAATCCTAGCCCTAGGCCGAACCCCAACCCTAAGACGAGAAAGGCAAATCAGCCAGGAATTAGGCATGTCCCCAAGGAAAAAGCTGTGGAGGCAGGCATGTTGTGGTACTTTTGCGCTCTTCTTGGGTAGTCCTTCGCAGCTGCTGTGTTCTTGGAACTCAGGGCTTTCTGGTTAATAGAACCCTTACCCTAGGCGTAACTCAAACCTTAACCCTAGGAAGGAAAATCAGCCTATGGTTCGGGATGGTCTCATGGAAATATCAGTGGTGGCAGCCAAGTTGTGTCACTTTTGCGCTCCCCTTGGGATGCCTTTCGCAGCTGCAGTGTGCCTGGAGCCCAGGGCTTCCTGGTTTTAAAAGTCCTAGGCCTAAGCCTAACAGTAACCCTAGGAAGGTAAATCAGCCGCGTATTAGGGTTCTTCCTAAGGGAAAAGCCGTGAAAGCAGCCATGTTGTGGCACTTCTGCACTCCCTTTGGGATGCCTTTGGCAGATGCAGTAAGCCTGGAACTCAGGGCTTCCTAGTTAAAATTATCCTAGCCCTAGGCCGAACCCCAACCCTAAGACGAGAAAGGCAAATCAGCCAGGAATTAGGCATGTCCCCAAGGAAAAAGCTGTGGAGGCAGGCATGTTGTGGTACTTTTGCGCTCTTCTTGGCTAGTCCTTCGCAGCTGCTGTGTTCTTGGAACTCAGGGCTTTCTGGTTAATAGAACCCTTACCCTAGGCGTAACTCAAACCTTAACCCTAGGAAGGAAAATCAGCCTATGGTTCGGGATGGTCTCATGAGAATAGAAGCAGAGGCAGCCAAGTTGAGTCACTTCTGCAGCCCTCTTGGGATGCCTTTAACAGCTGCATATGCTTGGAGCCCAGGGTTTCCTGGTTTTAAAAGTCCTAGGCCTAAGCCTAACAGTAACCCTAGGAAGGTAAATCAGCCGGGTATTAGGGTTCTTCCTAAGGGAAAAGCTGTGAAAGCAGCCATGTTGTGGCACTTTTGCACTCCCTTTGGGATGCCTTTGGCAGATGCTGTAAGCCTGGAACTCAGGGCTTCCTGGTTAAAAATATCCAAGCCCTAGGCTGAACCCTAACCCTAACCCTAGGCAGATAAATCAGCCTAGGTATAGGGATGGTGCCAAGGAAAAAGCTGTGAAAGCTGCCATGTTGTTGCACTTTTGTACTCCCCTTGGGATGCCTTGAACAGCTGCAGTGTGCCTGGAGCCCAGGGCTTCCTAGTTTTAAAAATCCTAGCCCTAGGCCTAAGCCTAACAGTAACCCTGGGAAGGGAAATCAGCCTGGTGTTAGGCTTCTTGCCAAGGAAAAAGCCGTGAAAGCAACCATGTTCTGGCACTTTTGCACTCCCTTTTGGATGCCTTTCACAGCTCCAGTGTGCCTGGAACTGAGGGCTTCCTGATTTTAAAAATCCTAGCCCTAGGCCGAACCCCAACCCTAAGACGAGAAAGGCAAATCAGCCAGGAATTAGGCATGTCCCCAAGGAAAAAGCTGTGGAGGCAGGCATGTTGTGGTACTTTTGCGCTCTTCTTGGCTAGTCCTTCGCAGCTGCTGTGTTCTTGGAACTCAGGGCTTTCTGGTTAATAGAACTCTTACCCTAGGCGTAACTCAAACCTTAACCCTAAGAAGGAAAATCAGCCTATGGTTCGGGATGGTCTCATGAGAATAGCAGCTGTGGCAGCCAAGTTGTGTCACTTCAGCAGCCCTCTTGGGATGCCTTTAACAGCTGCATGTGCCTGGAGCCCAGGGCTTCCTGGTTTTAAAAGTCCTAGGCCTAAGCCTAACAGTAACCCTAGGAAGGTAAATCAGCCGCGTATTAGGGTTCTTCCTAAGGGAAAAGCTGTGAAAGCAGCCATGTTGTGGCACTTCTGCACTCCCTTTGGGATGCTTTTGGCAGATGAAGTAAGCCTGGAACTCAGGGCTTCCTAGTTAAAAAAATCCTAGCCCTAGGCCGAACCCCAACCCTAAGACGAGAAAGGCAAATCAGCCGGGAATTAGGCATGTCCCCAAGGAAAAAGCTGTGGAGGCAGGCATGTTGTGGCACTTTTGCGCTCTTCTTGGGTAGTCCTTCGCAGCTGCTGTGTTCTTGGAACTCAGGGCTTTCTGGTTAATAGAACCCTTACCCTAGGCGTAACTCAAACCTTAACCCTAGGAAGGAAAATCAGCCTATGGTTCGGGATGGTCTCATGGAAATATCAGTGGTGGCAGCCAAGTTGTGTCACTTTTGCGCTCCCCTTGGGATGCCTTTCACATCTGCAGTGTGCCTGGAGCCCAGGGCTTCCTGGTTTTAAAAGTCCTAGGCCTAAGCCTAACAGTAACCCTAGGAAGGTAAATCAGCCGCGTATTAGGGTTCTTCCTAAGGGAAAAGCCGTGAAAGCAGCCATGTTGTGGCACTTCTGCACTCCCTTTGGGATGCCTTTGGCAGATGCAGTAAGCCTGGAACTCAGGGCTTCCTGGTTAAAAAACCCCAAGCCCTAGGCTGAACCCTAACCCTAACCCTAGGCAGATAAATCCGCCTAGGTATAGGGATGGTGCCAAGGAAAAAGCTGTGAAAGCTGCCATGTTGTTGCACTTTTGTACTCCCCTTGGGATGCCTTGAACAGCTGCAGTGTGCCTGGATCTAAGGGCTTCCTAGTTTTAAAAATCCTAGCCCTAGGCCTAAGCCTTACAGTAACCCTGGGAATGGAAATCAGCCTGGTATTAAGCTTCTTGCCAAGGAAAAAGCCGTGAAAGCAGCCATGTTGTGGCACTTTTACACTCCCTTTTGGATGCCTTTCACAGCTCCAGTGTGCCTGGAACTCAGGGCTTCCTGATTTTAAAAATCCTAGCCCTAGGCCGAACCCAACCCTAAGACGAGAAAGGCAAATCAGCCAGGAATTAGGCATGTCCCCAAGGAAAAAGCTGTGGTGGCAGGCACGTTGTGGTACTTTTGCGCTCTTCTTGGCTAGTCCTTCGCAGCTGCTGTGTTCTTGGAACTCAGGGCTTTCTGGTTAATAGAACCCTTACCCCAGGCGTAACTCAAACCTTAACCCTAAGAAGGAAAATCAGCCTATGGTTCAGGATGGTCTCATGAGAATAGCAACAGAGGCAGCCAAGTTGTGTCACTTCTACGGCCCTCTTGGGATGCCTTGAACAGCTGCATGTGCCTGGAGCTAAGGGCTTCCTGGTTTTAAAAGTCCTAGGCCTAAGCCTAACAGTAACCCTAGGAAGGTAAATCAGCCGCGTATTAGGGTTCTTCCTAAGGGAAAAGCCGTGAAAGCAGCCATGTTGTGGCACTTCTGCACTCCCTTTGGGATGCTTTTGGCAGATGAAGTAAGCCTGGAACTCAGGGCTTCCTAGTTAAAAAAATCCTAGCCCTAGGCCGAACCCCAACCCTAAGACGAGAAAGGCAAATCAGCCAGGAATTAGGCATGTCCCCAAGGAAAAAGCTGTGGAGGCAGGCATGTTGTGGTACTTTTGCGCTCTTCTTGGGTAGTCCTTCGCAGCTGCTGTGTTCTTGGAACTCAGGGCTTTCTGGTTAATAGAACCCTTACCCTAGGCGTAACTCAAACCTTAACCCTAGGAAGGAAAATCAGCCTATGGTTCGGGATGGTCTCATGGAAATATCAGTGGTGGCAGCCAAGTTGTGTCACTTTTGCGCTCCCCTTGGGATGCCTTTCGCAGCTGCAGTGTGCCTGGAGCCCAGGGCTTCCTGGTTTTAAAAGTCCTAGGCCTAAGCCTAACAGTAACCCTAGGAAGGTAAATCAGCCGCGTATTAGGGTTCTTCCTAAGGGAAAAGCCGTGAAAGCAGCCATGTTGTGGCACTTCTGCACTCCCTTTGGGATGCCTTTGGCAGATGCAGTAAGCCTGGAACTCAGGGCTTCCTAGTTAAAATTATCCTAGCCCTAGGCCGAACCCCAACCCTAAGACGAGAAAGGCAAATCAGCCAGGAATTAGGCATGTCCCCAAGGAAAAAGCTGTGGAGGCAGGCATGTTGTGGTACTTTTGCGCTCTTCTTGGCTAGTCCTTCGCAGCTGCTGTGTTCTTGGAACTCAGGGCTTTCTGGTTAATAGAACCCTTACCCTAGGCGTAACTCAAACCTTAACCCTAGGAAGGAAAATCAGCCTATGGTTCGGGATGGTCTCATGAGAATAGAAGCAGAGGCAGCCAAGTTGAGTCACTTCTGCAGCCCTCTTGGGATGCCTTTAACAGCTGCATATGCTTGGAGCCCAGGGTTTCCTGGTTTTAAAAGTCCTAGGCCTAAGCCTAACAGTAACCCTAGGAAGGTAAATCAGCCGGGTATTAGGGTTCTTCCTAAGGGAAAAGCTGTGAAAGCAGCCATGTTGTGGCACTTTTGCACTCCCTTTGGGATGCCTTTGGCAGATGCTGTAAGCCTGGAACTCAGGGCTTCCTGGTTAAAAATATCCAAGCCCTAGGCTGAACCCTAACCCTAACCCTAGGCAGATAAATCAGCCTAGGTATAGGGATGGTGCCAAGGAAAAAGCTGTGAAAGCTGCCATGTTGTTGCACTTTTGTACTCCCCTTGGGATGCCTTGAACAGCTGCAGTGTGCCTGGAGCCCAGGGCTTCCTAGTTTTAAAAATCCTAGCCCTAGGCCTAAGCCTAACAGTAACCCTGGGAAGGGAAATCAGCCTGGTGTTAGGCTTCTTGCCAAGGAAAAAGCCGTGAAAGCAACCATGTTCTGGCACTTTTGCACTCCCTTTTGGATGCCTTTCACAGCTCCAGTGTGCCTGGAACTGAGGGCTTCCTGATTTTAAAAATCCTAGCCCTAGGCCGAACCCCAACCCTAAGACGAGAAAGGCAAATCAGCCAGGAATTAGGCATGTCCCCAAGGAAAAAGCTGTGGAGGCAGGCATGTTGTGGTACTTTTGCGCTCTTCTTGGCTAGTCCTTCGCAGCTGCTGTGTTCTTGGAACTCAGGGCTTTCTGGTTAATAGAACTCTTACCCTAGGCGTAACTCAAACCTTAACCCTAAGAAGGAAAATCAGCCTATGGTTCGGGATGGTCTCATGAGAATAGCAGCTGTGGCAGCCAAGTTGTGTCACTTCAGCAGCCCTCTTGGGATGCCTTTAACAGCTGCATGTGCCTGGAGCCCAGGGCTTCCTGGTTTTAAAAGTCCTAGGCCTAAGCCTAACAGTAACCCTAGGAAGGTAAATCAGCCGCGTATTAGGGTTCTTCCTAAGGGAAAAGCTGTGAAAGCAGCCATGTTGTGGCACTTCTGCACTCCCTTTGGGATGCTTTTGGCAGATGAAGTAAGCCTGGAACTCAGGGCTTCCTAGTTAAAAAAATCCTAGCCCTAGGCCGAACCCCAACCCTAAGACGAGAAAGGCAAATCAGCCGGGAATTAGGCATGTCCCCAAGGAAAAAGCTGTGGAGGCAGGCATGTTGTGGCACTTTTGCGCTCTTCTTGGGTAGTCCTTCGCAGCTGCTGTGTTCTTGGAACTCAGGGCTTTCTGGTTAATAGAACCCTTACCCCAGGCGTAACTCAAACCTTAACCCTAGGAAGGAAAATCAGCCTATGGTTCGGGATGGTCTCATGGAAATATCAGTGGTGGCAGCCAAGTTGTGTCACTTTTGCGCTCCCCTTGGGATGCCTTTCACATCTGCAGTGTGCCTGGAGCCCAGGGCTTCCTGGTTTTAAAAGTCCTAGGCCTAAGCCTAACAGTAACCCTAGGAAGGTAAATCAGCCGCGTATTAGGGTTCTTCCTAAGGGAAAAGCCGTGAAAGCAGCCATGTTGTGGCACTTCTGCACTCCCTTTGGGATGCCTTTGGCAGATGCAGTAAGCCTGGAACTCAGGGCTTCCTGGTTAAAAAACCCCAAGCCCTAGGCTGAACCCTAACCCTAACCCTAGGCAGATAAATCCGCCTAGGTATAGGGATGGTGCCAAGGAAAAAGCTGTGAAAGCTGCCATGTTGTTGCACTTTTGTACTCCCCTTGGGATGCCTTGAACAGCTGCAGTGTGCCTGGATCTAAGGGCTTCCTAGTTTTAAAAATCCTAGCCCTAGGCCTAAGCCTTACAGTAACCCTGGGAATGGAAATCAGCCTGGTATTAAGCTTCTTGCCAAGGAAAAAGCCGTGAAAGCAGCCATGTTGTGGCACTTTTACACTCCCTTTTGGATGCCTTTCACAGCTCCAGGGTGCCTGGAACTCAGGGCTTCCTGATTTTAAAAATCCTAGCCCTAGGCCGAACCCAACCCTAAGACGAGAAAGGCAAATCAGCCAGGAATTAGGCATGTCCCCAAGGAAAAAGCTGTGGTGGCAGGCACGTTGTGGTACTTTTGCGCTCTTCTTGGCTAGTCCTTCGCAGCTGCTGTGTTCTTGGAACTCAGGGCTTTCTGGTTAATAGAACCCTTACCCCAGGCGTAACTCAAACCTTAACCCTAAGAAGGAAAATCAGCCTATGGTTCAGGATGGTCTCATGAGAATAGCAACAGAGGCAGCCAAGTTGTGTCACTTCTACGGCCCTCTTGGGATGCCTTGAACAGCTGCATGTGCCTGGAGCTAAGGGCTTCCTGGTTTTAAAAGTCCTAGGCCTAAGCCTAACAGTAACCCTAGGAAGGTAAATCAGCCGCGTATTAGGGTTCTTCCTAAGGGAAAAGCCGTGAAAGCAGCCATGTTGTGGCACTTCTGCACTCCCTTTGGGATGCTTTTGGCAGATGAAGTAAGCCTGGAACTCAGGGCTTCCTAGTTAAAAAAATCCTAGCCCTAGGCCGAACCCCAACCCTAAGACGAGAAAGGCAAATCAGCCAGGAATTAGGCATGTCCCCAAGGAAAAAGCTGTGGAGGCAGGCATGTTGTGGTACTTTTGCGCTCTTCTTGGGTAGTCCTTCGCAGCTGCTGTGTTCTTGGAACTCAGGGCTTTCTGGTTAATAGAACCCTTACCCCAGGCGTAACTCAAACCTTAACCCTAGGAAGGAAAATCAGCCTATGATTCGGGATGGTCTCATGGAAATATCAGTGGTGGCAGCCAAGTTGTGTCACTTTTGCGCTCCCCTTGGGATGCCTTTCACAGCTGCAGTGTGCCTGGAGCCCAGGGCTTCCTGGTTTTAAAAGTCCTAGGCCTAAGCCTAACAGTAACCCTAGGAAGGTAAATCAGCCGCGTATTAGGGTTCTTCCTAAGGGAAAAGCCGTGAAAGCAGCCATGTTGTGGCACTTCTGCACTCCCTTTGGGATGCTTTTGGCAGATGAAGTAAGCCTGGAACTCAGGGCTTCCTAGTTAAAAAAATCCTAGCCCTAGGCCGAACCCCAACCCTAAGACGAGAAAGGCAAATCAGCCAGGAATTAGGCATGTCCCCAAGGAAAAAGCTGTGGAGGCAGGCATGTTGTGGTACTTTTGCGCTCTTCTTGGGTAGTCCTTCGCAGCTGCTGTGTTCTTGGAACTCAGGGCTTTCTGGTTAATAGAACCCTTACCCCAGGCGTAACTCAAACCTTAACCCTAGGAAGGAAAATCAGCCTATGATTCGGGATGGTCTCATGGAAATATCAGTGGTGGCAGCCAAGTTGTGTCACTTTTGCGCTCCCCTTGGGATGCCTTTCGCAGCTGCAGTGTGCCTGGAGCCCAGGGCTTCCTGGTTTTAAAAGTCCTAGGCCTAAGCCTAACAGTAACCCTAGGAAGGTAAATCAGCCGCGTATTAGGGTTCTTCCTAAGGGAAAAGCCGTGAAAGCAGCCATGTTGTGGCACTTCTGCACTCCCTTTGGGATGCCTTTGGCAGATGAAGTAAGCCTGGAACTCAGGGCTTCCTAGTTAAAAATATCCTAGCCCTAGGCCGAACCCCAACCCTAAGACGAGAAAGGCAAATCAGCCAGGAATTAGGCATGTCCCCAAGGAAAAAGCTGTGGAGGCAGGCATGTTGTGGTACTTTTGCGCTCTTCTTGGGTAGTCCTTCGCAGCTGCTGTGTTCTTGGAACTCAGGTCTTTCTGGTTAATAGACCTCTTACCCTAGGCGAAACTCAAACATTAACCCTAGGAAGGAAAATCAGCCTATGGTTCAGGATGGTCTCATGAGAATAGCAGCAGAGGCAGCCAAGTTGTGTCACTTTTGCGCTCCCCTTGGGATGCCTTTCGCAGCTGCAGAGTGCCTGGAGCCCAGGGCTTCCTGGTTTTAAAAGTCCTAGGCCTAACCCTAACAGTAACCCTAGGAAGGTAAATCAGCCGCGTATTAGGGTTCTTCCTAAGGGAAAAGCCGTGAAAGCAGCCATGTTGTGGCACTTCTGCACTCCCTTTGGGATGCCTTTGGCAGATGCAGTAAGCCTGGAACTCAGGGCTTCCTGGTTAAAAAACTCCAAGCCCTAGGCTGAACCCTAACCCTAACCCTAGGCAGATAAATCAGCCTAGGTATAGGGATGGTGCCAAGGAAAAAGCCGTGAAAGCAACCATGTTGTGGCACTTTATCACTCCCTTTTGGATGCCTTTCACAGCTCCAGTGTGCCTGGAACTCAGGGCTTCCTGATTTTAAAAATAATAGCCCTAGGCCGAACCCCAACCCTAAGACGAGAAAGGCAAATCAGCCAGGAATTAGGCATGTCCCCAAGGAAAAAGCTGTGGAGGCAGGCATGTTGTGGTACTTTTGCGCTCTTCTTGGCTAGTCCTTCGCAGCTGCTGTGTTCTTGGAACTCAGGGCTTTCTGGTTAATAGAACCCTTACCCTAGGCGTAACTCAAACCTTAACCCTAGGAAGGAAAATCAGCCTATGGTTCGGGATGGTCTCATGGAAATATCAGTGATGGCAGCCAAGTTGTGTCACTTTTGCGCTCCCCTTGGGATGCCTTTCGCAGCTGCAGCGTGCCTGGAGCCCAGGGCTTCCTGGTTTTAAAAGTCCTAGGCCTAAGCCTAACAGTAACCCTAGGAAGGTAAATCAGCCGGGTATTAGGGTTCTTCCTAAGGGAAAAGCTGTGAAAGCAGCCATGTTGTGGCACTTTTGCACTCCCTTTGGGATGCCTTTGGCAGATGCAGTAAGCCTGGAACTCAGGGCTTCCTAGTTAAAAAAATCCTAGCCCTAGGCCGAACCCCAACCCTAAGACGAGAAAGGCAAATCAGCCAGGAATTAGGCATGTCCCCAAGGAAAAAGCTGTGGAGGCAGGCATGTTGTGGTACTTTTGCGCTCTTCTTGGCTAGTCCTTCGCAGCTGCTGTGTTCTTGGAACTCAGGGCTTTCTGGTTAATAGAACTCTTACCCTAGGCGTAACTCAAACCTTAACCCTAGGAAGGAAAATCAGCCTATGGTTCGGGATGGTCTCATGAGAATAGAAGCAGAGGCAGCCAAGATGAGTCACTTCTGCAGCCCTCTTGGGATGCCTTTAACAGCTGCATATGCTTGGAGCCCAGGGCTTCCTGGTTTTTAAAGTCCTAGGCCTAAGCCTAACAGTAACCCTAGGAAGGTAAATCAGCCGGGTATTAGGGTTCTTCCTAAGGGAAAAGCTGTGAAAGCAGCCATGTTGTGGCACTTTTGCACTCCCTTTGGGATGCCTTTGGCAGATGCTGTAAGCCTGGAACTCAGGGCTTCCTGGTTAAAAAACTCCAAGCCCTAGGCTGAACCCTAACCCTAACCCTAGGCAGATAAATCAGCCTAGGTATAGGGATGGTGCCAAGGAAAAAGCTGTGAAAGCTGCCATGTTGTTGCACTTTTGTACTCCCCTTGGGATGCCTTGAACAGCTGCAGTGTGCCTGGATCTAAGGGCTTCCTAGTTTTAAAAATCCTAGCCCTAGGCCTAAGCCTTACAGTAACCCTGGGAAGGGAAATCAGCCTGGTGTTAAGCTTCTTGCCAAGGAAAAAGCCGTGAAAGCAGCCATGTTGTGGCACTTTTGCACTCCCTTTTGGATGTCTTTCACAGCTCCAGTGTGCCTGGAACTCAGGGCTTCCTGATTTTAAAAGTCCTAGCCCTAGGCCGAACCCAACCCTAAGACGAGAAAGGCAAATCAGCCAGGAATTAGGCATGTCCCTAAGGAAAAAGCTGTGGAGGCAGGCACGTTGTGGTACTTTTGCGCTCTTCTTGGGTAGTCCTTCGCAGCTGCTGTGTTCTTGGAACTCAGGGCTTTCTGGTTAATAGAACCCTTACCCTAGGCGTAACTCAAACCTTAACCCTAGGAAGGAAAATCAGCCTATGGTTCGGGATGGTCTCATGGAAATATCAGTGGGGGCAGCCAAGTGGTGTCACTTTTGCGCTCCCCTTGGGATGCCTTGAAAAGCTGCAGTGTGCCTGGAGCCCACGGCTTCCTGGTTTTAAAAGTCCTAGGCCTAAGCCTAACAGTAACCCTAGGAAGGTAAATCAGCTGCGTATTAGGGTTCTTCCTAAGGGAAAAGCCGTGAAAGCAGCCATGTTGTGGCACTTCTGCACTCCCTTTGGGATGCCTTTGGCAGATGCAGTAAGCCTGGAACTCAGGGCTTCCTAGTTAAAAAAATCCTAGCCCTAGGCCGAACCCCAACCCTAAGACGAGAAAGGCAAATCAGCCAGGAATTAGGCATGTCCCCAAGGAAAAAGCTGTGGAGGCAGGCACATTGTGGTACTTTTGCGATCTTCTTGGGTAGTCCTTCGCAGCTGCTGTGTTCTTGGAACTCAGGGCTTTCTGGTTAATAGAACTCTTACCCTAGGCGTAACTCAAAACTTAACCCTAAGAAGGAAAATCAGCCTATGGTTCGGGATGGTCTCATGAGAATAGCAGCAGAGGCAGCCAAGTTGTGTCACTTCTGCAGCCCTCTTGGGATGCCTTTAACAGCTGCATGTGCCTGGAGCCCAGGGCTTCCTGGTTTTAAAAGTCCTAGGCCTAAGCCTAACAGTAACCCTAGGAAGGTAAATCAGCCGCGTATTAGGGTTCTTCCTAAGGGAAAAGCCGTGAAAGCAGCCATGTTGTGGCACTTCTGCACTCCCTTTGGGATGCTTTTGGCAGATGCAGTAAGCCTGGAACTCAGGGCTTCCTAGTTAAAAAAATCCTAGCCCTAGGCCGAACCCCAACCCTAAGACGAGAAAGGCAAATCAGCCGGGAATTAGGCATGTCCCCAAGGAAAAAGCTGTGGAGGCAGGCATGTTGTGGCACTTTTGCGCTCTTCTTGGGTAGTCCTTCGCAGCTGCTGTGTTCTTGGAACTCAGGGCTTTCTGGTTAATAGAACCCTTAGCCCAGGCGTAACTCAAACCTTAACCCTAGGAAGGAAAATCAGCCTATGATTCGGGATGGTCTCATGGAAATATCAGTGGTGGCAGCCAAGTTGTGTCACTTTTGCGCTCCCCTTGGGATGCCTTTCGCAGCTGCAGTGTGCCTGGAGCCCAGGGCTTCCTGGTTTTAAAAGTCCTAGGCCTAAGCCTAACAGTAACCCTAGGAAGGTAAATCAGCCGCGTATTAGGGTTCTTCCTAAGGGAAAAGCCGTGAAAGCAGCCATGTTGTGGCACTTCTGCACTCCCTTTGGGATGCCTTTGGCAGATGAAGTAAGCCTGGAACTCAGGGCTTCCTAGTTAAAAATATCCTAGCCCTAGGCCGAACCCCAACCCTAAGACGAGAAAGGCAAATCAGCCAGGAATTAGGCATGTCCCCAAGGAAAAAGCTGTGGAGGCAGGCATGTTGTGGTACTTTTGCGCTCTTCTTGGGTAGTCCTTCGCAGCTGCTGTGTTCTTGGAACTCAGGTCTTTCTGGTTAATAGACCTCTTACCCTAGGCGAAACTCAAACATTAACCCTAGGAAGGAAAATCAGCCTATGGTTCGGGATGGTCTCATGAGAATAGCAGCAGAGGCAGCCAAGTTGTGTCACTTCTGCGGCCCTCTGGGGATGCCTTGAACAGCTGCAGTGTGCCTGGAGCCCAGGGCTTCCTGGTTTTAAAAGTCCTAGGCCTAATCCTAACAGTAACCCTAGGAAGGTAAATCAGCCGCGTATTAGGGTTCTTCCTAAGGGAAAAGCCGTGAAAGCAGCCATGTTGTGGCACTTCTGCACTCCCTTTGGGATGCCTTTGGCAGATGCAGTAAGCCTGGAACTCAGGGCTTCCTGGTTAAAAAACTCCAAGCCCTAGGCTGAACCCTAACCCTAACCCTAGGCAGATAAATCAGCCTAGGTATAGGGATGGTGCCAAGGAAAAAGCTGTGAAAGCTGCCATGTTGTTGCACTTTTGTACTCCCCTTGGGATGCCTTGAACAGCTGCAGTGTGCCTGGAGCTAAGGGCTTCCTAGTTTTAAAAATCCTAGCCCAAGGCCTAAGCCTTACAGTAACCCTGGGAATGGAAATCAGCCTGGTGTTAAGCTTCTTGCCAAGGAAAAAGCCGTGAAAGCAACCATGTTGTGGCACTTTTGCACTCCCTTTTGGATGCCGTTCACAGCTCCAGTGTGCCTGGAACTCAGGGCTTCCTGATTTTAAAAATCCTAGCCCTAGGCCGAACCCAACCCTAAGACGAGAAAGGCAAATCAGCCAGTAATTAGGCATGTCCCCAAGGAAAAAGCTGTGGAGGCAGGCACGTTGTGGTACTTTTGCGCTCTTCTTGGCTAGTCCTTCGCAGCTGCTGTGTTCTTGGAACTCAGGTCTTTCTGGTTAATAGACCTCTTACCCTAGGCGAAACTCAAACATTAACCCTAGGAAGGAAAATCAGCCTATGGTTCGGGATGGTCTCATGAGAATAGCAGCAGAGGCAGCCAAGTTGTGTCACTTCTGCGGCCCTCTTGGGATGCCTTTAACAGCTGCAGTGTGCCTGGAGCCCAGGGCTTCCTGGTTTTAAAAGTCCTAGGCCTAAGCCTAACAGTAACCCTAGGAAGGTAAATCAGCCGCGTATTAGGGTTCTTCCTAAGGGAAAAGCCGTGAAAGCAGCCATGTTGTGGCACTTTTGCACTCCCTTTGGGATGCCTTTGGCAGATGCAGTAAGCCTGGAACTCAGGGCTTCCTGGTTAAAAAACTCCAAGCCCTAGGCTGAACCCTAACCCTCACCCTAGGCAGATAAAACAGCCTAGGTATAGGGATGGTGCCAAGGAAAAAGCTGTGAAAGCTGCCATGTTGTTGCACTTTTTTACTCCCCTTGGGATGCCTTGAACAGCTGCAGTGTGCCTGGATCTAAGGGCTTCCTAGTTTTAAAAATCCTAGCCCTAGGCCTAAGCCTTACAGTAACCCTGGGAAGGGAAATCAGCCTGGTGTTAAGCTTCTTGCCAAGGAAAAAGCCGTGAAAGCAGCCATGTTGTGGCACTTTTGCACTCCCTTTTGGATGCCTTTCACAGCTCCAGTGTGCCTGGAACTCAGGGCTTCCTGATTTTAAAAATCCTAGCACTAGGCCGAACCCCAACCCGAAGACGAGAAAGGCAAATCAGCCAGGAATTAGGCATGTCCCCAAGGAAAAAGCTGTGGAGGCAGGCATGTTGTGGTACTTTTGCGCTCTTCTTGGGTAGTCCTTCGCAGCTGCTGTGTTCTTGGAACTCAGGGCTTTCTGGTTAATAGAACCCTTACCCGAGGCGTAACTCAAACCTTCACCCTAGGAAGGAAAATCAGCCTATAGTTCGGGATGGTCTCATGAGAATAGCAGCAGAGGCAGCCAAGTTGTGTCACTTCTACGGCACTCTTGGGATGCCTTGAACAGCTGCATGTGCCTGGAGCCCAGGGCTTCCTGGTTTTAAAAGTCCTAGGCCTAAGCCTAACAGTAACCCTAGGAAGGTAAATCAGCCGCGTATTAGGGTTCTTCCTAAGGGAAAAGCCGTGAAAGCAGCCATGTTGTGGACCTTTGTACTCCCCTTGGGATGCCTTGAACAGCTGCAGTGTGCCTGGATCTAAGGGCTTCCTAGTTTTAAATATCCTAGCCCTAGGCCTAAGCCTTACAGTAACCCTGGGAAGGGAAATCAGCCGCGTATTAGGGTTCTTCCTAAGGGAAAAGCCGTGAAAGCAGCCATGTTGTGGCACTTCTGCACTCCCTTTGGGATGCTTTTGGCAGATGAAGTAAGCCTGGAACTCAGGGCTTCCTAGTTAAAAAAATCGTAGCCCTAGGCCGAACCCCAACCCTAAGACGAGAAAGGCAAATCAGCCAGGAATTAGGCATGTCCCCAAGGAAAAAGCTGTGGAGGCAGGCATGTTGTGGTACTTTTGCGCTCTTCTTGGGTAGTCCTTCGCAGCTGCTGTGTTCTTGGAACTCAGGGCTTTCTGGTTAATAGACCTCTTACCCTAGGCGAAACTCAAACATTAACCCTAGGAAGGAAAATCAGCCTATGGTTCGGGATGGTCTCATGAGAATAGAAGCAGAGGCAGCCAAGTTGTGTCACTTCTGCGGCCCTCTTGGGATGCCTTTAACAGCTGCAGTGTGCCTGGAGCCCAGGGCTTCCTGGTTTTAAAAGTCCTAGGCCTAAGCCTAACAGTAACCCTAGGAAGGTAAATCAGACGCGTATTAGGGATCTTCCTAAGGGAAAAGCCGTGAAAGCAGCCATGTTGTGGCACTTCTGCACTCCCTTTGGGTTGCCTTTGGCAGATGCAGTAAGCCTGGAACTCAGGGCTTCCTGGTTAAAAAACTCCAAGCCCTAGGCTGAACCCTACCCCTAACCCTAGGTAGATAAAACAGCCTAAGTATAGGGATGGTGCCAAGGAAAAAGCTGTGAAAGCTGCCATGTTGTTGCACTTTTGTACTCCCCTTGGGATGCCTTGAACAGCTGCAGTGTGCCTGGATCTAAGGGCTTCCTAGTTTTAAAAATCCTAGCCCTAGGCCTAAGCCTTACAGTAACCCTGGGAAGGGAAATCAGCCTGGTGTTAAGCTTCTTGCCAAGGAAAAAGCCGTGAAAGCAACCATGTTGTGGCACTTTTGCACTCCTTTTGGGATGCCTTTGGCAGATGCAGTAAGCCTGGAACTCAGGGCTTCCTGATTTTAAAAGTCCTAGCCCTAGGCCGAACCCCAACCCTAAGACGAGAAAGGCAAATCAGCCAGGAATTAGGCATGTCCCCAAGGAAAAAGCTGTGGAGGCAGGCATGTTGTGGTACTTTTGCGCTCTTCTTGGCTAGTCCTTCGCAGCTGCTGTGTTCTTGGAACTCAGGGCTTTCTGGTTAATAGAACCCTTACCCTAGGCGTAACTCAAACCTTAACCCTAGGAAGGAAAATCAGCCTATGGTTCGGGATGGTCTCATGGAAATATCAGTGGTGGCGGCCAAGTTGTGTCACTTTTGCGCTCCCCTTGGGATGCCTTTCGCAGCTGCAGTGTGCCTGGAGCCCAGGGCTTCCTGGTTTTAAACGTCCTAGGCCTAAGCCTAACAGTAACCCTAGGAAGGTAAATCAGCCGCGTATTAGGGTTCTTCCTAAGGGAAAAGCCGTGAAAGCAGCCATGTTGTGGCACTTCTGCACTCCCTTTGGGATGCCTTTGGCAGATGCAGTAAGCCTGGAACTCAGGGCTTCCTAGTTAAAAAAATCCTAGCCCTAGGCCGAACCCCAACCCTAAGACGAGAAAGGCAAATCAGCCAGGAATTAGGCATGTCCCCAAGGAAAAAGCTGTGGAGGCAGGCACGTTGTGGTACTTTTGCGCTCTTCTTGGCTAGTCCTTCGCAGCTGCTGTGTTCTTGGAACTCAGGGCTTTCTGGTTAATAGAACTCTTACCCTAGGCGTAACTCAAACCTTAACCCTAGGAAGGAAAATGAGCCTATGGTTCGGGATGGTCTCATGGAAATATCAGTGGTGGAAGCCAAGTTGTGTCACTTTTGCGCTCCCCTTGGGATGCCTTTCGCAGCTGCAGTGTGCCTGGAGCCCAGGGCTTCCTGGTTTTAAAAGTCCTAGGCCTAAGCCTAACAGTAACCCTAGGAAGGCAAATCAGCCGCGTATTAGGGTTCTTCCTAAGGGAAAAGCCGTGAAAGCAGCCATGTTGTGGCACTTCTGCACTCCCTTTGGGATGCCTTTGGCAGATGCAGTAAGCCTGGAACTCAGGGCTTCCTAGTTAAAAAAATCCTAGCCCTAGGCCGAACCGCAACCCTAAGACGAGAAAGGCAAATCAGCCAGGAATTAGGCATGTCCCCAAGGAAAAAGCTGTGGAGGCAGGCATGTTGTGGTACTTTTGCGCTCTTCTTGGGTAGTCCTTCGCAGCTGCTGTGTTCTTGGAACTCAGGTCTTTCTGGTTAATAGAACTCTTACCCTAGGCGAAACTCAAACATTAACCCTAGGAAGGAAAATCAGCCTATGGATCAGGATGGTCTCATGAGAATAGAAGCAGAGGCAGCCAAGTTGTGTCACTTCTGCGGCCCTCTTGGGATGCCTTTAACAGCTGCAGAGTGCCTGGAGCCCAGGGCTTCCTGGTTTTAAAAGTCCTAGGCCTAAGCCTAACAGTAACCCTAGGAAGGTAAATCAGCCGGGTATTAGGGTTCTTCCTAAGGGAAAAGCCGTGAAAGCAGCCATGTTGTGGCACTTCTGCACTCCCTTTGGGATGCCTTTGGCAGATGCAGTAAGCCTGGAACTCAGGGCTTCCAGGTTGAAAACCTCCAAGACCTAGGCTGAAGCCTAACCCTAACCCTAGGCAGATAAATCAGCCTAGGTATAGGGATGGTGCCAAGGAAAAAGCTGTGAAAGCTGCCATGTTGTTGCACTTTTGTACTCCCCTTGGGATGCCTTGAACAGCTGCAGTGTGCCTGGAGCTAAGGGCTTCCTAGTTTTAAAAATCCTAGCCCTACGCCTAAGCCTGACAGTAACCCTGTAAAGGGAAATCAGCCTGGTGTAAAGCATTTTGCCAAGGAAAAAGCCGTGAAAGCAACCATGTTGTGGCACTTTTGCACTCCCTTTTGGATGCCTTTCACAGCTCCAGTGTGCCTGGAACTCAGGGCTTCCTGATTTTGAAAGTCCTAGCCCTAGGCCGAACCCCAACCCTAAGACGAGAAAGGCAAATCAGCCAGGAATTAGGCATGTCCCCAAGGAAAAAGCTGTGGAGGCAGGCATGTTGTGGTACTTTTGCGCTCTTCTTGGCTAGTCCTTCGCAGCTGCTGTGTTCTTGGAACTCAGGGCTTTCTGGTTAATAGAACCCTTACCCTAGGCGTAAGTCAAACCTTAACCCTAGGAAGGAAAATCAGCCTATGGTTCGGGATGGTCTCATGGAAATATCAGTGGTGGCAGCCAAGTTGTGTCACTTTTGCACTCCCCTTGGGATGCCTTTCGCAGCTGCAGTGTGCCTGGAGCCCAGGGCTTCCTGGTTTTAAAAGTCCTAGGCCTAAGCCTAACAGTAACCCTAGGAAGGTAAATCAGCCTAGTATTAGGGTTCTTCCTAAGGGAAAAGCCGTGAAAGCAGCCATGTTGTGGCACTTTTGCACTCCCTTTGGGATGCATTTGGCAGATGCAGTAAGCCTGGAACTCAGGGCTTCCTGGTTAAAAAACTCCAAGCCCTAGGCTGAACCCTAACCCTAACCCTAGGCAGATAAATCAGCCTAGGTATAGGGATGGTGCCAAGGAAAAAGCTGTGAAAGCTGCCATGTTGTGGTACGTTAGTACTCCCCTTGGGATGCCTTTCGCAGCTGCAGTGTGCCTGGAGCCCAGGGCTTCCTAGTTTTAAAAGTCCTAGGCCTAAGCCTAACAGTAACCCTAGGAAGGTAAATCAGCCGCGTATTAGGGTTCTTCCTAAGGGGAAAGCCGTGAAAGCAGCCATGTTGTGGCACTTCTGCACTCCCATGGGGATGCCTTTGGCAGATGCAGTAAGGCTGGAACTCAGGGCTTCCTAGTTAAAAAAATCCTAGCCCTAGGCCGAACCCCAACCCTAAGACGAGAAAGGCAAATCAGCCAGGAATTAGGCATGTCCCCAAGGAAAAAGCTGTGGAGGCAGGCATATTGTGGTACTTTTGCGCTCTTCTTGGCTAGTCCTTCGCAGCTGCTGTGTTCTTGGAACTCAGGGCTTTCTGGTTAATAGAACTCTTACCCTAGGCGTAACTCAAACCTTAACCCTAAGAAGGAAAATCAGCCTATGGTTCGGGATGGTCTCATGAGAATAGCAGCAGAGGCAGCCAAGTTTTGTCACTTCTGCGGCCATCTTGGGATGCCTTTAACAGCTGCATATGCCTGGAGCCCAGGGCTTCCTGGTTTTAAAAGTCCTAGGCATAAGCCTAACAGTAACCCTAGGAAGGTAAATCTGGCGGGTATTAGGGTTCTTCCTAAGGGAAAAGCTGTGAAAGCAGCCATGTTGTGGCACTTTTCACTCCCTTTGGGATGCTTTTGGCAGATGAAGTAAGCCTGGAACTCAGGGCTTCCTAGTTTAAAAAATCCAAGCCCTAGGCTGAACCCCAACCCTAAGACGAGAAAGGCAAATCAGCCAGGAATTAGGCATGTCCCCAAGGAAAAAGCTGTGGAGGCAGGCATGTTGTGGTACTTTTGCGCTCTTCTTGGCTAGTCCTTCGCAGCTGCTGTGTTCTTGGAACTCAGGGCTTTCTGGTTAATAGAACCCTTACCCCAGGCGTAACTCAAACCGTAACCCTAGGAAGGAAAATCAGCCTATGGTTCGGGATGGTCTCATGGAAATATCAGTGGTGGCAGCCAAGTTGTGTCACTTTTGCGCTCCCCTTGGGATGCCTTTCGCAGCTGCAGTGTGCCTGGAGCCCAGGGCTTCCTGGTTTTAAAAGTCCTAGGCCTAAGCCTAACAGTAACCCTAGGAAGGTAAATCAGCCGCGTATTAGGGTTCTTCCAAAGGGAAAAGCCGTGAAAGCAGCCATGTTGTGGCACTTCTGCACTCCCTTTGGGATGCTTTTGGCAGATGAAGTAAGCCTGGAACTCAGGGCTTCCTAGTTAAAAAAATCCTAGCCCTAGGCCGAACCCCAACCCTAAGACGAGAAAGGCAAATCAGCCAGGAATTAGGCATGTCCCCAAGGAAAAAGCTGTGGAGGCAGGCATGTTGTGGTACTTTTGCGCTCTTCTTGGGTAGTCCTTCGCAGCTGCTGTGTTCTTGGAACTCAGGGCTTTCTGGTTAATAGAACTCTTACCCTAGGCGAAACTCAAACATTAACCCTAGGAAGGAAAATCAGCCTATGGTTCGGGATGGTCTCATGAGAATAGAAGCAGAGGCAGCCAAGTTGTGTCACTTCTGCGGCCCTCTTGGGATGCCTTTAACAGCTGCAGTGTGCCTGGAGCCCAGGGCTTCCTGGTTTTAAAAGTCCTAGGCCTAAGCCTAACAGTAACCCTAGGAAGGTAAATCAGCCGCGTATTAGGGATCTTCCTAAGGGAAAAGCCGTGAAAGCAGCCATGTTGTGGCACTTTTGCACTCCCTTTGGGTTGCCTTTGGCAGATGCAGTAAGCCTGGAACTCAGGGCTTCCTGGTTAAAAAACTCCAAGCCCTAGGCTGAACCCTAACCCTAACCCTAGGTAGATAAAACAGCCTAGGTATAGGGATGGTGCCAAGGAAAAAGCTGTGAAAGCTGCCATGTTGTTGCACTTTTGTACTCCCCTTGGGATGCCTTGAACAGCTGCAGTGTGCCTGGATCTAAGGGCTTCCTAGTTTTAAAAATCCTAGCCCTAGGCCTAAGCCTTACAGTAACCCTGGGAAGGGAAATCAGCCTGGTGTTAAGCTTCTTGCCAAGGAAAAAGCCGTGAAAGCAACCATGTTGTGGCACTTCTGCACTCCCTTTGGGATGCCTTTGGCAGATGCAGTAAGCCTGGAACTCAGGGCTTCCTGATTTTAAAAATGCTAGCCCTAGGCCGAACCCCAACCCTAAGACGAGAAAGGCAAATCAGCCAGGAATTAGGCATGTCCCCAAGGAAAAAGCTGTGGAGGCAGGCATGTTGTGGTAATTTGCGCTCTTCTTGGCTAGTCCTTCGCAGCTGCTGTGTTCTTGGAACTCAGGGCTTTCTGGTTAATAGAACCCTTACCCTAGGCGTAAGTCAAACCTTAACCCTAGGAAGGAAAATCAGCCTATGGTTCGGGATGGTCTCATGGAAATATCAGTGGTGGCAGCCAAGTTGTGTCACTTTTGCGCTCCCCTTGGGATGCCTTTCGCAGCGGCAGTGTGCCTGGAGCCCAGGGCTTCCTGGTTTTAAAAGTCCTAGGCCTAAGCCTAACAGTAACCCTAGGAAGGTAAATCAGCCGCGTATTAGGGTTCTTCCTAAGGGAAAAGCCGTGAAAGCAGCCATGTTGTGGCACTTCTGCACTCCCTTTGGGATGCCTTTGGCAGATGAAGTAAGCCTGGAACTCAGGGCTTCCTAGTTAAAAAAATCCTAGCCCTAGGCCGAACCCCAACCCTAAGACGAGAAAGGCAAATCAGCCAGGAATTAGGCATGTCCCCAAGGAAAAAGCTGTGGAGGCAGGCATGTTGTGGTACTTTTGCGCTCTTCTTGGCTAGTTCTTCGCAGCTGCTGTGTTCTTGGAAGCAGGTCTTTCTGGTTAATAGAACTCTTACCCTAGGCGTAACTCAAACCTTAACCCTAGGAAGGAAAATCAGCCTATGATTCAGGATGGTCTCATGAGAATAGAAGCAGAGGCAGCCAAGTTGTGTCACTTCTGCGGCCCTCTTGGGATGCCGTTAACAGCTGCATGTGCCTGGAGCCCAGGGCTTCCTGGTTTTAAAAGTCCTAGGCCTAAGCCTAACAGTAACCCTAGGAAGGTAAATCAGCCGGGTATTAGGGTTCTTCCTAAGGGAAAAGCTGTGAAAGCAGCCATGTTGTGGCACTTTTCACTCCCTTTGGGATGCTTTTGGCAGATGAAGTAATCCTGGAACTCAGGGCTTCCTAGTTTAAAAAATCCAAGCCCTAGGCTGAACCGCAACCCTAAGACGAGAAAGGCAAATCAGCCAGGAATTAGGCATGTCCCCAAGGAAAAAGCTGTGGAGGCAGGCATGTTGTGGTACTTTTGCGCTCTTCTTGGCTAGTCCTTCGCAGCTGCTGTGTTCTTGGAACTCAGGGCTTTCTGGTTAATAGAACCCTTACCCCAGGCGTAACTCAAACCGTAACCCTAGGAAGGAAAATCAGCCTATGTTTCGGGATGGTCTCATGGAAATATCAGTGGTGGCAGCCAAGTTGTGTCACTTTTGCGCTCCCCTTGGGATGCCTTTCGCAGCTGCAGTGTGCCTGGAGCCCAGGGCTTCCTGGTTTTAAAAGTCCTAGGCCTAAGCCTAACAGTAACCCTAGGAAGGTAAATCAGCCGCGTATTAGGGTTCTTCCTAAGGGAAAAGCCGTGAAAGCAGCCATGTTGTGGCACTTCTGCACTCCCTTTGGGATGCCTTTGGCAGATGCAGTAAGCCTGGAACTCAGGGCTTCCTGGTTAAAAAACTCCATGCCCTAGGATGAACTGTAACCCTAACCCTAGGCCGATAAAACAGCCAAGTTATAGGGATGGTGCCAAGGAAAAAGCTGTGAAAGCTGCCACGTTGTTGCACTTTTTTACTCCCCTTGGGGTGCCTTGAACAGATGCAGTGCGCCTGGAGCTAAGGGCTTCCTAGTTTTAAAAATCCTAGCCCGAAGCCTAAGCCTTACAGTAACCCTGGGAAGGTAAATCAGCCTGGTGTTAGGCTTCTTGCCAAGGAAAAAGCCGTGAAAGCAACCATGTTGTGGCACTTTTGCACTCCATTTCGGATGCCTTTGGCAGATGCAGTAAGCCTGGAACTCAGGGCTTCCTGATTTAAAAAGTCCTAGCCCTAGGCCGAACCCCAACCCTAAGACGAGAAAGGCAAATCAGCCAGGAATTAGGCATGTCCCCAAGGAAAAAGCTGTGGAGGCAGGCATGTTGTGGTACTTTTGCGCTCTTCTTGGCTAGTCCTTCGCAGCTGCTGTGTTCTTGGAACTCAGGGCTTTCTGGTTAATAGAACCCTTACCCTAGGCGTAAGTCAAACCTTAACCCTAGGAAGGAAAATCAGCCTATGGTTCGGGATGGTCTCATGGAAATATCAGTGGTGGCAGCCAAGTTGTGTCACTTTTGCACTCCCCTTGGGATGCCTTTCGCAGCTGCAGTGTGCCTGGAGCCCAGGGCTTCCTGGTTTTAAAAGTCCTAGGCCTAAGCCTAACAGTAACCCTAGGAAGGTAAATCAGCCTAGTATTAGGGTTCTTCCTAAGGGAAAAGCCGTGAAAGCAGCCATGTTGTGGCACTTTTGCACTCCCTTTGGGATGCATTTGGCAGATGCAGTAAGCCTGGAACTCAGGGCTTCCTGGTTAAAAAACTCCAAGCCCTAGGCTGAACCCTAACCCTAACCCTAGGCAGATAAATCAGCCTAGGTATAGGGATGGTGCCAAGGAAAAAGCTGTGAAAGCTGCCATGTTGTGGTACGTTAGTACTCCCCTTGGGATGCCTTTCGCAGCTGCAGTGTGCCTGGAGCCCAGGGCTTCCTAGTTTTAAAAGTCCTAGGCCTAAGCCTAACAGTAACCCTAGGAAGGTAAATCAGCCGCGTATTAGGGTTCTTCCTAAGGGGAAAGCCGTGAAAGCAGCCATGTTGTGGCACTTCTGCACTCCCATGGGGATGCCTTTGGCAGATGCAGTAAGGCTGGAACTCAGGGCTTCCTAGTTAAAAAAATCCTAGCCCTAGGCCGAACCCCAACCCTAAGACGAGAAAGGCAAATCAGCCAGGAATTAGGCATGTCCCCAAGGAAAAAGCTGTGGAGGCAGGCATATTGTGGTACTTTTGCGCTCTTCTTGGCTAGTCCTTCGCAGCTGCTGTGTTCTTGGAACTCAGGGCTTTCTGGTTAATAGAACTCTTACCCTAGGCGTAACTCAAACCTTAACCCTAAGAAGGAAAATCAGCCTATGGTTCGGGATGGTCTCATGAGAATAGCAGCAGAGGCAGCCAAGTTTTGTCACTTCTGCGGCCATCTTGGGATGCCTTTAACAGCTGCATATGCCTGGAGCCCAGGGCTTCCTGGTTTTAAAAGTCCTAGGCATAAGCCTAACAGTAACCCTAGGAAGGTAAATCTGGCGGGTATTAGGGTTCTTCCTAAGGGAAAAGCTGTGAAAGCAGCCATGTTGTGGCACTTTTCACTCCCTTTGGGATGCTTTTGGCAGATGAAGTAAGCCTGGAACTCAGGGCTTCCTAGTTTAAAAAATCCAAGCCCTAGGCTGAACCCCAACCCTAAGACGAGAAAGGCAAATCAGCCAGGAATTAGGCATGTCCCCAAGGAAAAAGCTGTGGAGGCAGGCATGTTGTGGTACTTTTGCGCTCTTCTTGGCTAGTCCTTCGCAGCTGCTGTGTTCTTGGAACTCAGGGCTTTCTGGTTAATAGAACCCTTACCCCAGGCGTAACTCAAACCGTAACCCTAGGAAGGAAAATCAGCCTATGGTTCGGGATGGTCTCATGGAAATATCAGTGGTGGCAGCCAAGTTGTGTCACTTTTGCGCTCCCCTTGGGATGCCTTTCGCAGCTGCAGTGTGCCTGGAGCCCAGGGCTTCCTGGTTTTAAAAGTCCTAGGCCTAAGCCTAACAGTAACCCTAGGAAGGTAAATCAGCCGCGTATTAGGGTTCTTCCTAAGGGAAAAGCCGTGAAAGCAGCCATGTTGTGGCACTTCTGCACTCCCTTTGGGATGCTTTTGGCAGATGAAGTAAGCCTGGAACTCAGGGCTTCCTAGTTAAAAAAATCCTAGCCCTAGGCCGAACCCCAACCCTAAGACGAGAAAGGCAAATCAGCCAGGAATTAGGCATGTCCCCAAGGAAAAAGCTGTGGAGGCAGGCATGTTGTGGTACTTTTGCGCTCTTCTTGGGTAGTCCTTCGCAGCTGCTGTGTTCTTGGAACTCAGGGCTTTCTGGTTAATAGAACTCTTACCCTAGGCGAAACTCAAACATTAACCCTAGGAAGGAAAATCAGCCTATGGTTCGGGATGGTCTCATGAGAATAGAAGCAGAGGCAGCCAAGTTGTGTCACTTCTGCGGCCCTCTTGGGATGCCTTTAACAGCTGCAGTGTGCCTGGAGCCCAGGGCTTCCTGGTTTTAAAAGTCCTAGGCCTAAGCCTAACAGTAACCCTAGGAAGGTAAATCAGCCGCGTATTAGGGATCTTCCTAAGGGAAAAGCCGTGAAAGCAGCCATGTTGTGGCACTTTTGCACTCCCTTTGGGTTGCCTTTGGCAGATGCAGTAAGCCTGGAACTCAGGGCTTCCTGGTTAAAAAACTCCAAGCCCTAGGCTGAACCCTAACCCTAACCCTAGGTAGATAAAACAGCCTAGGTATAGGGATGGTGCCAAGGAAAAAGCTGTGAAAGCTGCCATGTTGTTGCACTTTTGTACTCCCCTTGGGATGCCTTGAACAGCTGCAGTGTGCCTGGATCTAAGGGCTTCCTAGTTTTAAAAATCCTAGCCCTAGGCCTAAGCCTTACAGTAACCCTGGGAAGGGAAATCAGCCTGGTGTTAAGCTTCTTGCCAAGGAAAAAGCCGTGAAAGCAACCATGTTGTGGCACTTCTGCACTCCCTTATGGATGCCTTTCACAGCTCCAGTGTGCCTGGAACTCAGGGCTTCCTGATTTTAAAAATGCTAGCCCTAGGCCGAACCCCAACCCTAAGACGAGAAAGGCAAATCAGCCAGGAATTAGGCATGTCCCCAAGGAAAAAGCTGTGGAGGCAGGCATGTTGTGGTAATTTGCGCTCTTCTTGGCTAGTCCTTCGCAGCTGCTGTGTTCTTGGAACTCAGGGCTTTCTGGTTAATAGAACCCTTACCCTAGGCGTAAGTCAAACCTTAACCCTAGGAAGGAAAATCAGCCTATGGTTCGGGATGGTCTCATGGAAATATCAGTGGTGGCAGCCAAGTTGTGTCACTTTTGCGCTCCCCTTGGGATGCCTTTCGCAGCGGCAGTGTGCCTGGAGCCCAGGGCTTCCTGGTTTTAAAAGTCCTAGGCCTAAGCCTAACAGTAACCCTAGGAAGGTAAATCAGCCGCGTATTAGGGTTCTTCCTAAGGGAAAAGCCGTGAAAGCAGCCATGTTGTGGCACTTCTGCACTCCCTTTGGGATGCCTTTGGCAGATGAAGTAAGCCTGGAACTCAGGGCTTCCTAGTTAAAAAAATCCTAGCCCTAGGCCGAACCCCAACCCTAAGACGAGAAAGGCAAATCAGCCAGGAATTAGGCATGTCCCCAAGGAAAAAGCTGTGGAGGCAGGCATGTTGTGGTACTTTTGCGCTCTTCTTGGCTAGTTCTTCGCAGCTGCTGTGTTCTTGGAAGCAGGTCTTTCTGGTTAATAGAACTCTTACCCTAGGCGTAACTCAAACCTTAACCCTAGGAAGGAAAATCAGCCTATGATTCAGGATGGTCTCATGAGAATAGAAGCAGAGGCAGCCAAGTTGTGTCACTTCTGCGGCCCTCTTGGGATGCCGTTAACAGCTGCATGTGCCTGGAGCCCAGGGCTTCCTGGTTTTAAAAGTCCTAGGCCTAAGCCTAACAGTAACCCTAGGAAGGTAAATCAGCCGGGTATTAGGGTTCTTCCTAAGGGAAAAGCTGTGAAAGCAGCCATGTTGTGGCACTTTTCACTCCCTTTGGGATGCTTTTGGCAGATGAAGTAATCCTGGAACTCAGGGCTTCCTAGTTTAAAAAATCCAAGCCCTAGGCTGAACCGCAACCCTAAGACGAGAAAGGCAAATCAGCCAGGAATTAGGCATGTCCCCAAGGAAAAAGCTGTGGAGGCAGGCATGTTGTGGTACTTTTGCGCTCTTCTTGGCTAGTCCTTCGCAGCTGCTGTGTTCTTGGAACTCAGGGCTTTCTGGTTAATAGAACCCTTACCCCAGGCGTAACTCAAACCGTAACCCTAGGAAGGAAAATCAGCCTATGTTTCGGGATGGTCTCATGGAAATATCAGTGGTGGCAGCCAAGTTGTGTCACTTTTGCGCTCCCCTTGGGATGCCTTTCGCAGCTGCAGTGTGCCTGGAGCCCAGGGCTTCCTGGTTTTAAAAGTCCTAGGCCTAAGCCTAACAGTAACCCTAGGAAGGTAAATCAGCCGCGTATTAGGGTTCTTCCTAAGGGAAAAGCCGTGAAAGCAGCCATGTTGTGGCACTTCTGCACTCCCTTTGGGATGCCTTTGGCAGATGCAGTAAGCCTGGAACTCAGGGCTTCCTGGTTAAAAAACTCCATGCCCTAGGATGAACTGTAACCCTAACCCTAGGCCGATAAAACAGCCAAGTTATAGGGATGGTGCCAAGGAAAAAGCTGTGAAAGCTGCCACGTTGTTGCACTTTTTTACTCCCCTTGGGGTGCCTTGAACAGATGCAGTGCGCCTGGAGCTAAGGGCTTCCTAGTTTTAAAAATCCTAGCCCGAAGCCTAAGCCTTACAGTAACCCTGGGAAGGTAAATCAGCCTGGTGTTAGGCTTCTTGCCAAGGAAAAAGCCGTGAAAGCAACCATGTTGTGGCACTTTTGCACTCCATTTCGGATGCCTTTGGCAGATGCAGTAAGCCTGGAACTCAGGGCTTCCTGATTTAAAAAGTCCTAGCCCTAGGCCGAACCCCAACCCTAAGACGAGAAAGGCAAATCAGCCAGGAATTAGGCATGTCCCCAAGGAAAAAGCTGTGGAGGCAGGCATGTTGTGGTACTTTTGCGCTCTTCTTGGCTAGTCCTTCGCAGCTGCTGTGTTCTTGGAACTCAGGTCTTTCTGGTTAATAGACCTCTTACCCTAGGCGAAACTCAAACATTAACCCTAGGAAGGAAAATCAGCCTATGGTTCGGGATGGTCTCATGAGAATAGCAGCAGAGGCAGCCAAGTTGTGTCACTTCTGCGGCCCTCTGGGGATGCCTTGAACAGCTGCAGTGTGCCTGGAGCCCAGGGCTTCCTGGTTTTAAAAGTCCTAGGCCTAATCCTAACAGTAACCCTAGGAAGGTAAATCAGCCGCGTATTAGGGTTCTTCCTAAGGGAAAAGCCGTGAAAGCAGCCATGTTGTGGCACTTCTGCACTCCCTTTGGGATGCCTTTGGCAGATGCAGTAAGCCTGGAACTCAGGGCTTCCTGGTTAAAAAACTCCAAGCCCTAGGCTGAACCCTAACCCTAACCCTAGGCAGATAAATCAGCCTAGGTATAGGGATGGTGCCAAGGAAAAAGCTGTGAAAGCTGCCATGTTGTTGCACTTTTGTACTCCCCTTGGGATGCCTTGAACAGCTGCAGTGTGCCTGGAGCTAAGGGCTTCCTAGTTTTAAAAATCCTAGCCCAAGGCCTAAGCCTTACAGTAACCCTGGGAATGGAAATCAGCCTGGTGTTAAGCTTCTTGCCAAGGAAAAAGCCGTGAAAGCAACCATGTTGTGGCACTTTTGCACTCCCTTTTGGATGCCTTTCACAGCTCCAGTGTGCCTGGAACTCAGGGCTTCCTGATTTTAAAAATCCTAGCCCTAGGCCGAACCCAACCCTAAGACGAGAAAGGCAAATCAGCCAGTAATTAGGCATGTCCCCAAGGAAAAAGCTGTGGAGGCAGGCACGTTGTGGTACTTTTGCGCTCTTCTTGGCTAGTCCTTCGCAGCTGCTGTGTTCTTGGAACTCAGGTCTTTCTGGTTAATAGACCTCTTACCCTAGGCGAAACTCAAACATTAACCCTAGGAAGGAAAATCAGCCTATGGTTCGGGATGGTCTCATGAGAATAGCAGCAGAGGCAGCCAAGTTGTGTCACTTCTGCGGCCCTCTTGGGATGCCTTTAACAGCTGCAGTGTGCCTGGAGCCCAGGGCTTCCTGGTTTTAAAAGTCCTAGGCCTAAGCCTAACAGTAACCCTAGGAAGGTAAATCAGCCGCGTATTAGGGTTCTTCCTAAGGGAAAAGCCGTGAAAGCAGCCATGTTGTGGCACTTTTGCACTCCCTTTGGGATGCCTTTGGCAGATGCAGTAAGCCTGGAACTCAGGGCTTCCTGGTTAAAAAACTCCAAGCCCTAGGCTGAACCCTAACCCTAACCCTAGGCAGATAAAACAGCCTAGGTATAGGGATGGTGCCAAGGAAAAAGCTGTGAAAGCTGCCATGTTGTTGCACTTTTTTACTCCCCTTGGGATGACTTGAACAGCTGCAGTGTGCCTGGATCTAAGGGCTTCCTAGTTTTAAAAATCCTAGCCCTAGGCCTAAGCCTTACAGTAACCCTGGGAAGGGAAATCAGCCTGGTGTTAAGCTTCTTGCCAAGGAAAAAGCCGTGAAAGCAGCCATGTTGTGGCACTTTTGCACTCCCTTTTGGATGCCTTTCACAGCTCCAGTGTGCCTGGAACTCAGGGCTTCCTGATTTTAAAAATCCTAGCACAAGGCCGAACCCCAACCCGAAGACGAGAAAGGCAAATCAGCCAGGAATTAGGCATGTCCCCAAGGAAAAAGCTGTGGAGGCAGGCATGTTGTGGTACTTTTGCGCTCTTCTTGGGTAGTCCTTCGCAGCTGCTGTGTTCTTGGAACTCAGGGCTTTCTGGTTAATAGACCTCTTACCCTAGGCGAAACTCAAACATTAACCCTAGGAAGGAAAATCAGCCTATGGTTCGGGATGGTCTCATGAGAATAGAAGCAGAGGCAGCCAAGTTGTGTCACTTCTGCGGCCCTCTTGGGATGCCTTTAACAGCTGCAGTGTGCCTGGAGCCCAGGGCTTCCTGGTTTTAAAAGTCCTAGGCCTAAGCCTAACAGTAACCCTAGGAAGGTAAATCAGACGCGTATTAGGGATCTTCCTAAGGGAAAAGCCGTGAAAGCAGCCATGTTGTGGCACTTTTGCACTCCCTTTGGGTTGCCTTTGGCAGATGCAGTAAGCCTGGAACTCAGGGCTTCCTGGTTAAAAAACTCCAAGCCCTAGGCTGAACCCTACCCCTAACCCTAGGTAGATAAAACAGCCTAAGTATAGGGATGGTGCCAAGGAAAAAGCTGTGAAAGCTGCCATGTTGTTGCACTTTTGTACTCCCCTTGGGATGCCTTGAACAGCTGCAGTGTGCCTGGATCTAAGGTCTTCCTAGTTTTAAAAATCCTAGCCCTAGGCCTAAGCCTTACAGTAACCCTGGGAAGGGAAATCAGCCTGGTGTTAAGCTTCTTGCCAAGGAAAAAGCCGTGAAAGCAACCATGTTGTGGCACTTTTGCACTCCCTTTGGGATGCCTTTGGCAGATGCAGTAAGCCTGGAACTCAGGGCTTCCTGATTTTAAAAGTCCTAGCCCTAGGCCGAACCCCAACCCTAAGACGAGAAAGGCAAATCAGCCAGGAATTAGGCATGTCCCCAAGGAAAAAGCTGTGGAGGCAGGCACGTTGTGGTACTTTTGCGCTCTTCTTGGCTAGTCCTTCGCAGCTGCTGTGTTCTTGGAACTCAGGGCTTTCTGGTTAATAGAACCCTTACCCTAGGCGTAACTCAAACCTTAACCCTAGGAAGGAAAATCAGCCTATGGTTCGGGATGGTCTCATGGAAATATCAGTGGTGGCGGCCAAGTTGTGTCACTTTTGCGCTCCCCTTGGGATGCCTTTCGCAGCTGCAGTGTGCCTGGAGCCCAGGGCTTCCTGGTTTTAAACGTCCTAGGCCTAAGCCTAACAGTAACCCTAGGAAGGTAAATCAGCCGCGTATTAGGGTTCTTCCTAAGGGAAAAGCCGTGAAAGCAGCCATGTTGTGGCACTTCTGCACTCCCTTTGGGATGCCTTTGGCAGATGCAGTAAGCCTGGAACTCAGGGCTTCCTAGTTAAAAAAATCCTAGCCCTAGGCCGAACCCCAACCCTAAGACGAGAAAGGCAAATCAGCCAGGAATTAGGCATGTCCCCAAGGAAAAAGCTGTGGAGGCAGGCACGTTGTGGTACTTTTGCGCTCTTCTTGGCTAGTCCTTCGCAGCTGCTGTGTTCTTGGAACTCAGGGCTTTCTGGTTAATAGAACTCTTACCCTAGGCGTAACTCAAACCTTAACCCTAGGAAGGAAAATGAGCCTATGGTTCGGGATGGTCTCATGGAAATATCAGTGGTGGAAGCCAAGTTGTGTCACTTTTGCGCTCCCCTTGGGATGCCTTTCGCAGCTGCAGTGTGCCTGGAGCCCAGGGCTTCCTGGTTTTAAAAGTCCTAGGCCTAAGCCTAACAGTAACCCTAGGAAGGCAAATCAGCCGCGTATTAGGGTTCTTCCTAAGGGAAAAGCCGTGAAAGCAGCCATGTTGTGGCACTTCTGCACTCCCTTTGGGATGCGTTTGGCAGATGCAGTAAGCCTGGAACTCAGGGCTTCCTAGTTAAAAAAATCCTAGCCCTAGGCCGAACCGCAACCCTAAGACGAGAAAGGCAAATCAGCCAGGAATTAGGCATGTCCCCAAGGAAAAAGCTGTGGAGGCAGGCATGTTGTGGTACTTTTGCGCTCTTCTTGGGTAGTCCTTCGCAGCTGCTGTGTTCTTGGAACTCAGGTCTTTCTGGTTAATAGAACTCTTACCCTAGGCGAAACTCAAACATTAACCCTAGGAAGGAAAATCAGCCTATGATTCAGGATGGTCTCATGAGAATAGAAGCAGAGGCAGCCAAGTTGTGTCACTTCTGCGGCCCTCTTGGGATGCCTTTAACAGCTGCAGAGTGCCTGGAGCCCAGGGCTTCCTGGTTTTAAAAGTCCTAGGCCTAAGCCTAACAGTAACCCTAGGAAGGTAAATCAGCCGGGTATTAGGGTTCTTCCTAAGGGAAAAGCCGTGAAAGCAGCCATGTTGTGGCACTTCTGCACTCCCTTTGGGATGCCTTTGGCAGATGCAGTAAGCCTGGAACTCAGGGCTTCCAGGTTGAAAACCTCCAAGACCTAGGCTGAAGCCTAACCCTAACCCTAGGCAGATAAATCAGCCTAGGTATAGGGATGGTGCCAAGGAAAAAGCTGTGAAAGCTGCCATGTTGTTGCACTTTTGTACTCCCCTTGGGATGCCTTGAACAGCTGCAGTGTGCCTGGAGCTAAGGGCTTCCTAGTTTTAAAAATCCTAGCCCTACGCCTAAGCCTGACAGTAACCCTGTGAAGGGAAATCAGCCTGGTGTAAAGCATTTTGCCAAGGAAAAAGCCGTGAAAGCAACCATGTTGTGGCACTTTTGCACTCCCTTTTGGATGCCTTTCACAGCTCCAGTGTGCCTGGAACTCAGGGCTTCCTGATTTTGAAAGTCCTAGCCCTAGTCCGAACCCCAACCCTAAGACGAGAAAGGCAAATCAGCCAGGAATTAGGCATGTCCCCAAGGAAAAAGCTGTGGAGGCAGGCATGTTGTGGTACTTTTGCGCTCTTCTTGGCTAGTCCTTCGCAGCTGCTGTGTTCTTGGAACTCAGGGCTTTCTGGTTAATAGAACCCTTACCCTAGGCGTAAGTCAAACCTTAACCCTAGGAAGGAAAATCAGCCTATGGTTCGGGATGATCTCATGGAAATATCAGTGGTGGCAGCCAAGTTGTGTCACTTTTGCACTCCCCTTGGGATGCCTTTCGCAGCTGCAGTGTGCCTGGAGCCCAGGGCTTCCTGGTTTTAAAAGTCCTAGGCCTAAGCCTAACAGTAACCCTAGGAAGGTAAATCAGCCGCGTATTAGGGTTCTTCCTAAGGGAAAAGCCGTGAAAGCAGCCATGTTGTGGCACTTTTGCACTCCCTTTGGGATGCATTTGGCAGATGCAGTAAGCCTGGAACTCAGGGCTTCCTGGTTAAAAAACTCCAAGCCCTAGGCTGAACCCTAACCCTAACCCTAGGCAGATAAATCAGCCTAGGTATAGGGATGGTGCCAAGGAAAAAGCTGTGAAAGCTGCCATGTTGTGGTACGTTAGTACTCCCCTTGGGATGCCTTTCGCAGCTGCAGTGTGCCTGGAGCCCAGGGCTTCCTAGTTTTAAAAGTCCTAGGCCTAAGCCTAACAGTAACCCTAGGAAGGTAAATCAGCCGCGTATTAGGGTTCTTCCTAAGGGGAAAGCCGTGAAAGCAGCCATGTTGTGGCACTTCTGCACTCCCATGGGGATGCCTTTGGCAGATGCAGTAAGGCTGGAACTCAGGGCTTCCTAGTTAAAAAAATCCTAGCCCTAGGCCGAACCCCAACCCTAAGACGAGAAAGGCAAATCAGCCAGGAATTAGGCATGTCCCCAAGGAAAAAGCTGTGGAGGCAGGCATATTGTGGTACTTTTGCGCTCTTCTTGGCTAGTCCTTCGCAGCTGCTGTGTTCTTGGAACTCAGGGCTTTCTGGTTAATAGAACTCTTACCCTAGGCGTAACTCAAACCTTAACCCTAAGAAGGAAAATCAGCCTATGGTTCGGGATGGTCTCATGAGAATAGCAGCAGAGGCAGCCAAGTTTTGTCACTTCTGCGGCCATCTTGGGATGCCTTTAACAGCTGCATATGCCTGGAGCCCAGGGCTTCCTGGTTTTAAAAGTCCTAGGCATAAGCCTAACAGTAACCCTAGGAAGGTAAATCAGCCTGGTGTTAGGCTTCTTGCCAAGGAAAAAGCCGGGAAAGCAGCCATGTTGTGGCACTTTTGCACTCCCTTTGGGATGCCTTTCACAGCTCCAGTGTGCCTGGAACTCAGGGCTTCCTGATTTTAAAAATCCTAGCCCTAGGCCGAACCCCAAGCCTAAGACGAGAAAGGCAAATCAGCCAGGAATTAGGCATGTCCCCAAGGAAAAAGCTGTGGAGGCAGGCACGTTGTGGTACTTTTGCGCTCTTCTTGGGTAGTCCTTCGCAGCTGCTGTGTTCTTGGACCTCAGGGCTTTCTGGTTAATAGAACCCTTACCCCAGGCGTAACTCAAACCTTAACCCTAGGAAGGAAAATCAGCCTATGGTTCGGGATGGTCTCATGGAAATATCAGTGGTGGCAGCCAAGTTGTGTCACTTTTGCGCTCCCCTTGGGATGCCTTTCGCAGCTGCAGTGTGCCTGGAGCCCAGGGCTTCCTGGTTTTAAAAGTCCTAGGCCTAAGCCTAACAGTAACCCTAGGAAGGTAAAGCAGCCGCGTATTAGGGTTCTTCCTAAGGGAAAAGCCGTGAAAGCAGCCATGTTGTGGCACTTCTGCACTCCCTTTGGGATGCCTTTGGCAGATGCAGTAAGCCTGGAACTCAGGGCTTCCTAGTTAAAAAAATCCTAGCCCTAGGCCGAACCCCAACCCTAAGACGAGAAAGGCAAATCAGCCAGGAATTAGGCATGTCCCCAAGGAAAAAGCTGTGGAGGCAGGCATGTTGTGGTACTTTTGCGCTCTTCTTGGGTAGTCCTTCGCAGCTGCTGTGTTCTTGGAACTCAGGGCTTTCTGGTTAATAGACCTCTTACCCTAGGCGAAACTCAAACATTAACCCTAGGAAGGAAAATCAGCCTATGGTTCGGGATGGTCTCATGAGAATAGAAGCAGAGGCAGCCAAGTTGTGTCACTTCTGCGGCCCTCTTTGGATGCCTTTAACAGCTGCAGTGTGCCTGGAGCCCAGGGCTTCCTGGTTTTAAAAGTCCTAGGCCTAAGCCTAACAGTAACCCTAGGAAGGTAAATCAGCCGCGTATTAGGGTTCTTCCTAAGGGAAAAGCCGTGAAAGCAGCCATGTTGTGGCACTTCTGCACTCCCTTTGGGTTGCCTTTGGCAGATGCAGTAAGCCTGGAACTCAGGGCTTCCTGGTTAAAAAACTCCAAGCCCTAGGCTGAACCCTAACCCTAACCCTAGGTAGATAAAACAGCCTAGGTATAGGGATGGTGCCAAGGAAAAAGCTGTGAAAGCTGCCATGTTGTTGCACTTTTGTACTCCCCTTGGGATGCCTTGAACAGCTGCAGTGTGCCTGGATCTAAGGGCTTCCTAGTTTTAAAAATCCTAGCCCTAGGCCTAAGCCTTACAGTAACCCTGGGAAGGGAAATCAGCCTGGTGTTAAGATTCTTGCCAAGGAAAAAGCCGTGAAAGCAACCATGTTGTGGCACTTTTGCACTCCCTTTCGGATGCCTTTGGCAGATTTAGTAAGCCTGGAACTCAGGGCTTCCTGGTTAAAAAACTCCAAGCCCTAGGCTGAAGCCTAACCCTATCCCCAGGAAGGAAAATCAGCCTAAGTGTAGGGATCGTGCAACGTCTAGAACACGATGGGAGATGTTTTCTGTGCTGGCGCAGTTTTTCCTCGCCAGACATAGTGGAAAAGCTTTTTGCTAAGATGTAGACGAGAAGAGAGGCTAAAGACGAAGGTACAATGCTGTCCGGAGCTAAGAGCCGCTCCCGGGCGTCTTTCGGCAGAAGCCGCGCTAAGGAGTGCACAGTGAGCGGCACTATCGTCTTTGCGCGAAGAAGCCGCTTCTTCGCCTCCGGGAGCCGGAGAGAGCGGCACCTTCGGAAAGGTGAAGAAGGAAGCTGTACAACACTGGGATTGTGTGCGCAGCTTGCCAACTGATAGAAAACAGTACCTTTGCACTCTCCTGACTTTTCCAATCACATGAACATTCGATTGGAAGCTGTTTTGGACAACTTTTCTTTCCTTCATGCCAAACACTCGGCACACCTCCGTGCAACGTCTAGAACACGATGGGAGATGTTTTCTGTGCTGGCACAGTTTTTCCTCGCCAGACATAGTAGAAAAGCTTTTTGCTAAGATGTAGACGAGAAGAGACGCTAAAGACGAAGGTACGATGCTGTCCGGAGCTAAGAGCCGCTCCCGGGCGTCTTTCGGCAGAAGCCGCGCTAAGGAGTGCACAGTGAGCGGCACAATCGTCTTTGCGCGAAGAAGCCGCTTCTTCGCCTCCGGGAGCCGGAGAGAGCGGCACCTTCGGAAAGGTGAAGGAGGAAGCTGTACAACACTGGGATTGTGTGCGCAGCTTGCCAACTGCCAGAAAACAGTACCTTTGCACTCTCCTGACTTTTCCAATCACATGAACATTCGATTGGAAGCTGTTTTGGACAACTTTTCTTTCCTTCATGCCAAACACTCGGCACACCTCCGTGCAACGTCTAGAACACGATGGGAGATGTTTTCTGTGCTGGCACAGTTTTTCCTCGCCAGACATAGTAGAAAAGCTTTTTGCTAAGATGTAGACGAGAAGAGACGCTAAAGACGAAGGTACGATGCTGTCCGGAGCTAAGAGCCGCTCCCGGGCGTCTTTCGGCAGAAGCCGCGCTAAGGAGTGCACAGTGAGCGGCACAATCGTCTTTGCGCGAAGAAGCCGCTTCTTCGCCTCCGGGAGCCGGAGAGAGCGGCACCTTCGGAAAGGTGAAGAAGGAAGCTGTACAACACTGGGATTGTGTGCGCAGCTTGCCAACTGATAGAAAACAGTACCTTTGCACTCTCCTGACTTTTCCAATCACATGAACATTCGATTGGAAGCTGTTTTGGACAACTTTTCTTTCCTTCATGCCAAACACTCGGCACACCTCCGTGCAACGTCTAGAACACGATGGGAGATGTTTTCTGTGCTGGCACAGTTTTTCCTCGCCAGACATAGTGGAAAACTTTTTGCTAAGATGTAGACGAGAAGAGAGGCTAAGGACTGGATGTAAGCCAATGACACTCTTCTTCAAAAAAGGCAATTAGGAGGACTCGCAATCGTACAAACCAGCCAGCCTCTTTTTTATACCCAGGAAGTTGATGAAGCAGCTCTTCCTGGAAAACCTTGCCAGGCACATGCAAGACGACACAATAATGTAGTTAGCATGATTTTTCAGGGGCATTTCATGCTGAACATAACTTTAAACTCCTCTGATGAATTAACTTGACTGGTAGATGAAGGGAATATTATCTGCCTGGGCTTCAGGGAGGTTTTTGACATATCTCTACATGGCAGCACACATCCATATGGAAGCAATAGTGCAAAGGGGAGGGAATCAGTGTCTTTTCAGTGATGCTGAGTGAAAAGACAAGAGGCAGTGGGCACACACTGAAATACAGGAACATCAGGAAATTATTCTTTACTGTGAGGGTGAGTGAACCACGGCACAGACTGCCCCGAAAGATTGTGGAGCCTGGATCTTTGAAGACATTAAAAGTACACCCAGATAGAATCCTGGGCAAGAGGCTCTAGGTATCCTGGTTTAGGCAGGGGGGTTGGGCCTGGTTAGCCCCACCAACCCCTTCCACTCTCATTCATTCTGTGCTAGTGAATTCTCTTCAAGATGCATTTCAAGCACTGGCATGACAAAGTTCTGTGCAGACACAGATCCAAATGGACATGTCATCTAAGTTCCTTAAGCAGTCTTCAAGAAGAATGTAAACCTCTGGGGCAAGTGTCTCTTCCCTAACTGAATCCCTTTCATGGGAAAATTCCCAGCTCTAGAAAGATCTTCTGATACGCATGCTTAAGACTGACACTGGCTGAGCAAATTTCTCCCTATGTGTATCTAAGACCAGTTAGGATCTTCACCCAAAGTGCTGTCAACATAGTCACAGAATGCCTACTGTTAAGAAGTGACAACTTCCATCAGAATGGCAACTATTGGTCCACCAAATGGATGAATGGATGGGAATTATCTGCTTGGGTTAAAAACAAAAAGAAAGAGTTGGTCTTTACTTATCAATTTCATTACAATATTGATAAGGGAAGAAAAAGACCTAAGTCCTTGACTTTCTTAATTGGAGGAAAGATTTTAAAAATTCCTTGTAAAAATGTATGATCACAATCAGACTATTGAAACCATTTGAGTTGGGAAAAAAGTTCCAAAATTGTCTAGAGAGTGGCAAAGAAGCCAAGAAAATAGGAAAGAAACAAAAAGAGGGCAAAAGAGTAAGCTTCAGTGTACAAGCTCGTTCTAGAAGTAGTCTGCCGGGGAAAGGAAGCCCCAGTTGAATTTCCAATGTATTCCTGAGCTTGATTCAGTGACTGGTCAATGTAAAAACCAATCCTTTTGTATAACTTCTTCCAGCAACAAAAACTCCAACAGGTTGACACTACCATCATGCCTGTTCCAGACATATTTCAAAGAGAAATGATGATTTTCTTGAAAACCTACTTGCATAAAAGTTGCAAGATGGTGGAGGGATTGCCACATCCTCCTTCCTCCATCTGGCTTGAAAGTAGATTTGATAAAATATGCAACAAAGCACATGATTTATAAGGTAGAGTGAAATGGATGATTTGGGAATTGATCTCTTGTTGATAGTAAACTTCACATCCACTCTGTGTGACCTTTCTAAAACAAAATGTGGAGCTGAGGCATGAATCTGCCACAACAATTGTAAAGCAAACATACACACTCCCCTTCACATGCCCCCCCTTCCACACACACCTAGGCACACACAGAGATCAGCATAGCAGATCATGAACACCTTGGAAAAGACTGAAATGCTCAATGCCTCTCTTGATGGGCAAAAGAGCTGGTGCAGTAATTCAAATGCCTGGTGCAAAAATTCTGTTTCATATTTAGCTCCTATTTAAAACACAGCTTTTCATTTCATTCTATTTACAGAATATTTTCTTTTAATTTGTTTCTTTAAAATTACTTAGTTCTCACCTGTTGTATGTCTAGGAATATTTTCTTCCAAAAATAGAAAAAAATAGATGCTATCTTTTCAGCAGAAAACATTGGTTGATACAATTTTAAACCATCATGATATGGAAGAATTGTTCTGTCCCTCTCGAAGGTGGAAGAAGCATTTGGATCACAGATCATCTACAATGAAATACTTGACATGTTTAAGATGCTTTCAATCAATTTTGATCGTCAATTGCTTCTTCGTTGTAAACAGTCATTTTTCAGTGAAGGGAAAGTGTGTGTGGTATATCTACATGATGTGGTCAAACCCAGTTCCTACTAATGGCCAGGCTGAATTCCAGGAAATAACGTCCCGAATGATATTTTGCCGCCTTCTTTGGCACTTCATGAAATCTTACCATGATGAAGTGCTGAAACACAGAGATTTTCTCTTAGAGAGTGTCTCATGTTGTAACCCATCCCATGGATTTTATGCTGTAATTCTTATCTCTTTTAAAATTTGCTATCTTCTGTACAGTTTTCATGAACATTTCTGTTACAGTAGTGAATAGCACAGATAAATGTAATTTTGTACAACTTTGAGTTTACCCCAAGAGCTGAGAGAAAACTTGCTCCTATACTTCAATCCCAGTTTCTTCTATAGTCCAACTTTGTTTCTCTACCACCAAGCTTCTCCTTTGTTGCTGCTCCAAGCCCCGTCCAAGCTGACCTTGAATACTTTCAGGGATGGGACACCCACAACTTCCCTGGGCAACCTGTTCCAGTGTTCCAGCACTCCCACAGTAAAAAAGGCCTTCCTTTCATCTAATATGTGTAGGAAATCATAAATCTAGGCATAGAAATTTGGAGTGCAAATTTGAAATTCTTTTGATTTGAAGCACATTTTATATGAATACTGACTTACAGATGACTAAAAGATGTTGATGGGCATTTGAGCTGACAAGTTTTGAAAAAGTGTACGGAAATTAACATTGAAACCACTAAAATTAAAAACTTCTTCCCATTTTCTTTCTCCTCTCCTATTCAAAATTGCAAATGTCAGATATCAGTGCTTCATGCAAACCTCTCAGATGCTCTCAGGGAAAAAGCATTTATTTCAGACTAAGTTGCGGTTGACGTAGAACTTTAACAGCTGCAGTGTGCCTGGAATTCAGGGCTTCCTGTTTGAAAAAATCCTATCTCTAGGCTGAACCCTAACCCTAAGCCTAGGCAGATAAATCAGCCTGGGTATAGGGATGTTCCCAAGGAAAAAAGCACTGGAAGGAGCATGTTGAGGCAATTTTTGGCTGCCCTTGGGAAGCCTTTTGCAGCTGCACTGGGTCTGGAGCTCAGGGTTTACTGATTTAAAATCCCTATCTCTTGGCGTGACCATAGGTGCAACTGGAGGCAAGTAAATCAGCCTAGGTTCAATGATGGTCCCAAGGAAAAAGCGCTGGAGGCAGCCATGTTGTGGCACTTTTCCCGTCCTCTTGGGTAGTCCTTGGCAGCTGCTGTGTTCTTGGAACTCAGGGCTTTCTGGTTAAAAAAACACTAACCCTAGGCGTAACTCTAACCCTCACCCTAGGAAGGAAAATCAGCCTATGGTTCAGGATGGACTCATGAGAATAGCAGCAGAGGAAGCCAAGTTGTGTCACTTCTGCGGCACTCTTGGGATGCCTTGAACAGCTGCAGTGTGCCTGGAGCTAAGGGCTTCCTAGTTTTAAAAATCCTAGCCCTAGGCCTAAGCCTTATAGTAACCCTAGGAAGGAAAATCAGCCTGGTGTTAGGCTTCTTGCCAAGGAAAAAGCCGGGAAAGCAGCCATGTTGTGGCACTTTTGCACTCCATTTCGGATGCCTTTCACAGCTCCAGTGTGCCTGGAACTCAGGGCTTCCTGATTTTAAAAATCCTAGCCCTAGGCCGAACCCCAAGCCTAAGACGAGAAAGGCAAATCAGCCAGGAATTAGGCATGTCCCCAAGGAAAAAGCTGTGGAGGCAGGCACGTTGTGGTACTTTTGCGCTCTTCTTGGGTAGTCCTTCGCAGCTGCTGTGTTCTTGGACCTCAGGGCTTTCTGGTTAATAGAACCCTTACCCCAGGCGTAACTCAAACCTTAACCCTAGGAAGGAAAATCAGCCTATGGTTCGGGATGGTCTCATGGAAATATCAGTGGTGGCAGCCAAGTTGTGTCACTTTTGCGCTCCCCTTGGGATGCCTTTCGCAGCTGCAGTGTGCCTGGAGCCCAGGGCTTCCTGGTTTTAAAAGTCCTAGGCCTAAGCCTAACAGTAACCCTAGGAAGGTAAAGCAGCCGCGTATTAGGGTTCTTCCTAAGGGAAAAGCCGTGAAAGCAGCCATGTTGTGGCACTTCTGCACTCCCTTTGGGATGCCTTTGGCAGATGCAGTAAGCCTGGAACTCAGGGCTTCCTAGTTAAAAAAATCCTAGCCCTAGGCCGAACCCCAACCCTAAGACGAGAAAGGCAAATCAGCCAGGAATTAGGCATGTCCCCAAGGAAAAAGCTGTGGAGGCAGGCATGTTGTGGTACTTTTGCGCTCTTCTTGGGTAGTCCTTCGCAGCTGCTGTGTTCTTGGAACTCAGGGCTTTCTGGTTAATAGACCTCTTACCCTAGGCGAAACTCAAACATTAACCCTAGGAAGGAAAATCAGCCTATGGTTCGGGATGGTCTCATGAGAATAGAAGCAGAGGCAGCCAAGTTGTGTCACTTCTGCGGCCCTCTTTGGATGCCTTTAACAGCTGCAGTGTGCCTGGAGCCCAGGGCTTCCTGGTTTTAAAAGTCCTAGGCCTAAGCCTAACAGTAACCCTAGGAAGGTAAAGCAGCCGCGTATTAGGGTTCTTCCTAAGGGAAAAGCCGTGAAAGCAGCCATGTTGTGGCACTTCTGCACTCCCTTTGGGTTGCCTTTGGCAGATGCAGTAAGCCTGGAACTCAGGGCTTCCTGGTTAAAAAACTCCAAGCCCTAGGCTGAACCCTAACCCTCACCCTAGGTAGATAAAACAGCCTAGGTATAGGGATGGTGCCAAGGAAAAAGCTGTGAAAGCTGCCATGTTGTTGCACTTTTGTACTCCCCTTGGGATGCCTTGAACAGCTGCAGTGTGCCTGGATCTAAGGGCTTCCTAGTTTTAAAAATCCTAGCCCTAGGCCTAAGCCTTACAGTAACCCTGGGAAGGGAAATCAGCCTGGTGTTAAGATTCTTGCCAAGGAAAAAGCCGTGAAAGCAACCATGTTGTGGCACTCTTGCACTCCCTTTCGGATGCCTTTGGCAGATTTAGTAAGCCTGGAACTCAGGGCTTCCTGGTTAAAAAACTCCAAGCCCTAGGCTGAAGCCTAACCCTATCCCCAGGAAGGAAAATCAGCCTAAGTGTAGGGATCGTGCAACGTCTAGAACACGATGGGAGATGTTTTCTGTGCTGGCGCAGTTTTTCCTCGCCAGACATAGTGGAAAAGCTTTTTGCTAAGATGTAGACGAGAAGAGACGCTAAAGACGAAGGTACGATGCTGTCCGGAGCTAAGAGCCGCTCCCGGGCGTCTTTCAGCAGAAGCCGCGCTAAGGAGTGCACAGTGAGCGGCACTATCGTCTTTGCGCGAAGAAGCCGCTTCTTCGCCTCCGGGAGCCGGAGAGAGCGGCACCTTCGGAAAGGTGAAGAAGGAAGCTGTACAACACTGGGATTGTGTGCGCAGCTTGCCAACTGATAGAAAACAGTACCTTTGCACTCTCCTGACTTTTCCAATCACATGAACATTCGATTGGAAGCTGTTTTGGACAACTTTTCTTTCCTTCATGCCAAACACTCGGCACACCTCCGTGCAACGTCTAGAACACGATGGGAGATGTTTTCTGTGCTGGCACAGTTTTTCCTCGCCAGACATAGTAGAAAAGCTTTTTGCTAAGATGTAGACGAGAAGAGACGCTAAAGACGAAGGTACGATGCTGTCCGGAGCTAAGAGCCGCTCCCGGGCGTCTTTCGGCAGAAGCCGCGCTAAGGAGTGCACAGTGAGCGGCACAATCGTCTTTGCGCGAAGAAGCCGCTTCTTCGCCTCCGGGAGCCGGAGAGAGCGGCACCTTCGGAAAGGTGAAGGAGGAAGCTGTACAACACTGGGATTGTGTGCGCAGCTTGCCAACTGCCAGAAAACAGTACCTTTGCACTCTCCTGACTTTTCCAATCACATGAACATTCGATTGGAAGCTGTTTTGGACAACTTTTCTTTCCTTCATGCCAAACACTCGGCACACCTCCGTGCAACGTCTAGAACACGATGGGAGATGTTTTCTGTGCTGGCACAGTTTTTCCTCGCCAGACATAGTAGAAAAGCTTTTTGCTAAGATGTAGACGAGAAGAGACGCTAAAGACGAAGGTACGATGCTCTCCGGAGCTAAGAGCCGCTCCCGGGCGTCTTTCGGCAGAAGCCGCGCTAAGGAGTGCACAGTGAGCGGCACAATCGTCTTTGCGCGAAGAAGCCGCTTCTTCGCCTCCGGGAGCCGGAGAGAACGGCACCTTCGGAAAGGTGAAGAAGGAAGCTGTACAACACTGGGATTGTGTGCGCAGCTTGCCAACTGATAGAAAACAGTACCTTTGCACTCTCCTGACTTTTCCAATCACATGAACATTCGATTGGAAGCTGTTTTGGACAACTTTTCTTTCCTTCATGCCAAACACTCGGCACACCTCCGTGCAACGTCTAGAACACGATGGGAGATGTTTTCTGTGCTGGCACAGTTTTTCCTCGCCAGACATAGTGGAAAAGCTTTTTGCTAAGATGTAGACGAGAAGAGAGGCTAAGGACTGGATGTAAGCCAATGACACTCTTCTTCAAAAAAGACATTTAGGAGGACTCGCAATCGTACAAACCAGCCAGCCTCTTTTTTATACCCAGGAAGTTGATGAAGCAGCTCTTCCTGGAAAACCTTGCCAGGCACATGCAAGACGACACAATAATGTAGTTAGCATGATTTTTCAGGGGCATTTCATGCTGAACATAACTTTAAACTCCTCTGATGAATTAACTTGACTGGTAGATGAAGGGAATATTATCTGCCTGGGCTTCAGGGAGGTTTTTGACATATCTCTACATGGCAGCACACATCCATATGGAAGCAATAGTGCAAAGGGGAGGGAATCAGTGTCTTTTCAGTGATGCTGAGTGAAAAGACAAGAGGCAGTGGGCACACACTGAAATACAGGAACATCAGGAAATTATTCTTTACTGTGAGGGTGAGTGAACCACGGCACAGACTGCCCCGAAAGATTGTGGAGCCTGGATCTTTGAAGACATTAAAAGTACACCCAGATAGAATCCTGGGCAAGAGGCTCTAGGTATCCTGGTTTAGGCAGGGGGGTTGGGCCTGGTTAGCCCCACCAACCCCTTCCACTCTCATTCATTCTGTGCTAGTGAATTCTCTTCAAGATGCATTTCAAGCACTGGCATGACAAAGTTCTGTGCAGACACAGATCCAAATGGACATGGCATCTAAGTTCCTTAAGCAGTCTTCAAGAAGAATGTAAACCTCTGGGGCAAGTGTCTCTTCCCTAACTGAATCCCTTTCATGGGAAAATTCCCAGCTCTAGAAAGATCTTCTGATACGCATGCTTAAGACTGACACTGGCTGAGCAAATTTCTCCCTATGTGTATCTAAGACCAGTTAGGATCTTCACCCAAAGTGCTGTCAACATAGTCACAGAATGCCTACTGTTAAGAAGTGACAACTTCCATCAGAATGGCAACTATTGGTCCACCAAATGGATGAATGGATGGGAATTATCTGCTTGGGTTAAAAACAAAAAGAAAGAGTTGGTCTTTACTTATCAATTTCATTGCAATATTGATAAGGGAAGAAAAAGACCTAAGTCCTTGACTTTCTTAATTGGAGGAAAGATTTTAAAAATTCCTTGTAAAAATGTATGATCACAATCAGACTATTGAAACCATTTGAGTTGGGAAAAAAGTTCCAAAATTGTCTAGAGAGTGGCAAAGAAGCCAAGAAAATAGGAAAGAAACAAAAAGAGGGCAAAAGAGTAAGCTTCAGTGTACAAGCTCGTTCTAGAAGTAGTCTGCCGGGGAAAGGAAGCCCCAGTTGAATTTCCAATGTATTCCTGAGCTTGATTCAGTAACTGGTCAATGTAAAAACCAATCCTTTTGTATAACTTCTTCCAGCAACAAAAACTCCAACAGGTTGACACTACCATCATGCCTGTTCCAGACATATTTCAAAGAGAAATGATGATTTTCTTGAAAACCTACTTGCATAAAAGTTGCAAGATGGTGGAGGGATTGCCACATCCTCCTTCCTCCATCTGGCTTGAAAGTAGATTTGATAAAATATGCAACAAAGCACATGATTTATAAGGTAGAGTGAAATGGATGATTTGGGAATTGATCTCTTGTTGATAGTAAACTTCACATCCACTCTGTGTGACCTTTCTAAAACAAAATGTGGAGCTGAGGCATGAATCTGCCACAACAATTGTAAAGCAAACATACACACTCCCCTTCACATGCCCCCCCTTCCACACACACCTAGGCACACACAGAGATCAGCATAGCAGATCATGAACACCTTGGAAAAGACTGAAATGCTCAATGCCTCTCTTGATGGGCAAAAGAGCTGGTGCAGTAATTCAAATGCCTGGTGCAAAAATTCTGTTTCATATTTAGCTCCTATTTAAAACACAGCTTTTCATTTCATTCTATTTACAGAATATTTTCTTTTCATTTGTTTCTTTAAAATTACTTAGTTCTCACCTGTTGTATGTCTAGGAATATTTTCTTCCAAAAATAGAAAAAAATAGATGCTATCTTTTCAGCAGAAAACATTGGTTGATACAATTTTAAACCATCATGATATGGAAGAATTGTTCTGTCCCTCTCGAAGGTGGAAGAAGCATTTGGATCACAGATCATCTACAATGAAATACTTGACATGTTTAAGATGCTTTCAATCAATTTTGATCGTCAATTGCTTCTTCGTTGTAAACAGTCATTTTTCAGTGAAGGGAAAGTGTGTGTGGTATATCTACATGATGTGGTCAAACCCAGTTCCTACTAATGGCCAGGCTGAATTCCAGGAAATAACGTCCCGAATGATATTTTTCCGCCTTCTTTGGCACTTCATGAAATCTTACCATGATGAAGTGCTGAAACACAGAGATTTTCTCTTAGAGAGTGTCTCATGTTGTAACCCATCCCATGGATTTTATGCTGTAATTCTTATCTCTTTTAAAATTTGCTATCTTCTGTACAGTTTTCATGAACATTTCTGTTACAGTAGTGAATAGCACAGATAAATGTAATTTTGTACAACTTTGAGTTTACCCCAAGAGCTGAGAGAAAACTTGCTCCTATACTTCAATCCCAGTTTCTTCTATAGTCCAACTTTGTTTCTCTACCACCAAGCTTCTCCTTTGTTGCTGCTCCAAGCCCCGTCTAAGCTGACCTTGAATACTTTCAGGGATGGGACACCCACAACTTCCCTGGGCAACCTGTTCCAGTGTTCCAGCACTCCCACAGTAAAAAAGGCCTTCCTTTCATCTAATATGTGTAGGAAATCATAAATCTAGGCATAGAAATTTGGAGTGCAAATTTGAAATTCTTTTGATTTGAAGCACATTTTATATGAATACTGACTTACAGATGACTAAAAGATGTTGATGGGCATTTGAGCTGACAAGTTTTGAAAAAGTGTACGGAAATTAACATTGAAACCACTAAAATTAAAAACTTCTTCCCATTTTCTTTCTCCTCTCCTATTCAAAATTGCAAATGTCAGATATCAGTGCTTCATGCAAACCTCTCAGATGCTCTCAGGGAAAAAGCATTTATTTCAGACTAAGTTGCGGTTGACGTAGAACTTTAACAGCTGCAGTGTGCCTGGAATTCAGGGCTTCCTGTTTGAAAAAATCCTATCTCTAGGCTGAACCCTAACCCTAAGCCTAGGCAGATAAATCAGCCTGGGTATAGGGATGTTCCCAAGGAAAAAAGCACTGGAAGGAGCATGTTGAGGCAATTTTTGGCTGCCCTTGGGAAGCCTTTTGCAGCTGCACTGGGTCTGGAGCTCAGGGTTTACTGATTTAAAATCCCTATCTCTTGGCGTGACCATAGGTGCAACTGGAGGCAAGTAAATCAGCCTAGGTTCAATGATGGTCCCAAGGAAAAAGCGCTGGAGGCAGCCATGTTGTGGCACTTTTCCCCTCCTCTTGGGTAGTCCTTGGCAGCTGCTGTGTTCTTGGAACTCAGGGCTTTCTGGTTAAAAAAACACTAACCCTAGGCGTAACTCTAACCCTCACCCTAGGAAGGAAAATCAGCCTATGGTTCGGGATGGACTCATGAGAATAGCAGCAGAGGAAGCCAAGTTGTGTCACTTCTGCGGCACTCTTGGGATGCCTTGAACAGCTGCAGTGTGCCTGGAGCTAAGGGCTTCCTAGTTTTAAAAATCCTAGCCCTAGGCCTAAGCCTTATAGTAACCCTAGGAAGGTAAATCAGCCTGGTGTTAGGCTTCTTGCCAAGGAAAAAGCCGGGAAAGCAGCCATGTTGTGGCACTTTTGCACTCCCTTTGGGATGCCTTTCACAGCTCCAGTGTGCCTGGAACTCAGGGCTTCCTGATTTTAAAAATCCTAGCCCTAGGCCGAACCCCAACCCTAAGACGAGAAAGGCAAATCAGCCAGGAATTAGGCATGTCCCCAAGGAAAAAGCTGTGGAGGCAGGCACGTTGTGGTACTTTTGCGCTCTTCTTGGGTAGTCCTTCGCAGCTGCTGTGTTCTTGGACCTCAGGGCTTTCTGGTTAATAGAACCCTTACCCCAGGCGTAACTCAAACCTTAACCCTAGGAAGGAAAATCAGCCTATGGTTCGGGATGGTCTCATGGAAATATCAGTGGTGGCAGCCAAGTTGTGTCACTTTTGCGCTCCCCTTGGGATGCCTTTCGCAGCTGCAGTGTGCCTGGAGCCCAGGGCTTCCTGGTTTTAAAAGTCCTAGGCCTAAGCCTAACAGTAACCCTAGGAAGGTAAAGCAGCCGCGTATTAGGGTTCTTCCTAAGGGAAAAGCCGTGAAAGCAGCCATGTTGTGGCACTTCTGCACTCCCTTTGGGATGCCTTTGGCAGATGCAGTAAGCCTGGAACTCAGGGCTTCCTAGTTAAAAAAATCCTAGCCCTAGGCCGAACCCCAACCCTAAGACGAGAAAGGCAAATCAGCCAGGAATTAGGCATGTCCCCAAGGAAAAAGCTGTGGAGGCAGGCATGTTGTGGTACTTTTGCGCTCTTCTTGGGTAGTCCTTCGCAGCTGCTGTGTTCTTGGAACTCAGGGCTTTCTGGTTAATAGACCTCTTACCCTAGGCGAAACTCAAACATTAACCCTAGGAAGGAAAATCAGCCTATGGTTCGGGATGGTCTCATGAGAATAGAAGCAGAGGCAGCCAAGTTGTGTCACTTCTGCGGCCCTCTTTGGATGCCTTTAACAGCTGCAGTGTGCCTGGAGCCCAGGGCTTCCTGGTTTTAAAAGTCCTAGGCCTAAGCCTAACAGTAACCCTAGGAAGGTAAATCAGCCGCGTATTAGGGTTCTTCCTAAGGGAAAAGCCGTGAAAGCAGCCATGTTGTGGCACTTCTGCACTCCCTTTGGGTTGCCTTTGGCAGATGCAGTAAGCCTGGAACTCAGGGCTTCCTGGTTAAAAAACTCCAAGCCCTAGGCTGAACCCTAACCCTCACCCTAGGTAGATAAAACAGCCTAGGTATAGGGATGGTGCCAAGGAAAAAGCTGTGAAAGCTGCCATGTTGTTGCACTTTTGTACTCCCCTTGGGATGCCTTGAACAGCTGCAGTGTGCCTGGATCTAAGGGCTTCCTAGTTTTAAAAATCCTAGCCCTAGGCCTAAGCCTTACAGTAACCCTGGGAAGGGAAATCAGCCTGGTGTTAAGATTCTTGCCAAGGAAAAAGCCGTGAAAGCAACCATGTTGTGGCACTTTTGCACTCCCTTTCGGATGCCTTTGGCAGATTTAGTAAGCCTGGAACTCAGGGCTTCCTGGTTAAAAAACTCCAAGCCCTAGGCTGAAGCCTAACCCTATCCCCAGGAAGGAAAATCAGCCTAAGTATAGGGATCGTGCAACGTCTAGAACACGATGGGAGATGTTTTCTGTGCTGGCGCAGTTTTTCCTCGCCAGACATAGTGGAAAAGCTTTTTGCTAAGATGTAGACGAGAAGAGACGCTAAAGACGAAGGTACGATGCTGTCCGGAGCTAAGAGCCGCTCCCGGGCGTCTTTCAGCAGAAGCCGCGCTAAGGAGTGCACAGTGAGCGGCACTATCGTCTTTGCGCGAAGAAGCCGCTTCTTCGCCTCCGGGAGCCGGAGAGAGCGGCACCTTCGGAAAGGTGAAGAAGGAAGCTGTACAACACTGGGATTGTGTGCGCAGCTTGCCAACTGCCAGAAAACAGTACCTTTGCACTCTCCTGACTTTTCCAATCACATGAACATTCGATTGGAAGCTGTTTTGGACAACTTTTCTTTTCTTCATGCCAAACACTCGGCACACCTCCGTGCAACGTCTAGAACACGATGGGAGATGTTTTCTGTGCTGGCACAGTTTTTCCTCGCCAGACATAGTAGAAAAGCTTTTTGCTAAGATGTAGACGAGAAGAGACGCTAAAGACGAAGGTACGATGCTGTCCGGAGCTAAGAGCCGCTCCCGGGCGTCTTTCGGCAGAAGCCGCGCTAAGGAGTGCACAGTGAGCGGCACAATCGTCTTTGCGCGAAGAAGCCGCTTCTTCGCCTCCGGGAGCCGGAGAGAGCGGCACCTTCGGAAAGGTGAAGAAGGAAGCTGTACAACACTGGGATTGTGTGCGCAGCTTGCCAACTGATAGAAAACAGTACCTTTGCACTCTCCTGACTTTTCCAATCACATGAACATTCGATTGGAAGCTGTTTTGGACAACTTTTCTTTCCTTCATGCCAAACACTCGGCACACCTCCGTGCAACGTCTAGAACACGATGGGAGATGTTTTCTGTGCTGGCACAGTTTTTCCTCGCCAGACATAGTAGAAAAGCTTTTTGCTGAGATGTAGACGAGAAGAGACGCTAAAGACGAAGGTACGATGCTGTCCGGAGCTAAGAGCCGCTCCCGGGCGTCTTTCGGCAGAAGCCGCGCTAAGGAGTGCACAGTGAGCGGCACAATCGTCTTTGCGCGAAGAAGCCGCTTCTTCGCCTCCGGGAGCCGGAGAGAGCGGCACCTTCGGAAAGGTGAAGGAGGAAGCTGTACAACACTGGGATTGTGTGCGCAGCTTGCCAACTGCCAGAAAACAGTACCTTTGCACTCTCCTGACTTTTCCAATCACATGAACATTCGATTGGAAGCTGTTTTGGACAACTTTTCTTTTCTTCATGCCAAACACTCGGCACACCTCCGTGCAACGTCTAGAACACGATGGGAGATGTTTTCTGTGCTGGCACAGTTTTTCCTCGCCAGACATAGTAGAAAAGCTTTTTGCTAAGATGTAGACGAGAAGAGACGCTAAAGACGAAGGTACGATGCTGTCCGGAGCTAAGAGCCGCTCCCGGGCGTCTTTCGGCAGAAGCCGCGCCAAGGGATGCACAGTGAGCGGCACAATCGTCTTTGCGCGAAGAAGCCGCTTCTTCGCCTCCGGGAGCCGGAGAGAGCGGCACCTTCGGAAAGGTGAAGAAGGAAGCTGTACAACACTGGGATTGTGTGCGCAGCTTGCCAACTGATAGAAAACAGTACCTTTGCACTCTCCTGACTTTTCCAATCACATGAACATTCGATTGGAAGCTGTTTTGGACAACTTTTCTTTCCTTCATGCCAAACACTCGGCACACCTCCGTGCAACGTCTAGAACACGATGGGAGATGTTTCCTGTGCTGGCACAGTTTTTCCTCGCCAGACATAGTAGAAAAGCTTTTTGCTAAGATGTAGACGAGAAGAGACGCTAAAGACGAAGGTACGATGCTGTCCGGAGCTAAGAGCCGCTCCCGGGCGTCTTTCGGCAGAAGCCGCGCTAAGGAGTGCACAGTGAGCGGCACAATCGTCTTTGCGCGAAGAAGCCGCTTCTTCGCCTCCGGGAGCCGGAGAGAGCGGCACCTTCGGAAAGGTGAAGAAGGAAGCTGTACAACACTGGGATTGTGTGCGCAGCTTGCCAACTGCCAGAAAACAGTACCTTTGCACTCTCCTGACTTTTCCAATCACATGAACATTCGATTGGAAGCTGTTTTGGACAACTTTTCTTTCCTTCATGCCAAACACTCGGCACACCTCCGTGCAACGTCTAGAACACGATGGGAGATGTTTTCTGTGCTGGCACAGTTTTTCCTCGCCAGACATAGTAGAAAAGCTTTTTGCTAAGATGTAGACGAGAAGAGACGCTAAAGACGAAGGTACGATGCTGTCCGGAGCTAAGAGCCGCTCCCGGGCGTCTTTCGGCAGAAGCCGCGCTAAGGAGTGCACAGTGAGCGGCACAATCGTCTTTGCGCGAAGAAGCCGCTTCTTCGCCTCCGGGAGCCGGAGAGAGCGGCACCTTCGGAAAGGTGAAGAAGGAAGCTGTACAACACTGGGATTGTGTGCGCAGCTTGCCAACTGATAGAAAACAGTACCTTTGCACTCTCCTGACTTTTCCAATCACATGAACATTCGATTGGAAGCTGTTTTGGACAACTTTTCTTTCCTTCATGCCAAACACTCGGCACACCTCCGTGCAACGTCTAGAACACGATGGGAGATGTTTTCTGTGCTGGCACAGTTTTTCCTCGCCAGACATAGTGGAAAAGCTTTTTGCTAAGATGTAGACGAGAAGAGACGCTAAAGACGAAGGTACGATGCTGTCCGGAGCTAAGAGCCGTTCCCGGGCGTCTTTCGGCAGAAGCCGCGCTAAGGAGTGCACAGTGAGCGGCACAATCGTCTTTGCGCGAAGAAGCCGCTTCTTCGCCTCCGGGAGCCGGAGAGAGCGGCTCCTTCGGAAAGGTGAAGAAGGAAGCTGTACAACACTGGGATTTTGTGCGCAGCTTGCCAACTGCCAGAAAACAGTACCTTTGCACTCTCCTGACTTTTCCAATCACATGAACATTCGATTGGAAGCTGTTTTGGACAACTTTTCTTTCCTTCATGCCAAACACTCGGCACACCTCCGTGCAACGTCTAGAATACGATGGGAGATGTTTTCTGTGCTGGCACAGTTTTTCCTCGCCAGACATAGTGGAAAAGCTTTTTGCTAAGATGTAGACGAGGAGACGCTAAAGACGAAGGTACGATGCTCTCCGGAGCTAAGAGCCGCTCCCGGGCGTCTTTCGGCAGAAGCCGCGCTAAGGAGTGCACAGTGAGCGGCACAATCGTCTTTGCGCGAAGAAGCCGCTTCTTCGCCTCCGGGAGCCGGAGAGAGCGGCACCTTCGGAAAGGTGAAGAAGGAAGCTGTACAACACTGGGATTGTGTGCGCAGCTTGCCAACTGCCAGAAAACAGTACCTTTGCACTCTCCTGACTTTTCCAATCACATGAACATTCGATTGGAAGCTGTTTTGGACAACTTTTCTTTCCTTCATGCCAAACACTCGGCACACCTCCGTGCAACGTCTAGAACACGATGGGAGATGTTTTCTGTGCTGGCACAGTTTTTCCTCGCCAGACATAGTAGAAAAGCTTTTTGCTAAGATGTAGACGAGAAGAGACGCTAAAGACGAAGGTACGATGCTGTCCGGAGCTAAGAGCCGCTCCCGGGCGTCTTTCGGCAGAAGCCGCGCTAAGGAGTGCACAGTGAGCGGCACAATCGTCTTTGCGCGAAGAAGCCGCTTCTTCGCCTCCGGGAGCCGGAGAGAGCGGCACCTTCGGAAAGGTGAAGAAGGAAGCTGTACAACACTGGGATTGTGTGCGCAGCTTGCCAACTGATAGAAAACAGTACCTTTGCACTCTCCTGACTTTTCCAATCACATGAACATTCGATTGGAAGCTGTTTTGGACAACTTTTCTTTCCTTCATGCCAAACACTCGGCACACCTCCGTGCAACGTCTAGAACACGATGGGAGATGTTTCCTGTGCTGGCACAGTTTTTCCTCGCCAGACATAGTAGAAAAGCTTTTTGCTGAGATGTAGACGAGAAGAGACGCTAAAGACGAAGGTACGATGCTGTCCGGAGCTAAGAGCCGCTCCCGGGCGTCTTTCGGCAGAAGCCGCGCTAAGGAGTGCACAGTGAGCGGCACAATCGTCTTTGCGCGAAGAAGCCGCTTCTTCGCCTCCGGGAGCCGGAGAGAGCGGCACCTTCGGAAAGGTGAAGGAGGAAGCTGTACAACACTGGGATTGTGTGCGCAGCTTGCCAACTGCCAGAAAACAGTACCTTTGCACTCTCCTGACTTTTCCAATCACATGAACATTCGATTGGAAGCTGTTTTGGACAACTTTTCTTTTCTTCATGCCAAACACTCGGCACACCTCCGTGCAACGTCTAGAACACGATGGGAGATGTTTTCTGTGCTGGCACAGTTTTTCCTCGCCAGACATAGTAGAAAAGCTTTTTGCTAAGATGTAGACGAGAAGAGACGCTAAAGACGAAGGTACGATGCTGTCCGGAGCTAAGAGCCGCTCCCGGGCGTCTTTCGGCAGAAGCCGCGCTAAGGAGTGCACAGTGAGCGGCACAATCGTCTTTGCGCGAAGAAGCCGCTTCTTCGCCTCCGGGAGCCGGAGAGAGCGGCACCTTCGGAAAGGTGAAGAAGGAAGCTGTACAACACTGGGATTGTGTGCGCAGCTTGCCAACTGCCAGAAAACAGTACCTTTGCACTCTCCTGACTTTTCCAATCACATGAACATTCGATTGGAAGCTGTTTTGGACAACTTTTCTTTCCTTCATGCCAAACACTCGGCACACCTCCGTGCAACGTCTAGAACACGATGGGAGATGTTTCCTGTGCTGGCACAGTTTTTCCTCGCCAGACATAGTAGAAAAGCTTTTTGCTCAGATGTAGACGAGAAGAGACGCTAAAGACGAAGGTACGATGCTGTCCGGAGCTAAGAGCCGCTCCCGGGCGTCTTTCGGCAGAAGCCGCGCTAAGGAGTGCACAGTGAGCGGCACAATCGTCTTTGCGCGAAGAAGCCGCTTCTTCGCCTCCGGGAGCCGGAGAGAGCGGCACCTTCGGAAAGGTGAAGAAGGAAGCTGTACAACACTGGGATTGTGTGCGCAGCTTGCCAACTGCCAGAAAACAGTACCTTTGCACTCTCCTGACTTTTCCAATCACATGAACATTCGATTGGAAGCTGTTTTGGACAACTTTTCTTTCCTTCATGCCAAACACTCGGCACACCTCCGTGCAACGTCTAGAACACGATGGGAGATGTTTTCTGTGCTGGCACAGTTTTTCCTCGCCAGACATAGTAGAAAAGCTTTTTGCTAAGATGTAGACGAGAAGAGACGCTAAAGACGAAGGTACGATGCTCTCCGGAGCTAAGAGCCGCTCCCGGGCGTCTTTCGGCAGAAGCCGCGCTAAGGAGTGCACAGTGAGCGGCACAATCGTCTTTGCGCGAAGAAGCCGCTTCTTCGCCTCCGGGAGCCGGAGAGAGCGGCACCTTCGGAAAGGTGAAGAAGGAAGCTGTACAACACTGGGATTGTGTGCGCAGCTTGCCAACTGATAGAAAACAGTACCTTTGCACTCTCCTGACTTTTCCAATCACATGAACATTCGATTGGAAGCTGTTTTGGACAACTTTTCTTTCCTTCATGCCAAACACTCGGCACACCTCCGTGCAACGTCTAGAACACGATGGGAGATGTTTTCTGTGCTGGCACAGTTTTTCCTCGCCAGACATAGTGGAAAAGCTTTTTGCTAAGATGTAGACGAGAAGAGACGCTAAAGACGAAGGTACGATGCTGTCCGGAGCTAAGAGCCGCTCCCGGGCGTCTTTCGGCAGAAGCCGCGCTAAGGAGTGCACAGTGAGCGGCACAATCGTCTTTGCGCGAAGAAGCCGCTTCTTCGCCTCCGGGAGCCGGAGAGAGCGGCTCCTTCGGAAAGGTGAAGAAGGAAGCTGTACAACACTGGGATTTTGTGCGCAGCTTGCCAACTGCCAGAAAACAGTACCTTTGCACTCTCCTGACTTTTCCAATCACATGAACATTCGATTGGAAGCTGTTTTGGACAACTTTTCTTTCCTTCATGCCAAACACTCGGCACACCTCCGTGCAACGTCTAGAATACGATGGGAGATGTTTTCTGTGCTGGCACAGTTTTTCCTCGCCAGACATAGTGGAAAAGCTTTTTGCTAAGATGTAGACGAGGAGACGCTAAAGACGAAGGTACGATGCTCTCCGGAGCTAAGAGCCGCTCCCGGGCGTCTTTCGGCAGAAGCCGCGCTAAGGAGTGCACAGTGAGCGGCACAATCGTCTTTGCGCGAAGAAGCCGCTTCTTCGCCTCCGGGAGCCGGAGAGAGCGGCACCTTCGGAAAGGTGAAGAAGGAAGCTGTACAACACTGGGATTGTGTGCGCAGCTTGCCAACTGATAGAAAACAGTACCTTTGCACTCTCCTGACTTTTCCAATCACATGAACATTCGATTGGAAGCTGTTTTGGACAACTTTTCTTTCCTTCATGCCAAACACTCGGCACACCTCCGTGCAACGTCTAGAACACGATGGGAGATGTTTCCTGTGCTGGCACAGTTTTTCCTCGCCAGACATAGTAGAAAAGCTTTTTGCTGAGATGTAGACGAGAAGAGACGCTAAAGACGAAGGTACGATGCTGTCCGGAGCTAAGAGCCGCTCCCGGGCGTCTTTCGGCAGAAGCCGCGCTAAGGAGTGCACAGTGAGCGGCACAATCGTCTTTGCGCGAAGAAGCCGCTTCTTCGCCTCCGGGAGCCGGAGAGAGCGGCACCTTCGGAAAGGTGAAGGAGGAAGCTGTACAACACTGGGATTGTGTGCGCAGCTTGCCAACTGCCAGAAAACAGTACCTTTGCACTCTCCTGACTTTTCCAATCACATGAACATTCGATTGGAAGCTGTTTTGGACAACTTTTCTTTTCTTCATGCCAAACACTCGGCACACCTCCGTGCAACGTCTAGAACACGATGGGAGATGTTTTCTGTGCTGGCACAGTTTTTCCTCGCCAGACATAGTAGAAAAGCTTTTTGCTAAGATGTAGACGAGAAGAGACGCTAAAGACGAAGGTACGATGCTGTCCGGAGCTAAGAGCCGCTCCCGGGCGTCTTTCGGCAGAAGCCGCGCTAAGGAGTGCACAGTGAGCGGCACAATCGTCTTTGCGTGAAGAAGCCGCTTCTTCGCCTCCGGGAGCCGGAGAGAGCGGCACCTTCGGAAAGGTGAAGAAGGAAGCTGTACAACACTGGGATTGTGTGCGCAGCTTGCCAACTGCCAGAAAACAGTACCTTTGCACTCTCCTGACTTTTCCAATCACATGAACATTCGATTGGAAGCTGTTTTGGACAACTTTTCTTTCCTTCATGCCAAACACTCGGCACACCTCCGTGCAACGTCTAGAACACGATGGGAGATGTTTCCTGTGCTGGCACAGTTTTTCCTCGCCAGACATAGTAGAAAAGCTTTTTGCTCAGATGTAGACGAGAAGAGACGCTAAAGACGAAGGTACGATGCTGTCCGGAGCTAAGAGCCGCTCCCGGGCGTCTTTCGGCAGAAGCCGCGCTAAGGAGTGCACAGTGAGCGGCACAATCGTCTTTGCGCGAAGAAGCCGCTTCTTCGCCTCCGGGAGCCGGAGAGAGCGGCACCTTCGGAAAGGTGAAGAAGGAAGCTGTACAACACTGGGATTGTGTGCGCAGCTTGCCAACTGCCAGAAAACAGTACCTTTGCACTCTCCTGACTTTTCCAATCACATGAACATTCGATTGGAAGCTGTTTTGGACAACTTTTCTTTCCTTCATGCCAAACACTCGGCACACCTCCGTGCAACGTCTAGAACACGATGGGAGATGTTTTCTGTGCTGGCACAGTTTTTCCTCGCCAGACATAGTAGAAAAGCTTTTTGCTAAGATGTAGACGAGAAGAGACGCTAAAGACGAAGGTACGATGCTCTCCGGAGCTAAGAGCCGCTCCCGGGCGTCTTTCGGCAGAAGCCGCGCTAAGGAGTGCACAGTGAGCGGCACAATCGTCTTTGCGCGAAGAAGCCGCTTCTTCGCCTCCGGGAGCCGGAGAGAGCGGCACCTTCGGAAAGGTGAAGAAGGAAGCTGTACAACACTGGGATTGTGTGCGCAGCTTGCCAACTGATAGAAAACAGTACCTTTGCACTCTCCTGACTTTTCCAATCACATGAACATTCGATTGGAAGCTGTTTTGGACAACTTTTCTTTCCTTCATGCCAAACACTCGGCACACCTCCGTGCAACGTCTAGAACACGATGGGAGATGTTTTCTGTGCTGGCACAGTTTTTCCTCGCCAGACATAGTGGAAAAGCTTTTTGCTAAGATGTAGACGAGAAGAGACGCTAAAGACGAAGGTACGATGCTGTCCGGAGCTAAGAGCCGCTCCCGGGCGTCTTTCGGCAGAAGCCGCGCTAAGGAGTGCACAGTGAGCGGCACAATCGTCTTTGCGCGAAGAAGCCGCTTCTTCGCCTCCGGGAGCCGGAGAGAGCGGCTCCTTCGGAAAGGTGAAGAAGGAAGCTGTACAACACTGGGATTTTGTGCGCAGCTTGCCAACTGCCAGAAAACAGTACCTTTGCACTCTCCTGACTTTTCCAATCACATGAACATTCGATTGGAAGCTGTTTTGGACAACTTTTCTTTCCTTCATGCCAAACACTCGGCACACCTCCGTGCAACGTCTAGAATACGATGGGAGATGTTTTCTGTGCTGGCACAGTTTTTCCTCGCCAGACATAGTGGAAAAGCTTTTTGCTAAGATGTAGACGAGGAGACGCTAAAGACGAAGGTACGATGCTCTCCGGAGCTAAGAGCCGCTCCCGGGCGTCTTTCGGCAGAAGCCGCGCTAAGGAGTGCACAGTGAGCGGCACAATCGTCTTTGCGCGAAGAAGCCGCTTCTTCGCCTCCGGGAGCCGGAGAGAGCGGCACCTTCGGAAAGGTGAAGAAGGAAGCTGTACAACACTGGGATTGTGTGCGCAGCTTGCCAACTGCCAGAAAACAGTACCTTTGCACTCTCCTGACTTTTCCAATCACATGAACATTCGATTGGAAGCTGTTTTGGACAACTTTTCTTTCCTTCATGCCAAACACTCGGCACACCTCCGTGCAACGTCTAGAACACGATGGGAGATGTTTTCTGTGCTGGCACAGTTTTTCCTCGCCAGACATAGTAGAAAAGCTTTTTGCTAAGATGTAGACGAGAAGAGACGCTAAAGACGAAGGTACGATGCTGTCCGGAGCTAAGAGCCGCTCCCGGGCGTCTTTCGGCAGAAGCCGCGCTAAGGAGTGCACAGTGAGCGGCACAATCGTCTTTGCGCGAAGAAGCCGCTTCTTCGCCTCCGGGAGCCGGAGAGAGCGGCACCTTCGGAAAGGTGAAGAAGGAAGCTGTACAACACTGGGATTGTGTGCGCAGCTTGCCAACTGCCAGAAAACAGTACCTTTGCACTCTCCTGACTTTTCCAATCACATGAACATTCGATTGGAAGCTGTTTTGGACAACTTTTCTTTCCTTCATGCCAAACACTCGGCACACCTCCGTGCAACGTCTAGAACACGATGGGAGATGTTTTCTGTGCTGGCACAGTTTTTCCTCGCCAGACATAGTAGAAAAGCTTTTTGCTAAGATGTAGACGAGAAGAGACGCTAAAGACGAAGGTACGATGCTCTCCGGAGCTAAGAGCCGCTCCCGGGCGTCTTTCGGCAGAAGCCGCGCTAAGGAGTGCACAGTGAGCGGCACAATCGTCTTTGCGCGAAGAAGCCGCTTCTTCGCCTCCGGGAGCCGGAGAGAGCGGCACCTTCGGAAAGGTGAAGGAGGAAGCTGTACAACACTGGGATTGTGTGCGCAGCTTGCCAACTGCCAGAAAACAGTACCTTTGCACTCTCCTGACTTTTCCAATCACATGAACATTCGATTGGAAGCTGTTTTGGACAACTTTTCTTTCCTTCATGCCAAACACTCGGCACACCTCCGTGCAACGTCTAGAACACGATGGGAGATGTTTTCTGTGCTGGCACAGTTTTTCCTCGCCAGACATAGTAGAAAAGCTTTTTGCTAAGATGTAGACGAGAAGAGACGCTAAAGACGAAGGTACGATGCTGTCCGGAGCTAAGAGCCGCTCCCGGGCGTCTTTCGGCAGAAGCCGCGCTAAGGAGTGCACAGTGAGCGGCACAATCGTCTTTGCGCGAAGAAGCCGCTTCTTCGCCTCCGGGAGCCGGAGAGAGCGGCACCTTCGGAAAGGTGAAGAAGGAAGCTGTACAACACTGGGATTGTGTGCGCAGCTTGCCAACTGATAGAAAACAGTACCTTTGCACTCTCCTGACTTTTCCAATCACATGAACATTCGATTGGAAGCTGTTTTGGACAACTTTTCTTTCCTTCATGCCAAACACTCGGCACACCTCCGTGCAACGTCTAGAACACGATGGGAGATGTTTTCTGTGCTGGCACAGTTTTTCCTCGCCAGACATAGTGGAAAAGCTTTTTGCTAAGATGTAGACGAGAAGAGAGGCTAAGGACTGGATGTAAGCCAATGACACTCTTCTTCATAAAAGGCAATTAGGAGGACTCGCAATCGTACAAACCAGCCAGCCTCTTTTTTATACCCAGGAAGTTGATGAAGCAGCTCTTCCTGGAAAACCTTGCCAGGCACATGCAAGACGACACAATAATGTAGTTAGCATGATTTTTCAGGGGCATTTCATGCTGAACATAACTTTAAACTCCTCTGATGAATTAACTTGACTGGTAGATGAAGGGAATATTATCTGCCTGGGCTTCAGGGAGGTTTTTGACATATCTCTACATGGCAGCACACATCCATATGGAAGCAATAGTGCAAAGGGGAGGGAATCAGTGTCTTTTCAGTGATGCTGAGTGAAAAGACAAGAGGCAGTGGGCACACACTGAAATACAGGAACATCAGGAAATTATTCTTTACTGTGAGGGTGAGTGAACCACGGCACAGACTGCCCCGAAAGATTGTGGAGCCTGGATCTTTGAAGACATTAAAAGTACACCCAGATAGAATCCTGGGCAAGAGGCTCTAGGTATCCTGGTTTAGGCAGGGGGGTTGGGCCTGGTTAGCCCCACCAACCCCTTCCACTCTCATTCATTCTGTGCTAGTGAATTCTCTTCAAGATGCATTTCAAGCACTGGCATGACAAAGTTCTGTGCAGACACAGATCCAAATGGACATGTCATCTAAGTTCCTTAAGCAGTCTTCAAGAAGAATGTAAACCTCTGGGGCAAGTGTCTCTTCCCTAACTGAATCCCTTTCATGGGAAAATTCCCAGCTCTAGAAAGATCTTCTGATACGCATGCTTAAGACTGACACTGGCTGAGCAAATTTCTCCCTATGTGTATCTAAGACCAGTTAGGATCTTCACCCAAAGTGCTGTCAACATAGTCACAGAATGCCTACTGTTAAGAAGTGACAACTTCCATCAGAATGGCAACTATTGGTCCACCAAATGGATGAATGGATGGGAATTATCTGCTTGGGTTAAAAACAAAAAGAAAGAGTTGGTCTTTACTTATCAATTTCATTGCAATATTGATAAGGGAAGAAAAAGACCTAAGTCCTTGACTTTCTTAATTGGAGGAAAGATTTTAAAAATTCCTTGTAAAAATGTATGATCACAATCAGACTATTGAAACCATTTGAGTTGGGAAAAAAGTTCCAAAATTGTCTAGAGAGTGGCAAAGAAGCCAAGAAAATAGGAAAGAAACAAAAAGAGGGCAAAAGAGTAAGCTTCAGTGTACAAGCTCGTTCTAGAAGTAGTCTGCCGGGGAAAGGAAGCCCCAGTTGAATTTCCAATGTATTCCTGAGCTTGATTCAGTAACTGGTCAATGTAAAAACCAATCCTTTTGTATAACTTCTTCCAGCAACAAAAACTCCAACAGGTTGACACTACCATCATGCCTGTTCCAGACATATTTCAAAGAGAAATGATGATTTTCTTGAAAACCTACTTGCATAAAAGTTGCAAGATGGTGGAGGGATTGCCACATCCTCCTTCCTCCATCTGGCTTGAAAGTAGATTTGATAAAATATGCAACAAAGCACATGATTTATAAGGTAGAGTGAAATGGATGATTTGGGAATTGATCTCTTGTTGATAGTAAACTTCACATCCACTCTGTGTGACCTTTCTAAAACAAAATGTGGAGCTGAGGCATGAATCTGCCACAACAATTGTAAAGCAAACATACACACTCCCCTTCACATGCCCCCCCTTCCACACACACCTAGGCACACACAGAGATCAGCATAGCAGATCATGAACACCTTGGAAAAGACTGAAATGCTCAATGCCTCTCTTGATGGGCAAAAGAGCTGGTGCAGTAATTCAAATGCCTGGTGCAAAAATTCTGTTTCATATTTAGCTCCTATTTAAAACACAGCTTTTCATTTCATTCTATTTACAGAATATTTTCTTTTAATTTGTTTCTTTAAAATTACTTAGTTCTCACCTGTTGTATGTCTAGGAATATTTTCTTCCAAAAATAGAAAAAAATAGATGCTATCTTTTCAGCAGAAAACATTGGTTGATACAATTTTAAACCATCATGATATGGAAGAATTGTTCTGTCCCTCTCGAAGGTGGAAGAAGCATTTGGATCACAGATCATCTACAATGAAATACTTGACATGTTTAAGATGCTTTCAATCAATTTTGATCGTCAATTGCTTCTTCGTTGTAAACAGTCATTTTTCAGTGAAGGGAAAGTGTGTGTGGTATATCTACATGATGTGGTCAAACCCAGTTCCTACTAATGGCCAGGCTGAATTCCAGGAAATAACGTCCCGAATGATATTTTTCCGCCTTCTTTGGCACTTCATGAAATCTTACCATGATGAAGTGCTGAAACACAGAGATTTTCTCTTAGAGAGTGTCTCATGTTGTAACCCATCCCATGGATTTTATGCTGTAATTCTTATCTCTTTTAAAATTTGCTATCTTCTGTACAGTTTTCATGAACATTTCTGTTACAGTAGTGAATAGCACAGATAAATGTAATTTTGTACAACTTTGAGTTTACCCCAAGAGCTGAGAGAAAACTTGCTCCTATACTTCAATCCCAGTTTCTTCTATAGTCCAACTTTGTTTCTCTACCACCAAGCTTCTCCTTTGTTGCTGCTCCAAGCCCCGTCCAAGCTGACCTTGAATACTTTCAGGGATGGGACACCCACAACTTCCCTGGGCAACCTGTTCCAGTGTTCCAGCACTCCCACAGTAAAAAAGGCCTTCCTTTCATCTAATATGTGTAGGAAATCATAAATCTAGGCATAGAAATTTGGAGTGCAAATTTGAAATTCTTTTGATTTGAAGCACATTTTATATGAATACTGACTTACAGATGACTAAAAGATGTTGATGGGCATTTGAGCTGACAAGTTTTGAAAAAGTGTACGGAAATTAACATTGAAACCACTAAAATTAAAAACTTCTTCCCATTTTCTTTCTCCTCTCCTATTCAAAATTGCAAATGTCAGATATCAGTGCTTCATGCAAACCTCTCAGATGCTCTCAGGGAAAAAGCATTTATTTCAGACTAAGTTGCGGTTGACGTAGAACTTTAACAGCTGCAGTGTGCCTGGAATTCAGGGCTTCCTGTTTGAAAAAATCCTATCTCTAGGCTGAACCCTAACCCTAAGCCTAGGCAGATAAATCAGCCTGGGTATAGGGATGTTCCCAAGGAAAAAAGCACTGGAAGGAGCATGTTGAGGCAATTTTTGGCTGCCCTTGGGAAGCCTTTTGCAGCTGCACTGGGTCTGGAGCTCAGGGTTTACTGATTTAAAATCCCTATCTCTTGGCGTGACCATAGGTGCAACTGGAGGCAAGTAAATCAGCCTAGGTTCAATGATGGTCCCAAGGAAAAAGCGCTGGAGGCAGCCATGTTGTGGCACTTTTCCCCTCCTCTTGGGTAGTCCTTGGCAGCTGCTGTGTTCTTGGAACTCAGGGCTTTCTGGTTAAAAAAACACTAACCCTAGGCGTAACTCTAACCCTCACCCTAGGAAGGAAAATCAGCCTATGGTTCAGGATGGACTCATGAGAATAGCAGCAGAGGAAGCCAAGTTGTGTCACTTCTGCGGCACTCTTGGGATGCCTTGAACAGCTGCAGTGTGCCTGGAGCTAAGGGCTTCCTAGTTTTAAAAATCCTAGCCCTAGGCCTAAGCCTTATAGTAACCCTAGGAAGGTAAATCAGCCTGGTGTTAGGCTTCTTGCCAAGGAAAAAGCCGGGAAAGCAGCCATGTTGTGGCACTTTTGCACTCCCTTTGGGATGCCTTTCACAGCTCCAGTGTGCCTGGAACTCAGGGCTTCCTGATTTTAAAAATCCTAGCCCTAGGCCGAACCCCAAGCCTAAGACGAGAAAGGCAAATCAGCCAGGAATTAGGCATGTCCCCAAGGAAAAAGCTGTGGAGGCAGGCACGTTGTGGTACTTTTGCGCTCTTCTTGGGTAGTCCTTCGCAGCTGCTGTGTTCTTGGACCTCAGGGCTTTCTGGTTAATAGAACCCTTACCCCAGGCGTAACTCAAACCTTAACCCTAGGAAGGAAAATCAGCCTATGGTTCGGGATGGTCTCATGGAAATATCAGTGGTGGCAGCCAAGTTGTGTCACTTTTGCGCTCCCCTTGGGATGCCTTTCGCAGCTGCAGTGTGCCTGGAGCCCAGGGCTTCCTGGTTTTAAAAGTCCTAGGCCTAAGCCTAACAGTAACCCTAGGAAGGTAAAGCAGCCGCGTATTAGGGTTCTTCCTAAGGGAAAAGCCGTGAAAGCAGCCATGTTGTGGCACTTCTGCACTCCCTTTGGGATGCCTTTGGCAGATGCAGTAAGCCTGGAACTCAGGGCTTCCTAGTTAAAAATATCCTAGCCCTAGGCCGAACCCCAACCCTAAGACGAGAAAGGCAAATCAGCCAGGAATTAGGCATGTCCCCAAGGAAAAAGCTGTGGAGGCAGGCATGTTGTGGTACTTTTGCGCTCTTCTTGGGTAGTCCTTCGCAGCTGCTGTGTTCTTGGAACTCAGGGCTTTCTGGTTAATAGACCTCTTACCCTAGGCGAAACTCAAACATTAACCCTAGGAAGGAAAATCAGCCTATGGTTCGGGATGGTCTCATGAGAATAGAAGCAGAGGCAGCCAAGTTGTGTCACTTCTGCGGCCCTCTTTGGATGCCTTTAACAGCTGCAGTGTGCCTGGAGCCCAGGGCTTCCTGGTTTTAAAAGTCCTAGGCCTAAGCCTAACAGTAACCCTAGGAAGGTAAAGCAGCCGCGTATTAGGGTTCTTCCTAAGGGAAAAGCCGTGAAAGCAGCCATGTTGTGGCACTTCTGCACTCCCTTTGGGTTGCCTTTGGCAGATGCAGTAAGCCTGGAACTCAGGGCTTCCTGGTTAAAAAACTCCAAGCCCTAGGCTGAACCCTAACCCTCACCCTAGGTAGATAAAACAGCCTAGGTATAGGGATGGTGCCAAGGAAAAAGCTGTGAAAGCTGCCATGTTGTTGCACTTTTGTACTCCCCTTGGGATGCCTTGAACAGCTGCAGTGTGCCTGGATCTAAGGGCTTCCTAGTTTTAAAAATCCTAGCCCTAGGCCTAAGCCTTACAGTAACCCTGGGAAGGGAAATCAGCCTGGTGTTAAGATTCTTGCCAAGGAAAAAGCCGTGAAAGCAACCATGTTGTGGCACTCTTGCACTCCCTTTCGGATGCCTTTGGCAGATTTAGTAAGCCTGGAACTCAGGGCTTCCTGGTTAAAAAACTCCAAGCCCTAGGCTGAAGCCTAACCCTATCCCCAGGAAGGAAAATCAGCCTAAGTGTAGGGATCGTGCAACGTCTAGAACACGATGGGAGATGTTTTCTGTGCTGGCGCAGTTTTTCCTCGCCAGACATAGTGGAAAAGCTTTTTGCTAAGATGTAGACGAGAAGAGACGCTAAAGACGAAGGTACGATGCTGTCCGGAGCTAAGAGCCGCTCCCGGGCGTCTTTCCGCAGAAGCCGCGCTAAGGAGTGCACAGTGAGCGGCACTATCGTCTTTGCGCGAAGAAGCCGCTTCTTCGCCTCCGGGAGCCGGAGAGAGCGGCACCTTCGGAAAGGTGAAGAAGGAAGCTGTACAACACTGGGATTGTGTGCGCAGCTTGCCAACTGATAGAAAACAGTACCTTTGCACTCTCCTGACTTTTCCAATCACATGAACATTCGATTGGAAGCTGTTTTGGACAACTTTTCTTTCCTTCATGCCAAACACTCGGCACACCTCCGTGCAACGTCTAGAACACGATGGGAGATGTTTTCTGTGCTGGCACAGTTTTTCCTCGCCAGACATAGTAGAAAAGCTTTTTGCTAAGATGTAGACGAGAAGAGACGCTAAAGACGAAGGTACGATGCTGTCCGGAGCTAAGAGCCGCTCCCGGGCGTCTTTCGGCAGAAGCCGCGCTAAGGAGTGCACAGTGAGCGGCACAATCGTCTTTGCGCGAAGAAGCCACTTCTTCGCCTCCGGGAGCCGGAGAGAGCGGCACCTTCGGAAAGGTGAAGGAGGAAGCTGTACAACACTGGGATTGTGTGCGCAGCTTGCCAACTGCCAGAAAACAGTACCTTTGCACTCTCCTGACTTTTCCAATCACATGAACATTCGATTGGAAGCTGTTTTGGACAACTTTTCTTTCCTTCATGCCAAACACTCGGCACACCTCCGTGCAACGTCTAGAACACGATGGGAGATGTTTTCTGTGCTGGCACAGTTTTTCCTCGCCAGACATAGTAGAAAAGCTTTTTGCTAAGATGTAGACGAGAAGAGACGCTAAAGACGAAGGTACGATGCTCTCCGGAGCTAAGAGCCGCTCCCGGGCGTCTTTCGGCAGAAGCCGCGCTAAGGAGTGCACAGTGAGCGGCACAATCGTCTTTGCGCGAAGAAGCCGCTTCTTCGCCTCCGGGAGCCGGAGAGAGCGGCACCTTCGGAAAGGTGAAGAAGGAAGCTGTACAACACTGGGATTGTGTGCGCAGCTTGCCAACTGATAGAAAACAGTACCTTTGCACTCTCCTGACTTTTCCAATCACATGAACATTCGATTGGAAGCTGTTTTGGACAACTTTTCTTTCCTTCATGCCAAACACTCGGCACACCTCCGTGCAACGTCTAGAACACGATGGGAGATGTTTTCTGTGCTGGCACAGTTTTTCCTCGCCAGACATAGTGGAAAAGCTTTTTGCTAAGATGTAGACGAGAAGAGAGGCTAAGGACTGGATGTAAGCCAATGACACTCTTCTTCAAAAAAGACATTTAGGAGGACTCGCAATCGTACAAACCAGCCAGCCTCTTTTTTATACCCAGGAAGTTGATGAAGCAGCTCTTCCTGGAAAACCTTGCCAGGCACATGCAAGACGACACAATAATGTAGTTAGCATGATTTTTCAGGGGCATTTCATGCTGAACATAACTTTAAACTCCTCTGATGAATTAACTTGACTGGTAGATGAAGGGAATATTATCTGCCTGGGCTTCAGGGAGGTTTTTGACATATCTCTACATGGCAGCACACATCCATATGGAAGCAATAGTGCAAAGGGGAGGGAATCAGTGTCTTTTCAGTGATGCTGAGTGAAAAGACAAGAGGCAGTGGGCACACACTGAAATACAGGAACATCAGGAAATTATTCTTTACTGTGAGGGTGAGTGAACCACGGCACAGACTGCCCCGAAAGATTGTGGAGCCTGGATCTTTGAAGACATTAAAAGTACACCCAGATAGAATCCTGGGCAAGAGGCTCTAGGTATCCTGGTTTAGGCAGGGGGGTTGGGCCTGGTTAGCCCCACCAACCCCTTCCACTCTCATTCATTCTGTGCTAGTGAATTCTCTTCAAGATGCATTTCAAGCACTGGCATGACAAAGTTCTGTGCAGACACAGATCCAAATGGACATGGCATCTAAGTTCCTTAAGCAGTCTTCAAGAAGAATGTAAACCTCTGGGGCAAGTGTCTCTTCCCTAACTGAATCCCTTTCATGGGAAAATTCCCAGCTCTAGAAAGATCTTCTGATACGCATGCTTAAGACTGACACTGGCTGAGCAAATTTCTCCCTATGTGTATCTAAGACCAGTTAGGATCTTCACCCAAAGTGCTGTCAACATAGTCACAGAATGCCTACTGTTAAGAAGTGACAACTTCCATCAGAATGGCAACTATTGGTCCACCAAATGGATGAATGGATGGGAATTATCTGCTTGGGTTAAAAACAAAAAGAAAGAGTTGGTCTTTACTTATCAATTTCATTGCAATATTGATAAGGGAAGAAAAAGACCTAAGTCCTTGACTTTCTTAATTGGAGGAAAGATTTTAAAAATTCCTTGTAAAAATGTATGATCACAATCAGACTATTGAAACCATTTGAGTTGGGAAAATGTTCCAAAATTGTCTAGAGAGTGGCAAAGAAGCCAAGAAAATAGGAAAGAAACAAAAAGAGGGCAAAAGAGTAAGCTTCAGTGTACAAGCTCGTTCTAGAAGTAGTCTGCCGGGGAAAGGAAGCCCCAGTTGAATTTCCAATGTATTCCTGAGCTTGATTCAGTAACTGGTCAATGTAAAAACCAATCCTTTTGTATAACTTCTTCCAGCAACAAAAACTCCAACAGGTTGACACTACCATCATGCCTGTTCCAGACATATTTCAAAGAGAAATGATGATTTTCTTGAAAACCTACTTGCATAAAAGTTGCAAGATGGTGGAGGGATTGCCACATCCTCCTTCCTCCATCTGGCTTGAAAGTAGATTTGATAAAATATGCAACAAAGCACATGATTTATAAGGTAGAGTGAAATGGATGATTTGGGAATTGATCTCTTGTTGATAGTAAACTTCACATCCACTCTGTGTGACCTTTCTAAAACAAAATGTGGAGCTGAGGCATGAATCTGCCACAACAATTGTAAAGCAAACATACACACTCCCCTTCACATGCCCCCCCTTCCACACACACCTAGGCACACACAGAGATCAGCATAGCAGATCATGAACACCTTGGAAAAGACTGAAATGCTCAATGCCTCTCTTGATGGGCAAAAGAGCTGGTGCAGTAATTCAAATGCCTGGTGCAAAAATTCTGTTTCATATTTAGCTCCTATTTAAAACACAGCTTTTCATTTCATTCTATTTACAGAATATTTTCTTTTAATTTGTTTCTTTAAAATTACTTAGTTCTCACCTGTTGTATGTCTAGGAATATTTTCTTCCAAAAATAGAAAAAAATAGATGCTATCTTTTCAGCAGAAAACATTGGTTGATACAATTTTAAACCATCATGATATGGAAGAATTGTTCTGTCCCTCTCGAAGGTGGAAGAAGCATTTGGATCACAGATCATCTACAATGAAATACTTGACATGTTTAAGATGCTTTCAATCAATTTTGATCGTCAATTGCTTCTTCGTTGTAAACAGTCATTTTTCAGTGAAGGGCAAGTGTGTGTGGTATATCTACATGATGTGTTCAAACCCAGTTCCTACTAATGGCCAGGCTGAATTCCAGGAAATAACGTCCCGAATGATATTTTGCCGCCTTCTTTGGCACTTCATGAAATCTTACCATGATGAAGTGCTGAAACACAGAGATTTTCTCTTAGAGAGTGTCTCATGTTGTAACCCATCCCATGGATTTTATGCTGTAATTCTTATCTCTTTTAAAATTTGCTATCTTCTGTACAGTTTTCATGAACATTTCTGTTACAGTAGTGAATAGCACAGATAAATGTCATTTTGTACAACTTTGAGTTTACCCCAAGAGCTGAGAGAAAACTTGCTCCTATACTTCAATCCCAGTTTCTTCTATAGTCCAACTTTGTTTCTCTACCACCAAGCTTCTCCTTTGTTGCTGCTCCAAGCCCCGTCCAAGCTGACCTTGAATACTTTCAGGGATGGGACACCCACAACTTCCCTGGGCAACCTGTTCCAGTGTTCCAGCACTCCCACAGTAAAAAAGGCCTTCCTTTCATCTAATATGTGTAGGAAATCATAAATCTAGGCATAGAAATTTGGAGTGCAAATTTGAAATTCTTTTGATTTGAAGCACATTTTATATGAATACTGACTTACAGATGACTAAAAGATGTTGATGGGCATTTGAGCTGACAAGTTTTGAAAAAGTGTACGGAAATTAACATTGAAACCACTAAAATTAAAAACTTCTTCCCATTTTCTTTCTCCTCTCCTATTCAAAATTGCAAATGTCAGATATCAGTGCTTCATGCAAACCTCTCAGATGCTCTCAGGGAAAAAGCATTTATTTCAGACTAAGTTGCGGTTGACGTAGAACTTTAACAGCTGCAGTGTGCCTGGAATTCAGGGCTTCCTGTTTGAAAAAATCCTGTCTCTAGGCTGAACCCTAACCCTAAGCCTAGGCAGATAAATCAGCCTGGGTATAGGGATGTTCCCAAGGAAAAAAGCACTGGAAGGAGCATGTTGAGGCAATTTTTGGCTGCCCTTGGGAAGCCTTTTGCAGCTGCACTGGGTCTGGAGCTCAGGGTTTACTGATTTAAAATCCCTATCTCTTGGCGTGACCATAGGTGCAACTGGAGGCAAGTAAATCAGCCTAGGTTCAATGATGGTCCCAAGGAAAAAGCGCTGGAGGCAGCCATGTTGTGGCACTTTTCCCCTCCTCTTGGGTAGTCCTTGGCAGCTGCTGTGTTCTTGGAACTCAGGGCTTTCTGGTTAAAAAAACACTAACCCTAGGCGTAACTCTAACCCTCACCCTAGGAAGGAAAATCAGCCTATGGTTCAGGATGGACTCATGAGAATAGCAGCAGAGGAAGCCAAGTTGTGTCACTTCTGCGGCACTCTTGGGATGCCTTGAACAGCTGCAGTGTGCCTGGAGCTAAGGGCTTCCTAGTTTTAAAAATCCTAGCCCTAGGCCTAAGCCTTATAGTAACCCTAGGAAGGTAAATCAGCCTGGTGTTAGGCTTCTTGCCAAGGAAAAAGCCGGGAAAGCAGCCATGTTGTGGCACTTTTGCACTCCCTTTGGGATGCCTTTCACAGCTCCAGTGTGCCTGGAACTCAGGGCTTCCTGATTTTAAAAATCCTAGCCCTAGGCCGAACCCCAAGCCTAAGACGAGAAAGGCAAATCAGCCAGGAATTAGGCATGTCCCCAAGGAAAAAGCTGTGGAGGCAGGCACGTTGTGGTACTTTTGCGCTCTTCTTGGGTAGTCCTTCGCAGCTGCTGTGTTCTTGGACCTCAGGGCTTTCTGGTTAATAGAACCCTTACCCCAGGCGTAACTCAAACCTTAACCCTAGGAAGGAAAATCAGCCTATGGTTCGGGATGGTCTCATGGAAATATCAGTGGTGGCAGCCAAGTTGTGTCACTTTTGCGCTCCCCTTGGGATGCCTTTCGCAGCTGCAGTGTGCCTGGAGCCCAGGGCTTCCTGGTTTTAAAAGTCCTAGGCCTAAGCCTAACAGTAACCCTAGGAAGGTAAAGCAGCCGCGTATTAGGGTTCTTCCTAAGGGAAAAGCCGTGAAAGCAGCCATGTTGTGGCACTTCTGCACTCCCTTTGGGATGCCTTTGGCAGATGCAGTAAGCCTGGAACTCAGGGCTTCCTAGTTAAAAAAATCCTAGCCCTAGGCCGAACCCCAACCCTAAGACGAGAAAGGCAAATCAGCCAGGAATTAGGCATGTCCCCAAGGAAAAAGCTGTGGAGGCAGGCATGTTGTGGTACTTTTGCGCTCTTCTTGGGTAGTCCTTCGCAGCTGCTGTGTTCTTGGAACTCAGGGCTTTCTGGTTAATAGACCTCTTACCCTAGGCGAAACTCAAACATTAACCCTAGGAAGGAAAATCAGCCTATGGTTCGGGATGGTCTCATGAGAATAGAAGCAGAGGCAGCCAAGTTGTGTCACTTCTGCGGCCCTCTTTGGATGCCTTTAACAGCTGCAGTGTGCCTGGAGCCCAGGGCTTCCTGGTTTTAAAAGTCCTAGGCCTAAGCCTAACAGTAACCCTAGGAAGGTAAAGCAGCCGCGTATTAGGGTTCTTCCTAAGGGAAAAGCCGTGAAAGCAGCCATGTTGTGGCACTTCTGCACTCCCTTTGGGTTGCCTTTGGCAGATGCAGTAAGCCTGGAACTCAGGGCTTCCTGGTTAAAAAACTCCAAGCCCTAGGCTGAACCCTAACCCTCACCCTAGGTAGATAAAACAGCCTAGGTATAGGGATGGTGCCAAGGAAAAAGCTGTGAAAGCTGCCATGTTGTTGCACTTTTGTACTCCCCTTGGGATGCCTTGAACAGCTGCAGTGTGCCTGGATCTAAGGGCTTCCTAGTTTTAAAAATCCTAGCCCTAGGCCTAAGCCTTACAGTAACCCTGGGAAGGGAAATCAGCCTGGTGTTAAGATTCTTGCCAAGGAAAAAGCCGTGAAAGCAACCATGTTGTGGCACTCTTGCACTCCCTTTCGGATGCCTTTGGCAGATTTAGTAAGCCTGGAACTCAGGGCTTCCTGGTTAAAAAACTCCAAGCCCTAGGCTGAAGCCTAACCCTATCCCCAGGAAGGAAAATCAGCCTAAGTGTAGGGATCGTGCAACGTCTAGAACACGATGGGAGATGTTTTCTGTGCTGGCGCAGTTTTTCCTCGCCAGACATAGTGGAAAAGCTTTTTGCTAAGATGTAGACGAGAAGAGACGCTAAAGACGAAGGTACGATGCTGTCCGGAGCTAAGAGCCGCTCCCGGGCGTCTTTCCGCAGAAGCCGCGCTAAGGAGTGCACAGTGAGCGGCACTATCGTCTTTGCGCGAAGAAGCCGCTTCTTCGCCTCCGGGAGCCGGAGAGAGCGGCACCTTCGGAAAGGTGAAGAAGGAAGCTGTACAACACTGGGATTGTGTGCGCAGCTTGCCAACTGATAGAAAACAGTACCTTTGCACTCTCCTGACTTTTCCAATCACATGAACATTCGATTGGAAGCTGTTTTGGACAACTTTTCTTTCCTTCATGCCAAACACTCGGCACACCTCCGTGCAACGTCTAGAACACGATGGGAGATGTTTTCTGTGCTGGCACAGTTTTTCCTCGCCAGACATAGTAGAAAAGCTTTTTGCTAAGATGTAGACGAGAAGAGACGCTAAAGACGAAGGTACGATGCTGTCCGGAGCTAAGAGCCGCTCCCGGGCGTCTTTCGGCAGAAGCCGCGCTAAGGAGTGCACAGTGAGCGGCACAATCGTCTTTGCGCGAAGAAGCCGCTTCTTCGCCTCCGGGAGCCGGAGAGAGCGGCACCTTCGGAAAGGTGAAGGAGGAAGCTGTACAACACTGGGATTGTGTGCGCAGCTTGCCAACTGCCAGAAAACAGTACCTTTGCACTCTCCTGACTTTTCCAATCACATGAACATTCGATTGGAAGCTGTTTTGGACAACTTTTCTTTCCTTCATGCCAAACACTCGGCACACCTCCGTGCAACGTCTAGAACACGATGGGAGATGTTTTCTGTGCTGGCACAGTTTTTCCTCGCCAGACATAGTAGAAAAGCTTTTTGCTAAGATGTAGACGAGAAGAGACGCTAAAGACGAAGGTACGATGCTCTCCGGAGCTAAGAGCCGCTCCCGGGCGTCTTTCGGCAGAAGCCGCGCTAAGGAGTGCACAGTGAGCGGCACAATCGTCTTTGCGCGAAGAAGCCGCTTCTTCGCCTCCGGGAGCCGGAGAGAGCGGCACCTTCGGAAAGGTGAAGAAGGAAGCTGTACAACACTGGGATTGTGTGCGCAGCTTGCCAACTGATAGAAAACAGTACCTTTGCACTCTCCTGACTTTTCCAATCACATGAACATTCGATTGGAAGCTGTTTTGGACAACTTTTCTTTCCTTCATGCCAAACACTCGGCACACCTCCGTGCAACGTCTAGAACACGATGGGAGATGTTTTCTGTGCTGGCACAGTTTTTCCTCGCCAGACATAGTGGAAAAGCTTTTTGCTAAGATGTAGACGAGAAGAGAGGCTAAGGACTGGATGTAAGCCAATGACACTCTTCTTCAAAAAAGACATTTAGGAGGACTCGCAATCGTACAAACCAGCCAGCCTCTTTTTTATACCCAGGAAGTTGATGAAGCAGCTCTTCCTGGAAAACCTTGCCAGGCACATGCAAGACGACACAATAATGTAGTTAGCATGATTTTTCAGGGGCATTTCATGCTGAACATAACTTTAAACTCCTCTGATGAATTAACTTGACTGGTAGATGAAGGGAATATTATCTGCCTGGGCTTCAGGGAGGTTTTTGACATATCTCTACATGGCAGCACACATCCATATGGAAGCAATAGTGCAAAGGGGAGGGAATCAGTGTCTTTTCAGTGATGCTGAGTGAAAAGACAAGAGGCAGTGGGCACACACTGAAATACAGGAACATCAGGAAATTATTCTTTACTGTGAGGGTGAGTGAACCACGGCACAGACTGCCCCGAAAGATTGTGGAGCCTGGATCTTTGAAGACATTAAAAGTACACCCAGATAGAATCCTGGGCAAGAGGCTCTAGGTATCCTGGTTTAGGCAGGGGGGTTGGGCCTGGTTAGCCCCACCAACCCCTTCCACTCTCATTCATTCTGTGCTAGTGAATTCTCTTCAAGATGCATTTCAAGCACTGGCATGACAAAGTTCTGTGCAGACACAGATCCAAATGGACATGGCATCTAAGTTCCTTAAGCAGTCTTCAAGAAGAATGTAAACCTCTGGGGCAAGTGTCTCTTCCCTAACTGAATCCCTTTCATGGGAAAATTCCCAGCTCTAGAAAGATCTTCTGATACGCATGCTTAAGACTGACACTGGCTGAGCAAATTTCTCCCTATGTGTATCTAAGACCAGTTAGGATCTTCACCCAAAGTGCTGTCAACATAGTCACAGAATGCCTACTGTTAAGAAGTGACAACTTCCATCAGAATGGCAACTATTGGTCCACCAAATGGATGAATGGATGGGAATTATCTGCTTGGGTTAAAAACAAAAAGAAAGAGTTGGTCTTTACTTATCAATTTCATTGCAATATTGATAAGGGAAGAAAAAGACCTAAGTCCTTGACTTTCTTAATTGGAGGAAAGATTTTAAAAATTCCTTGTAAAAATGTATGATCACAATCAGACTATTGAAACCATTTGAGTTGGGAAAATGTTCCAAAATTGTCTAGAGAGTGGCAAAGAAGCCAAGAAAATAGGAAAGAAACAAAAAGAGGGCAAAAGAGTAAGCTTCAGTGTACAAGCTCGTTCTAGAAGTAGTCTGCCGGGGAAAGGAAGCCCCAGTTGAATTTCCAATGTATTCCTGAGCTTGATTCAGTAACTGGTCAATGTAAAAACCAATCCTTTTGTATAACTTCTTCCAGCAACAAAAACTCCAACAGGTTGACACTACCATCATGCCTGTTCCAGACATATTTCAAAGAGAAATGATGATTTTCTTGAAAACCTACTTGCATAAAAGTTGCAAGATGGTGGAGGGATTGCCACATCCTCCTTCCTCCATCTGGCTTGAAAGTAGATTTGATAAAATATGCAACAAAGCACATGATTTATAAGGTAGAGTGAAATGGATGATTTGGGAATTGATCTCTTGTTGATAGTAAACTTCACATCCACTCTGTGTGACCTTTCTAAAACAAAATGTGGAGCTGAGGCATGAATCTGCCACAACAATTGTAAAGCAAACATACACACTCCCCTTCACATGCCCCCCCTTCCACACACACCTAGGCACACACAGAGATCAGCATAGCAGATCATGAACACCTTGGAAAAGACTGAAATGCTCAATGCCTCTCTTGATGGGCAAAAGAGCTGGTGCAGTAATTCAAATGCCTGGTGCAAAAATTCTGTTTCATATTTAGCTCCTATTTAAAACACAGCTTTTCATTTCATTCTATTTACAGAATATTTTCTTTTAATTTGTTTCTTTAAAATTACTTAGTTCTCACCTGTTGTATGTCTAGGAATATTTTCTTCCAAAAATAGAAAAAAATAGATGCTATCTTTTCAGCAGAAAACATTGGTTGATACAATTTTAAACCATCATGATATGGAAGAATTGTTCTGTCCCTCTCGAAGGTGGAAGAAGCATTTGGATCACAGATCATCTACAATGAAATACTTGACATGTTTAAGATGCTTTCAATCAATTTTGATCGTCAATTGCTTCTTCGTTGTAAACAGTCATTTTTCAGTGAAGGGCAAGTGTGTGTGGTATATCTACATGATGTGTTCAAACCCAGTTCCTACTAATGGCCAGGCTGAATTCCAGGAAATAACGTCCCGAATGATATTTTGCCGCCTTCTTTGGCACTTCATGAAATCTTACCATGATGAAGTGCTGAAACACAGAGATTTTCTCTTAGAGAGTGTCTCATGTTGTAACCCATCCCATGGATTTTATGCTGTAATTCTTATCTCTTTTAAAATTTGCTATCTTCTGTACAGTTTTCATGAACATTTCTGTTACAGTAGTGAATAGCACAGATAAATGTCATTTTGTACAACTTTGAGTTTACCCCAAGAGCTGAGAGAAAACTTGCTCCTATACTTCAATCCCAGTTTCTTCTATAGTCCAACTTTGTTTCTCTACCACCAAGCTTCTCCTTTGTTGCTGCTCCAAGCCCCGTCCAAGCTGACCTTGAATACTTTCAGGGATGGGACACCCACAACTTCCCTGGGCAACCTGTTCCAGTGTTCCAGCACTCCCACAGTAAAAAAGGCCTTCCTTTCATCTAATATGTGTAGGAAATCATAAATCTAGGCATAGAAATTTGGAGTGCAAATTTGAAATTCTTTTGATTTGAAGCACATTTTATATGAATACTGACTTACAGATGACTAAAAGATGTTGATGGGCATTTGAGCTGACAAGTTTTGAAAAAGTGTACGGAAATTAACATTGAAACCACTAAAATTAAAAACTTCTTCCCATTTTCTTTCTCCTCTCCTATTCAAAATTGCAAATGTCAGATATCAGTGCTTCATGCAAACCTCTCAGATGCTCTCAGGGAAAAAGCATTTATTTCAGACTAAGTTGCGGTTGACGTAGAACTTTAACAGCTGCAGTGTGCCTGGAATTCAGGGCTTCCTGTTTGAAAAAATCCTGTCTCTAGGCTGAACCCTAACCCTAAGCCTAGGCAGATAAATCAGCCTGGGTATAGGGATGTTCCCAAGGAAAAAAGCACTGGAAGGAGCATGTTGAGGCAATTTTTGGCTGCCCTTGGGAAGCCTTTTGCAGCTGCACTGGGTCTGGAGCTCAGGGTTTACTGATTTAAAATCCCTATCTCTTGGCGTGACCATAGGTGCAACTGGAGGCAAGTAAATCAGCCTAGGTTCAATGATGGTCCCAAGGAAAAAGCGCTGGAGGCAGCCATGTTGTGGCACTTTTCCCCTCCTCTTGGGTAGTCCTTGGCAGCTGCTGTGTTCTTGGAACTCAGGGCTTTCTGGTTAAAAAAACACTAACCCTAGGCGTAACTCTAACCCTCACCCTAGGAAGGAAAATCAGCCTATGGTTCGGGATGGACTCATGAGAATAGCAGCAGAGGAAGCCAAGTTGTGTCACTTCTGCGGCACTCTTGGGATGCCTTGAACAGCTGCAGTGTGCCTGGAGCTAAGGGCTTCCTAGTTTTAAAAATCCTAGCCCTAGGCCTAAGCCTTATAGTAACCCTAGGAAGGTAAATCAGCCTGGTGTTAGGCTTCTTGCCAAGGAAAAAGCCGGGAAAGCAGCCATGTTGTGGCATTTTTGCACTCCCTTTGGGATGCCTTTCACAGCTCCAGTGTGCCTGGAACTCAGGGCTTCCTGATTTTAAAAATCCTAGCCCTAGGCCGAACCCCAACCCTAAGACGAGAAAGGCAAATCAGCCAGGAATTAGGCATGTCCCCAAGGAAAAAGCTGTGGAGGCAGGCACGTTGTGGTACTTTTGCGCTCTTCTTGGGTAGTCCTTCGCAGCTGCTGTGTTCTTGGAACTCAGGGCTTTCTGGTTAATAGAACCCTTACCCCAGGCGTAACTCAAACCTTAACCCTAGGAAGGAAAATCAGCCTATGATTCGGGATGGTCTCATGGAAATATCAGTGGTGGCAGCCAAGTTGTGTCACTTTTGCGCTCCCCTTGGGATGCCTTTCGCAGCTGCAGTGTGCCTGGAGACCAGGGCTTCCTGGTTTTAAAAGTCCTAGGCCTAAGCCTAACAGTAACCCTAGGAAGGTAAAGCAGCCGCGTATTAGGGTTCTTCCTAAGGGAAAAGCCGTGAAAGCAGCCATGTTGTGGCACTTCTGCACTCCCTTTGGGATGCCTTTGGCAGATGCAGTAAGCCTGGAACTCAGGGCTTCCTAGTTAAAAAAATCCTAGCCCTAGGCCGAACCCCAACCCTAAGACGAGAAAGGCAAATCAGCCAGGAATTAGGCATGTCCCCAAGGAAAAAGCTGTGGAGGCAGGCATGTTGTGGTACTTTTGCGCTCTTCTTGGGTAGTCCTTCGCAGCTGCTGTGTTCTTGGAACTCAGGGCTTTCTGGTTAATAGACCTCTTACCCTAGGCGAAACTCAAACATTAACCCTAGGAAGGAAAATCAGCCTATGGTTCGGGATGGTCTCATGAGAATAGAAGCAGAGGCAGCCAAGTTGTGTCACTTCTGCGGCCCTCTTGGGATGCCTTTAACAGCTGCAGTGTGCCTGGAGCCCAGGGCTTCCTGGTTTTAAAAGTCCTAGGCCTAAGCCTAACAGTAACCCTAGGAAGGTAAATCAGCCGCGTATTAGGGTTCTTCCTAAGGGAAAAGCCGTGAAAGCAGCCATGTTGTGGCACTTTTGCACTCCCTTTGGGTTGCCTTTTGCAGATGCAGTAAGCCTGGAACTCAGGGCTTCCTGGTTAAAAAACTCCAAGCCCTAGGCTGAACCCTAACCCTAACCCTAGGTAGATAAAACAGACTAGGTATAGGGATGGTGCCAAGGAAAAAGCTGTGAAAGCTGCCATGTTGTTGCACTTTTGTACTCCCCTTGGGATGCCTTGAACAGCTGCAGTGTGCCTGGATCTAAGGGCTTCCTAGTTTTAAAAATCCTAGCCCTAGGCCTAAGCCTTACAGTAACCCTGGGAAGGGAAATCAGCCTGGTGTTAAGCTTCTTGCCAAGGAAAAAGCCGTGAAAGCAACCATGTTGTGGCACTTTTGCACTCCCTTTCGGATGCCTTTGGCAGATTTAGTAAGCCTGGAACTCAGGGCTTCCTGGTTAAAAAACTCCAAGCCCTAGGCTGAAGCCTAACCCTATCCCCAGGAAGGAAAATCAGCCTAAGTATAGGGATCGTGCAACGTCTAGAACACGATGGGAGATGTTTCCTGTGCTGGCACAGTTTTTCCTCGCCAGACATAGTAGAAAAGCTTTTTGCTGAGATGTAGACGAGAAGAGACGCTAAAGACGAAGGTACGATGCTGTCCGGAGCTAAGAGCCGCTCCCGGGCGTCTTTCGGCAGAAGCCGCGCTAAGGAGTGCACAGTGAGCGGCACAATCGTCTTTGCGCGAAGAAGCCGCTTCTTCGCCTCCGGGAGCCGGAGAGAGCGGCACCTTCGGAAAGGTGAAGAAGGAAGCTGTACAACACTGGGATTGTGTGCGCAGCTTGCCAACTGCCAGAAAACAGTACCTTTGCACTCTCCTGACTTTTCCAATCACATGAACATTCGATTGGAAGCTGTTTTGGACAACTTTTCTTTTCTTCATGCCAAACACTCGGCACACGTCCGTGCAACGTCTAGAACACGATGGGAGATGTTTTCTGTGCTGGCACAGTTTTTCCTCGCCAGACATAGTAGAAAAGCTTTTTGCTAAGATGTAGACGAGAAGAGACGCTAAAGACGAAGGTACGATGCTGTCCGGAGCTAAGAGCCGCTCCCGGGCGTCTTTCGGCAGAAGCCGCGCTAAGGAGTGCACAGTGAGCGGCACAATCGTCTTTGCGCGAAGAAGCCGCTTCTTCGCCTCCGGGAGCCGGAGAGAGCGGCACCTTCGGAAAGGTGAAGAAGGAAGCTGTACAACACTGGGATTGTGTGCGCAGCTTGCCAACTGATAGAAAACAGTACCTTTGCACTCTCCTGACTTTTCCAATCACATGAACATTCGATTGGAAGCTGTTTTGGACAACTTTTCTTTCCTTCATGCCAAACACTCGGCACACCTCCGTGCAACGTCTAGAACACGATGGGAGATGTTTCCTGTGCTGGCACAGTTTTTCCTCGCCAGACATAGTAGAAAAGCTTTTTGCTGAGATGTAGACGAGAAGAGACGCTAAAGACGAAGGTACGATGCTGTCCGGAGCTAAGAGCCGCTCCCGGGCGTCTTTCGGCAGAAGCCGCGCTAAGGAGTGCACAGTGAGCGGCACAATCGTCTTTGCGCGAAGAAGCCGCTTCTTCGCCTCCGGGAGCCGGAGAGAGCGGCACCTTCGGAAAGGTGAAGAAGGAAGCTGTACAACACTGGGATTGTGTGCGCAGCTTGCCAACTGCCAGAAAACAGTACCTTTGCACTCTCCTGACTTTTCCAATCACATGAACATTCGATTGGAAGCTGTTTTGGACAACTTTTCTTTTCTTCATGCCAAACACTCGGCACACCTCCGTGCAACGTCTAGAACACGATGGGAGATGTTTTCTGTGCTGGCACAGTTTTTCCTCGCCAGACATAGTAGAAAAGCTTTTTGCTAAGATGTAGACGAGAAGAGACGCTAAAGACGAAGGTACGATGCTGTCCGGAGCTAAGAGCCGCTCCCGGGCGTCTTTCGGCAGAAGCCGCGCTAAGGAGTGCACAGTGAGCGGCACAATCGTCTTTGCGCGAAGAAGCCGCTTCTTCGCCTCCGGGAGCCGGAGAGAGCGGCACCTTCGGAAAGGTGAAGAAGGAAGCTGTACAACACTGCGATTGTGTGCGCAGCTTGCCAACTGATAGAAAACAGTACCTTTGCACTCTCCTGACTTTTCCAATCACATGAACATTCGATTGGAAGCTGTTTTGGACAACTTTTCTTTCCTTCATGCCAAACACTCGGCACACCTCCGTGCAACGTCTAGAACACGATGGGAGATGTTTTCTGTGCTGGCACAGTTTTTCCTCGCCAGACATAGTGGAAAAGCTTTTTGCTAAGATGTAGACGAGAAGAGAGGCTAAGGACTGGATGTAAGCCAATGACACTCTTCTTCAAAAAAGGCAATTAGGAGGACTCGCAATCGTACAAACCAGCCAGCCTCTTTTTTATACCCAGGAAGTTGATGAAGCAGCTCTTCCTGGAAAACCTTGCCAGGCACATGCAAGACGACACAATAATGTAGTTAGCATGATTTTTCAGGGGCATTTCATGCTGAACATAACTTTAAACTCCTCTGATGAATTAACTTGACTGGTAGATGAAGGGAATATTATCTGCCTGGGCTTCAGGGAGGTTTTTGACATATCTCTACATGGCAGCACACATCCATATGGAAGCAATAGTGCAAAGGGGAGGGAATCAGTGTCTTTTCAGTGATGCTGAGTGAAAAGACAAGAGGCAGTGGGCACACACTGAAATACAGGAACATCAGGAAATTATTCTTTACTGTGAGGGTGAGTGAACCACGGCACAGACTGCCCCGAAAGATTGTGGAGCCTGGATCTTTGAAGACATTAAAAGTACACCCAGATAGAATCCTGGGCAAGAGGCTCTAGGTATCCTGGTTTAGGCAGGGGGGTTGGGCCTGGTTAGCCCCACCAACCCCTTCCACTCTCATTCATTCTGTGCTAGTGAATTCTCTTCAAGATGCATTTCAAGCACTGGCATGACAAAGTTCTGTGCAGACACAGATCCAAATGGACATGGCATCTAAGTTCCTTAAGCAGTCTTCAAGAAGAATGTAAACCTCTGGGGCAAGTGTCTCTTCCCTAACTGAATCCCTTTCATGGGAAAATTCCCAGCTCTAGAAAGATCTTCTGATACGCATGCTTAAGACTGACACTGGCTGAGCAAATTTCTCCCTATGTGTATCTAAGACCAGTTAGGATCTTCACCCAAAGTGCTGTCAACATAGTCACAGAATGCCTACTGTTAAGAAGTGACAACTTCCATCAGAATGGCAACTATTGGTCCACCAAATGGATGAATGGATGGGAATTATCTGCTTGGGTTAAAAACAAAAAGAAAGAGTTGGTCTTTACTTATCAATTTCATTGCAATATTGATAAGGGAAGAAAAAGACCTAAGTCCTTGACTTTCTTAATTGGAGGAAAGATTTTAAAAATTCCTTGTAAAAATGTATGATCACAATCAGACTATTGAAACCATTTGAGTTGGGAAAATGTTCCAAAATTGTCTAGAGAGTGGCAAAGAAGCCAAGAAAATAGGAAAGAAACAAAAAGAGGGCAAAAGAGTAAGCTTCAGTGTACAAGCTCGTTCTAGAAGTAGTCTGCCGGGGAAAGGAAGCCCCAGTTGAATTTCCAATGTATTCCTGAGCTTGATTCAGTAACTGGTCAATGTAAAAACCAATCCTTTTGTATAACTTCTTCCAGCAACAAAAACTCCAACAGGTTGACACTACCATCATGCCTGTTCCAGACATATTTCAAAGAGAAATGATGATTTTCTTGAAAACCTACTTGCATAAAAGTTGCAAGATGGTGGAGGGATTGCCACATCCTCCTTCCTCCATCTGGCTTGAAAGTAGATTTGATAAAATATGCAACAAAGCACATGATTTATAAGGTAGAGTGAAATGGATGATTTGGGAATTGATCTCTTGTTGATAGTAAACTTCACATCCACTCTGTGTGACCTTTCTAAAACAAAATGTGGAGCTGAGGCATGAATCTGCCACAACAATTGTAAAGCAAACATACACACTCCCCTTCACATGCCCCCCCTTCCACACACACCTAGGCACACACAGAGATCAGCATAGCAGATCATGAACACCTTGGAAAAGACTGAAATGCTCAATGCCTCTCTTGATGGGCAAAAGAGCTGGTGCAGTAATTCAAATGCCTGGTGCAAAAATTCTGTTTCATATTTAGCTCCTATTTAAAACACAGCTTTTCATTTCATTCTATTTACAGAATATTTTCTTTTAATTTGTTTCTTTAAAATTACTTAGTTCTCACCTGTTGTATGTCTAGGAATATTTTCTTCCAAAAATAGAAAAAAATAGATGCTATCTTTTCAGCAGAAAACATTGGTTGATACAATTTTAAACCATCATGATATGGAAGAATTGTTCTGTCCCTCTCGAAGGTGGAAGAAGCATTTGGATCACAGATCATCTACAATGAAATACTTGACATGTTTAAGATGCTTTCAATCAATTTTGATCGTCAATTGCTTCTTCGTTGTAAACAGTCATTTTTCAGTGAAGGGCAAGTGTGTGTGGTATATCTACATGATGTGTTCAAACCCAGTTCCTACTAATGGCCAGGCTGAATTCCAGGAAATAACGTCCCGAATGATATTTTGCCGCCTTCTTTGGCACTTCATGAAATCTTACCATGATGAAGTGCTGAAACACAGAGATTTTCTCTTAGAGAGTGTCTCATGTTGTAACCCATCCCATGGATTTTATGCTGTAATTCTTATCTCTTTTAAAATTTGCTATCTTCTGTACAGTTTTCATGAACATTTCTGTTACAGTAGTGAATAGCACAGATAAATGTCATTTTGTACAACTTTGAGTTTACCCCAAGAGCTGAGAGAAAACTTGCTCCTATACTTCAATCCCAGTTTCTTCTATAGTCCAACTTTGTTTCTCTACCACCAAGCTTCTCCTTTGTTGCTGCTCCAAGCCCCGTCCAAGCTGACCTTGAATACTTTCAGGGATGGGACACCCACAACTTCCCTGGGCAACCTGTTCCAGTGTTCCAGCACTCCCACAGTAAAAAAGGCCTTCCTTTCATCTAATATGTGTAGGAAATCATAAATCTAGGCATAGAAATTTGGAGTGCAAATTTGAAATTCTTTTGATTTGAAGCACATTTTATATGAATACTGACTTACAGATGACTAAAAGATGTTGATGGGCATTTGAGCTGACAAGTTTTGAAAAAGTGTACGGAAATTAACATTGAAACCACTAAAATTAAAAACTTCTTCCCATTTTCTTTCTCCTCTCCTATTCAAAATTGCAAATGTCAGATATCAGTGCTTCATGCAAACCTCTCAGATGCTCTCAGGGAAAAAGCATTTATTTCAGACTAAGTTGCGGTTGACGTAGAACTTTAACAGCTGCAGTGTGCCTGGAATTCAGGGCTTCCTGTTTGAAAAAATCCTGTCTCTAGGCTGAACCCTAACCCTAAGCCTAGGCAGATAAATCAGCCTGGGTATAGGGATGTTCCCAAGGAAAAAAGCACTGGAAGGAGCATGTTGAGGCAATTTTTGGCTGCCCTTGGGAAGCCTTTTGCAGCTGCACTGGGTCTGGAGCTCAGGGTTTACTGATTTAAAATCCCTATCTCTTGGCGTGACCATAGGTGCAACTGGAGGCAAGTAAATCAGCCTAGGTTCAATGATGGTCCCAAGGAAAAAGCGCTGGAGGCAGCCATGTTGTGGCACTTTTCCCCTCCTCTTGGGTAGTCCTTGGCAGCTGCTGTGTTCTTGGAACTCAGGGCTTTCTGGTTAAAAAAACACTAACCCTAGGCGTAACTCTAACCCTCACCCTAGGAAGGAAAATCAGCCTATGGTTCAGGATGGACTCATGAGAATAGCAGCAGAGGAAGCCAAGTTGTGTCACTTCTGCGGCACTCTTGGGATGCCTTGAACAGCTGCAGTGTGCCTGGAGCTAAGGGCTTCCTAGTTTTAAAAATCCTAGCCCTAGGCCTAAGCCTTATAGTAACCCTAGGAAGGTAAATCAGCCTGGTGTTAGGCTTCTTGCCAAGGAAAAAGCCGGGAAAGCAGCCATGTTGTGGCACTTTTGCACTCCCTTTGGGATGCCTTTCACAGCTCCAGTGTGCCTGGAACTCAGGGCTTCCTGATTTTAAAAATCCTAGCCCTAGGCCGAACCCCAAGCCTAAGACGAGAAAGGCAAATCAGCCAGGAATTAGGCATGTCCCCAAGGAAAAAGCTGTGGAGGCAGGCACGTTGTGGTACTTTTGCGCTCTTCTTGGGTAGTCCTTCGCAGCTGCTGTGTTCTTGGACCTCAGGGCTTTCTGGTTAATAGAACCCTTACCCCAGGCGTAACTCAAACCTTAACCCTAGGAAGGAAAATCAGCCTATGGTTCGGGATGGTCTCATGGAAATATCAGTGGTGGCAGCCAAGTTGTGTCACTTTTGCGCTCCCCTTGGGATGCCTTTCGCAGCTGCAGTGTGCCTGGAGCCCAGGGCTTCCTGGTTTTAAAAGTCCTAGGCCTAAGCCTAACAGTAACCCTAGGAAGGTAAAGCAGCCGCGTATTAGGGTTCTTCCTAAGGGAAAAGCCGTGAAAGCAGCCATGTTGTGGCACTTCTGCACTCCCTTTGGGATGCCTTTGGCAGATGCAGTAAGCCTGGAACTCAGGGCTTCCTAGTTAAAAAAATCCTAGCCCTAGGCCGAACCCCAACCCTAAGACGAGAAAGGCAAATCAGCCAGGAATTAGGCATGTCCCCAAGGAAAAAGCTGTGGAGGCAGGCATGTTGTGGTACTTTTGCGCTCTTCTTGGGTAGTCCTTCGCAGCTGCTGTGTTCTTGGAACTCAGGGCTTTCTGGTTAATAGACCTCTTACCCTAGGCGAAACTCAAACATTAACCCTAGGAAGGAAAATCAGCCTATGGTTCGGGATGGTCTCATGAGAATAGAAGCAGAGGCAGCCAAGTTGTGTCACTTCTGCGGCCCTCTTTGGATGCCTTTAACAGCTGCAGTGTGCCTGGAGCCCAGGGCTTCCTGGTTTTAAAAGTCCTAGGCCTAAGCCTAACAGTAACCCTAGGAAGGTAAAGCAGCCGCGTATTAGGGTTCTTCCTAAGGGAAAAGCCGTGAAAGCAGCCATGTTGTGGCACTTCTGCACTCCCTTTGGGTTGCCTTTGGCAGATGCAGTAAGCCTGGAACTCAGGGCTTCCTGGTTAAAAAACTCCAAGCCCTAGGCTGAACCCTAACCCTCACCCTAGGTAGATAAAACAGCTTAGGTATAGGGATGGTGCCAAGGAAAAAGCTGTGAAAGCTGCCATGTTGTTGCACTTTTGTACTCCCCTTGGGATGCCTTGAACAGCTGCAGTGTGCCTGGATCTAAGGGCTTCCTAGTTTTAAAAATCCTAGCCCTAGGCCTAAGCCTTACAGTAACCCTGGGAAGGGAAATCAGCCTGGTGTTAAGATTCTTGCCAAGGAAAAAGCCGTGAAAGCAACCATGTTGTGGCACTCTTGCACTCCCTTTCGGATGCCTTTGGCAGATTTAGTAAGCCTGGAACTCAGGGCTTCCTGGTTAAAAAACTCCAAGCCCTAGGCTGAAGCCTAACCCTATCCCCAGGAAGGAAAATCAGCCTAAGTGTAGGGATCGTGCAACGTCTAGAACACGATGGGAGATGTTTTCTGTGCTGGCGCAGTTTTTCCTCGCCAGACATAGTGGAAAAGCTTTTTGCTAAGATGTAGACGAGAAGAGACGCTAAAGACGAAGGTACGATGCTGTCCGGAGCTAAGAGCCGCTCCCGGGCGTCTTTCCGCAGAAGCCGCGCTAAGGAGTGCACAGTGAGCGGCACTATCGTCTTTGCGCGAAGAAGCCGCTTCTTCGCCTCCGGGAGCCGGAGAGAGCGGCACCTTCGGAAAGGTGAAGAAGGAAGCTGTACAACACTGGGATTGTGTGCGCAGCTTGCCAACTGATAGAAAACAGTACCTTTGCACTCTCCTGACTTTTCCAATCACATGAACATTCGATTGGAAGCTGTTTTGGACAACTTTTCTTTCCTTCATGCCAAACACTCGGCACACCTCCGTGCAACGTCTAGAACACGATGGGAGATGTTTTCTGTGCTGGCACAGTTTTTCCTCGCCAGACATAGTAGAAAAGCTTTTTGCTAAGATGTAGACGAGAAGAGACGCTAAAGACGAAGGTACGATGCTGTCCGGAGCTAAGAGCCGCTCCCGGGCGTCTTTCGGCAGAAGCCGCGCTAAGGAGTGCACAGTGAGCGGCACAATCGTCTTTGCGCGAAGAAGCCGCTTCTTCGCCTCCGGGAGCCGGAGAGAGCGGCACCTTCGGAAAGGTGAAGGAGGAAGCTGTACAACACTGGGATTGTGTGCGCAGCTTGCCAACTGCCAGAAAACAGTACCTTTGCACTCTCCTGACTTTTCCAATCACATGAACATTCGATTGGAAGCTGTTTTGGACAACTTTTCTTTCCTTCATGCCAAACACTCGGCACACCTCCGTGCAACGTCTAGAACACGATGGGAGATGTTTTCTGTGCTGGCACAGTTTTTCCTCGCCAGACATAGTAGAAAAGCTTTTTGCTAAGATGTAGACGAGAAGAGACGCTAAAGACGAAGGTACGATGCTCTCCGGAGCTAAGAGCCGCTCCCGGGCGTCTTTCGGCAGAAGCCGCGCTAAGGAGTGCACAGTGAGCGGCACAATCGTCTTTGCGCGAAGAAGCCGCTTCTTCGCCTCCGGGAGCCGGAGAGAGCGGCACCTTCGGAAAGGTGAAGAAGGAAGCTGTACAACACTGGGATTGTGTGCGCAGCTTGCCAACTGATAGAAAACAGTACCTTTGCACTCTCCTGACTTTTCCAATCACATGAACATTCGATTGGAAGCTGTTTTGGACAACTTTTCTTTCCTTCATGCCAAACACTCGGCACACCTCCGTGCAACGTCTAGAACACGATGGGAGATGTTTTCTGTGCTGGCACAGTTTTTCCTCGCCAGACATAGTGGAAAAGCTTTTTGCTAAGATGTAGACGAGAAGAGAGGCTAAGGACTGGATGTAAGCCAATGACACTCTTCTTCAAAAAAGACATTTAGGAGGACTCGCAATCGTACAAACCAGCCAGCCTCTTTTTTATACCCAGGAAGTTGATGAAGCAGCTCTTCCTGGAAAACCTTGCCAGGCACATGCAAGACGACACAATAATGTAGTTAGCATGATTTTTCAGGGGCATTTCATGCTGAACATAACTTTAAACTCCTCTGATGAATTAACTTGACTGGTAGATGAAGGGAATATTATCTGCCTGGGCTTCAGGGAGGTTTTTGACATATCTCTACATGGCAGCACACATCCATATGGAAGCAATAGTGCAAAGGGGAGGGAATCAGTGTCTTTTCAGTGATGCTGAGTGAAAAGACAAGAGGCAGTGGGCACACACTGAAATACAGGAACATCAGGAAATTATTCTTTACTGTGAGGGTGAGTGAACCACGGCACAGACTGCCCCGAAAGATTGTGGAGCCTGGATCTTTGAAGACATTAAAAGTACACCCAGATAGAATCCTGGGCAAGAGGCTCTAGGTATCCTGGTTTAGGCAGGGGGGTTGGGCCTGGTTAGCCCCACCAACCCCTTCCACTCTCATTCATTCTGTGCTAGTGAATTCTCTTCAAGATGCATTTCAAGCACTGGCATGACAAAGTTCTGTGCAGACACAGATCCAAATGGACATGGCATCTAAGTTCCTTAAGCAGTCTTCAAGAAGAATGTAAACCTCTGGGGCAAGTGTCTCTTCCCTAACTGAATCCCTTTCATGGGAAAATTCCCAGCTCTAGAAAGATCTTCTGATACGCATGCTTAAGACTGACACTGGCTGAGCAAATTTCTCCCTATGTGTATCTAAGACCAGTTAGGATCTTCACCCAAAGTGCTGTCAACATAGTCACAGAATGCCTACTGTTAAGAAGTGACAACTTCCATCAGAATGGCAACTATTGGTCCACCAAATGGATGAATGGATGGGAATTATCTGCTTGGGTTAAAAACAAAAAGAAAGAGTTGGTCTTTACTTATCAATTTCATTGCAATATTGATAAGGGAAGAAAAAGACCTAAGTCCTTGACTTTCTTAATTGGAGGAAAGATTTTAAAAATTCCTTGTAAAAATGTATGATCACAATCAGACTATTGAAACCATTTGAGTTGGGAAAAAAGTTCCAAAATTGTCTAGAGAGTGGCAAAGAAGCCAAGAAAATAGGAAAGAAACAAAAAGAGGGCAAAAGAGTAAGCTTCAGTGTACAAGCTCGTTCTAGAAGTAGTCTGCCGGGGAAAGGAAGCCCCAGTTGAATTTCCAATGTATTCCTGAGCTTGATTCAGTAACTGGTCAATGTAAAAACCAATCCTTTTGTATAACTTCTTCCAGCAACAAAAACTCCAACAGGTTGACACTACCATCATGCCTGTTCCAGACATATTTCAAAGAGAAATGATGATTTTCTTGAAAACCTACTTGCATAAAAGTTGCAAGATGGTGGAGGGATTGCCACATCCTCCTTCCTCCATCTGGCTTGAAAGTAGATTTGATAAAATATGCAACAAAGCACATGATTTATAAGGTAGAGTGAAATGGATGATTTGGGAATTGATCTCTTGTTGATAGTAAACTTCACATCCACTCTGTGTGACCTTTCTAAAACAAAATGTGGAGCTGAGGCATGAATCTGCCACAACAATTGTAAAGCAAACATACACACTCCCCTTCACATGCCCCCCCTTCCACACACACCTAGGCACACACAGAGATCAGCATAGCAGATCATGAACACCTTGGAAAAGACTGAAATGCTCAATGCCTCTCTTGATGGGCAAAAGAGCTGGTGCAGTAATTCAAATGCCTGGTGCAAAAATTCTGTTTCATATTTAGCTCCTATTTAAAACACAGCTTTTCATTTCATTCTATTTACAGAATATTTTCTTTTAATTTGTTTCTTTAAAATTACTTAGTTCTCACCTGTTGTATGTCTAGGAATATTTTCTTCCAAAAATAGAAAAAAATAGATGCTATCTTTTCAGCAGAAAACATTGGTTGATACAATTTTAAACCATCATGATATGGAAGAATTGTTCTGTCCCTCTCGAAGGTGGAAGAAGCATTTGGATCACAGATCATCTACAATGAAATACTTGACATGTTTAAGATGCTTTCAATCAATTTTGATCGTCAATTGCTTCTTCGTTGTAAACAGTCATTTTTCAGTGAAGGGCAAGTGTGTGTGGTATATCTACATGATGTGTTCAAACCCAGTTCCTACTAATGGCCAGGCTGAATTCCAGGAAATAACGTCCCGAATGATATTTTGCCGCCTTCTTTGGCACTTCATGAAATCTTACCATGATGAAGTGCTGAAACACAGAGATTTTCTCTTAGAGAGTGTCTCATGTTGTAACCCATCCCATGGATTTTATGCTGTAATTCTTATCTCTTTTAAAATTTGCTATCTTCTGTACAGTTTTCATGAACATTTCTGTTACAGTAGTGAATAGCACAGATAAATGTCATTTTGTACAACTTTGAGTTTACCCCAAGAGCTGAGAGAAAACTTGCTCCTATACTTCAATCCCAGTTTCTTCTATAGTCCAACTTTGTTTCTCTACCACCAAGCTTCTCCTTTGTTGCTGCTCCAAGCCCCGTCCAAGCTGACCTTGAATACTTTCAGGGATGGGACACCCACAACTTCCCTGGGCAACCTGTTCCAGTGTTCCAGCACTCCCACAGTAAAAAAGGCCTTCCTTTCATCTAATATGTGTAGGAAATCATAAATCTAGGCATAGAAATTTGGAGTGCAAATTTGAAATTCTTTTGATTTGAAGCACATTTTATATGAATACTGACTTACAGATGACTAAAAGATGTTGATGGGCATTTGAGCTGACAAGTTTTGAAAAAGTGTACGGAAATTAACATTGAAACCACTAAAATTAAAAACTTCTTCCCATTTTCTTTCTCCTCTCCTATTCAAAATTGCAAATGTCAGATATCAGTGCTTCATGCAAACCTCTCAGATGCTCTCAGGGAAAAAGCATTTATTTCAGACTAAGTTGCGGTTGACGTAGAACTTTAACAGCTGCAGTGTGCCTGGAATTCAGGGCTTCCTGTTTGAAAAAATCCTGTCTCTAGGCTGAACCCTAACCCTAAGCCTAGGCAGATAAATCAGCCTGGGTATAGGGATGTTCCCAAGGAAAAAAGCACTGGAAGGAGCATGTTGAGGCAATTTTTGGCTGCCCTTGGGAAGCCTTTTGCAGCTGCACTGGGTCTGGAGCTCAGGGTTTACTGATTTAAAATCCCTATCTCTTGGCGTGACCATAGGTGCAACTGGAGGCAAGTAAATCAGCCTAGGTTCAATGATGGTCCCAAGGAAAAAGCGCTGGAGGCAGCCATGTTGTGGCACTTTTCCCCTCCTCTTGGGTAGTCCTTGGCAGCTGCTGTGTTCTTGGAACTCAGGGCTTTCTGGTTAAAAAAACACTAACCCTAGGCGTAACTCTAACCCTCACCCTAGGAAGGAAAATCAGCCTATGGTTCGGGATGGACTCATGAGAATAGCAGCAGAGGAAGCCAAGTTGTGTCACTTCTGCGGCACTCTTGGGATGCCTTGAACAGCTGCAGTGTGCCTGGAGCTAAGGGCTTCCTAGTTTTAAAAATCCTAGCCCTAGGCCTAAGCCTTATAGTAACCCTAGGAAGGTAAATCAGCCTGGTGTTAGGCTTCTTGCCAAGGAAAAAGCCGGGAAAGCAGCCATGTTGTGGCATTTTTGCACTCCCTTTGGGATGCCTTTCACAGCTCCAGTGTGCCTGGAACTCAGGGCTTCCTGATTTTAAAAATCCTAGCCCTAGGCCGAACCCCAACCCTAAGACGAGAAAGGCAAATCAGCCAGGAATTAGGCATGTCCCCAAGGAAAAAGCTGTGGAGGCAGGCACGTTGTGGTACTTTTGCGCTCTTCTTGGGTAGTCCTTCGCAGCTGCTGTGTTCTTGGAACTCAGGGCTTTCTGGTTAATAGAACCCTTACCCCAGGCGTAACTCAAACCTTAACCCTAGGAAGGAAAATCAGCCTATGATTCGGGATGGTCTCATGGAAATATCAGTGGTGGCAGCCAAGTTGTGTCACTTTTGCGCTCCCCTTGGGATGCCTTTCGCAGCTGCAGTGTGCCTGGAGACCAGGGCTTCCTGGTTTTAAAAGTCCTAGGCCTAAGCCTAACAGTAACCCTAGGAAGGTAAAGCAGCCGCGTATTAGGGTTCTTCCTAAGGGAAAAGCCGTGAAAGCAGCCATGTTGTGGCACTTCTGCACTCCCTTTGGGATGCCTTTGGCAGATGCAGTAAGCCTGGAACTCAGGGCTTCCTAGTTAAAAAAATCCTAGCCCTAGGCCGAACCCCAACCCTAAGACGAGAAAGGCAAATCAGCCAGGAATTAGGCATGTCCCCAAGGAAAAAGCTGTGGAGGCAGGCATGTTGTGGTACTTTTGCGCTCTTCTTGGGTAGTCCTTCGCAGCTGCTGTGTTCTTGGAACTCAGGGCTTTCTGGTTAATAGACCTCTTACCCTAGGCGAAACTCAAACATTAACCCTAGGAAGGAAAATCAGCCTATGGTTCGGGATGGTCTCATGAGAATAGAAGCAGAGGCAGCCAAGTTGTGTCACTTCTGCGGCCCTCTTGGGATGCCTTTAACAGCTGCAGTGTGCCTGGAGCCCAGGGCTTCCTGGTTTTAAAAGTCCTAGGCCTAAGCCTAACAGTAACCCTAGGAAGGTAAATCAGCCGCGTATTAGGGTTCTTCCTAAGGGAAAAGCCGTGAAAGCAGCCATGTTGTGGCACTTTTGCACTCCCTTTGGGTTGCCTTTTGCAGATGCAGTAAGCCTGGAACTCAGGGCTTCCTGGTTAAAAAACTCCAAGCCCTAGGCTGAACCCTAACCCTAACCCTAGGTAGATAAAACAGACTAGGTATAGGGATGGTGCCAAGGAAAAAGCTGTGAAAGCTGCCATGTTGTTGCACTTTTGTACTCCCCTTGGGATGCCTTGAACAGCTGCAGTGTGCCTGGATCTAAGGGCTTCCTAGTTTTAAAAATCCTAGCCCTAGGCCTAAGCCTTACAGTAACCCTGGGAAGGGAAATCAGCCTGGTGTTAAGCTTCTTGCCAAGGAAAAAGCCGTGAAAGCAACCATGTTGTGGCACTTTTGCACTCCCTTTCGGATGCCTTTGGCAGATTTAGTAAGCCTGGAACTCAGGGCTTCCTGGTTAAAAAACTCCAAGCCCTAGGCTGAAGCCTAACCCTATCCCCAGGAAGGAAAATCAGCCTAAGTATAGGGATCGTGCAACGTCTAGAACACGATGGGAGATGTTTCCTGTGCTGGCACAGTTTTTCCTCGCCAGACATAGTAGAAAAGCTTTTTGCTGAGATGTAGACGAGAAGAGACGCTAAAGACGAAGGTACGATGCTGTCCGGAGCTAAGAGCCGCTCCCGGGCGTCTTTCGGCAGAAGCCGCGCTAAGGAGTGCACAGTGAGCGGCACAATCGTCTTTGCGCGAAGAAGCCGCTTCTTCGCCTCCGGGAGCCGGAGAGAGCGGCACCTTCGGAAAGGTGAAGAAGGAAGCTGTACAACACTGGGATTGTGTGCGCAGCTTGCCAACTGCCAGAAAACAGTACCTTTGCACTCTCCTGACTTTTCCAATCACATGAACATTCGATTGGAAGCTGTTTTGGACAACTTTTCTTTTCTTCATGCCAAACACTCGGCACACGTCCGTGCAACGTCTAGAACACGATGGGAGATGTTTTCTGTGCTGGCACAGTTTTTCCTCGCCAGACATAGTAGAAAAGCTTTTTGCTAAGATGTAGACGAGAAGAGACGCTAAAGACGAAGGTACGATGCTGTCCGGAGCTAAGAGCCGCTCCCGGGCGTCTTTCGGCAGAAGCCGCGCTAAGGAGTGCACAGTGAGCGGCACAATCGTCTTTGCGCGAAGAAGCCGCTTCTTCGCCTCCGGGAGCCGGAGAGAGCGGCACCTTCGGAAAGGTGAAGAAGGAAGCTGTACAACACTGGGATTGTGTGCGCAGCTTGCCAACTGATAGAAAACAGTACCTTTGCACTCTCCTGACTTTTCCAATCACATGAACATTCGATTGGAAGCTGTTTTGGACAACTTTTCTTTCCTTCATGCCAAACACTCGGCACACCTCCGTGCAACGTCTAGAACACGATGGGAGATGTTTCCTGTGCTGGCACAGTTTTTCCTCGCCAGACATAGTAGAAAAGCTTTTTGCTGAGATGTAGACGAGAAGAGACGCTAAAGACGAAGGTACGATGCTGTCCGGAGCTAAGAGCCGCTCCCGGGCGTCTTTCGGCAGAAGCCGCGCTAAGGAGTGCACAGTGAGCGGCACAATCGTCTTTGCGCGAAGAAGCCGCTTCTTCGCCTCCGGGAGCCGGAGAGAGCGGCACCTTCGGAAAGGTGAAGAAGGAAGCTGTACAACACTGGGATTGTGTGCGCAGCTTGCCAACTGCCAGAAAACAGTACCTTTGCACTCTCCTGACTTTTCCAATCACATGAACATTCGATTGGAAGCTGTTTTGGACAACTTTTCTTTTCTTCATGCCAAACACTCGGCACACCTCCGTGCAACGTCTAGAACACGATGGGAGATGTTTTCTGTGCTGGCACAGTTTTTCCTCGCCAGACATAGTAGAAAAGCTTTTTGCTAAGATGTAGACGAGAAGAGACGCTAAAGACGAAGGTACGATGCTGTCCGGAGCTAAGAGCCGCTCCCGGGCGTCTTTCGGCAGAAGCCGCGCTAAGGAGTGCACAGTGAGCGGCACAATCGTCTTTGCGCGAAGAAGCCGCTTCTTCGCCTCCGGGAGCCGGAGAGAGCGGCACCTTCGGAAAGGTGAAGAAGGAAGCTGTACAACACTGCGATTGTGTGCGCAGCTTGCCAACTGATAGAAAACAGTACCTTTGCACTCTCCTGACTTTTCCAATCACATGAACATTCGATTGGAAGCTGTTTTGGACAACTTTTCTTTCCTTCATGCCAAACACTCGGCACACCTCCGTGCAACGTCTAGAACACGATGGGAGATGTTTTCTGTGCTGGCACAGTTTTTCCTCGCCAGACATAGTGGAAAAGCTTTTTGCTAAGATGTAGACGAGAAGAGAGGCTAAGGACTGGATGTAAGCCAATGACACTCTTCTTCAAAAAAGGCAATTAGGAGGACTCGCAATCGTACAAACCAGCCAGCCTCTTTTTTATACCCAGGAAGTTGATGAAGCAGCTCTTCCTGGAAAACCTTGCCAGGCACATGCAAGACGACACAATAATGTAGTTAGCATGATTTTTCAGGGGCATTTCATGCTGAACATAACTTTAAACTCCTCTGATGAATTAACTTGACTGGTAGATGAAGGGAATATTATCTGCCTGGGCTTCAGGGAGGTTTTTGACATATCTCTACATGGCAGCACACATCCATATGGAAGCAATAGTGCAAAGGGGAGGGAATCAGTGTCTTTTCAGTGATGCTGAGTGAAAAGACAAGAGGCAGTGGGCACACACTGAAATACAGGAACATCAGGAAATTATTCTTTACTGTGAGGGTGAGTGAACCACGGCACAGACTGCCCCGAAAGATTGTGGAGCCTGGATCTTTGAAGACATTAAAAGTACACCCAGATAGAATCCTGGGCAAGAGGCTCTAGGTATCCTGGTTTAGGCAGGGGGGTTGGGCCTGGTTAGCCCCACCAACCCCTTCCACTCTCATTCATTCTGTGCTAGTGAATTCTCTTCAAGATGCATTTCAAGCACTGGCATGACAAAGTTCTGTGCAGACACAGATCCAAATGGACATGGCATCTAAGTTCCTTAAGCAGTCTTCAAGAAGAATGTAAACCTCTGGGGCAAGTGTCTCTTCCCTAACTGAATCCCTTTCATGGGAAAATTCCCAGCTCTAGAAAGATCTTCTGATACGCATGCTTAAGACTGACACTGGCTGAGCAAATTTCTCCCTATGTGTATCTAAGACCAGTTAGGATCTTCACCCAAAGTGCTGTCAACATAGTCACAGAATGCCTACTGTTAAGAAGTGACAACTTCCATCAGAATGGCAACTATTGGTCCACCAAATGGATGAATGGATGGGAATTATCTGCTTGGGTTAAAAACAAAAAGAAAGAGTTGGTCTTTACTTATCAATTTCATTGCAATATTGATAAGGGAAGAAAAAGACCTAAGTCCTTGACTTTCTTAATTGGAGGAAAGATTTTAAAAATTCCTTGTAAAAATGTATGATCACAATCAGACTATTGAAACCATTTGAGTTGGGAAAATGTTCCAAAATTGTCTAGAGAGTGGCAAAGAAGCCAAGAAAATAGGAAAGAAACAAAAAGAGGGCAAAAGAGTAAGCTTCAGTGTACAAGCTCGTTCTAGAAGTAGTCTGCCGGGGAAAGGAAGCCCCAGTTGAATTTCCAATGTATTCCTGAGCTTGATTCAGTAACTGGTCAATGTAAAAACCAATCCTTTTGTATAACTTCTTCCAGCAACAAAAACTCCAACAGGTTGACACTACCATCATGCCTGTTCCAGACATATTTCAAAGAGAAATGATGATTTTCTTGAAAACCTACTTGCATAAAAGTTGCAAGATGGTGGAGGGATTGCCACATCCTCCTTCCTCCATCTGGCTTGAAAGTAGATTTGATAAAATATGCAACAAAGCACATGATTTATAAGGTAGAGTGAAATGGATGATTTGGGAATTGATCTCTTGTTGATAGTAAACTTCACATCCACTCTGTGTGACCTTTCTAAAACAAAATGTGGAGCTGAGGCATGAATCTGCCACAACAATTGTAAAGCAAACATACACACTCCCCTTCACATGCCCCCCCTTCCACACACACCTAGGCACACACAGAGATCAGCATAGCAGATCATGAACACCTTGGAAAAGACTGAAATGCTCAATGCCTCTCTTGATGGGCAAAAGAGCTGGTGCAGTAATTCAAATGCCTGGTGCAAAAATTCTGTTTCATATTTAGCTCCTATTTAAAACACAGCTTTTCATTTCATTCTATTTACAGAATATTTTCTTTTAATTTGTTTCTTTAAAATTACTTAGTTCTCACCTGTTGTATGTCTAGGAATATTTTCTTCCAAAAATAGAAAAAAATAGATGCTATCTTTTCAGCAGAAAACATTGGTTGATACAATTTTAAACCATCATGATATGGAAGAATTGTTCTGTCCCTCTCGAAGGTGGAAGAAGCATTTGGATCACAGATCATCTACAATGAAATACTTGACATGTTTAAGATGCTTTCAATCAATTTTGATCGTCAATTGCTTCTTCGTTGTAAACAGTCATTTTTCAGTGAAGGGCAAGTGTGTGTGGTATATCTACATGATGTGTTCAAACCCAGTTCCTACTAATGGCCAGGCTGAATTCCAGGAAATAACGTCCCGAATGATATTTTGCCGCCTTCTTTGGCACTTCATGAAATCTTACCATGATGAAGTGCTGAAACACAGAGATTTTCTCTTAGAGAGTGTCTCATGTTGTAACCCATCCCATGGATTTTATGCTGTAATTCTTATCTCTTTTAAAATTTGCTATCTTCTGTACAGTTTTCATGAACATTTCTGTTACAGTAGTGAATAGCACAGATAAATGTCATTTTGTACAACTTTGAGTTTACCCCAAGAGCTGAGAGAAAACTTGCTCCTATACTTCAATCCCAGTTTCTTCTATAGTCCAACTTTGTTTCTCTACCACCAAGCTTCTCCTTTGTTGCTGCTCCAAGCCCCGTCCAAGCTGACCTTGAATACTTTCAGGGATGGGACACCCACAACTTCCCTGGGCAACCTGTTCCAGTGTTCCAGCACTCCCACAGTAAAAAAGGCCTTCCTTTCATCTAATATGTGTAGGAAATCATAAATCTAGGCATAGAAATTTGGAGTGCAAATTTGAAATTCTTTTGATTTGAAGCACATTTTATATGAATACTGACTTACAGATGACTAAAAGATGTTGATGGGCATTTGAGCTGACAAGTTTTGAAAAAGTGTACGGAAATTAACATTGAAACCACTAAAATTAAAAACTTCTTCCCATTTTCTTTCTCCTCTCCTATTCAAAATTGCAAATGTCAGATATCAGTGCTTCATGCAAACCTCTCAGATGCTCTCAGGGAAAAAGCATTTATTTCAGACTAAGTTGCGGTTGACGTAGAACTTTAACAGCTGCAGTGTGCCTGGAATTCAGGGCTTCCTGTTTGAAAAAATCCTGTCTCTAGGCTGAACCCTAACCCTAAGCCTAGGCAGATAAATCAGCCTGGGTATAGGGATGTTCCCAAGGAAAAAAGCACTGGAAGGAGCATGTTGAGGCAATTTTTGGCTGCCCTTGGGAAGCCTTTTGCAGCTGCACTGGGTCTGGAGCTCAGGGTTTACTGATTTAAAATCCCTATCTCTTGGCGTGACCATAGGTGCAACTGGAGGCAAGTAAATCAGCCTAGGTTCAATGATGGTCCCAAGGAAAAAGCGCTGGAGGCAGCCATGTTGTGGCACTTTTCCCCTCCTCTTGGGTAGTCCTTGGCAGCTGCTGTGTTCTTGGAACTCAGGGCTTTCTGGTTAAAAAAACACTAACCCTAGGCGTAACTCTAACCCTCACCCTAGGAAGGAAAATCAGCCTATGGTTCGGGATGGACTCATGAGAATAGCAGCAGAGGAAGCCAAGTTGTGTCACTTCTGCGGCACTCTTGGGATGCCTTGAACAGCTGCAGTGTGCCTGGAGCTAAGGGCTTCCTAGTTTTAAAAATCCTAGCCCTAGGCCTAAGCCTTATAGTAACCCTAGGAAGGTAAATCAGCCTGGTGTTAGGCTTCTTGCCAAGGAAAAAGCCGGGAAAGCAGCCATGTTGTGGCATTTTTGCACTCCCTTTGGGATGCCTTTCACAGCTCCAGTGTGCCTGGAACTCAGGGCTTCCTGATTTTAAAAATCCTAGCCCTAGGCCGAACCCCAACCCTAAGACGAGAAAGGCAAATCAGCCAGGAATTAGGCATGTCCCCAAGGAAAAAGCTGTGGAGGCAGGCACGTTGTGGTACTTTTGCGCTCTTCTTGGGTAGTCCTTCGCAGCTGCTGTGTTCTTGGAACTCAGGGCTTTCTGGTTAATAGAACCCTTACCCCAGGCGTAACTCAAACCTTAACCCTAGGAAGGAAAATCAGCCTATGATTCGGGATGGTCTCATGGAAATATCACTGGTGGCAGCCAAGTTGTGTCACTTTTGCGCTCCCCTTGGGATGCCTTTCGCAGCTGCAGTGTGCCTGGAGACCAGGGCTTCCTGGTTTTAAAAGTCCTAGGCCTAAGCCTAACAGTAACCCTAGGAAGGTAAAGCAGCCGCGTATTAGGGTTCTTCCTAAGGGAAAAGCCGTGAAAGCAGCCATGTTGTGGCACTTCTGCACTCCCTTTGGGATGCCTTTGGCAGATGCAGTAAGCCTGGAACTCAGGGCTTCCTAGTTAAAAAAATCCTAGCCCTAGGCCGAACCCCAACCCTAAGACGAGAAAGGCAAATCAGCCAGGAATTAGGCATGTCCCCAAGGAAAAAGCTGTGGAGGCAGGCATGTTGTGGTACTTTTGCGCTCTTCTTGGGTAGTCCTTCGCAGCTGCTGTGTTCTTGGAACTCAGGGCTTTCTGGTTAATAGACCTCTTACCCTAGGCGAAACTCAAACATTAACCCTAGGAAGGAAAATCAGCCTATGGTTCGGGATGGTCTCATGAGAATAGAAGCAGAGGCAGCCAAGTTGTGTCACTTCTGCGGCCCTCTTGGGATGCCTTTAACAGCTGCAGTGTGCCTGGAGCCCAGGGCTTCCTGGTTTTAAAAGTCCTAGGCCTAAGCCTAACAGTAACCCTAGGAAGGTAAATCAGCCGCGTATTAGGGTTCTTCCTAAGGGAAAAGCCGTGAAAGCAGCCATGTTGTGGCACTTTTGCACTCCCTTTGGGTTGCCTTTTGCAGATGCAGTAAGCCTGGAACTCAGGGCTTCCTGGTTAAAAAACTCCAAGCCCTAGGCTGAACCCTAACCCTAACCCTAGGTAGATAAAACAGACTAGGTATAGGGATGGTGCCAAGGAAAAAGCTGTGAAAGCTGCCATGTTGTTGCACTTTTGTACTCCCCTTGGGATGCCTTGAACAGCTGCAGTGTGCCTGGATCTAAGGGCTTCCTAGTTTTAAAAATCCTAGCCCTAGGCCTAAGCCTTACAGTAACCCTGGGAAGGGAAATCAGCCTGGTGTTAAGCTTCTTGCCAAGGAAAAAGCCGTGAAAGCAACCATGTTGTGGCACTTTTGCACTCCCTTTCGGATGCCTTTGGCAGATTTAGTAAGCCTGGAACTCAGGGCTTCCTGGTTAAAAAACTCCAAGCCCTAGGCTGAAGCCTAACCCTATCCCCAGGAAGGAAAATCAGCCTAAGTATAGGGATCGTGCAACGTCTAGAACACGATGGGAGATGTTTCCTGTGCTGGCACAGTTTTTCCTCGCCAGACATAGTAGAAAAGCTTTTTGCTGAGATGTAGACGAGAAGAGACGCTAAAGACGAAGGTACGATGCTGTCCGGAGCTAAGAGCCGCTCCCGGGCGTCTTTCGGCAGAAGCCGCGCTAAGGAGTGCACAGTGAGCGGCACAATCGTCTTTGCGCGAAGAAGCCGCTTCTTCGCCTCCGGGAGCCGGAGAGAGCGGCACCTTCGGAAAGGTGAAGAAGGAAGCTGTACAACACTGGGATTGTGTGCGCAGCTTGCCAACTGATAGAAAACAGTACCTTTGCACTCTCCTGACTTTTCCAATCACATGAACATTCGATTGGAAGCTGTTTTGGACAACTTTTCTTTCCTTCATGCCAAACACTCGGCACACCTCCGTGCAACGTCTAGAACACGATGGGAGATGTTTCCTGTGCTGGCACAGTTTTTCCTCGCCAGACATAGTAGAAAAGCTTTTTGCTGAGATGTAGACGAGAAGAGACGCTAAAGACGAAGGTACGATGCTGTCCGGAGCTAAGAGCCGCTCCCGGGCGTCTTTCGGCAGAAGCCGCGCTAAGGAGTGCACAGTGAGCGGCACAATCGTCTTTGCGCGAAGAAGCCGCTTCTTCGCCTCCGGGAGCCGGAGAGAGCGGCACCTTCGGAAAGGTGAAGAAGGAAGCTGTACAACACTGGGATTGTGTGCGCAGCTTGCCAACTGCCAGAAAACAGTACCTTTGCACTCTCCTGACTTTTCCAATCACATGAACATTCGATTGGAAGCTGTTTTGGACAACTTTTCTTTTCTTCATGCCAAACACTCGGCACACGTCCGTGCAACGTCTAGAACACGATGGGAGATGTTTTCTGTGCTGGCACAGTTTTTCCTCGCCAGACATAGTAGAAAAGCTTTTTGCTAAGATGTAGACGAGAAGAGACGCTAAAGACGAAGGTACGATGCTGTCCGGAGCTAAGAGCCGCTCCCGGGCGTCTTTCGGCAGAAGCCGCGCTAAGGAGTGCACAGTGAGCGGCACAATCGTCTTTGCGCGAAGAAGCCGCTTCTTCGCCTCCGGGAGCCGGAGAGAGCGGCACCTTCGGAAAGGTGAAGAAGGAAGCTGTACAACACTGGGATTGTGTGCGCAGCTTGCCAACTGATAGAAAACAGTACCTTTGCACTCTCCTGACTTTTCCAATCACATGAACATTCGATTGGAAGCTGTTTTGGACAACTTTTCTTTCCTTCATGCCAAACACTCGGCACACCTCCGTGCAACGTCTAGAACACGATGGGAGATGTTTCCTGTGCTGGCACAGTTTTTCCTCGCCAGACATAGTAGAAAAGCTTTTTGCTGAGATGTAGACGAGAAGAGACGCTAAAGACGAAGGTACGATGCTGTCCGGAGCTAAGAGCCGCTCCCGGGCGTCTTTCGGCAGAAGCCGCGCTAAGGAGTGCACAGTGAGCGGCACAATCGTCTTTGCGCGAAGAAGCCGCTTCTTCGCCTCCGGGAGCCGGAGAGAGCGGCACCTTCGGAAAGGTGAAGAAGGAAGCTGTACAACACTGGGATTGTGTGCGCAGCTTGCCAACTGCCAGAAAACAGTACCTTTGCACTCTCCTGACTTTTCCAATCACATGAACATTCGATTGGAAGCTGTTTTGGACAACTTTTCTTTTCTTCATGCCAAACACTCGGCACACCTCCGTGCAACGTCTAGAACACGATGGGAGATGTTTTCTGTGCTGGCACAGTTTTTCCTCGCCAGACATAGTAGAAAAGCTTTTTGCTAAGATGTAGACGAGAAGAGACGCTAAAGACGAAGGTACGATGCTGTCCGGAGCTAAGAGCCGCTCCCGGGCGTCTTTCGGCAGAAGCCGCGCTAAGGAGTGCACAGTGAGCGGCACAATCGTCTTTGCGCGAAGAAGCCGCTTCTTCGCCTCCGGGAGCCGGAGAGAGCGGCACCTTCGGAAAGGTGAAGAAGGAAGCTGTACAACACTGCGATTGTGTGCGCAGCTTGCCAACTGATAGAAAACAGTACCTTTGCACTCTCCTGACTTTTCCAATCACATGAACATTCGATTGGAAGCTGTTTTGGACAACTTTTCTTTCCTTCATGCCAAACACTCGGCACACCTCCGTGCAACGTCTAGAACACGATGGGAGATGTTTTCTGTGCTGGCACAGTTTTTCCTCGCCAGACATAGTGGAAAAGCTTTTTGCTAAGATGTAGACGAGAAGAGAGGCTAAGGACTGGATGTAAGCCAATGACACTCTTCTTCAAAAAAGGCAATTAGGAGGACTCGCAATCGTACAAACCAGCCAGCCTCTTTTTTATACCCAGGAAGTTGATGAAGCAGCTCTTCCTGGAAAACCTTGCCAGGCACATGCAAGACGACACAATAATGTAGTTAGCATGATTTTTCAGGGGCATTTCATGCTGAACATAACTTTAAACTCCTCTGATGAATTAACTTGACTGGTAGATGAAGGGAATATTATCTGCCTGGGCTTCAGGGAGGTTTTTGACATATCTCTACATGGCAGCACACATCCATATGGAAGCAATAGTGCAAAGGGGAGGGAATCAGTGTCTTTTCAGTGATGCTGAGTGAAAAGACAAGAGGCAGTGGGCACACACTGAAATACAGGAACATCAGGAAATGATTCTTTACTGTGAGGGTGAGTGAACCACGGCACAGACTGCCCCGAAAGATTGTGGAGCCTGGATCTTTGAAGACATTAAAAGTACACCCAGATAGAATCCTGGGCAAGAGGCTCTAGGTATCCTGGTTTAGGCAGGGGGGTTGGGCCTGGTTAGCCCCACCAACCCCTTCCACTCTCATTCATTCTGTGCTAGTGAATTCTCTTCAAGATGCATTTCAAGCACTGGCATGACAAAGTTCTGTGCAGACACAGATCCAAATGGACATGGCATCTAAGTTCCTTAAGCAGTCTTCAAGAAGAATGTAAACCTCTGGGGCAAGTGTCTCTTCCCTAACTGAATCCCTTTCATGGGAAAATTCCCAGCTCTAGAAAGATCTTCTGATACGCATGCTTAAGACTGACACTGGCTGAGCAAATTTCTCCCTATGTGTATCTAAGACCAGTTAGGATCTTCACCCAAAGTGCTGTCAACATAGTCACAGAATGCCTACTGTTAAGAAGTGACAACTTCCATCAGAATGGCAACTATTGGTCCACCAAATGGATGAATGGATGGGAATGATCTGCTTGGGTTAAAAACAAAAAGAAAGAGTTGGTCTTTACTTATCAATTTCATTGCAATATTGATAAGGGAAGAAAAAGACCTAAGTCCTTGACTTTCTTAATTGGAGGAAAGATTTTAAAAATTCCTTGTAAAAATGTATGATCACAATCAGACTATTGAAACCATTTGAGTTGGGAAAATGTTCCAAAATTGTCTAGAGAGTGGCAAAGAAGCCAAGAAAATAGGAAAGAAACAAAAAGAGGGCAAAAGAGTAAGCTTCAGTGTACAAGCTCGTTCTAGAAGTAGTCTGCCGGGGAAAGGAAGCCCCAGTTGAATTTCCAATGTATTCCTGAGCTTGATTCAGTAACTGGTCAATGTAAAAACCAATCCTTTTGTATAACTTCTTCCAGCAACAAAAACTCCAACAGGTTGACACTACCATCATGCCTGTTCCAGACATATTTCAAAGAGAAATGATGATTTTCTTGAAAACCTACTTGCATAAAAGTTGCAAGATGGTGGAGGGATTGCCACATCCTCCTTCCTCCATCTGGCTTGAAAGTAGATTTGATAAAATATGCAACAAAGCACATGATTTATAAGGTAGAGTGAAATGGATGATTTGGGAATTGATCTCTTGTTGATAGTAAACTTCACATCCACTCTGTGTGACCTTTCTAAAACAAAATGTGGAGCTGAGGCATGAATCTGCCACAACAATTGTAAAGCAAACATACACACTCCCCTTCACATGCCCCCCCTTCCACACACACCTAGGCACACACAGAGATCAGCATAGCAGATCATGAACACCTTGGAAAAGACTGAAATGCTCAATGCCTCTCTTGATGGGCAAAAGAGCTGGTGCAGTAATTCAAATGCCTGGTGCAAAAATTCTGTTTCATATTTAGCTCCTATTTAAAACACAGCTTTTCATTTCATTCTATTTACAGAATATTTTCTTTTAATTTGTTTCTTTAAAATTACTTAGTTCTCACCTGTTGTATGTCTAGGAATATTTTCTTCCAAAAATAGAAAAAAATAGATGCTATCTTTTCAGCAGAAAACATTGGTTGATACAATTTTAAACCATCATGATATGGAAGAATTGTTCTGTCCCTCTCGAAGGTGGAAGAAGCATTTGGATCACAGATCATCTACAATGAAATACTTGACATGTTTAAGATGCTTTCAATCAATTTTGATCGTCAATTGCTTCTTCGTTGTAAACAGTCATTTTTCAGTGAAGGGCAAGTGTGTGTGGTATATCTACATGATGTGTTCAAACCCAGTTCCTACTAATGGCCAGGCTGAATTCCAGGAAATAACGTCCCGAATGATATTTTGCCGCCTTCTTTGGCACTTCATGAAATCTTACCATGATGAAGTGCTGAAACACAGAGATTTTCTCTTAGAGAGTGTCTCATGTTGTAACCCATCCCATGGATTTTATGCTGTAATTCTTATCTCTTTTAAAATTTGCTATCTTCTGTACAGTTTTCATGAACATTTCTGTTACAGTAGTGAATAGCACAGATAAATGTCATTTTGTACAACTTTGAGTTTACCCCAAGAGCTGAGAGAAAACTTGCTCCTATACTTCAATCCCAGTTTCTTCTATAGTCCAACTTTGTTTCTCTACCACCAAGCTTCTCCTTTGTTGCTGCTCCAAGCCCCGTCCAAGCTGACCTTGAATACTTTCAGGGATGGGACACCCACAACTTCCCTGGGCAACCTGTTCCAGTGTTCCAGCACTCCCACAGTAAAAAAGGCCTTCCTTTCATCTAATATGTGTAGGAAATCATAAATCTAGGCATAGAAATTTGGAGTGCAAATTTGAAATTCTTTTGATTTGAAGCACATTTTATATGAATACTGACTTACAGATGACTAAAAGATGTTGATGGGCATTTGAGCTGACAAGTTTTGAAAAAGTGTACGGAAATTAACATTGAAACCACTAAAATTAAAAACTTCTTCCCATTTTCTTTCTCCTCTCCTATTCAAAATTGCAAATGTCAGATATCAGTGCTTCATGCAAACCTCTCAGATGCTCTCAGGGAAAAAGCATTTATTTCAGACTAAGTTGCGGTTGACGTAGAACTTTAACAGCTGCAGTGTGCCTGGAATTCAGGGCTTCCTGTTTGAAAAAATCCTGTCTCTAGGCTGAACCCTAACCCTAAGCCTAGGCAGATAAATCAGCCTGGGTATAGGGATGTTCCCAAGGAAAAAAGCACTGGAAGGAGCATGTTGAGGCAATTTTTGGCTGCCCTTGGGAAGCCTTTTGCAGCTGCACTGGGTCTGGAGCTCAGGGTTTACTGATTTAAAATCCCTATCTCTTGGCGTGACCATAGGTGCAACTGGAGGCAAGTAAATCAGCCTAGGTTCAATGATGGTCCCAAGGAAAAAGCGCTGGAGGCAGCCATGTTGTGGCACTTTTCCCCTCCTCTTGGGTAGTCCTTGGCAGCTGCTGTGTTCTTGGAACTCAGGGCTTTCTGGTTAAAAAAACACTAACCCTAGGCGTAACTCTAACCCTCACCCTAGGAAGGAAAATCAGCCTATGGTTCGGGATGGACTCATGAGAATAGCAGCAGAGGAAGCCAAGTTGTGTCACTTCTGCGGCACTCTTGGGATGCCTTGAACAGCTGCAGTGTGCCTGGAGCTAAGGGCTTCCTAGTTTTAAAAATCCTAGCCCTAGGCCTAAGCCTTATAGTAACCCTAGGAAGGTAAATCAGCCTGGTGTTAGGCTTCTTGCCAAGGAAAAAGCCGGGAAAGCAGCCATGTTGTGGCATTTTTGCACTCCCTTTGGGATGCCTTTCACAGCTCCAGTGTGCCTGGAACTCAGGGCTTCCTGATTTTAAAAATCCTAGCCCTAGGCCGAACCCCAACCCTAAGACGAGAAAGGCAAATCAGCCAGGAATTAGGCATGTCCCCAAGGAAAAAGCTGTGGAGGCAGGCACGTTGTGGTACTTTTGCGCTCTTCTTGGGTAGTCCTTCGCAGCTGCTGTGTTCTTGGAACTCAGGGCTTTCTGGTTAATAGAACCCTTACCCCAGGCGTAACTCAAACCTTAACCCTAGGAAGGAAAATCAGCCTATGATTCGGGATGGTCTCATGGAAATATCACTGGTGGCAGCCAAGTTGTGTCACTTTTGCGCTCCCCTTGGGATGCCTTTCGCAGCTGCAGTGTGCCTGGAGACCAGGGCTTCCTGGTTTTAAAAGTCCTAGGCCTAAGCCTAACAGTAACCCTAGGAAGGTAAAGCAGCCGCGTATTAGGGTTCTTCCTAAGGGAAAAGCCGTGAAAGCAGCCATGTTGTGGCACTTCTGCACTCCCTTTGGGATGCCTTTGGCAGATGCAGTAAGCCTGGAACTCAGGGCTTCCGACTTAAAAAAATCCTAGCCCTAGGCCGAACCCCAACCCTAAGACGAGAAAGGCAAATCAGCCAGGAATTAGGCATGTCCCCAAGGAAAAAGCTGTGGAGGCAGGCATGTTGTGGTACTTTTGCGCTCTTCTTGGGTAGTCCTTCGCAGCTGCTGTGTTCTTGGAACTCAGGGCTTTCTGGTTAATAGACCTCTTACCCTAGGCGAAACTCAAACATTAACCCTAGGAAGGAAAATCAGCCTATGGTTCGGGATGGTCTCATGAGAATAGAAGCAGAGGCAGCCAAGTTGTGTCACTTCTGCGGCCCTCTTGGGATGCCTTTAACAGCTGCAGTGTGCCTGGAGCCCAGGGCTTCCTGGTTTTAAAAGTCCTAGGCCTAAGCCTAACAGTAACCCTAGGAAGGTAAATCAGCCGCGTATTAGGGTTCTTCCTAAGGGAAAAGCCGTGAAAGCAGCCATGTTGTGGCACTTTTGCACTCCCTTTGGGTTGCCTTTTGCAGATGCAGTAAGCCTGGAACTCAGGGCTTCCTGGTTAAAAAACTCCAAGCCCTAGGCTGAACCCTAACCCTAACCCTAGGTAGATAAAACAGACTAGGTATAGGGATGGTGCCAAGGAGAAAGCTGTGAAAGCTGCCATGTTGTTGCAGTTTTGTACTCCCCTTGGGATGCCTTGAACAGCTGCAGTGTGCCTGGATCTAAGGGCTTCCTAGTTTTAAAAATCCTAGCCCTAGGCCTAAGCCTTACAGTAACCCTGGGAAGGGAAATCAGCCTGGTGTTAAGCTTCTTGCCAAGGAAAAAGCCGTGAAAGCAACCATGTTGTGGCACTTTTGCACTCCCTTTCGGATGCCTTTGGCAGATTTAGTAAGCCTGGAACTCAGGGCTTCCTGGTTAAAAAACTCCAAGCCCTAGGCTGAAGCCTAACCCTATCCCCAGGAAGGAAAATCAGCCTAAGTATAGGGATCGTGCAACGTCTAGAACACGATGGGAGATGTTTCCTGTGCTGGCACAGTTTTTCCTCGCCAGACATAGTAGAAAAGCTTTTTGCTGAGATGTAGACGAGAAGAGACGCTAAAGACGAAGGTACGATGCTGTCCGGAGCTAAGAGCCGCTCCCGGGCGTCTTTCGGCAGAAGCCGCGCTAAGGAGTGCACAGTGAGCGGCACAATCGTCTTTGCGCGAAGAAGCCGCTTCTTCGCGTCCGGGAGCCGGAGAGAGCGGCACCTTCGGAAAGGTGAAGAAGGAAGCTGTACAACACTGGGATTGTGTGCGCAGCTTGCCAACTGCCAGAAAACAGTACCTTTGCACTCTCCTGACTTTTCCAATCACATGAACATTCGATTGGAAGCTGTTTTGGACAACTTTTCTTTTCTTCATGCCAAACACTCGGCACACGTCCGTGCAACGTCTAGAACACGATGGGAGATGTTTTCTGTGCTGGCACAGTTTTTCCTCGCCAGACATAGTAGAAAAGCTTTTTGCTAAGATGTAGACGAGAAGAGACGCTAAAGACGAAGGTACGATGCTGTCCGGAGCTAAGAGCCGCTCCCGGGCGTCTTTCGGCAGAAGCCGCGCTAAGGAGTGCACAGTGAGCGGCACAATCGTCTTTGCGCGAAGAAGCCGCTTCTTCGCCTCCGGGAGCCGGAGAGAGCGGCACCTTCAGAAAGGTGAAGAAGGAAGCTGTACAACACTGGGATTGTGTGCGCAGCTTGCCAACTGATAGAAAACAGTACCTTTGCACTCTCCTGACTTTTCCAATCACATGAACATTCGATTGGAAGCTGTTTTGGACAACTTTTCTTTCCTTCATGCCAAACACTCGGCACACCTCCGTGCAACGTCTAGAACACGATGGGAGATGTTTCCTGTGCTGGCACAGTTTTTCCTCGCCAGACATAGTAGAAAAGCTTTTTGCTGAGATGTAGACGAGAAGAGACGCTAAAGACGAAGGTACGATGCTGTCCGGAGCTAAGAGCCGCTCCCGGGCGTCTTTCGGCAGAAGCCGCGCTAAGGAGTGCACAGTGAGCGGCACAATCGTCTTTGCGCGAAGAAGCCGCTTCTTCGCCTCCGGGAGCCGGAGAGAGCGGCACCTTCGGAAAGGTGAAGAAGGAAGCTGTACAACACTGGGATTGTGTGCGCAGCTTGCCAACTGCCAGAAAACAGTACCTTTGCACTCTCCTGACTTTTCCAATCACATGAACATTCGATTGGAAGCTGTTTTGGACAACTTTTCTTTTCTTCATGCCAAACACTCGGCACACCTCCGTGCAACGTCTAGAACACGATGGGAGATGTTTTCTGTGCTGGCACAGTTTTTCCTCGCCAGACATAGTAGAAAAGCTTTTTGCTAAGATGTAGACGAGAAGAGACGCTAAAGACGAAGGTACGATGCTGTCCGGAGCTAAGAGCCGCTCCCGGGCGTCTTTCGGCAGAAGCCGCGCTAAGGAGTGCACAGTGAGCGGCACAATCGTCTTTGCGCGAAGAAGCCGCTTCTTCGCCTCCGGGAGCCGGAGAGAGCGGCACCTTCGGAAAGGTGAAGAAGGAAGCTGTACAACACTGCGATTGTGTGCGCAGCTTGCCAACTGATAGAAAACAGTACCTTTGCACTCTCCTGACTTTTCCAATCACATGAACATTCGATTGGAAGCTGTTTTGGACAACTTTTCTTTCCTTCATGCCAAACACTCGGCACACCTCCGTGCAACGTCTAGAACACGATGGGAGATGTTTTCTGTGCTGGCACAGTTTTTCCTCGCCAGACATAGTGGAAAAGCTTTTTGCTAAGATGTAGACGAGAAGAGAGGCTAAGGACTGGATGTAAGCCAATGACACTCTTCTTCAAAAAAGGCAATTAGGAGGACTCGCAATCGTACAAACCAGCCAGCCTCTTTTTTATACCCAGGAAGTTGATGAAGCAGCTCTTCCTGGAAAACCTTGCCAGGCACATGCAAGACGACACAATAATGTAGTTAGCATGATTTTTCAGGGGCATTTCATGCTGAACATAACTTTAAACTCCTCTGATGAATTAACTTGACTGGTAGATGAAGGGAATATTATCTGCCTGGGCTTCAGGGAGGTTTTTGACATATCTCTACATGGCAGCACACATCCATATGGAAGCAATAGTGCAAAGGGGAGGGAATCAGTGTCTTTTCAGTGATGCTGAGTGAAAAGACAAGAGGCAGTGGGCACACACTGAAATACAGGAACATCAGGAAATTATTCTTTACTGTGAGGGTGAGTGAACCACGGCACAGACTGCCCCGAAAGATTGTGGAGCCTGGATCTTTGAAGACATTAAAAGTACACCCAGATAGAATCCTGGGCAAGAGGCTCTAGGTATCCTGGTTTAGGCAGGGGGGTTGGGCCTGGTTAGCCCCACCAACCCCTTCCACTCTCATTCATTCTGTGCTAGTGAATTCTCTTCAAGATGCATTTCAAGCACTGGCATGACAAAGTTCTGTGCAGACACAGATCCAAATGGACATGGCATCTAAGTTCCTTAAGCAGTCTTCAAGAAGAATGTAAACCTCTGGGGCAAGTGTCTCTTCCCTAACTGAATCCCTTTCATGGGAAAATTCCCAGCTCTAGAAAGATCTTCTGATACGCATGCTTAAGACTGACACTGGCTGAGCAAATTTCTCCCTATGTGTATCTAAGACCAGTTAGGATCTTCACCCAAAGTGCTGTCAACATAGTCACAGAATGCCTACTGTTAAGAAGTGACAACTTCCATCAGAATGGCAACTATTGGTCCACCAAATGGATGAATGGATGGGAATTATCTGCTTGGGTTAAAAACAAAAAGAAAGAGTTGGTCTTTACTTATCAATTTCATTGCAATATTGATAAGGGAAGAAAAAGACCTAAGTCCTTGACTTTCTTAATTGGAGGAAAGATTTTAAAAATTCCTTGTAAAAATGTATGATCACAATCAGACTATTGAAACCATTTGAGTTGGGAAAATGTTCCAAAATTGTCTAGAGAGTGGCAAAGAAGCCAAGAAAATAGGAAAGAAACAAAAAGAGGGCAAAAGAGTAAGCTTCAGTGTACAAGCTCGTTCTAGAAGTAGTCTGCCGGGGAAAGGAAGCCCCAGTTGAATTTCCAATGTATTCCTGAGCTTGATTCAGTAACTGGTCAATGTAAAAACCAATCCTTTTGTATAACTTCTTCCAGCAACAAAAACTCCAACAGGTTGACACTACCATCATGCCTGTTCCAGACATATTTCAAAGAGAAATGATGATTTTCTTGAAAACCTACTTGCATAAAAGTTGCAAGATGGTGGAGGGATTGCCACATCCTCCTTCCTCCATCTGGCTTGAAAGTAGATTTGATAAAATATGCAACAAAGCACATGATTTATAAGGTAGAGTGAAATGGATGATTTGGGAATTGATCTCTTGTTGATAGTAAACTTCACATCCACTCTGTGTGACCTTTCTAAAACAAAATGTGGAGCTGAGGCATGAATCTGCCACAACAATTGTAAAGCAAACATACACACTCCCCTTCACATGCCCCCCCTTCCACACACACCTAGGCACACACAGAGATCAGCATAGCAGATCATGAACACCTTGGAAAAGACTGAAATGCTCAATGCCTCTCTTGATGGGCAAAAGAGCTGGTGCAGTAATTCAAATGCCTGGTGCAAAAATTCTGTTTCATATTTAGCTCCTATTTAAAACACAGCTTTTCATTTCATTCTATTTACAGAATATTTTCTTTTAATTTGTTTCTTTAAAATTACTTAGTTCTCACCTGTTGTATGTCTAGGAATATTTTCTTCCAAAAATAGAAAAAAATAGATGCTATCTTTTCAGCAGAAAACATTGGTTGATACAATTTTAAACCATCATGATATGGAAGAATTGTTCTGTCCCTCTCGAAGGTGGAAGAAGCATTTGGATCACAGATCATCTACAATGAAATACTTGACATGTTTAAGATGCTTTCAATCAATTTTGATCGTCAATTGCTTCTTCGTTGTAAACAGTCATTTTTCAGTGAAGGGCAAGTGTGTGTGGTATATCTACATGATGTGTTCAAACCCAGTTCCTACTAATGGCCAGGCTGAATTCCAGGAAATAACGTCCCGAATGATATTTTGCCGCCTTCTTTGGCACTTCATGAAATCTTACCATGATGAAGTGCTGAAACACAGAGATTTTCTCTTAGAGAGTGTCTCATGTTGTAACCCATCCCATGGATTTTATGCTGTAATTCTTATCTCTTTTAAAATTTGCTATCTTCTGTACAGTTTTCATGAACATTTCTGTTACAGTAGTGAATAGCACAGATAAATGTCATTTTGTACAACTTTGAGTTTACCCCAAGAGCTGAGAGAAAACTTGCTCCTATACTTCAATCCCAGTTTCTTCTATAGTCCAACTTTGTTTCTCTACCACCAAGCTTCTCCTTTGTTGCTGCTCCAAGCCCCGTCCAAGCTGACCTTGAATACTTTCAGGGATGGGACACCCACAACTTCCCTGGGCAACCTGTTCCAGTGTTCCAGCACTCCCACAGTAAAAAAGGCCTTCCTTTCATCTAATATGTGTAGGAAATCATAAATCTAGGCATAGAAATTTGGAGTGCAAATTTGAAATTCTTTTGATTTGAAGCACATTTTATATGAATACTGACTTACAGATGACTAAAAGATGTTGATGGGCATTTGAGCTGACAAGTTTTGAAAAAGTGTACGGAAATTAACATTGAAACCACTAAAATTAAAAACTTCTTCCCATTTTCTTTCTCCTCTCCTATTCAAAATTGCAAATGTCAGATATCAGTGCTTCATGCAAACCTCTCAGATGCTCTCAGGGAAAAAGCATTTATTTCAGACTAAGTTGCGGTTGACGTAGAACTTTAACAGCTGCAGTGTGCCTGGAATTCAGGGCTTCCTGTTTGAAAAAATCCTGTCTCTAGGCTGAACCCTAACCCTAAGCCTAGGCAGATAAATCAGCCTGGGTATAGGGATGTTCCCAAGGAAAAAAGCACTGGAAGGAGCATGTTGAGGCAATTTTTGGCTGCCCTTGGGAAGCCTTTTGCAGCTGCACTGGGTCTGGAGCTCAGGGTTTACTGATTTAAAATCCCTATCTCTTGGCGTGACCATAGGTGCAACTGGAGGCAAGTAAATCAGCCTAGGTTCAATGATGGTCCCAAGGAAAAAGCGCTGGAGGCAGCCATGTTGTGGCACTTTTCCCCTCCTCTTGGGTAGTCCTTGGCAGCTGCTGTGTTCTTGGAACTCAGGGCTTTCTGGTTAAAAAAACACTAACCCTAGGCGTAACTCTAACCCTCACCCTAGGAAGGAAAATCAGCCTATGGTTCGGGATGGACTCATGAGAATAGCAGCAGAGGAAGCCAAGTTGTGTCACTTCTGCGGCACTCTTGGGATGCCTTGAACAGCTGCAGTGTGCCTGGAGCTAAGGGCTTCCTAGTTTTAAAAATCCTAGCCCTAGGCCTAAGCCTTATAGTAACCCTAGGAAGGTAAATCAGCCTGGTGTTAGGCTTCTTGCCAAGGAAAAAGCCGGGAAAGCAGCCATGTTGTGGCATTTTTGCACTCCCTTTGGGATGCCTTTCACAGCTCCAGTGTGCCTGGAACTCAGGGCTTCCTGATTTTAAAAATCCTAGCCCTAGGCCGAACCCCAACCCTAAGACGAGAAAGGCAAATCAGCCAGGAATTAGGCATGTCCCCAAGGAAAAAGCTGTGGAGGCAGGCACGTTGTGGTACTTTTGCGCTCTTCTTGGGTAGTCCTTCGCAGCTGCTGTGTTCTTGGAACTCAGGGCTTTCTGGTTAATAGAACCCTTACCCCAGGCGTAACTCAAACCTTAACCCTAGGAAGGAAAATCAGCCTATGATTCGGGATGGTCTCATGGAAATATCACTGGTGGCAGCCAAGTTGTGTCACTTTTGCGCTCCCCTTGGGATGCCTTTCGCAGCTGCAGTGTGCCTGGAGACCAGGGCTTCCTGGTTTTAAAAGTCCTAGGCCTAAGCCTAACAGTAACCCTAGGAAGGTAAAGCAGCCGCGTATTAGGGTTCTTCCTAAGGGAAAAGCCATGAAAGCAGCCATGTTGTGGCACTTCTGCACTCCCTTTGGGATGCCTTTGGCAGATGCAGTAAGCCTGGAACTCAGGGCTTCCTAGTTAAAAAAATCCTAGCCCTAGGCCGAACCCCAACCCTAAGACGAGAAAGGCAAATCAGCCAGGAATTAGGCATGTCCCCAAGGAAAAAGCTGTGGAGGCAGGCATGTTGTGGTACTTTTGCGCTCTTCTTGGGTAGTCCTTCGCAGCTGCTGTGTTCTTGGAACTCAGGGCTTTCTGGTTAATAGACCTCTTACCCTAGGCGAAACTCAAACATTAACCCTAGGAAGGAAAATCAGCCTATGGTTCGGGATGGTCTCATGAGAATAGAAGCAGAGGCAGCCAAGTTGTGTCACTTCTGCGGCCCTCTTGGGATGCCTTTAACAGCTGCAGTGTGCCTGGAGCCCAGGGCTTCCTGGTTTTAAAAGTCCTAGGCCTAAGCCTAACAGTAACCCTAGGAAGGTAAATCAGCCGCGTATTAGGGTTCTTCCTAAGGGAAAAGCCGTGAAAGCAGCCATGTTGTGGCACTTTTGCACTCCCTTTGGGTTGCCTTTTGCAGATGCAGTAAGCCTGGAACTCAGGGCTTCCTGGTTAAAATCTCCAAGCCCTAGGCTGAACCCTAACCCTAACCCTAGGTAGATAAAACAGACTAGGTATAGGGATGGTGCCAAGGAAAAAGCTGTGAAAGCTGCCATGTTGTTGCACTTTTGTACTCCCCTTGGGATGCCTTGAACAGCTGCAGTGTGCCTGGATCTAAGGGCTTCCTAGTTTTAAAAATCCTAGCCCTAGGCCTAAGCCTTACAGTAACCCTGGGAAGGGAAATCAGCCTGGTGTTAAGCTTCTTGCCAAGGAAAAAGCCGTGAAAGCAACCATGTTCTGGCACTTTTGCACTCCCTTTCGGATGCCTTTGGCAGATTTAGTAAGCCTGGAACTCAGGGCTTCCTGGTTAAAAAACTCCAAGCCCTAGGCTGAAGCCTAACCCTATCCCCAGGAAGGAAAATCAGCCTAAGTATAGGGATCGTGCAACGTCTAGAACACGATGGGAGATGTTTCCTGTGCTGGCACAGTTTTTCCTCGCCAGACATAGTAGAAAAGCTTTTTGCTGAGATGTAGACGAGAAGAGACGCTAAAGACGAAGGTACGATGCTGTCCGGAGCTAAGAGCCGCTCCCGGGCGTCTTTCGGCAGAAGCCGCGCTAAGGAGTTCACAGTGAGCGGCACAATCGTCTTTGCGCGAAGAAGCCGCTTCTTCGCCTCCGGGAGCCGGAGAGAGCGGCACCTTCGGAAAGGTGAAGAAGGAAGCTGTACAACACTGGGATTGTGTGCGCAGCTTGCCAACTGCCAGAAAACAGTACCTTTGCACTCTCCTGACTTTTCCAATCACATGAACATTCGATTGGAAGCTGTTTTGGACAACTTTTCTTTTCTTCATGCCAAACACTCGGCACACGTCCGTGCAACGTCTAGAACACGATGGGAGATGTTTTCTGTGCTGGCACAGTTTTTCCTCGCCAGACATAGTAGAAAAGCTTTTTGCTAAGATGTAGACGAGAAGAGAGGCTAAAGACGAAGGTACGATGCTGTCCGGAGCTAAGAGCCGCTCCCGGGCGTCTTTCGGCAGAAGCCGCGCTAAGGAGTGCACAGTGAGCGGCACAATCGTCTTTGCGCGAAGAAGCCGCTTCTTCGCCTCCGGGAGCCGGAGAGAGCGGCACCTTCGGAAAGGTGAAGAAGGAAGCTGTACAACACTGGGATTGTGTGCGCAGCTTGCCAACTGATAGAAAACAGTACCTTTGCACTCTCCTGACTTTTCCAATCACATGAACATTCGATTGGAAGCTGTTTTGGACAACTTTTCTTTCCTTCATGCCAAACACTCGGCACACCTCCGTGCAACGTCTAGAACACGATGGGAGATGTTTTCTGTGCTGGCACAGTTTTTCCTCGCCAGACATAGTAGAAAAGCTTTTTGCTGAGATGTAGACGAGAAGAGACGCTAAAGACGAAGGTACGATGCTGTCCGGAGCTAAGAGCCGCTCCCGGGCGTCTTTCGGCAGAAGCCGCGCTAAGGAGTGCACAGTGAGCGGCACAATCGTCTTTGCGCGAAGAAGCCGCTTCTTCGCCTCCGGGAGCCGGAGAGAGCGGCACCTTCGGAAAGGTGAAGAAGGAAGCTGTACAACACTGGGATTGTGTGCGCAGCTTGCCAACTGCCAGAAAACAGTACCTTTGCACTCTCCTGACTTTTCCAATCACATGAACATTCGATTGGAAGCTGTTTTGGACAACTTTTCTTTTCTTCATGCCAAACACTCGGCACACCTCCGTGCAACGTCTAGAACACGATGGGAGATGTTTTCTGTGCTGGCACAGTTTTTCCTCGCCAGACATAGTAGAAAAGCTTTTTGCTAAGATGTAGACGAGAAGAGACGCTAAAGACGAAGGTACGATGCTGTCCGGAGCTAAGAGCCGCTCCCGGGCGTCTTTCGGCAGAAGCCGCGCTAAGGAGTGCACAGTGAGCGGCACAATCGTCTTTGCGCGAAGAAGCCGCTTCTTCGCCTCCGGGAGCCGGAGAGAGCGGCACCTTCGGAAAGGTGAAGAAGGAAGCTGTACAACACTGCGATTGTGTGCGCAGCTTGCCAACTGATAGAAAACAGTACCTTTGCACTCTCCTGACTTTTCCAATCACATGAACATTCGATTGGAAGCTGTTTTGGACAACTTTTCTTTCCTTCATGCCAAACACTCGGCACACCTCCGTGCAACGTCTAGAACACGATGGGAGATGTTTTCTGTGCTGGCACAGTTTTTCCTCGCCAGACATAGTGGAAAAGCTTTTTGCTAAGATGTAGACGAGAAGAGAGGCTAAGGACTGGATGTAAGCCAATGACACTCTTCTTCAAAAAAGGCAATTAGGAGGACTCGCAATCGTACAAACCAGCCAGCCTCTTTTTTATACCCAGGAAGTTGATGAAGCAGCTCTTCCTGGAAAACCTTGCCAGGCACATGCAAGACGACACAATAATGTAGTTAGCATGATTTTTCAGGGGCATTTCATGCTGAACATAACTTTAAACTCCTCTGATGAATTAACTTGACTGGTAGATGAAGGGAATATTATCTGCCTGGGCTTCAGGGAGGTTTTTGACATATCTCTACATGGCAGCACACATCCATATGGAAGCAATAGTGCAAAGGGGAGGGAATCAGTGTCTTTTCAGTGATGCTGAGTGAAAAGACAAGAGGCAGTGGGCACACACTGAAATACAGGAACATCAGGAAATGATTCTTTACTGTGAGGGTGAGTGAACCACGGCACAGACTGCCCCGAAAGATTGTGGAGCCTGGATCTTTGAAGACATTAAAAGTACACCCAGATAGAATCCTGGGCAAGAGGCTCTAGGTATCCTGGTTTAGGCAGGGGGGTTGGGCCTGGTTAGCCCCACCAACCCCTTCCACTCTCATTCATTCTGTGCTAGTGAATTCTCTTCAAGATGCATTTCAAGCACTGGCATGACAAAGTTCTGTGCAGACACAGATCCAAATGGACATGGCATCTAAGTTCCTTAAGCAGTCTTCAAGAAGAATGTAAACCTCTGGGGCAAGTGTCTCTTCCCTAACTGAATCCCTTTCATGGGAAAATTCCCAGCTCTAGAAAGATCTTCTGATACGCATGCTTAAGACTGACACTGGCTGAGCAAATTTCTCCCTATGTGTATCTAAGACCAGTTAGGATCTTCACCCAAAGTGCTGTCAACATAGTCACAGAATGCCTACTGTTAAGAAGTGACAACTTCCATCAGAATGGCAACTATTGGTCCACCAAATGGATGAATGGATGGGAATTATCTGCTTGGGTTAAAAACAAAAAGAAAGAGTTGGTCTTTACTTATCAATTTCATTGCAATATTGATAAGGGAAGAAAAAGACCTAAGTCCTTGACTTTCTTAATTGGAGGAAAGATTTTAAAAATTCCTTGTAAAAATGTATGATCACAATCAGACTATTGAAACCATTTGAGTTGGGAAAAAAGTTCCAAAATTGTCTAGAGAGTGGCAAAGAAGCCAAGAAAATAGGAAAGAAACAAAAAGAGGGCAAAAGAGTAAGCTTCAGTGTACAAGCTCGTTCTAGAAGTAGTCTGCCGGGGAAAGGAAGCCCCAGTTGAATTTCCAATGTATTCCTGAGCTTGATTCAGTAACTGGTCAATGTAAAAACCAATCCTTTTGTATAACTTCTTCCAGCAACAAAAACTCCAACAGGTTGACACTACCATCATGCCTGTTCCAGACATATTTCAAAGAGAAATGATGATTTTCTTGAAAACCTACTTGCATAAAAGTTGCAAGATGGTGGAGGGATTGCCACATCCTCCTTCCTCCATCTGGCTTGAAAGTAGATTTGATAAAATATGCAACAAAGCACATGATTTATAAGGTAGAGTGAAATGGATGATTTGGGAATTGATCTCTTGTTGATAGTAAACTTCACATCCACTCTGTGTGACCTTTCTAAAACAAAATGTGGAGCTGAGGCATGAATCTGCCACAACAATTGTAAAGCAAACATACACACTCCCCTTCACATGCCCCCCCTTCCACACACACCTAGGCACACACAGAGATCAGCATAGCAGATCATGAACACCTTGGAAAAGACTGAAATGCTCAATGCCTCTCTTGATGGGCAAAAGAGCTGGTGCAGTAATTCAAATGCCTGGTGCAAAAATTCTGTTTCATATTTAGCTCCTATTTAAAACACAGCTTTTCATTTCATTCTATTTACAGAATATTTTCTTTTAATTTGTTTCTTTAAAATTACTTAGTTCTCACCTGTTGTATGTCTAGGAATATTTTCTTCCAAAAATAGAAAAAAATAGATGCTATCTTTTCAGCAGAAAACATTGGTTGATACAATTTTAAACCATCATGATATGGAAGAATTGTTCTGTCCCTCTCGAAGGTGGAAGAAGCATTTGGATCACAGATCATCTACAATGAAATACTTGACATGTTTAAGATGCTTTCAATCAATTTTGATCGTCAATTGCTTCTTCGTTGTAAACAGTCATTTTTCAGTGAAGGGCAAGTGTGTGTGGTATATCTACATGATGTGTTCAAACCCAGTTCCTACTAATGGCCAGGCTGAATTCCAGGAAATAACGTCCCGAATGATATTTTTCCGCCTTCTTTGGCACTTCATGAAATCTTACCATGATGAAGTGCTGAAACACAGAGATTTTCTCTTAGAGAGTGTCTCATGTTGTAACCCATCCCATGGATTTTATGCTGTAATTCTTATCTCTTTTAAAATTTGCTATCTTCTGTACAGTTTTCATGAACATTTCTGTTACAGTAGTGAATAGCACAGATAAATGTAATTTTGTACAACTTTGAGTTTACCCCAAGAGCTGAGAGAAAACTTGCTCCTACACTTCAATCCCAGTTTCTTCTATAGTCCAACTTTGTTTCTCTACCACCAAGCTTCTCCTTTGTTGCTGCTCCAAGCCCCGTCCAAGCTGACCTTGAATACTTTCAGGGATGGGACACCCACAACTTCCCTGGGCAACCTGTTCCAGTGTTCCAGCACTCCCACAGTAAAAAAGGCCTTCCTTTCATCTAATATGTGTAGGAAATCATAAATCTAGGCATAGAAATTTGGAGTGCAAATTTGAAATTCTTTTGATTTGAAGCACATTTTATATGAATACTGACTTACAGATGACTAAAAGATGTTGATGGGCATTTGAGCTGACAAGTTTTGAAAAAGTGTACGGAAATTAACATTGAAACCACTAAAATTAAAAACTTCTTCCCATTTTCTTTCTCCTCTCCTATTCAAAATTGCAAATGTCAGATATCAGTGCTTCATGCAAACCTCTCAGATGCTCTCAGGGAAAAAGCATTTATTTCAGACTAAGTTGCGGTTGACGTAGAACTTTAACAGCTGCAGTGTGCCTGGAATTCAGGGCTTCCTGTTTGAAAAAATCCTATCTCTAGGCTGAACCCTAACCCTAAGCCTAGGCAGATAAATCAGCCTGGGTATAGGGATGTTCCCAAGGAAAAAAGCACTGGAAGGAGCATGTTGAGGCAATTTTTGGCTGCCCTTGGGAAGCCTTTTGCAGCTGCACTGGGTCTGGAGCTCAGGGTTTACTGATTTAAAATCCCTTTCTCTTGGCGTGACCATAGGTGCAACTGGAGGCAAGTAAATCAGCCTAGGTTCAATGATGGTCCCAAGGAAAAAGCGCTGGAGGCAGCCATGTTGTGGCACTTTTCCCCTCCTCTTGGGTAGTCCTTGGCAGCTGCTGTGTTCTTGGAACTCAGGGCTTTCTGGTTAAAAAAACACTAACCCTAGGCGTAACTCTAACCCTCACCCTAGGAAGGAAAATCAGCCTATGGTTCGGGATGGACTCATGAGAATAGCAGCAGAGGAAGCCAAGTTGTGTCACTTCTGCGGCACTCTTGGGATGCCTTGAACAGCTGCAGTGTGCCTGGAGCTAAGGGCTTCCTAGTTTTAAAAATCCTAGCCCTAGGCCTAAGCCTTATAGTAACCCTAGGAAGGTAAATCAGCCTGGTGTTAGGCTTCTTGCCAAGGAAAAAGCCGGGAAAGCAGCCATGTTGTGGCACTTTTGCACTCCCTTTGGGATGCCTTTCACAGCTCCAGTGTGCCTGGAACTCAGGGCTTCCTGATTTTAAAAATCCTAGCCCTAGGCCGAACCCCAACCCTAAGACGAGAAAGGCAAATCAGCCAGGAATTAGGCATGTCCCCAAGGAAAAAGCTGTGGAGGCAGGCACGTTGTGGTACTTTTGCGCTCTTCTTGGGTAGTCCTTCGCAGCTGCTGTGTTCTTGGAACTCAGGGCTTTCTGGTTAATAGAACCCTTACCCCAGGCGTAACTCAAACCTTAACCCTAGGAAGGAAAATCAGCCTATGATTCGGGATGGTCTCATGGAAATATCACTGGTGGCAGCCAAGTTGTGTCACTTTTGCGCTCCCCTTGGGATGCCTTTCGCAGCTGCAGTGTGCCTGGAGCCCAGGGCTTCCTGGTTTTAAAAGTCCTAGGCCTAAGCCTAACAGTAACCCTAGGAAGGTAAAGCAGCCGCGTATTAGGGTTCTTCCTAAGGGAAAAGCCGTGAAAGCAGCCATGTTGTGGCACTTCTGCACTCCCTTTGGGATGCCTTTGGCAGATGCAGTAAGCCTGGAACTCAGGGCTTCCTAGTTAAAAAAATCCTAGCCCTAGGCCGAACCCCAACCCTAAGACGAGAAAGGCAAATCAGCCAGGAATTAGGCATGTCCCCAAGGAAAAAGCTGTGGAGGCAGGCATGTTGTGGTACTTTTGCGCTCTTCTTGGCTAGTCCTTCGCAGCTGCTGTGTTCTTGGAACTCAGGGCTTTCTGGTTAATAGACCTCTTACCCTAGGCGAAACTCAAACATTAACCCTAGGAAGGAAAATCAGCCTATGGTTCGGGATGGTCTCATGAGAATAGAAGCAGAGGCAGCCAAGTTGTGTCACTTCTGCGGCCCTCTTGGGATGCCTTTAACAGCTGCAGTGTGCCTGGAGCCCAGGGCTTCCTGGTTTTAAAAGTCCTAGGCCTAAGCCTAACAGTAACCCTAGGAAGGTAAATCAGCCGCGTATTAGGGTTCTTCCTAAGGGAAAAGCCGTGAAAGCAGCCATGTTGTGGCACTTTTGCACTCCCTTTGGGTTGCCTTTTGCAGATGCAGTAAGCCTGGAACTCAGGGCTTCCTGGTTAAAAAACTCCAAGCCCTAGGCTGAACCCTAACCCTAACCCTAGGTAGATAAAACAGACTAGGTATAGGGATGGTGCCAAGGAAAAAGCTGTGAAAGCTGCCATGTTGTTGCACTTTTGTACTCCCCTTGGGATGCCTTGAACAGCTGCAGTGTGCCTGGATCTAAGGGCTTCCTAGTTTTAAAAATCCTAGCCCTAGGCCTAAGCCTTACAGTAACCCTGGGAAGGGAAATCAGCCTGGTGTTAAGCTTCTTGCCAAGGAAAAAGCCGTGAAAGCAACCATGTTGTGGCACTTTTGCACTCCCTTTCGGATGCCTTTGGCAGATTTAGTAAGCCTGAAACTCAGGGCTTCCTGGTTAAAAAACTCCAAGCCCTAGGCTGAAGCCTAACCCTATCCCCAGGAAGGAAAATCAGCCTAAGTATAGGGATCGTGCAACGTCTAGAACACGATGGGAGATGTTTTCTGTGCTGGCGCAGTTTTTCCTCGCCAGACATAGTGGAAAAGCTTTTTGCTAAGATGTAGACGAGAAGAGACGCTAAAGACGAAGGTACGATGCTCTCCGGAGCTAAGAGCCGCTCCCGGGCGTCTTTCGGCAGAAGCCGCGCTAAGGAGTGCACAGTGAGCGGCACAATCGTCTTTGCGCGAAGAAGCCGCTTCTTCGCCTCCGGGAGCCGGAGAGAGCGGCACCTTCGGAAAGGTGAAGAAGGAAGCTGTACAACACTGGGATTGTGTGCGCAGCTTGCCAACTGATAGAAAACAGTACCTTTGCACTCTCCTGACTTTTCCAATCACATGAACATTCGATTGGAAGCTGTTTTGGACAACTTTTCTTTCCTTCATGCCAAACACTCGGCACACCTCCGTGCAACGTCTAGAACACGATGGGAGATGTTTTCTGTGCTGGCACAGTTTTTCCTCGCCAGACATAGTGGAAAAGCTTTTTGCTAAGATGTAGACGAGAAGAGAGGCTAAGGACTGGATGTAAGCCAATGACACTCTTCTTCAAAAAAGGCAATTAGGAGGACTCGCAATCGTACAAACCAGCCAGCCTCTTTTTTATACCCAGGAAGTTGATGAAGCAGCTCTTCCTGGAAAACCTTGCCAGGCACATGCAAGACGACACAATAATGTAGTTAGCATGATTTTTCAGGGGCATTTCATGCTGAACATAACTTTAAACTCCTCTGATGAATTAACTTGACTGGTAGATGAAGGGAATATTATCTGCCTGGGCTTCAGGGAGGTTTTTGACATATCTCTACATGGCAGCACACATCCATATGGAAGCAATAGTGCAAAGGGGAGGGAATCAGTGTCTTTTCAGTGATGCTGAGTGAAAAGACAAGAGGCAGTGGGCACACACTGAAATACAGGAACATCAGGAAATGATTCTTTACTGTGAGGGTGAGTGAACCACGGCACAGACTGCCCCGAAAGATTGTGGAGCCTGGATCTTTGAAGACATTAAAAGTACACCCAGATAGAATCCTGGGCAAGAGGCTCTAGGTATCCTGGTTTAGGCAGGGGGGTTGGGCCTGGTTAGCCCCACCAACCCCTTCCACTCTCATTCATTCTGTGCTAGTGAATTCTCTTCAAGATGCATTTCAAGCACTGGCATGACAAAGTTCTGTGCAGACACAGATCCAAATGGACATGGCATCTAAGTTCCTTAAGCAGTCTTCAAGAAGAATGTAAACCTCTGGGGCAAGTGTCTCTTCCCTAACTGAATCCCTTTCATGGGAAAATTCCCAGCTCTAGAAAGATCTTCTGATACGCATGCTTAAGACTGACACTGGCTGAGCAAATTTCTCCCTATGTGTATCTAAGACCAGTTAGGATCTTCACCCAAAGTGCTGTCAACATAGTCACAGAATGCCTACTGTTAAGAAGTGACAACTTCCATCAGAATGGCAACTATTGGTCCACCAAATGGATGAATGGATGGGAATTATCTGCTTGGGTTAAAAACAAAAAGAAAGAGTTGGTCTTTACTTATCAATTTCATTGCAATATTGATAAGGGAAGAAAAAGACCTAAGTCCTTGACTTTCTTAATTGGAGGAAAGATTTTAAAAATTCCTTGTAAAAATGTATGATCACAATCAGACTATTGAAACCATTTGAGTTGGGAAAAAAGTTCCAAAATTGTCTAGAGAGTGGCAAAGAAGCCAAGAAAATAGGAAAGAAACAAAAAGAGGGCAAAAGAGTAAGCTTCAGTGTACAAGCTCGTTCTAGAAGTAGTCTGCCGGGGAAAGGAAGCCCCAGTTGAATTTCCAATGTATTCCTGAGCTTGATTCAGTAACTGGTCAATGTAAAAACCAATCCTTTTGTATAACTTCTTCCAGCAACAAAAACTCCAACAGGTTGACACTACCATCATGCCTGTTCCAGACATATTTCAAAGAGAAATGATGATTTTCTTGAAAACCTACTTGCATAAAAGTTGCAAGATGGTGGAGGGATTGCCACATCCTCCTTCCTCCATCTGGCTTGAAAGTAGATTTGATAAAATATGCAACAAAGCACATGATTTATAAGGTAGAGTGAAATGGATGATTTGGGAATTGATCTCTTGTTGATAGTAAACTTCACATCCACTCTGTGTGACCTTTCTAAAACAAAATGTGGAGCTGAGGCATGAATCTGCCACAACAATTGTAAAGCAAACATACACACTCCCCTTCACATGCCCCCCCTTCCACACACACCTAGGCACACACAGAGATCAGCATAGCAGATCATGAACACCTTGGAAAAGACTGAAATGCTCAATGCCTCTCTTGATGGGCAAAAGAGCTGGTGCAGTAATTCAAATGCCTGGTACAGAAATTCTGTTTCATATTTAGCTCCTATTTAAAACACAGCTTTTCATTTCATTCTATTTACAGAATATTTTCTTTTCATTTGTTTCTTTAAAATTACTTAGTTCTCACCTGTTGTATGTCTAGGAATATTTTCTTCCAAAAATAGAAAAAAATAGATGCTATCTTTTCAGCAGAAAACATTGGTTGATACAATTTTAAACCATCATGATATGGAAGAATTGTTCTGTCCCTCTCGAAGGTGGAAGAAGCATTTGGATCACAGATCATCTACAATGAAATACTTGACATGTTTAAGATGCTTTCAATCAATTTTGATCGTCAATTGCTTCTTCGTTGTAAACAGTCATTTTTCAGTGAAGGGCAAGTGTGTGTGGTATATCTACATGATGTGGTCAAACCCAGTTCCTACTAATGGCCAGGCTGAATTCCAGGAAATAACGTCCCGAATGATATTTTGCCGCCTTCTTTGGCACTTCATGAAATCTTACCATGATGAAGTGCTGAAACACAGAGATTTTCTCTTAGAGAGTGTCTCATGTTGTAACCCATCCCATGGATTTTATGCTGTAATTCTTATCTCTTTTAAAATTTGCTATCTTCTGTACAGTTTTCATGAACATTTCTGTTACAGTAGTGAATAGCACAGATAAATGTCATTTTGTACAACTTTGAGTTTACCCCAAGAGCTGAGAGAAAACTTGCTCCTATACTTCAATCCCAGTTTCTTCTATAGTCCAACTTTGTTTCTCTACCACCAAGCTTCTCCTTTGTTGCTGCTCCAAGCCCCGTCCAAGCTGACCTTGAATACTTTCAGGGATGGGACACCCACAACTTCCCTGGGCAACCTGTTCCAGTGTTCCAGCACTCCCACAGTAAAAAAGGCCTTCCTTTCATCTAATATGTGTAGGAAATCATAAATCTAGGCATAGAAATTTGGAGTGCAAATTTGAAATTCTTTTGATTTGAAGCACATTTTATATGAATACTGACTTACAGATGACTAAAAGATGTTGATGGGCATTTGAGCTGACAAGTTTTGAAAAAGTGTACGGAAATTAACATTGAAACCACTAAAATTAAAAACTTCTTCCCATTTTCTTTCTCCTCTCCTATTCAAAATTGCAAATGTCAGATATCAGTGCTTCATGCAAACCTCTCAGATGCTCTCAGGGAAAAAGCATTTATTTCAGACTAAGTTGCGGTTGACGTAGAACTTTAACAGCTGCAGTGTGCCTGGAATTCAGGGCTTCCTGTTTGAAAAAATCCTATCTCTAGGCTGAACCCTAACCCTAAGCCTAGGCAGATAAATCAGCCTGGGTATAGGGATGTTCCCAAGGAAAAAAGCACTGGAAGGAGCATGTTGAGGCAATTTTTGGCTGCCCTTGGGAAGCCTTTTGCAGCTGCACTGGGTCTGGAGCTCAGGGTTTACTGATTTAAAATCCCTATCTCTTGGCGTGACCATAGGTGCAACTGGAGGCAAGTAAATCAGCCTAGGTTCAATGATGGTCCCAAGGAAAAAGCGCTGGAGGCAGCCATGTTGTGGCACTTTTCCCCTCCTCTTGGGTAGTCCTTGGCAGCTGCTGTGTTCTTGGAACTCAGGGCTTTCTGGTTAAAAAAACACTAACCCTAGGCGTAACTCTAACCCTCACCCTAGGAAGGAAAATCAGCCTATGGTTCGGGATGGACTCATGAGAATAGCAGCAGAGGAAGCCAAGTTGTGTCACTTCTGCGGCACTCTTGGGATGCCTTGAACAGCTGCAGTGTGCCTGGAGCTAAGGGCTTCCTAGTTTTAAAAATCCTAGCCCTAGGCCTAAGCCTTATAGTAACCCGAGGAAGGTAAATCAGCCTGGTGTTAGGCTTCTTGCCAAGGAAAAAGCCGGGAAAGCAGCCATGTTGTGGCACTTTTGCACTCCCTTTGGGATGCCTTTCACAGCTCCAGTGTGCCTGGAACTCAGGGCTTCCTGATTTTAAAAATCCTAGCCCTAGGCCGAACCCCAACCCTAAGACGAGAAAGGCAAATCAGCCAGGAATTAGGCATGTCCCCAAGGAAAAAGCTGTGGAGGCAGGCACGTTGTGGTACTTTTGCGCTCTTCTTGGGTAGTCCTTCGCAGCTGCTGTGTTCTTGGAACTCAGGGCTTTCTGGTTAATAGAACCCTTACCCTAGGCGTAACTCAAACCTTAACCCTAGGAAGGAAAATCAGCCTATGATTCGGGATGGTCTCATGGAAATATCACTGGTGGCAGCCAAGTTGCGTCACTTTTGCGCTCCCCTTGGGATGCCTTTCGCAGCTGCAGTGTGCCTGGAGCCCAGGGCTTCCTGGTTTTAAAAGTCCTAGGCCTAAGCCTAACAGTAACCCTAGGAAGGTAAAGCAGCCGCGTATTAGGGTTCTTCCTAAGGGAAAAGCCGTGAAAGCAGCCATGTTGTGGCACTTCTGCACTCCCTTTGGGATGCCTTTGGCAGATGCAGTAAGCCTGGAACTCAGGGCTTCCTAGTTAAAAAAATCCTAGCCCTAGGCCGAACCCCAACCCTAAGACGAGAAAGGCAAATCAGCCAGGAATTAGGCATGTCCCCAAGGAAAAAGCTGTGGAGGCAGGCATGTTGTGGTACTTTTGCGCTCTTCTTGGCTAGTCCTTCGCAGCTGCTGTGTTCTTGGAACTCAGGGCTTTCTGGTTAATAGACCTCTTACCCTAGGCGAAACTCAAACATTAACCCTAGGAAGGAAAATCAGCCTATGGTTCGGGATGGTCTCATGAGAATAGAAGCAGAGGCAGCCAAGTTGTGTCACTTCTGCGGCCCTCTTGGGATGCCTTTAACAGCTGCAGTGTGCCTGGAGCCCAGGGCTTCCTGGTTTTAAAAGTCCTAGGCCTAAGCCTAACAGTAACCCTAGGAAGGTAAATCAGCCGCGTATTAGGGTTCTTCCTAAGGGAAAAGCCGTGAAAGCAGCCATGTTGTGGCACTTTTGCACTCCCTTTGGGTTGCCTTTTGCAGATGCAGTAAGCCTGGAACTCAGGGCTTCCTGGTTAAAAAACTCCAAGCCCTAGGCTGAAGCCTAACCCTATCCCCAGGAAGGAAAATCAGCCTAAATATAGGGATCGTGCAACGTCTAGAACACGATGGGAGATGTTTTCTGTGCTGGCACAGTTTTTCCTCGCCAGACATAGTAGAAAAGCTTTTTGCTAAGATGTAGACGAGAAGAGACGCTAAAGACGAAGGTACGATGCTGTCCGGAGCTAAGAGCCGCTCCCGGGCGTCTTTCGGCAGAAGCCGCGCTAAGGAGTGCACAGTGAGCGGCACAATCGTCTTTGCGCGAAGAAGCCGCTTCTTCGCCTCCGGGAGCCGGAGAGAGCGGCACCTTCGGAAAGGTGAAGAAGGAAGCTGTACAACACTGGGATTTTGTGCGCAGCTTGCCAACTGATAGAAAACAGTACCTTTGCACTCTCCTGACTTTTCCAATCACATGAACATTCGATTGGAAGCTGTTTTGGACAACTTTTCTTTCCTTCATGCCAAACACTCGGCACACCTCCGTGCAACGTCTAGAATACGATGGGAGATGTTTTCTGTGCTGGCACAGCTTTTCCTCGCCAGACATAGTGGAAAAGCTTTTTGCTAAGATGTAGACGAGGAGACGCTAAAGACGAAGGTACGATGCTCTCCGGAGCTAAGAGCCGCTCCCGGGCGTCTTTCGGCAGAAGCCGCGCTAAGGAGTGCACAGTGAGCGGCACAATCGTCTTTGCGCGAAGAAGCCGCTTCTTCGCCTCCGGGAGCCGGAGAGAGCGGCACCTTCGGAAAGGTGAAGAAGGAAGCTGTACAACACTGGGATTTTGTGCGCAGCTTGCCAACTGCCAGAAAACAGTACCTTTGCACTCTCCTGACTTTTCCAATCACATGAACATTCGATTGGAAGCTGTTTTGGACAACTTTTCTTTCCTTCATGCCAAACACTCGGCACACCTCCGTGCAACGTCTAGAACACGATGGGAGATGTTTTCTGTGCTGGCACAGTTTTTCCTCGCCAGACATAGTAGAAAAGCTTTTTGCTAAGATGTAGACGAGAAGAGACGCTAAAGACGAAGGTACGATGCTGTCCGGAGCTAAGAGCCGCTCCCGGGCGTCTTTCGGCAGAAGCCGCGCTAAGGAGTTCACAGTGAGCGGCACTATCGTCTTTGCGCGAAGAAGCCGCTTCTTCGCCTCCGGGAGCCGGAGAGAGCGGCACCTTCGGAAAGGTGAAGAAGGAAGCTGTACAACACTGCGATTGTGTGCGCAGCTTGCCAACTGCCAGAAAACAGTACCTTTGCACTCTCCTGACTTTTCCAATCACATGAACATTCGATTGGAAGCTGTTTTGGACAACTTTTCTTTCCTTCATGCCAAACACTCGGCACACCTCCGTGCAACGTCTAGAACACGATGGGAGATGTTTTCTGTGCTGGCACAGTTTTTCCTCGCCAGACATAGTAGAAAAGCTTTTTGCTAAGATGTAGACGAGAAGAGACGCTAAAGACGAAGGTACGATGCTGTCCGGGGCTAAGAGCCGCTCCCGGGCGTCTTTCGGCAGAAGCCGCGCTAAGGAGTGCACAGTGAGCGGCACAATCGTCTTTGCGCGAAGAAGCCGCTTCTTCGCCTCCGGGAGCCGGAGAGAGCGGCACCTTCGGAAAGGTGAAGAAGGAAGCTGTACAACACTGGGATTTTGTGCGCAGCTTGCCAACTGATAGAAAACAGTACCTTTGCCTCTCCTGACTTTTCCAATCACATGAACATTCGATTGGAAGCTGTTTTGGACAACTTTTCTTTCCTTCATGCCAAACACTCGGCACACCTCCGTGCAACGTCTAGAATACGATGGGAGATGTTTTCTGTGCTGGCACAGTTTTTCCTCGCCAGACATAGTGGAAAAGCTTTTTGCTAAGATGTAGACGAGGAGACGCTAAAGACGAAGGTACGATGCTGTCCGGAGCTAAGAGCCGCTCCCGGGCGTCTTTCGGCAGAAGCCGCGCTAAGGAGTGCACAGTGAGCGGCACAATCGTCTTTGCGCGAAGAAGCCGCTTCTTCGCCTCCGGGAGCCGGAGAGAGCGGCACCTTCGGAAAGGTGAAGAAGGAAGCTGTACAACACTGCGATTGTGTGCGCAGCTTGCCAACTGCCAGAAAACAGTACCTTTGCACTCTCCTGACTTTTCCAATCACATGAACATTCGATTGGAAGCTGTTTTGGACAACTTTTCTTTCCTTCATGCCAAACACTCGGCACACCTCCGTGCAACGTCTAGAACACGATGGGAGATGTTTTCTGTGCTGGCACAGTTTTTCCTCGCCAGACATAGTAGAAAAGCTTTTTGCTAAGATGTAGACGAGAAGAGACTCTAAAGACGAAGGTACGATGCTGTCCGGAGCTAAGAGCCGCTCCCGGGCGTCTTTCGGCAGAAGCCGCGCTAAGGAGTGCACAGTGAGCGGCACAATCCTCTTTGCGCGAAGAAGCCGCTTCTTCGCCTCCAGGAGCCGGAGAGAGCGGCACCTTCGGAAAGGTGAAGAAGGAAGCTGTACAACACTGGGATTGTGTGCGCAGCTTGCCAACTGCCAGAAAACAGTACCTTTGCACTCTCCTGACTTTTCCAATCACATGAACATTCGATTGGAAGCTGTTTTGGACAACTTTTCTTTCCTTCATGCCAAACACTCGGCACACCTCCGTGCAACGTCTAGAACACGATGGGAGATGTTTTCTGTGCTGGCACAGTTTTTCCTCGCCAGACATAGTGGAAAAGCTTTTTGCTAAGATGTAGACGAGAAGAGAGGCTAAGGACTGGATGTAAGCAAATGACAGTCTTCTTCAAAAAAGGCAATTAGGAGGACTCGCAATCGTACAAACCAGCCAGCCTCTTTTTTATACCCAGGAAGTTGATGAAGCAGCTCTTCCTGGAAAACCTTGCCAGGCACATGCAAGACATCACAATAATGTAGTTAGCATGATTTTTCAGGGGCATTTCATGCTGAACATAACTTTAAACTCCTCTGATGAATCAACTTGACTGGTAGATGAAGGGAATATTATCTGCCTGGGCTTCAGGGAGGTTTTTGACATATCTCTACATGGCAGCACACATCCATATGGAAGCAATAGTGCAAAGGGGAGGGAATCAGTGTCTTTTCAGTGATGCTGAGTGAAAAGACAAGAGGCAGTGGGCACACACTGAAATACAGGAACATCAGGAAATGATTCTTTACTGTGAGGGTGAGTGAACCACGGCACAGACTGCCCAGAAAGATTGTGGAGCCTGGATCTTTGAAGACATTAAAAGTACACCCAGATAGAATCCTGGGCAAGAGGCTCTAGGTATCCTGGTTTAGGCAGGGGGGTTGGGCCTGGTTAGCCCCACCAACCCCTTCCACTCTCATTCATTCTGTGCTAGTGAATTCTCTTCAAGATGCATTTCAAGCACTGGCATGACAAAGTTCTGTGCAGACACAGATCCAAATGGACATGGCATCTAAGTTCCTTAAGCAGTCTTCAAGAAGAATGTAAACCTCTGGGGCAAGTGTCTCTTCCCTAACTGAATCCCTTTCATGGGAAAATTCCCAGCTCTAGAAAGATCTTCTGATACGCATGCTTAAGACTGACACTGGCTGAGCAAATTTCTCCCTATGTGTATCTAAGACCAGTTAGGATCTTCACCCAAAGTGCTGTCAACATAGTCACAGAATGCCTACTGTTAAGAAGTGACAACTTCCATCAGAATGGTAACTATTGGTCCACCAAATGGATGAATGGATGGGAATGATCTGCTTGGGTTAAAAACAAAAAGAAAGAGTTGGTCTTTACTTATCAATTTCATTGCAATATTGATAAGGGAAGAAAAAGACCTAAGTCCTTGACTTTCTTAATTGGAGGAAAGATTTTAAAAATTCCTTGTAAAAATGTATGATCACAATCAGACTATTGAAACCATTTGAGTTGGGAAAAAAGTTCCAAAATTGTCTAGAGAGTGGCAAAGAAGCCAAGAAAATAGGAAAGAAACAAAAAGAGGGCAAAAGAGTAAGCTTCAGTGTACAAGCTCGTTCTAGAAGTAGTCTGCCGGGGAAAGGAAGCCCCAGTTGAATTTCCAATGTATTCCTGAGCTTGATTCAGTAACTGGTCAATGTAAAAACCAATCCTTTTGTATAACTTCTTCCAGCAACAAAAACTCCAACAGGTTGACACTACCATCATGCCTGTTCCAGACATATTTCAAAGAGAAATGATGATTTTCTTGAAAACCTACTTGCATAAAAGTTGCAAGATGGTGGAGGGATTGCCACATCCTCCTTCCTCCATCTGGCTTGAAAGTAGATTTGATAAAATATGCAACAAAGCACATGATTTATAAGGTAGAGTGAAATGGATGATTTGGGAATTGATCTCTTGTTGATAGTAAACTTCACATCCACTCTGTGTGACCTTTCTAAAACAAAATGTGGAGCTGAGGCATGAATCTGCCACAACAATTGTAAAGCAAACATACACACTCCCCTTCACATGCCCCCCCTTCCACACACACCTAGGCACACACAGAGATCAGCATAGCAGATCATGAACACCTTGGAAAAGACTGAAATGCTCAATGCCTCTCTTGATGGGCAAAAGAGCTGGTGCAGTAATTCAAATGCCTGGTGCAAAAATTCTGTTTCATATTTAGCTCCTATTTAAAACACAGCTTTTCATTTCATTCTATTTACAGAATATTTTCTTTTAATTTGTTTCTTTAAAATTACTTAGTTCTCACCTGTTGTATGTCTAGGAATATTTTCTTCCAAAAATAGAAAAAAATAGATGCTATCTTTTCAGCAGAAAACATTGGTTGATACAATTTTAAACCATCATGATATGGAAGAATTGTTCTGTCCCTCTCGAAGGTGGAAGAAGCATTTGGATCACAGATCATCTACAATGAAATACTTGACATGTTTAAGATGCTTTCAATCAATTTTGATCATCAATTGCTTCTTCGTTGTAAACAGTCATTTTTCAGTGAAGGGAAAGTGTGTGTGGTATATCTACATGATGTGGTCAAACCCAGTTCCTACTAATGGCCAGGCTGAATTCCAGGAAATAACGTCCCGAATGATATTTTGCCGCCTTCTTTGGCACTTCATGAAATCTTACCATGATGAAGTGCTGAAACACAGAGATTTTCTCTTAGAGAGTGTCTCATGTTGTAACCCATCCCATGGATTTTATGCTGTAATTCTTATCTCTTTTAAAATTTGCTATCTTCTGTACAGTTTTCATGAACATTTCTGTTACAGTAGTGAATAGCACAGATAAATGTCATTTTGTACAACTTTGAATTTACCCCAAGAGCTGAGAGAAAACTTGCTCCTATACTTCAATCCCAGTTTCTTCTATAGTCCAACTTTGTTTCTCTATCATCAAGCTTCTCCTTTGTTGCTGCTCCAAGCCCCGTCCAAGCTGACCTTGAATACTTTCAGGGATGGGACACCCACAACTTCCCTGGGCAACCTGTTCCAGTGTTCCAGCACTCCCACAGTAAAAAAGGCCTTCCTTTCATCTAATATGTGTAGGAAATCATAAATCTAGGCATAGAAATTTGGAGTGCAAATTTGAAATTCTTTTGATTTGAAGCACATTTTATATGAATACTGACTTACAGATGACTAAAAGATGTTGATGGGCATTTGAGCTGACAAGTTTTGAAAAAGTGTACGGAAATTAACATTGAAACCACTAAAATTAAAAACTTCTTCCCATTTTCTTTCTCCTCTCCTATTCAAAATTGCAAATGTCAGATATCAGTGCTTCATGCAAACCTCTCAGATGCTCTCAGGGAAAAAGCATTTATTTCAGACTAAGTTGCGGTTGACGTAGAACTTTAACAGCTGCAGTGTGCCTGGAATTCAGGGCTTCCTGTTTGAAAAAATCCTCTCTCTAGGCTGAACCCTAACCCTAACCCTAGGCAGATAAATCAGCCTGGGTATAGGGATGTTCCCAAGGAAAAAAGCACTGGAAGGAGCATGTTGAGGCAATTTTTGGCTGCCCTTGGGAAGCCTTTTGCAGCTGCACTGGGTCTGGAGCTCAGGGTTTACTGATTTAAAATCCCTATCTCTTGGCGTGACCACAGGTGCAACTGGAGGCAAGTAAATCAGCCTAGGTTCAATGATGGTCCCAAGGAAAAAGCGCTGGAGGCAGCCATGTTGTGGCACTTTTCCCCTCCTCGTGGGTAGTCCTTGGCAGCTGCTGTGTTCTTGGAACTCAGGGCTTTCTGGTCAAAAAAACACTAACCCTAGGCGTAACTCTAACCCTCACCCTAGGAAGGAAAATCAGCCTATGGTTCGGGATGGACTCATGAGAATAGAAGCAGAGGCAGCCAAGTTGTGTCACTTCTGCGGCACACTTGGGATGCCTTGAACAGCTGCAGTGTGCCTGGAGCTAAGGGCTTCCTAGTTTTAAAAATCCTAGCCCTAGGCCTAAGCCTTACAGTAACCCTAGGAAGGTAAATCAGCCTGGTGTTAGGCTTCTTGCCAAGGAAAAAGCCGTGAAAGCAGCCATGTTGTGGCACTTCTGCACTCCCTTTGGGATGCCTTTCACAGCTCCAGTGTGCCTGGAACTCAGGGCTTCCTGATTTTAAAAATCCTAGCCCTAGGCCGAACCCCAACCCTAAGACGAGAAAGGCAAATCAGCCAGGAATTAGGCATGTCCCCAAGGAAAAAGCTGTGGAGGCAGGCACGTTGTGGTACTTTTGCGCTCTTCTTGGGAAGTCCTTCGCAGCTGCTGTGTTCTTGGAACTCAGGTCTTTCGGGTTAATAGAACCCATACCCTAGGCGTAACTCAAACCTTAACCCTAGGAAGGAAAATCAGCCTATGGTTCGGGATGGTCTCATGGAAATATCAGTGGTGGCAGCCAAGTTGCGTCACTTTTGCGCTCCCCTTGGGATGCCTTTCGCAGCTGCAGTGTGCCTGGAGCCCAGGGCTTCCAGGTTTTAAAAGTCCTAGGCCTAAGCCTAACAGTAACCCTAGGAAGGTAAATCATCCGCGTATTAGGGTTCTTCCTAAGGGAAAAGCCGTGAAAGCAGCCATGTTGTGGCACTTCTGCACTCCCTTTGGGATGCCTTTGGCAGATGCAGTAAGCCTGGAACTCAGGGCTTCCTCGTTAAAAAAATCCTAGCCCTAGGCCGAACCCCAACCCTAAGACGAGAAAGGCAAATCAGCCAGGAATTAGGCATGTCCCCAAGGAAAAAGCTGTGGAGGCAGGCATGTTGTGGTACTTTTGCGCTCTTCTTGGGTAGTCCTTCGCAGCTGCTGTGTTCTTGGAACTCAGGGCTTTCTGGTTAATAGAACCCTTACCCTAGGCGTAAGTCAAACCTTAACCCTAGGAAGGAAAATCAGCCTATGGTTCGGGATGGTCTCATGGAAATATCAGTGGTGGCAGCCAAGTTGTGTCACTTTTGCGCTCCCCTTGGGATGCCTTTCGCAGCTGCAGTGTGCCTGGAGCCCAGGGCTTCCTGGTTTTACAAGTCCTAGGCCTAAGCCTAACAGTAACCCTAGGAAGGTAAATCAGCCGCGTATTAGGGTTCTTCCTAAGGGAAAAGCCGTGAAAGCAGCCATGTGGTGGCACTTCTGCACTCCCTTTGGGATGCCTTTGGCAGATGCAGTAAGCCTGGAACTCAGGGCTTCCTCGTTAAAAAAATCCTAGCCCTAGGCCGAACCCCAACCCTAAGACGAGAAAGGCAAATCAGCCAGGAATTAGGCATGTCCCCAAGGAAAAAGCTGTGGAGGCAGGCATGTTGTGGTACTTTTGCGCTCTTCTTGGCTAGTCCTTCGCAGCTGCTGTGTTCTTGGAACTCAGGGCTTTCTGGTTAATAGAACCCTTACCCTAGGCGTAACTCAAACCTTAACCCTAGGAAGGAAAATCAGCCTATGGTTCGGGATGGTCTCATGGAAATATCAGTGGTGGCAGCCAAGTTGTGTCACTTTTGCGCTCCCCTTGGGATGCCTTTCGCAGCTGCAGTGTGCCTGGAGCCCAGGGCTTCCTGGTTTTAAAAGTCCTAGGCCTAAGCCTAACAGTAACCCTAGGAAGGTAGATCAGCCTGGTGTTAGGCTTCTTGCCAAGGAAAAAGCCGTGAAAGCAACCATGTTGTGGCACTTTTGCACTCCCTTTTGGATTCCTTTCACAGCTCCAGTGTGCCTGGAACTCAGGGCTTCCTGATTTTGAAAGTCCTAGCCCTAGTCCGAACCCCAACCCTAAGACGAGAAAGGCAAATCAGCCAGGAATTAGGCATGTCCCCAAGGAAAAAGCTGTGGAGGCAGGCATGTTGTGGTACTTTTGCGCTCTTCTTGGGTAGTCCTTCGCAGCTGCTGTGTTCTTGGAACTCAGGGCTTTCTGGTTAATAGAAACCTTACCCTAGGCGTAACTCAAACCTTAACCCTAGGAAGGAAAATCAGCCTATGGTTCGGGATGGTCTCATGGAAATATCAGTGGTGGCAGCCAAGCTGTGTCACTTTTGTGCTCCCCTTGGGATGCCTTTCGCAGCTGCAGTGTGCCTGGAGCCCAGGGCTTCCTGGTTTTAAAAGTCCTAGGCCTAAGCCTAACAGTAACCCTAGGAAGGTAAATCAGCCGCGTATTAGGGTTCTTCCTAAGGGAAAAGCCGTGAAAGCAGCCATGTTGTGGCACTTCTGCACTCCCTTTGGGATGCATTTGGCAGATGCAGTAAGCCTGGAACTCAGGGCTTCCTAGTTAAAAAACTCCAAGCCCTAGGCTGAACCCTAACCCTAACCCTAGGCAGATAAATCAGCCTAGGTATAGGGATGTTGCCAAGGAAAAAGCTGTGAAAGCTGCCATGTTGTGGTACGTTAGTACTCCCCTTGGGATGCCTTGAACAGATGCAGTGTGCCTGGAGCCCAGGGCTTCCTGGTTTTAAAAGTCCTAGGCCTAAGCCTAACAGTAACCCTAGGAAGGTAAATCAGCCGCGTATTAGGGTTCTTCCTAAGGGGAAAGCCGTGAAAGCAGCCATGTTGTGGCACTTCTGCACTCCCATGGGGATGCCTTTGGCAGATGCAGTAAGGCTGGAACTCAGGGCTTCCTAGTTAAAAAAATCCTAGCCCTAGGCCGAACCGCAACCCTAAGACGAGAAAGGCAAATCAGCCAGGAATTAGGCATGTCCCCAAGGAAAAAGCTGTGGAGGCAGGCATGTTGTGGTACTTTTGCGCTCTTCTTGGCTAGTCCTTCGCAGCTGCTGTGTTCTTGGAACTCAGGGCTTTCTGGTTAATAGAACTCTTACCCTAGGCGTAACTCTAACCCTCACCCTAGGAAGGAAAATCAGCCTATGGTTCGGGATGGACTCATGAGAATAGCAGCAGAGGCAGCCAAGTTATGTCACTTCTGCGGCCATCTTGGGATGCCTTTAACAGCTCCATATGCCTGGAGCCCAGGGCTTCCTGGTTTTAAAAGTCCTAGGCCTAAGCCTAACAGTAAACCTAGGAAGGTAAATCAGCTGGGTATTAGGGTTCTTCCTAAGGGAAAAGCTGTGAAAGCAGCCATGTTGTGGCACTTTTCACTCCCTTTGGGATGCTTTTGGCAGATGAAGTAAGCCTGGAACTCAGGGCTTCCTAGTTTAAAAAATCCAAGCCCTAGGCTGAACCCCAACCCTAAGACGAGAAAGGCAAATCAGCCAGGAATTAGGCATGTCCCCAAGGAAAAAGCTGTGGAGGCAGGCATGTTGTGGTACTTTTGCGCTCTTCTTGGCTAGTGCTTCGCAGCTGCTGTGTTCTTGGAACTCAGGGCTTTCTGGTTAATAGAACCCTTACCCCAGGCGTAACTCAAACCGTAACCCTAGGAAGGAAAATCAGCCTATGGTTCGGGATGGTCTCATGGAAATATCAGTGGTGGCAGCCAAGTTGTGTCACTTTTGCGTTCCCCTTGGGATGCCTTTCGCAGCTGCAGTGTGCCTGGAGCCCAGGGCTTCCTGGTTTTAAAAGTCCTAGGCCTAAGCCTAACAGTAACCCTAGGAAGGTAAATCAGCCGCGTATTAGGGTTCTTCCTAAGGGAAAAGCTGTGAAAGCAGCCATGTTGTGGCACTTCTGCACTCCCTTTGGGATGCCTTTGGCAGATGCAGTAAGCCTGGAACTCAGGGCTTCCTAGTTAAAAAAATCCTAGCCCTAGGCCGAACCCCAAGCCTAAGACGAGAAAGGCAAATCAGCCAGGAATTAGGCATGTCCCCAAGGAAAAAGCTGTGGAGGCAGGCATGTTGTGGTACTTTTGCGCTCTTCTTGGGTAGTCCTTCGCAGCTGCTGTGTTCTTGGAACTCAGGGCTTTCTGGTTAATAGAACCCTTACCCTAGGCGTAAGTCAAACCTTAACCCTAGGAAGGAAAATCAGCCTATGATTCAGAATGGTCTCATGAGAATAGAAGCAGAGGCAGCCAAGTTGTGTCACTTCTGCGGCCCTCTTTGGATGCCTTTAACAGCTGCATGTGCCTGGAGCCCAGGGCTTCCTGGTTTTAAAAGTCCTAGGCCTAAGCCTAACAGTAACCCTAGGAAGGTAAATCAGCCGCGTATTAGGGTTCTTCCTAAGGGAAAAGCTGTGAAAGCAGCCATGTTGTGGCACTTTTGCACTCCCTTTGGGATGCCTTTGGCAGATGCAGTAAGCCTGGAACTCAGGGCTTCCTGGTTAAAAAACTCCAAGCCCTACGCTGAAGCCTAACCCTATCCCCAGGAAGGAAAATCAGCCTAAATATAGGGATCGTGCAACGTCTAGAACACGATGGGAGATGTTTTCTGTGCTGGCACAGTTTTTCCTCGCCAGACATAGTAGAAAAGCTTTTTGCTAAGATGTAGACGAGAAGAGACTCTAAAGACGAAGGTACGATGCTGTCCGGAGCTAAGAGCCGCTCCCGGGCGTCTTTCGGCAGAAGCCGCGCTAAGGAGTGCACAGTGAGCGGCACAATCGTCTTTGCGCGAAGAAGCCGCTTCTTCGCCTCCGGGAGCCGGAGAGAGCGGCACCTTCGGAAAGGTGAAGAAGGAAGCTGTACAACACTGGGATTTTGTGCGCAGCTTGCCAACTGCTAGAAAACAGTACCTTTGCACTCTCCTGACTTTTCCAATCACATGAACATTCGATTGGAAGCTGTTTTGGACAACTTTTCTTTCCTTCATGCCAAACACTCGGCACACCTCCGTGCAACGTCTAGAATACGATGGGAGATGTTTTCTGTGCTGGCACAGCTTTTCCTCGCCAGACATAGTGGAAAAGCTTTTTGCTAAGATGTAGACGAGGAGACGCTAAAGACGAAGGTACGATGCTCTCCGGAGCTAAGAGCCGCTCCCGGGAGTCTTTCGGCAGAAGCCGCGCTAAGGAGTGCACAGTGAGCGGCACAATCGTCTTTGCGCGAAGAAGCCGCTTCTTCGCCTCCGGGAGCCGGAGAGAGCGGCACCTTCGGAAAGGTGAAGAAGGAAGCTGTACAACACTGCGATTGTGTGCGCAGCTTGCCAACTGCCAGAAAACAGTACCTTTGCACTCTCCTGACTTTTCCAATCACATGAACATTCGATTGGAAGCTGTTTTGGACAACTTTTCTTTCCTTCATGCCAAACACTCGGCACACCTCCGTGCAACGTCTAGAACACGATGGGAGATGTTTTCTGTGCTGGCACAGTTTTTCCTCGCCAGACATAGTAGAAAAGCTTTTTGCTAAGATGTAGACGAGAAGAGACGCTAAAGACGAAGGTACGATGCTGTCCGGAGCTAAGAGCCGCTCCCGGGCGTCTTTCGGCAGAAGCCGCGCTAAGGAGTTCACAGTGAGCGGCACTATCGTCTTTGCGCGAAGAAGCCGCTTCTTCGCCTCCGGGAGCCGGAGAGAGCGGCACCTTCGGAAAGGTGAAGAAGGAAGCTGTACAACACTGGGATTGTGTGCGCAGCTTGCCAACTGCCAGAAAACAGTACCTTTGCACTCTCCTGACTTTTCCAATCACATGAACATTCGATTGGAAGCTGTTTTGGACAACTTTTCTTTCCTTCATGCCAAACACTCGGCACACCTCCGTGCAACGTCTAGAACACGATGGGAGATGTTTTCTGTGCTGGCACAGCTTTTCCTCGCCAGACATAGTGGAAAAGCTTTTTGCTAAGATGTAGACGAGAAGAGACGCTAAAGACAAAGGTACGATGCTGTCCGGAGCTAAGAGCCGCTCCCGGGCGTCTTTCGGCAGAAGCCGCGCTAAGGAGTGCACAGTGAGCGGCACAATCGTCTTTGCGCGAAGAAGCCGCTTCTTCGCCTCCGGGAGCCGGAGAGAGCGGCACCTTCGGAAAGGTGAAGAAGGAAGCTGTACAACACTGGGATTTTGTGCGCAGCTTGCCAACTGATAGAAAACAGTACCTTTGCCTCTCCTGACTTTTCCAATCACATGAACATTCGATTGGAAGCTGTTTTGGACAACTTTTCTTTCCTTCATGCCAAACACTCGGCACACCTCCGTGCAACGTCTAGAATACGATGGGAGATGTTTTCTGTGCTGGCACAGTTTTTCCTCGCCAGACATAGTGGAAAAGCTTTTTGCTAAGATGTAGACGAGAAGAGACGCTAAAGACGAAGGTACGATGCTCTCCGGAGCTAAGAGCCGCTCCCGGGCGTCTTTCGGCAGAAGCCGCGCTAAGGAGTGCACAGTGAGCGGCACAATCGTCTTTGCGCGAAGAAGCCGCTTCTTCGCCTCCGGGAGCCGGAGAGAGCGGCACCTTCGGAAAGGTGAAGAAGGAAGCTGTACAACACTGGGATTGTGTGCGCAGCTTGCCAACTGCCAGAAAACAGTACCTTTGCACTCTCCTGACTTTTCCAATCACATGAACATTCGATTGGAAGCTGTTTTGGACAACTTTTCTTTCCTTCATGCCAAACACTCGGCACACCTCCGTGCAACGTCTAGAACACGATGGGAGATGTTTTCTGTGCTGGCAGAGTTTTTCCTCGCCAGACATAGTAGAAAAGCTTTTTGCTAAGATGTAGACGAGAAGAGACTCTAAAGACGAAGGTACGATGCTGTCCGGAGCTAAGAGCCGCTCCCGGGCGTCTTTCGGCAGAAGCCGCGCTAAGGAGTGCACAGTGAGCGGCACAATCGTCTTTGCGCGAAGAAGCCGCTTCTTCGCCTCCGGGAGCCGGAGAGAGCGGCACCTTCGGAAAGGTGAAGAAGGAAGCTGTACAACACTGGGATTGTGTGCGCAGCTTGCCAACTGATAGAAAACAGTACCTTTGCACTCTCCTGACTTTTCCAATCACATGAACATTCGATTGGAAGCTGTTTTGGACAACTTTTCTTTCCTTCATGCCAAACACTCGGCACACCTCCGTGCAACGTCTAGAACACGATGGGAGATGTTTTCTGTGCTGGCACAGTTTTTCCTCGCCAGACATAGTAGAAAAGCTTTTTGCTAAGATGTAGACGAGAAGAGACGCTAAAGACGAAGGTACGATGCTGTCCGGTGCTAAGAGCCGCTCCCGGGCGTCTTTCGGCAGAAGCCGCGCTAAGGAGTGCACAGTGAGCGGCACAATCGTCTTTGCGCGAAGAAGCCGCTTCTTCGCCTCCAGGAGCCGGAGAGAGCGGCACCTTCGGAAAGGTGAAGAAGGAAGCTGTACAACACTGGGATTGTGTGCGCAGCTTGCCAACTGCCAGAAAACAGTACCTTTGCACTCTCCTGACTTTTCCAATCACATGAACATTCGATTGGAAGCTGTTTTGGACAACTTTTCTTTCCTTCATGCCAAACACTCGGCACACCTCCGTGCAACGTCTAGAACACGATGGGAGATGTTTTCTGTGCTGGCACAGTTTTTCCTCGCCAGACATAGTGGAAAAGCTTTTTGCTAAGATGTAGACGAGAAGAGACGCTAAAGACGAAGGTACGATGCTGTCCGGAGCTAAGAGCCGCTCCCGGGCGTCTTTCGGCAGAAGCCGCGCTAAGGAGTGCACAGTGAGCGGCACAATCGTCTTTGCGCGAAGAAGCCGCTTCTTCGCCTCCGGGAGCCGGAGAGAGCGGCACCTTCGGAAAGGTGAAGAAGGAAGCTGTACAACACTGCGATTGTGTGCGCAGCTTGCCAACTGCCAGAAAACAGTACCTTTGCACTCTCCTGACTTTTCCAATCACATGAACATTCGATTGGAAGCTGTTTTGGACAACTTTTCTTTTCTTCATGCCAAACACTCGGCACACCTCCGTGCAACGTCTAGAACACGATGGGAGATGTTTTCTGTGCTGGCACAGTTTTTCCTCGCCAGACATAGTGGAAAAGCTTTTTGCTAAGATGTAGACGAGAAGAGACGCTAAAGACGAAGGTACGATGCTGTCCGGAGCTAAGAGCCGCTCCCGGGCGTCTTTCGGCAGAAGCCGCGCTAAGGAGTGCACAGTGAGCGGCACAATCGTCTTTGCGCGAAGAAGCCGCTTCTTCGCCTCCGGGAGCCGGAGAGAGCGGCACCTTCGGAAAGGTGAAGAAGGAAGCTGTACAACACTGGGATTTTGTGCGCAGCTTGCCAACTGATAGAAAACAGTACCTTTGCACTCTCCTGACTTTTCCAATCACATGAACATTCGATTGGAAGCTGTTTTGGACAACTTTTCTTTCCTTCATGCCAAACACTCGGCACACCTCCGTGCAACGTCTAGAATACGATGGGAGATGTTTTCTGTGCTGGCACAGCTTTTCCTCGCCAGACATAGTGGAAAAGCTTTTTGCTAAGATGTAGACGAGGAGACGCTAAAGACGAAGGTACGATGCTCTCCGGAGCTAAGAGCCGCTCCCGGGCGTCTTTCGGCAGAAGCCGCGCTAAGGAGTGCACAGTGAGCGGCACAATCGTCTTTGCGCGAAGAAGCCGCTTCTTCGCCTCCGGGAGCCGGAGAGAGCGGCACCTTCGGAAAGGTGAAGAAGGAAGCTGTACAACACTGGGATTTTGTGCGCAGCTTGCCAACTGCCAGAAAACAGTACCTTTGCACTCTCCTGACTTTTCCAATCACATGAACATTCGATTGGAAGCTGTTTTGGACAACTTTTCTTTCCTTCATGCCAAACACTCGGCACACCTCCGTGCAACGTCTAGAACACGATGGGAGATGTTTTCTGTGCTGGCACAGTTTTTCCTCGCCAGACATAGTAGAAAAGCTTTTTGCTAAGATGTAGACGAGAAGAGACGCTAAAGACGAAGGTACGATGCTGTCCGGAGCTAAGAGCCGCTCCCGGGCGTCTTTCGGCAGAAGCCGCGCTAAGGAGTTCACAGTGAGCGGCACAATCGTCTTTGCGCGAAGAAGCCGCTTCTTCGCCTCCGGGAGCCGGAGAGAGCGGCACCTTCGGAAAGGTGAAGAAGGAAGCTGTACAACACTGGGATTGTGTGCGCAGCTTGCCAACTGCCAGAAAACAGTACCTTTGCACTCTCCTGACTTTTCCAATCACATGAACATTCGATTGGAAGCTGTTTTGGACAACTTTTCTTTCCTTCATGCCAAACACTCGGCACACCTCCGTGCAACGTCTAGAACACGATGGGAGATGTTTTCTGTGCTGGCACAGTTTTTCCTCGCCAGACATAGTAGAAAAGCTTTTTGCTAAGATGTAGACGAGAAGAGACGCTAAAGACAAAGGTACGATGCTGCCCGGAGCTAAGAGCCGCTCCCGGGCGTCTTTCGGCAGAAGCCGCGCTAAGGAGTGCACAGTGAGCGGCACAATCGTCTTTGCGCGAAGAAGCCGCTTCTTCGCCTCCGGGAGCCGGAGAGAGCGGCACCTTCGGAAAGGTGAAGAAGGAAGCTGTACAACACTGGGATTTTGTGCGCAGCTTGCCAACTGATAGAAAACAGTACCTTTGCCTCTCCTGACTTTTCCAATCACATGAACATTCGATTGGAAGCTGTTTTGGACAACTTTTCTTTCCTTCATGCCAAACACTCGGCACACCTCCGTGCAACGTCTAGAATACGATGGGAGATGTTTTCTGTGCTGGCACAGTTTTTCCTCGCCAGACATAGTGGAAAAGCTTTTTGCTAAGATGTAGACGAGAAGAGACGCTAAAGACGAAGGTACGATGCTCTCCGGAGCTAAGAGCCGCTCCCGGGCGTCTTTCGGCAGAAGCCGCGCTAAGGAGTGCACAGTGAGCGGCACAATCGTCTTTGCGCGAAGAAGCCGCTTCTTCGCCTCCGGGAGCCGGAGAGAGCGGCACCTTCGGAAAGGTGAAGAAGGAAGCTGTACAACACTGGGATTTTGTGCGCAGCTTGCCAACTGCCAGAAAACAGTACCTTTGCACTCTCCTGACTTTTCCAATCACATGAACATTCGATTGGAAGCTGTTTTGGACAACTTTTCTTTCCTTCATGCCAAACACTCGGCACACCTCCGTGCAACGTCTAGAACACGATGGGAGATGTTTTCTGTGCTGGCACAGTTTTTCCTCGCCAGACATAGTAGAAAAGCTTTTTGCTAAGATGTAGACGAGAAGAGACTCTAAAGACGAAGGTACGATGCTGTCCGGAGCTAAGAGCCGCTCCCGGGCGTCTTTCGGCAGAAGCCGCGCTAAGGAGTGCACAGTGAGCGGCACAATCGTCTTTGCGCGAAGAAGCCGCTTCTTCGCCTCCGGGAGCCGGAGAGAGCGGCACCTTCGGAAAGGTGAAGAAGGAAGCTGTACAACACTGGGATTGTGTGCGCAGCTTGCCAACTGATAGAAAACAGTACCTTTGCACTCTCCTGACTTTTCCAATCACATGAACATTCGATTGGAAGCTGTTTTGGACAACTTTTCTTTCCTTCATGCCAAACACTCGGCACACCTCCGTGCAACGTCTAGAACACGATGGGAGATGTTTTCTGTGCTGGCACAGTTTTTCCTCGCCAGACATAGTAGAAAAGCTTTTTGCTAAGATGTAGACGAGAAGAGACGCTAAAGACGAAGGTACGATGCTGTCCGGTGCTAAGAGCCGCTCCCGGGCGTCTTTCGGCAGAAGCCGCGCTAAGGAGTGCACAGTGAGCGGCACAATCGTCTTTGCGCGAAGAAGCCGCTTCTTCGCCTCCAGGAGCCGGAGAGAGCGGCACCTTCGGAAAGGTGAAGAAGGAAGCTGTACAACACTGGGATTGTGTGCGCAGCTTGCCAACTGCCAGAAAACAGTACCTTTGCACTCTCCTGACTTTTCCAATCACATGAACATTCGATTGGAAGCTGTTTTGGACAACTTTTCTTTCCTTCATGCCAAACACTCGGCACACCTCCGTGCAACGTCTAGAACACGATGGGAGATGTTTTCTGTGCTGGCACAGTTTTTCCTCGCCAGACATAGTGGAAAAGCTTTTTGCTAAGATGTAGACGAGAAGAGACGCTAAAGACGAAGGTACGATGCTCTCCGGAGCTAAGAGCCGCTCCCGGGCGTCTTTCGGCAGAAGCCGCGCTAAGGAGTGCACAGTGAGCGGCACAATCGTCTTTGCGCGAAGAAGCCGCTTCTTCGCCTCCGGGAGCCGGAGAGAGCGGCACCTTCGGAAAGGTGAAGAAGGAAGCTGTACAACACTGGGATTGTGTGCGCAGCTTGCCAACTGCCAGAAAACAGTACCTTTGCACTCTCCTGACTTTTCCAATCACATGAACATTCGATTGGAAGCTGTTTTGGACAACTTTTCTTTTCTTCATGCCAAACACTCGGCACACCTCCGTGCAACGTCTAGAACACGATGGGAGATGTTTTCTGTGCTGGCACAGTTTTTCCTCGCCAGACATAGTGGAAAAGCTTTTTGCTAAGATGTAGACGAGAAGAGACGCTAAAGACGAAGGTACGATGCTGTCCGGAGCTAAGAGCCGCTCCCGGGCGTCTTTCGGCAGAAGCCGCGCTAAGGAGTGCACAGTGAGCGGCACAATCGTCTTTGCGCGAAGAAGCCGCTTCTTCGCCTCCGGGAGCCGGAGAGAGCGGCACCTTCGGAAAGGTGAAGAAGGAAGCTGTACAACACTGGGATTGTGTGCGCAGCTTGCCAACTGCTAGAAAACAGTACCTTTGCACTCTCCTGACTTTTCCAATCACATGAACATTCGATTGGAAGCTGTTTTGGACAACTTTTCTTTCCTTCATGCCAAACACTCGGCACACCTCCGTGCAACGTCTAGAACACGATGGGAGATGTTTTCTGTGCTGGCACAGTTTTTCCTCGCCAGACATAGTGGAAAAGCTTTTTGCTAAGATGTAGACGAGAAGAGAGGCTAAGGACTGGATGTAAGCAAATGACAGTCTTCTTCAAAAAAGGCAATTAGGAGGACTCGCAATCGTACAAACCAGCCAGCCTCTTTTTTATACCCAGGAAGTTGATGAAGCAGCTCTTCCTGGAAAACCTTGCCAGGCACATGCAAGACATCACAATAATGTAGTTAGCATGATTTTTCAGGGGCATTTCATGCTGAACATAACTTTAAACTCCTCTGATGAATCAACTTGACTGGTAGATGAAGGGAATATTATCTGCCTGGGCTTCAGGGAGGTTTTTGACATATCTCTACATGGCAGCACACATCCATATGGAAGCAATAGTGCAAAGGGGAGGGAATCAGTGTCTTTTCAGTGATGCTGAGTGAAAAGACAAGAGGCAGTGGGCACACACTGAAATACAGGAACATCAGGAAATGATTCTTTACTGTGAGGGTGAGTGAACCACGGCACAGACTGCCCAGAAAGATTGTGGAGCCTGGATCTTTGAAGACATTAAAAGTACACCCAGATAGAATCCTGGGCAAGAGGCTCTAGGTATCCTGGTTTAGGCAGGGGGGTTGGGCCTGGTTAGCCCCACCAACCCCTTCCACTCTCATTCATTCTGTGCTAGTGAATTCTCTTCAAGATGCATTTCAAGCACTGGCATGACAAAGTTCTGTGCAGACACAGATCCAAATGGACATGGCATCTAAGTTCCTTAAGCAGTCTTCAAGAAGAATGTAAACCTCTGGGGCAAGTGTCTCTTCCCTAACTGAATCCCTTTCATGGGAAAATTCCCAGCTCTAGAAAGATCTTCTGATACGCATGCTTAAGACTGACACTGGCTGAGCAAATTTCTCCCTATGTGTATCTAAGACCAGTTAGGATCTTCACCCAAAGTGCTGTCAACATAGTCACAGAATGCCTACTGTTAAGAAGTGACAACTTCCATCAGAATGGTAACTATTGGTCCACCAAATGGATGAATGGATGGGAATGATCTGCTTGGGTTAAAAACAAAAAGAAAGAGTTGGTCTTTACTTATCAATTTCATTGCAATATTGATAAGGGAAGAAAAAGACCTAAGTCCTTGACTTTCTTAATTGGAGGAAAGATTTTAAAAATTCCTTGTAAAAATGTATGATCACAATCAGACTATTGAAACCATTTGAGTTGGGAAAAAAGTTCCAAAATTGTCTAGAGAGTGGCAAAGAAGCCAAGAAAATAGGAAAGAAACAAAAAGAGGGCAAAAGAGTAAGCTTCAGTGTACAAGCTCGTTCTAGAAGTAGTCTGCCGGGGAAAGGAAGCCCCAGTTGAATTTCCAATGTATTCCTGAGCTTGATTCAGTAACTGGTCAATGTAAAAACCAATCCTTTTGTATAACTTCTTCCAGCAACAAAAACTCCAACAGGTTGACACTACCATCATGCCTGTTCCAGACATATTTCAAAGAGAAATGATGATTTTCTTGAAAACCTACTTGCATAAAAGTTGCAAGATGGTGGAGGGATTGCCACATCCTCCTTCCTCCATCTGGCTTGAAAGTAGATTTGATAAAATATGCAACAAAGCACATGATTTATAAGGTAGAGTGAAATGGATGATTTGGGAATTGATCTCTTGTTGATAGTAAACTTCACATCCACTCTGTGTGACCTTTCTAAAACAAAATGTGGAGCTGAGGCATGAATCTGCCACAACAATTGTAAAGCAAACATACACACTCCCCTTCACATGCCCCCCCTTCCACACACACCTAGGCACACACAGAGATCAGCATAGCAGATCATGAACACCTTGGAAAAGACTGAAATGCTCAATGCCTCTCTTGATGGGCAAAAGAGCTGGTGCAGTAATTCAAATGCCTGGTGCAAAAATTCTGTTTCATATTTAGCTCCTATTTAAAACACAGCTTTTCATTTCATTCTATTTACAGAATATTTTCTTTTAATTTGTTTCTTTAAAATTACTTAGTTCTCACCTGTTGTATGTCTAGGAATATTTTCTTCCAAAAATAGAAAAAAATAGATGCTATCTTTTCAGCAGAAAACATTGGTTGATACAATTTTAAACCATCATGATATGGAAGAATTGTTCTGTCCCTCTCGAAGGTGGAAGAAGCATTTGGATCACAGATCATCTACAATGAAATACTTGACATGTTTAAGATGCTTTCAATCAATTTTGATCGTCAATTGCTTCTTCGTTGTAAACAGTCATTTTTCAGTGAAGGGAAAGTGTGTGTGGTATATCTACATGATGTGGTCAAACCCAGTTCCTACTAATGGCCAGGCTGAATTCCAGGAAATAACGTCCCGAATGATATTTTTCCGCCTTCTTTGGCACTTCATGAAATCTTACCATGATGAAGTGCTGAAACACAGAGATTTTCTCTTAGAGAGTGTCTCATGTTGTAACCCATCCCATGGATTTTATGCTGTAATTCTTATCTCTTTTAAAATTTGCTATCTTCTGTACAGTTTTCATGAACCTTTCTGTTACAGTAGTGAATAGCACAGATAAATGTCATTTTGTACAACTTTGAGTTTACCCCAAGAGCTGAGAGAAAACTTGCTCCTATACTTCAATCCCAGTTTCTTCTATAGTCCAACTTTGTTTCTCTACCACCAAGCTTCTCCTTTGTTGCTGCTCCAAGCCCCGTCCAAGCTGACCTTGAATACTTTCAGGGATGGGACACCCACAACTTCCCTGGGCAACCTGTTCCAGTGTTCCAGCACTCCCACAGTAAAAAAGGCCTTCCTTTCATCTAATATGTGTAGGAAATCATAAATCTAGGCATAGAAATTTGGAGTGCAAATTTGAAATTCTTTTGATTTGAAGCACATTTTATATGAATACTGACTTACAGATGACTAAAAGATGTTGATGGGCATTTGAGCTGACAAGTTTTGAAAAAGTGTACGGAAATTAACATTGAAACCACTAAAATTAAAAACTTCTTCCCATTTTCTTTCTCCTCTCCTATTCAAAATTGCAAATGTCAGATATCAGTGCTTCATGCAAACCTCTCAGATGCTCTCAGGGAAAAAGCATTTATTTCAGACTAAGTTGCGGTTGACGTAGAACTTTAACAGCTGCAGTGTGCCTGGAATTCAGGGCTTCCTGTTTGAAAAAATCCTCTCTCTAGGCTGAACCCTAACCCTAACCCTAGGCAGATAAATCAGCCTGGGTATAGGGATGTTCCCAAGGAAAAAAGCACTGGAAGGAGCATGTTGAGGCAATTTTTGGCTGCCCTTGGGAAGCCTTTTGCAGCTGCACTGGGTCTGGAGCTCAGGGTTTACTGATTTAAAATCCCTATCTCTTGGCGTGACCACAGGTGCAACTGGAGGCAAGTAAATCAGCCTAGGTTCAATGATGGTCCCAAGGAAAAAGCGCTGGAGGCAGCCATGTTGTGGCACTTTTCCCCTCCTCGTGGGTAGTCCTTGGCAGCTGCTGTGTTCTTGGAACTCAGGGCTTTCTGGTCAAAAAAACACTAACCCTAGGCGTAACTCTAACCCTCACCCTAGGAAGGAAAATCAGCCTATGGTTCGGGATGGACTCATGAGAATAGAAGCAGAGGCAGCCAAGTTGTGTCACTTCTGCGGCACACTTGGGATGCCTTGAACAGCTGCAGTGTGCCTGGAGCTAAGGGCTTCCTAGTTTTAAAAATCCTAGCCCTAGGCCTAAGCCTTACAGTAACCCTAGGAAGGTAAATCAGCCTGGTGTTAGGCTTCTTGCCAAGGAAAAAGCCGTGAAAGCAGCCATGTTGTGGCACTTCTGCACTCCCTTTGGGATGCCTTTCACAGCTCCAGTGTGCCTGGAACTCAGGGCTTCCTGATTTTAAAAATCCTAGCCCTAGGCCGAACCCCAACCCTAAGACGAGAAAGGCAAATCAGCCAGGAATTAGGCATGTCCCCAAGGAAAAAGCTGTGGAGGCAGGCACGTTGTGGTACTTTTGCGCTCTTCTTGGCTAGTCCTTCGCAGCTGCTGTGTTCTTGGAACTCAGGTCTTTCGGGTTAATAGAACCCTTACCCTAGGCGTAACTCAAACCTTAACCCTAGGAAGGAAAATCAGCCTATGGATCGGGATGGTCTCATGGAAATATCAGTGGTGGCAGCCAAGTTGCGTCACTTTTGCGCTCCCCTTGGGATGCCTTTCGCAGCGGCAGTGTGCCTGGAGCCCAGGGCTTCCAGGTTTTAAAAGTCCTAGGCCTAAGCCTAACAGTAACCCTAGGAAGGTAAATCATCCGCGTATTAGGGTTCTTCCTAAGGGAAAAGCCGTGAAAGCAGCCATGTTGTGGCACTTCTGCACTCCCTTTGGGATGCCTTTGGCAGATGCAGTAAGCCTGGAACTCAGGGCTTCCTCGTTAAAAATATCCTAGCCCTAGGCCGAACCCCAACCCTAAGACGAGAAAGGCAAATCAGCCAGGAATTAGGCATGTCCCCAAGGAAAAAGCTGTGGAGGCAGGCATGTTGTGGTACTTTTGCGCTCTTCTTGGCTAGTCCTTCGCAGCTGCTGTGTTCTTGGAACTCAGGGCTTTCTGGTTAATAGAACCCTTACCCTAGGCGTAACTCAAACCTTAACCCTAGGAAGGAAAATCAGCCTATGGTTCGGGATGGTCTCATGGAAATATCAGTGGTGGCAGCCAAGTTGTGTCACTTTTGCGCTCCCCTTGGGATGCCTTTCGCAGCTGCAGTGTGCCTGGAGCCCAGGGCTTCCTGGTTTTAAAAGTCCTAGGCCTAAGCCTAACAGTAACCCTAGGAAGGTAAATCAGCCAGGTATTAGGGTTCTTCCTAAGGGAAAAGCCGTGAAAGCAGCCATGTTGTGGCACTTCTGCACTCCCTTTGGGATGCCTTTGGCAGATGCAGTAAGCCTGGAACTCAGGGCTTCCTAGTTAAAAAAATCCTAGCCCTAGGCCGAACCCCAACCCTAAGACGAGAAAGGCAAATCAGCCAGGAATTAGGCATGTCCCCAAGGAAAAAGCTGTGGAGGCAGGCATGTTGTGGTACTTTTGCGCTCTTCTTGGCTAGTCCTTCGTAGCTGCTGTGTTCTTGGAACTCAGGGCTTTCTGGTTAATAGAACCCTTACCCTAGGCGTAACTCAAACCTTAACCCTAGGAAGGAAAATCAGCCTATGATTCGGGATGGTCTCATGGAAATATCAGTGGTGGCAGCCAAGTTGTGTCACTTTTGCGCTCCCCTTGGGATGCCTTTCGCAGCTGCAGTGTGCCTGGAGCCCAGGGCTTCCTGGTTTTAAAAGTCCTAGGCCTAAGCCTAACAGTAACCCTAGGAAGGTAAATCAGCCGCGTATTAGGGTTCTTCCTAAGGGAAAAGCCGTGAAAGCAGCCATGTTGTGGCACTTCTGCACTCCCTTTGGGATGCCTTTGGCAGATGCAGTAAGCCTGGAACTCAGGGCTTCCTCGTTAAAAAAATCCTAGCCCTAGGCCGAACCCCAACCCTAAGACGAGAAAGGCAAATCAGCCAGGAATTAGGCATGTCCCCAAGGAAAAAGCTGTGGAGGCAGGCATGTTGTGGTACTTTTGCGCTCTTCTTGGCTAGTGCTTCGCAGCTGCTGTGTTCTTGGAACTCAGGGCTTTCTGGTTAATAGAACCCTTACCCCAGGCGTAACTCAAACCGTAACCCTAGGAAGGAAAATCAGCCTATGGTTCGGGATGGTCTCATGGAAATATCAGTGGTGGCAGCCAAGTTGTGTCACTTTTGCGCTCCCCTTGGGATGCCTTTCGCAGCTGCAGTGTGCCTGGAGCCCAGGGCTTCCTGGTTTTAAAAGTCCTAGGCCTAAGCCTAACAGTAACCCTAGGAAGGTAAATCAGCCGCGTATTAGGGTTCTTCCTAAGGGAAAAGCCGTGAAAGCAGCCATGTTGTGGCACTTCTGCACTCCCTTTGGGATGCCTTTGGCAGATGCAGTAAGCCTGGAACTCAGGGCTTCCTGGTTAAAAAACTCCATGCCCTAGGATGAACTGTAACCCTAACCCTAGGCAGATAAAACAGCCAAGTTATAGGGATGGTGCCAAGGAAAAAGCTGTGAAAGCTGCCACGTTGTTGCACTTTTTTACTCCCCTTGGGATGCCTTGAACAGATGCAGTGCGCCTGGAGCTAAGGGCTTCCTAGTTTTAAAAATCCTAGCCCGAAGCCTAAGCCTTACAGTAACCCTGGGAAGGGAAATCAGCCTGGTGTTAGGCTTCTTGCCAAGGAAAAAGCCGTGAAAGCAACCATGTTGTGGCACTTTTGCACTCCCTTTCGGATGCCTTTGGCAGATGCAGTAAGCCTGGAACTCAGGGCTTCCTGGTTAAAAAACTCCAAGCCCTAGGCTGAAGCCTAACCCTATCCCCAGGAAGGAAAATCAGCCTAAATATAGGGATCGTTCAACGTCTAGAACGCGATGGGAGATGTTTTCTGTGCTGGTACAGTTTTTCCTCGCCAGACATAGTAGAAAAGCTTTTTGCTAAGATGTAGACGAGAAGAGACGCTAAAGACGAAGGTACGATGCTGTCCGGTGCTAAGAGCCGCTCCCGGGCGTCTTTCGGCAGAAGCCGCGCTAAGGAGTGCACAGTGAGCGGCACAATCGTCTTTGCGCGAAGAAGCCGCTTCTTCGCCTCCGGGAGCCGGAGAGAGCGGCACCTTCGGAAAGGTGAAGAAGGAAGCTGTACAACACTGCGATTGTGTGCGCAGCTTGCCAACTGCTAGAAAACAGTACCTTTGCACTCTCCTGACTTTTCCAATCACATGAACATTCGATTGGAAGCTGTTTTGGACAACTTTTCTTTCCTTCATGCCAAACACTCGGCACACCTCCGTGCAACGTCTAGAACACGATGGGAGATGTTTCCTGTGCTGGCACAGTTTTTCCTCGCCAGACATAGTAGAAAAGCTTTTTGCTAAGATGTAGACGAGAAGAGACGCTAAAGACGAAGGTACGATGCTGTCCGGAGCTAAGAGCCGCTCCCGGGCGTCTTTCGGCAGAAGCCGCGCTAAGGAGTGCACAGTGAGCGGCACAATCGTCTTTGCGCGAAGAAGCCGCTTCTTCGCCTCCGGGAGCCGGAGAGAGCGGCACCTTCGGAAAGGTGAAGAAGGAAGCTTTACAACACTGGGATTGTGTGCGCAGCTTGCCAACTGCCAGAAAACAGTACCTTTGCACTCTCCTGACTTTTCCAATCACATGAACATTCGATTGGAAGCTGTTTTGGACAACTTTTCTTTTCTTCATGCCAAACACTCGGCACACCTCCGTGCAACGTCTAGAACACGATGGGAGATGTTTTCTGTGCTGGCACAGTTTTTCCTCGCCAGACATAGTAGAAAAGCTTTTTGCTAAGATGTAGACGAGAAGAGACGCTAAAGACGAAGGTACGATGCTGTCCGGAGCTAAGAGCCGCTCCCGGGCGTCTTTCGGCAGAAGCCGCGCTAAGGAGTGCACAGTGAGCGGCACAATCGTCTTTGCGCGAAGAAGCCGCTTCTTCGCCTCCGGGAGCCGGAGAGAGCGGCACCTTCGGAAAGGTGAAGAAGGAAGCTGTATAACACTGCGATTGTGTGCGCAGCTTGCCAACTGCCAGAAAACAGTACCTTTGCACTCTCCTGACTTTTCCAATCACATGAACATTCGATTGGAAGCTGTTTTGGACAACTTTTCTTTCCTTCATGCCAAACACTCGGCACACCTCCGTGCAACGTCTAGAACACGATGGGAGATGTTTTCTGTGCTGGCACAGTTTTTCCTCGCCAGACATAGTGGAAAAGCTTTTTGCTAAGATGTAGACGAGAAGAGACGCTAAAGACGAAGGTACGATGCTCTCCGGAGCTAAGAGCCGCTCCCGGGCGTCTTTCGGCAGAAGCCGCGCTAAGGAGTGCACAGTGAGCGGCACAATCGTCTTTGCGCGAAGAAGCCGCTTCTTCGCCTCCGGGAGCCGGAGAGAGCGGCACCTTCGGAAAGGTGAAGAAGGAAGCTGTACAACACTGGGATTTTGTGCGCAGCTTGCCAACTGCTAGAAAACAGTACCTTTGCACTCTCCTGACTTTTCCAATCACATGAACATTCGATTGGAAGCTGTTTTGGACAACTTTTCTTTCCTTCATGCCAAACACTCGGCACACCTCCGTGCAACGTCTAGAACACGATGGGAGATGTTTTCTGTGCTGGCACAGTTTTTCCTCGCCAGACATAGTGGAAAAGCTTTTTGCTAAGATGTAGACGAGAAGAGACGCTAAAGACGAAGGTACGATGCTGTCCGGAGCTAAGAGCCGCTCCCGGGCGTCTTTCGGCAGAAGCCGCGCTAAGGAGTGCACAGTGAGCGGCACAATCGTCTTTGCGCGAAGAAGCCGCTTCTTCGCCTCCGGGAGCCGGAGAGAGCGGCACCTTCGGAAAGGTGAAGAAGGAAGCTGTACAACACTGGGATTGTGTGCGCAGCTTGCCAACTGCCAGAAAACAGTACCTTTGCACTCTCCTGACTTTTCCAATCACATGAACATTCGATTGGAAGCTGTTTTGGACAACTTTTCTTTCCTTCATGCCAAACACTCGGCACACCTCCGTGCAACGTCTAGAACACGATGGGAGATGTTTTCTGTGCTGGCACAGTTTTTCCTCGCCAGACATAGTAGAAAAGCTTTTTGCTAAGATGTAGACGAGAAGAGACGCTAAAGACGAAGGTACGATGCTGTCCGGAGCTAAGAGCCGCTCCCGGGCGTCTTTCGGCAGAAGCCGCGCTAAGGAGTGCACAGTGAGCGGCACAATCGTCTTTGCGCGAAGAAGCCGCTTCTTCGCCTCCGGGAGCCGGAGAGAGCGGCACCTTCGGAAAGGTGAAGAAGGAAGCTGTACAACACTGGGATTGTGTGCGCAGCTTGCCAACTGCCAGAAAACAGTACCTTTGCACTCTCCTGACTTTTCCAATCACATGAACATTCGATTGGAAGCTGTTTTGGACAACTTTTCTTTCCTTCATGCCAAACACTCGGCACACCTCCGTGCAACGTCTAGAACACGATGGGAGATGTTTTCTGTGCTGGCACAGTTTTTCCTCGCCAGACATAGTAGAAAAGCTTTTTGCTAAGATGTAGACGAGAAGAGACGCTAAAGACGAAGGTACGATGCTCTCCGGAGCTAAGAGCCGCTCCCGGGCGTCTTTCGGCAGAAGCCGCGCTAAGGAGTGCACAGTGAGCGGCACAATCGTCTTTGCGCGAAGAAGCCGCTTCTTCGCCTCCGGGAGCCGGAGAGAGCGGCACCTTCGGAAAGGTGAAGAAGGAAGCTGTACAACACTGGGATTGTGTGCGCAGCTTGCCAACTGCCAGAAAACAGTACCTTTGCACTCTCCTGACTTTTCCAATCACATGAACATTCGATTGGAAGCTGTTTTGGACAACTTTTCTTTCCTTCATGCCAAACACTTGGCACACCTCCGTGCAACGTCTAGAACACGATGGGAGATGTTTTCTGTGCTGGCACAGTTTTTCCTCGCCAGACATAGTAGAAAAGCTTTTTGCTAAGATGTAGACGAGAAGAGACGCTAAAGACGAAGGTACGATGCTCTCCGGAGCTAAGAGCCGCTCCCGGGCGTCTTTCGGCAGAAGCCGCGCTAAGGAGTGCACAGTGAGCGGCACAATCGTCTTTGCGCGAAGAAGCCGCTTCTTCGCCTCCGGGAGCCGGAGAGAGCGGCACCTTCGGAAAGGTGAAGAAGGAAGCTGTACAACACTGCGATTGTGTGCGCAGCTTGCCAACTGCTAGAAAACAGTACCTTTGCACTCTCCTGACTTTTCCAATCACATGAACATTCGATTGGAAGCTGTTTTGGACAACTTTTCTTTCCTTCATGCCAAACACTCGGCACACCTCCGTGCAACGTCTAGAACACGATGGGAGATGTTTTCTGTGCTGGCACAGTTTTTCCTCGCCAGACATAGTGGAAAAGCTTTTTGCTAAGATGTAGACGAGAAGAGACGCTAAAGACGAAGGTACGATGCTGTCCGGAGCTAAGAGCCGCTCCCGGGCGTCTTTCGGCAGAAGACGCGCTAAGGAGTGCACAGTGAGCGGCACAATCGTCTTTGCGCGAAGAAGCCGCTTCTTCGCCTCCGGGAGCCGGAGAGAGCGGCACCTTCGGAAAGGTGAAGAAGGAAGCTGTACAACACTGGGATTGTGTGCGCAGCTTGCCAACTGCCAGAAAACAGTACCTTTGCACTCTCCTGACTTTTCCAATCACATGAACATTCGATTGGAAGCTGTTTTGGACAACTTTTCTTTCCTTCATGCCAAACACTCGGCACACCTCCGTGCAACGTCTAGAACACGATGGGAGATGTTTTCTGTGCTGGCACAGTTTTTCCTCGCCAGACATAGTGGAAAAGCTTTTTGCTAAGATGTAGACGAGAAGAGACGCTAAAGACGAAGGTACGATGCTGTCCGGAGCTAAGAGCCGCTCCCGGGCGTCTTTCGGCAGAAGCCGCGCTAAGGAGTGCACAGTGAGCGGCACAATCGTCTTTGCGCGAAGAAGCCGCTTCTTCGCCTCCGGGAGCCCGAGAGAGCGGCACCTTCGGAAAGGTGAAGAAGGAAGCTGTACAACACTGCGATTGTGTGCGCAGCTTGCCAACTGCCAGAAAACAGTACCTTTGCACTCTCCTGACTTTTCCAATCACATGAACATTCGATTGGAAGCTGTTTTGGACAACTTTTCTTTCCTTCATGCCAAACACTCGGCACACCTCCGTGCAACGTCTAGAACACGATGGGAGATGTTTTCTGTGCTGGCACAGTTTTTCCTCGCCAGACATAGTAGAAAAGCTTTTTGCTAAGATGTAGACGAGAAGAGACGCTAAAGACGAAGGTACGATGCTGTCCGGAGCTAAGAGCCGCTCCCGGGCGTCTTTCGGCAGAAGCCGCGCTAAGGAGTGCACAGTGAGCGGCACAATCGTCTTTGCGCGAAGAAGCCGCTTCTTCGCCTCCGGGAGCCGGAGAGAGCGGCACCTTCGGAAAGGTGAAGAAGGAAGCTGTACAACACTGGGATTTTGTGCGCAGCTTGCCAACTGATAGAAAACAGTACCTTTGCACTCTCCTGACTTTTCCAATCACATGAACATTCGATTGGAAGCTGTTTTGGACAACTTTTCTTTTCTTCATGCCAAACACTCGGCACACCTCCGTGCAACGTCTAGAACACGATGGGAGATGTTTTCTGTGCTGGCACAGTTTTTCCTCGCCAGACATAGTGGAAAAGCTTTTTGCTAAGATGTAGACGAGAAGAGACGCTAAAGACGAAGGTACGATGCTCTCCGGAGCTAAGAGCCGCTCCCGGGCGTCTTTCGGCAGAAGCCGCGCTAAGGAGTGCACAGTGAGCGGCACAATCGTCTTTGCGCGAAGAAGCCGCTTCTTCGCCTCCGGGAGCCGGAGAGAGCGGCACCTTCGGAAAGGTGAAGAAGGAAGCTGTACAACACTGGGATTGTGTGCGCAGCTTGCCAACTGCCAGAAAACAGTACCTTTGCACTCTCCTGACTTTTCCAATCACATGAACATTCGATTGGAAGCTGTTTTGGACAACTTTTCTTTCCTTCATGCCAAACACTCGGCACACCTCCGTGCAACGTCTAGAACACGATGGGAGATGTTTTCTGTGCTGGCACAGTTTTTCCTCGCCAGACATAGTAGAAAAGCTTTTAGCTAAGATGTAGACGAGAAGAGACGCTAAAGACGAAGGTACGATGCTGTCCGGAGCTAAGAGCCGCTCCCGGGCGTCTTTCGGCAGAAGCCGCGCTAAGGAGTGCACAGTGAGCGGCACAATCGTCTTTGCGCGAAGAAGCCGCTTCTTCGCCTCCGGGAGCCGGAGAGAGCGGCACCTTCGGAAAGGTGAAGAAGGAAGCTGTACAACACTGGGATTGTGTGCGCAGCTTGCCAACTGCCAGAAAACAGTACCTTTGCACTCTCCTGACTTTTCCAATCACATGAACATTCGATTGGAAGCTGTTTTGGACAACTTTTCTTTCCTTCATGCCAAACACTCGGCACACCTCCGTGCAACGTCTAGAACACGATGGGAGATGTTTTCTGTGCTGGCACAGTTTTTCCTCGCCAGACATAGTAGAAAAGCTTTTTGCTAAGATGTAGACGAGAAGAGACGCTAAAGACGAAGGTACGATGCTGTCCGGAGCTAAGAGCCGCTCCCGGGCGTCTTTCGGCAGAAGCCGCGCTAAGGAGTGCACAGTGAGCGGCACAATCGTCTTTGCGCGAAGAAGCCGCTTCTTCGCCTCCGGGAGCCGGAGAGAGCGGCACCTTCGGAAAGGTGAAGAAGGAAGCTGTACAACACTGGGATTTTGTGCGCAGCTTGCCAACTGATAGAAAACAGTACCTTTGCACTCTCCTGACTTTTCCAATCACATGAACATTCGATTGGAAGCTGTTTTGGACAACTTTTCTTTCCTTCATGCCAAACACTCGGCACACCTCGGTGCAACGTCTAGAATACGATGGGAGATGTTTTCTGTGCTGGCACAGTTTTTCCTCGCCAGACATAGTGGAAAAGCTTTTTGCTAAGATGTAGACGAGAAGAGACGCTAAAGACGAAGGTACGATGCTCTCCGGAGCTAAGAGCCGCTCCCGGGCGTCTTTCGGCAGAAGCCGCGCTAAGGAGTGCACAGTGAGCGGCACAATCGTCTTTGCGCGAAGAAGCCGCTTCTTCGCCTCCGGGAGCCGGAGAGAGCGGCACCTTCGGAAAGGTGAAGAAGGAAGCTGTACAACACTGGGATTTTGTGCGCAGCTTGCCAACTGCCAGAAAACAGTACCTTTGCACTCTCCTGACTTTTCCAATCACATGAACATTCGATTGGAAGCTGTTTTGGACAACTTTTCTTTCCTTCATGCCAAACACTCGGCACACCTCCGTGCAACGTCTAGAACACGATGGGAGATGTTTTCTGTGCTGGCACAGTTTTTCCTCGCCAGACATAGTAGAAAAGCTTTTTGCTAAGATGTAGACGAGAAGAGACTCTAAAGACGAAGGTACGATGCTGTCCGGAGCTAAGAGCCGCTCCCGGGCGTCTTTCGGCAGAAGCCGCGCTAAGGAGTGCACAGTGAGCGGCACAATCGTCTTTGCGCGAAGAAGCCGCTTCTTCGCCTCCGGGAGCCGGAGAGAGCGGCACCTTCGGAAAGGTGAAGAAGGAAGCTGTACAACACTGGGATTGTGTGCGCAGCTTGCCAACTGATAGAAAACAGTACCTTTGCACTCTCCTGACTTTTCCAATCACATGAACATTCGATTGGAAGCTGTTTTGGACAACTTTTCTTTCCTTCATGCCAAACACTCGGCACACCTCCGTGCAACGTCTAGAACACGATGGGAGATGTTTTCTGTGCTGGCACAGTTTTTCCTCGCCAGACATAGTAGAAAAGCTTTTTGCTAAGATGTAGACGAGAAGAGACGCTAAAGACGAAGGTACGATGCTGTCCGGTGCTAAGAGCCGCTCCCGGGCGTCTTTCGGCAGAAGCCGCGCTAAGGAGTGCACAGTGAGCGGCACAATCGTCTTTGCGCGAAGAAGCCGCTTCTTCGCCTCCAGGAGCCGGAGAGAGCGGCACCTTCGGAAAGGTGAAGAAGGAAGCTGTACAACACTGGGATTGTGTGCGCAGCTTGCCAACTGCCAGAAAACAGTACCTTTGCACTCTCCTGACTTTTCCAATCACATGAACATTCGATTGGAAGCTGTTTTGGACAACTTTTCTTTCCTTCATGCCAAACACTCGGCACACCTCCGTGCAACGTCTAGAACACGATGGGAGATGTTTTCTGTGCTGGCACAGTTTTTCCTCGCCAGACATAGTGGAAAAGCTTTTTGCTAAGATGTAGACGAGAAGAGACGCTAAAGACGAAGGTACGATGCTCTCCGGAGCTAAGAGCCGCTCCCGGGCGTCTTTCGGCAGAAGCCGCGCTAAGGAGTGCACAGTGAGCGGCACAATCGTCTTTGCGCGAAGAAGCCGCTTCTTCGCCTCCGGGAGCCGGAGAGAGCGGCACCTTCGGAAAGGTGAAGAAGGAAGCTGTACAACACTGGGATTGTGTGCGCAGCTTGCCAACTGCCAGAAAACAGTACCTTTGCACTCTCCTGACTTTTCCAATCACATGAACATTCGATTGGAAGCTGTTTTGGACAACTTTTCTTTTCTTCATGCCAAACACTCGGCACACCTCCGTGCAACGTCTAGAACACGATGGGAGATGTTTTCTGTGCTGGCACAGTTTTTCCTCGCCAGACATAGTAGAAAAGCTTTTTGCTAAGATGTAGACGAGAAGAGACGCTAAAGACGAAGGTACGATGCTGTCCGGAGCTAAGAGCCGCTCCCGGGCGTCTTTCGGCAGAAGCCGCGCTAAGGAGTGCACAGTGAGCGGCACAATCGTCTTTGCGCGAAGAAGCCGCTTCTTCGCCTCCGGGAGCCGGAGAGAGCGGCACCTTCGGAAAGGTGAAGAAGGAAGCTGTACAACACTGGGATTGTGTGCGCAGCTTGCCAACTGCTAGAAAACAGTACCTTTGCACTCTCCTGACTTTTCCAATCACATGAACATTCGATTGGAAGCTGTTTTGGACAACTTTTCTTTCCTTCATGCCAAACACTCGGCACACCTCCGTGCAACGTCTAGAACACGATGGGAGATGTTTTCTGTGCTGGCACAGTTTTTCCTCGCCAGACATAGTAGAAAAGCTTTTTGCTAAGATGTAGACGAGAAGAGACGCTAAAGACGAAGGTACGATGCTGTCCGGAGCTAAGAGCCGCTCCCGGGCGTCTTTCGGCAGAAGCCGCGCTAAGGAGTGCACAGTGAGCGGCACAATCGTCTTTGCGCGAAGAAGCCGCTTCTTCGCCTCCGGGAGCCCGAGAGAGCGGCACCTTCGGAAAGGTGAAGAAGGAAGCTGTACAACACTGCGATTGTGTGCGCAGCTTGCCAACTGCCAGAAAACAGTACCTTTGCACTCTCCTGACTTTTCCAATCACATGAACATTCGATTGGAAGCTGTTTTGGACAACTTTTCTTTCCTTCATGCCAAACACTCGGCACACCTCCGTGCAACGTCTAGAACACGATGGGAGATGTTTTCTGTGCTGGCACAGTTTTTCCTCGCCAGACATAGTAGAAAAGCTTTTTGCTAAGATGTAGACGAGAAGAGACGCTAAAGACGAAGGTACGATGCTGTCCGGAGCTAAGAGCCGCTCCCGGGCGTCTTTCGGCAGAAGCCGCGCTAAGGAGTGCACAGTGAGCGGCACAATCGTCTTTGCGCGAAGAAGCCGCTTCTTCGCCTCCGGGAGCCGGAGAGAGCGGCACCTTCGGAAAGGTGAAGAAGGAAGCTGTACAACACTGGGATTTTGTGCGCAGCTTGCCAACTGATAGAAAACAGTACCTTTGCACTCTCCTGACTTTTCCAATCACATGAACATTCGATTGGAAGCTGTTTTGGACAACTTTTCTTTTCTTCATGCCAAACACTCGGCACACCTCCGTGCAACGTCTAGAACACGATGGGAGATGTTTTCTGTGCTGGCACAGTTTTTCCTCGCCAGACATAGTGGAAAAGCTTTTTGCTAAGATGTAGACGAGAAGAGACGCTAAAGACGAAGGTACGATGCTCTCCGGAGCTAAGAGCCGCTCCCGGGCGTCTTTCGGCAGAAGCCGCGCTAAGGAGTGCACAGTGAGCGGCACAATCGTCTTTGCGCGAAGAAGCCGCTTCTTCGCCTCCGGGAGCCGGAGAGAGCGGCACCTTCGGAAAGGTGAAGAAGGAAGCTGTACAACACTGGGATTGTGTGCGCAGCTTGCCAACTGCCAGAAAACAGTACCTTTGCACTCTCCTGACTTTTCCAATCACATGAACATTCGATTGGAAGCTGTTTTGGACAACTTTTCTTTCCTTCATGCCAAACACTCGGCACACCTCCGTGCAACGTCTAGAACACGATGGGAGATGTTTTCTGTGCTGGCACAGTTTTTCCTCGCCAGACATAGTAGAAAAGCTTTTAGCTAAGATGTAGACGAGAAGAGACGCTAAAGACGAAGGTACGATGCTGTCCGGAGCTAAGAGCCGCTCCCGGGCGTCTTTCGGCAGAAGCCGCGCTAAGGAGTGCACAGTGAGCGGCACAATCGTCTTTGCGCGAAGAAGCCGCTTCTTCGCCTCCGGGAGCCGGAGAGAGCGGCACCTTCGGAAAGGTGAAGAAGGAAGCTGTACAACACTGGGATTGTGTGCGCAGCTTGCCAACTGCCAGAAAACAGTACCTTTGCACTCTCCTGACTTTTCCAATCACATGAACATTCGATTGGAAGCTGTTTTGGACAACTTTTCTTTCCTTCATGCCAAACACTCGGCACACCTCCGTGCAACGTCTAGAACACGATGGGAGATGTTTTCTGTGCTGGCACAGTTTTTCCTCGCCAGACATAGTAGAAAAGCTTTTTGCTAAGATGTAGACGAGAAGAGACGCTAAAGACGAAGGTACGATGCTGTCCGGAGCTAAGAGCCGCTCCCGGGCGTCTTTCGGCAGAAGCCGCGCTAAGGAGTGCACAGTGAGCGGCACAATCGTCTTTGCGCGAAGAAGCCGCTTCTTCGCCTCCGGGAGCCGGAGAGAGCGGCACCTTCGGAAAGGTGAAGAAGGAAGCTGTACAACACTGGGATTTTGTGCGCAGCTTGCCAACTGATAGAAAACAGTACCTTTGCACTCTCCTGACTTTTCCAATCACATGAACATTCGATTGGAAGCTGTTTTGGACAACTTTTCTTTCCTTCATGCCAAACACTCGGCACACCTCGGTGCAACGTCTAGAATACGATGGGAGATGTTTTCTGTGCTGGCACAGTTTTTCCTCGCCAGACATAGTGGAAAAGCTTTTTGCTAAGATGTAGACGAGAAGAGACGCTAAAGACGAAGGTACGATGCTCTCCGGAGCTAAGAGCCGCTCCCGGGCGTCTTTCGGCAGAAGCCGCGCTAAGGAGTGCACAGTGAGCGGCACAATCGTCTTTGCGCGAAGAAGCCGCTTCTTCGCCTCCGGGAGCCGGAGAGAGCGGCACCTTCGGAAAGGTGAAGAAGGAAGCTGTACAACACTGGGATTTTGTGCGCAGCTTGCCAACTGCCAGAAAACAGTACCTTTGCACTCTCCTGACTTTTCCAATCACATGAACATTCGATTGGAAGCTGTTTTGGACAACTTTTCTTTCCTTCATGCCAAACACTCGGCACACCTCCGTGCAACGTCTAGAACACGATGGGAGATGTTTTCTGTGCTGGCACAGTTTTTCCTCGCCAGACATAGTAGAAAAGCTTTTTGCTAAGATGTAGACGAGAAGAGACTCTAAAGACGAAGGTACGATGCTCTCCGGAGCTAAGAGCCGCTCCCGGGCGTCTTTCGGCAGAAGCCGCGCTAAGGAGTGCACAGTGAGCGGCACAATCGTCTTTGCGCGAAGAAGCCGCTTCTTCGCCTCCGGGAGCCGGAGAGAGCGGCACCTTCGGAAAGGTGAAGAAGGAAGCTGTACAACACTGGGATTGTGTGCGCAGCTTGCCAACTGATAGAAAACAGTACCTTTGCACTCTCCTGACTTTTCCAATCACATGAACATTCGATTGGAAGCTGTTTTGGACAACTTTTCTTTCCTTCATGCCAAACACTCGGCACACCTCCGTGCAACGTCTAGAACACGATGGGAGATGTTTTCTGTGCTGGCACAGTTTTTCCTCGCCAGACATAGTAGAAAAGCTTTTTGCTAAGATGTAGACGAGAAGAGACGCTAAAGACGAAGGTACGATGCTGTCCGGTGCTAAGAGCCGCTCCCGGGCGTCTTTCGGCAGAAGCCGCGCTAAGGAGTGCACAGTGAGCGGCACAATCGTCTTTGCGCGAAGAAGCCGCTTCTTCGCCTCCAGGAGCCGGAGAGAGCGGCACCTTCGGAAAGGTGAAGAAGGAAGCTGTACAACACTGGGATTGTGTGCGCAGCTTGCCAACTGCCAGAAAACAGTACCTTTGCACTCTCCTGACTTTTCCAATCACATGAACATTCGATTGGAAGCTGTTTTGGACAACTTTTCTTTCCTTCATGCCAAACACTCGGCACACCTCCGTGCAACGTCTAGAACACGATGGGAGATGTTTTCTGTGCTGGCACAGTTTTTCCTCGCCAGACATAGTGGAAAAGCTTTTTGCTAAGATGTAGACGAGAAGAGACGCTAAAGACGAAGGTACGATGCTCTCCGGAGCTAAGAGCCGCTCCCGGGCGTCTTTCGGCAGAAGCCGCGCTAAGGAGTGCACAGTGAGCGGCACAATCGTCTTTGCGCGAAGAAGCCGCTTCTTCGCCTCCGGGAGCCGGAGAGAGCGGCACCTTCGGAAAGGTGAAGAAGGAAGCTGTACAACACTGGGATTGTGTGCGCAGCTTGCCAACTGCCAGAAAACAGTACCTTTGCACTCTCCTGACTTTTCCAATCACATGAACATTCGATTGGAAGCTGTTTTGGACAACTTTTCTTTTCTTCATGCCAAACACTCGGCACACCTCCGTGCAACGTCTAGAACACGATGGGAGATGTTTTCTGTGCTGGCACAGTTTTTCCTCGCCAGACATAGTGGAAAAGCTTTTTGCTAAGATGTAGACGAGAAGAGACGCTAAAGACGAAGGTACGATGCTGTCCGGAGCTAAGAGCCGCTCCCGGGCGTCTTTCGGCAGAAGCCGCGCTAAGGAGTGCACAGTGAGCGGCACAATCGTCTTTGCGCGAAGAAGCCGCTTCTTCGCCTCCGGGAGCCGGAGAGAGCGGCACCTTCGGAAAGGTGAAGAAGGAAGCTGTACAACACTGGGATTTTGTGCGCAGCTTGCCAACTGCCAGAAAACAGTACCTTTGCACTCTCCTGACTTTTCCAATCACATGAACATTCGATTGGAAGCTGTTTTGGACAACTTTTCTTTCCTTCATGCCAAACACTCGGCACACCTCCGTGCAACGTCTAGAACACGATGGGAGATGTTTTCTGTGCTGGCACAGTTTTTCCTCGCCAGACATAGTGGAAAAGCTTTTTGCTAAGATGTAGACGAGAAGAGAGGCTAAGGACTGGATGTAAGCAAATGACAGTCTTCTTCAAAAAAGGCAATTAGGAGGACTCGCAATCGTACAAACCAGCCAGCCTCTTTTTTATACCCAGGAAGTTGATGAAGCAGCTCTTCCTGGAAAACCTTGCCAGGCACATGCAAGACATCACAATAATGTAGTTAGCATGATTTTTCAGGGGCATTTCATGCTGAACATAACTTTAAACTCCTCTGATGAATCAACTTGACTGGTAGATGAAGGGAATATTATCTGCCTGGGCTTCAGGGAGGTTTTTGACATATCTCTACATGGCAGCACACATCCATATGGAAGCAATAGTGCAAAGGGGAGGGAATCAGTGTCTTTTCAGTGATGCTGAGTGAAAAGACAAGAGGCAGTGGGCACACACTGAAATACAGGAACATCAGGAAATGATTCTTTACTGTGAGGGTGAGTGAACCACGGCACAGACTGCCCAGAAAGATTGTGGAGCCTGGATCTTTGAAGACATTAAAAGTACACCCAGATAGAATCCTGGGCAAGAGGCTCTAGGTATCCTGGTTTAGGCAGGGGGGTTGGGCCTGGTTAGCCCCACCAACCCCTTCCACTCTCATTCATTCTGTGCTAGTGAATTCTCTTCAAGATGCATTTCAAGCACTGGCATGACAAAGTTCTGTGCAGACACAGATCCAAATGGACATGGCATCTAAGTTCCTTAAGCAGTCTTCAAGAAGAATGTAAACCTCTGGGGCAAGTGTCTCTTCCCTAACTGAATCCCTTTCATGGGAAAATTCCCAGCTCTAGAAAGATCTTCTGATACGCATGCTTAAGACTGACACTGGCTGAGCAAATTTCTCCCTATGTGTATCTAAGACCAGTTAGGATCTTCACCCAAAGTGCTGTCAACATAGTCACAGAATGCCTACTGTTAAGAAGTGACAACTTCCATCAGAATGGTAACTATTGGTCCACCAAATGGATGAATGGATGGGAATGATCTGCTTGGGTTAAAAACAAAAAGAAAGAGTTGGTCTTTACTTATCAATTTCATTGCAATATTGATAAGGGAAGAAAAAGACCTAAGTCCTTGACTTTCTTAATTGGAGGAAAGATTTTAAAAATTCCTTGTAAAAATGTATGATCACAATCAGACTATTGAAACCATTTGAGTTGGGAAAAAAGTTCCAAAATTGTCTAGAGAGTGGCAAAGAAGCCAAGAAAATAGGAAAGAAACAAAAAGAGGGCAAAAGAGTAAGCTTCAGTGTACAAGCTCGTTCTAGAAGTAGTCTGCCGGGGAAAGGAAGCCCCAGTTGAATTTCCAATGTATTCCTGAGCTTGATTCAGTAACTGGTCAATGTAAAAACCAATCCTTTTGTATAACTTCTTCCAGCAACAAAAACTCCAACAGGTTGACACTACCATCATGCCTGTTCCAGACATATTTCAAAGAGAAATGATGATTTTCTTGAAAACCTACTTGCATAAAAGTTGCAAGATGGTGGAGGGATTGCCACATCCTCCTTCCTCCATCTGGCTTGAAAGTAGATTTGATAAAATATGCAACAAAGCACATGATTTATAAGGTAGAGTGAAATGGATGATTTGGGAATTGATCTCTTGTTGATAGTAAACTTCACATCCACTCTGTGTGACCTTTCTAAAACAAAATGTGGAGCTGAGGCATGAATCTGCCACAACAATTGTAAAGCAAACATACACACTCCCCTTCACATGCCCCCCCTTCCACACACACCTAGGCACACACAGAGATCAGCATAGCAGATCATGAACACCTTGGAAAAGACTGAAATGCTCAATGCCTCTCTTGATGGGCAAAAGAGCTGGTGCAGTAATTCAAATGCCTGGTGCAAAAATTCTGTTTCATATTTAGCTCCTATTTAAAACACAGCTTTTCATTTCATTCTATTTACAGAATATTTTCTTTTAATTTGTTTCTTTAAAATTACTTAGTTCTCACCTGTTGTATGTCTAGGAATATTTTCTTCCAAAAATAGAAAAAAATAGATGCTATCTTTTCAGCAGAAAACATTGGTTGATACAATTTTAAACCATCATGATATGGAAGAATTGTTCTGTCCCTCTCGAAGGTGGAAGAAGCATTTGGATCACAGATCATCTACAATGAAATACTTGACATGTTTAAGATGCTTTCAATCAATTTTGATCGTCAATTGCTTCTTCGTTGTAAACAGTCATTTTTCAGTGAAGGGAAAGTGTGTGTGGTATATCTACATGATGTGGTCAAACCCAGTTCCTACTAATGGCCAGGCTGAATTCCAGGAAATAACGTCCCGAATGATATTTTTCCGCCTTCTTTGGCACTTCATGAAATCTTACCATGATGAAGTGCTGAAACACAGAGATTTTCTCTTAGAGAGTGTCTCATGTTGTAACCCATCCCATGGATTTTATGCTGTAATTCTTATCTCTTTTAAAATTTGCTATCTTCTGTACAGTTTTCATGAACCTTTCTGTTACAGTAGTGAATAGCACAGATAAATGTCATTTTGTACAACTTTGAGTTTACCCCAAGAGCTGAGAGAAAACTTGCTCCTATACTTCAATCCCAGTTTCTTCTATAGTCCAACTTTGTTTCTCTACCACCAAGCTTCTCCTTTGTTGCTGCTCCAAGCCCCGTCCAAGCTGACCTTGAATACTTTCAGGGATGGGACACCCACAACTTCCCTGGGCAACCTGTTCCAGTGTTCCAGCACTCCCACAGTAAAAAAGGCCTTCCTTTCATCTAATATGTGTAGGAAATCATAAATCTAGGCATAGAAATTTGGAGTGCAAATTTGAAATTCTTTTGATTTGAAGCACATTTTATATGAATACTGACTTACAGATGACTAAAAGATGTTGATGGGCATTTGAGCTGACAAGTTTTGAAAAAGTGTACGGAAATTAACATTGAAACCACTAAAATTAAAAACTTCTTCCCATTTTCTTTCTCCTCTCCTATTCAAAATTGCAAATGTCAGATATCAGTGCTTCATGCAAACCTCTCAGATGCTCTCAGGGAAAAAGCATTTATTTCAGACTAAGTTGCGGTTGACGTAGAACTTTAACAGCTGCAGTGTGCCTGGAATTCAGGGCTTCCTGTTTGAAAAAATCCTCTCTCTAGGCTGAACCCTAACCCTAACCCTAGGCAGATAAATCAGCCTGGGTATAGGGATGTTCCCAAGGAAAAAAGCACTGGAAGGAGCATGTTGAGGCAATTTTTGGCTGCCCTTGGGAAGCCTTTTGCAGCTGCACTGGGTCTGGAGCTCAGGGTTTACTGATTTAAAATCCCTATCTCTTGGCGTGACCACAGGTGCAACTGGAGGCAAGTAAATCAGCCTAGGTTCAATGATGGTCCCAAGGAAAAAGCGCTGGAGGCAGCCATGTTGTGGCACTTTTCCCCTCCTCGTGGGTAGTCCTTGGCAGCTGCTGTGTTCTTGGAACTCAGGGCTTTCTGGTCAAAAAAACACTAACCCTAGGCGTAACTCTAACCCTCACCCTAGGAAGGAAAATCAGCCTATGGTTCGGGATGGACTCATGAGAATAGAAGCAGAGGCAGCCAAGTTGTGTCACTTCTGCGGCACACTTGGGATGCCTTGAACAGCTGCAGTGTGCCTGGAGCTAAGGGCTTCCTAGTTTTAAAAATCCTAGCCCTAGGCCTAAGCCTTACAGTAACCCTAGGAAGGTAAATCAGCCTGGTGTTAGGCTTCTTGCCAAGGAAAAAGCCGTGAAAGCAGCCATGTTGTGGCACTTCTGCACTCCCTTTGGGATGCCTTTCACAGCTCCAGTGTGCCTGGAACTCAGGGCTTCCTGATTTTAAAAATCCTAGCCCTAGGCCGAACCCCAACCCTAAGACGAGAAAGGCAAATCAGCCAGGAATTAGGCATGTCCCCAAGGAAAAAGCTGTGGAGGCAGGCACGTTGTGGTACTTTTGCGCTCTTCTTGGCTAGTCCTTCGCAGCTGCTGTGTTCTTGGAACTCAGGTCTTTCGGGTTAATAGAACCCTTACCCTAGGCGTAACTCAAACCTTAACCCTAGGAAGGAAAATCAGCCTATGGATCGGGATGGTCTCATGGAAATATCAGTGGTGGCAGCCAAGTTGCGTCACTTTTGCGCTCCCCTTGGGATGCCTTTCGCAGCGGCAGTGTGCCTGGAGCCCAGGGCTTCCAGGTTTTAAAAGTCCTAGGCCTAAGCCTAACAGTAACCCTAGGAAGGTAAATCATCCGCGTATTAGGGTTCTTCCTAAGGGAAAAGCCGTGAAAGCAGCCATGTTGTGGCACTTCTGCACTCCCTTTGGGATGCCTTTGGCAGATGCAGTAAGCCTGGAACTCAGGGCTTCCTCGTTAAAAATATCCTAGCCCTAGGCCGAACCCCAACCCTAAGACGAGAAAGGCAAATCAGCCAGGATTTAGGCATGTCCCCAAGGAAAAAGCTGTGGAGGCAGGCATGTTGTGGTACTTTTGCGCTCTTCTTGGCTAGTCCTTCGCAGCTGCTGTGTTCTTGGAACTCAGGGCTTTCTGGTTAATAGAACCCTTACCCTAGGCGTAACTCAAACCTTAACCCTAGGAAGGAAAATCAGCCTATGGTTCGGGATGGTCTCATGGAAATATCAGTGGTGGCAGCCAAGTTGTGTCACTTTTGCGCTCCCCTTGGGATGCCTTTCGCAGCTGCAGTGTGCCTGGAGCCCAGGGCTTCCTGGTTTTAAAAGTCCTAGGCCTAAGCCTAACAGTAACCCTAGGAAGGTAAATCAGCCAGGTATTAGGGTTCTTCCTAAGGGAAAAGCCGTGAAAGCAGCCATGTTGTGGCACTTCTGCACTCCCTTTGGGATGCCTTTGGCAGATGCAGTAAGCCTGGAACTCAGGGCTTCCTAGTTAAAAAAATCCTAGCCCTAGGCCGAACCCCAACCCTAAGACGAGAAAGGCAAATCAGCCAGGAATTAGGCATGTCCCCAAGGAAAAAGCTGTGGAGGCAGGCATGTTGTGGTACTTTTGCGCTCTTCTTGGCTAGTCCTTCGTAGCTGCTGTGTTCTTGGAACTCAGGGCTTTCTGGTTAATAGAACCCTTACCCTAGGCGTAACTCAAACCTTAACCCTAGGAAGGAAAATCAGCCTATGATTCGGGATGGTCTCATGGAAATATCAGTGGTGGCAGCCAAGTTGTGTCACTTTTGCGCTCCCCTTGGGATGCCTTTCGCAGCTGCAGTGTGCCTGGAGCCCAGGGCTTCCTGGTTTTAAAAGTCCTAGGCCTAAGCCTAACAGTAACCCTAGGAAGGTAAATCAGCCGCGTATTAGGGTTCTTCCTAAGGGAAAAGCCGTGAAAGCAGCCATGTTGTGGCACTTCTGCACTCCCTTTGGGATGCCTTTGGCAGATGCAGTAAGCCTGGAACTCAGGGCTTCCTCGTTAAAAAAATCCTAGCCCTAGGCCGAACCCCAACCCTAAGACGAGAAAGGCAAATCAGCCAGGAATTAGGCATGTCCCCAAGGAAAAAGCTGTGGAGGCAGGCATGTTGTGGTACTTTTGCGCTCTTCTTGGGTAGTCCTTCGCAGCTGCTGTGTTCTTGGAACTCAGGGCTTTCTGGTTAATAGAACCCTTACCCTAGGCGTAACTCAAACCTTAACCCTAGGAAGGAAAATCAGCCTATGGTTCGGGATGGTCTCATGGAAATATCAGTGGTGGCAGCCAAGTTGTGTCACTTTTGCGCTCCCCTTGGGATGCCTTTCGCAGCTGCAGTGTGCCTGGAGCCCAGGGCTTCCTGGTTTTAAAAGTCCTAGGCCTAAGCCTAACAGTAACCCTAGGAAGGTAAATCAGCCTAGTATTAGGGTTCTTCCTAAGGGAAAAGCCGTGAAAGCAGCCATGTTGTGGCACTTTTGCACACCCTTTGGGATGCCTTTGGCAGAATCAGTAAGCCTGGAACTAAGGGCTTCCTAGTTAAAAAACTCCAAGCCCTAGGCTGAACCCTAACCCTAACCCTAGGCAGATAAATCAGCCTAGGTATAGGGATGGTGCCAAGGAAAAAGCTGTGAAAGCTGCGATGTTTTGGTACGTTAGTACTCCCCTTGGGATGCCTTGAACAGATGCAGTGTGCCTGGAGCCCAGGGCTTCCTAGTTTTAAAAGTCCTAGGCCTAAGCCTAACAGTAACCCTAGGAAGGTAAATCAGCCGCGTATTAGGGTTCTTCCTAAGGGGAAAGCCGTGAAAGCAACCATGTTGTGGCACTTCTGCACTCCCATGGGGATGCCTTTGGCAGATGCAGTAAGGCTGGAACTCAGGGCTTCCTAGTTAAAAAAATCCTAGCCCTAGGCCGAACCGCAACCCTAAGACGAGAAAGGCAAATCAGCCAGGAATTAGGCATGTCCCCAAGGAAAAAGCTGTGGAGGCAGGCATGTTGTGGTACTTTTGCGCTCTTCTTGGCTAGTCCTTCGCAGCTGCTGTGTTCTTGGAACTCAGGGCTTTCTGGTTAATAGAACTCTTACCCTAGGCGTAACTCTAACCCTCACCCTAGGAAGGAAAATCAGCCTATGGTTCGGGATGGACTCATGAGAATAGCAGCAGAGGCAGCCAAGTTGTGTCACTTCTGCGGCCATCTTGGGATGCCTTTAACAGCTGCATATGCCTGGAGCCCAGGGCTTCCTGGTTTTAAAAGTCCTAGGCATAAGCCTAACAGTAACCCTAGGAAGGTAAATCAGCCGCGTATTAGGGTTCTTCCTAAGGGAAAAGCTGTGAAAGCAGCCATGTTGTGGCACTTTTGCACTCCCTTTGGGATGCTTTTGGCAGATGAAGTAAGCCTGGAACTCAGGGCTTCCTAGTTTAAAAAATCCAAGCCCTAGGGTGAACCCCAACCCTAAGACGAGAAAGGCAAATCAGCCAGGAATTAGGCATGTCCCCAAGGAAAAAGCTGTGGAGGCAGGCATGTTGTGGTACTTTTGCGCTCTTCTTGGCTAGTGCTTCGCAGCTGCTGTGTTCTTGGAACTCAGGGCTTTCTGGTTAATAGAACCCTTACCCCAGGCGTAACTCAAACCGTAACCCTAGGAAGGAAAATCAGCCTATGGTTCGGGATGGTCTCATGGAAATATCAGTGGTGGCAGCCAAGTTGTGTCACTTTTGCGCTCCCCTTGGGATGCCTTTCGCAGCTGCAGTGTGCCTGGAGCCCAGGGCTTCCTGGTTTTAAAAGTCCTAGGCCTAAGCCTAACAGTAACCCTAGGAAGGTAAATCAGCCGCGTATTAGGGTTCTTCCTAAGGGAAAAGCCGTGAAAGCAGCCATGTTGTGGCACTTCTGCACTCCCTTTGGGATGCCTTTGGCAGATGCAGTAAGCCTGGAACTCAGGGCTTCCTGGTTAAAAAACTCCATGCCCTAGGATGAACTGTAACCCTAACCCTAGGCAGATAAAACAGCCAAGTTATAGGGATGGTGCCAAGGAAAAAGCTGTGAAAGCTGCCACGTTGTTGCACTTTTTTACTCCCCTTGGGATGCCTTGAACAGATGCAGTGCGCCTGGAGCTAAGGGCTTCCTAGTTTTAAAAATCCTAGCCCGAAGCCTAAGCCTTACAGTAACCCTGGGAAGGGAAATCAGCCTGGTGTTAGGCTTCTTGCCAAGGAAAAAGCCGTGAAAGCAACCATGTTGTGGCACTTTTGCACTCCCTTTCGGATGCCTTTGGCAGATGCAGTAAGCCTGGAACTCAGGGCTTCCTGGTTAAAAAACTCCAAGCCCTAGGCTGAAGCCTAACCCTATCCCCAGGAAGGAAAATCAGCCTAAATATAGGGATCGTTCAACGTCTAGAACGCGATGGGAGATGTTTTCTGTGCTGGTACAGTTTTTCCTCGCCAGACATAGTAGAAAAGCTTTTTGCTAAGATGTAGACGAGAAGAGACGCTAAAGACGAAGGTACGATGCTGTCCGGTGCTAAGAGCCGCTCCCGGGCGTCTTTCGGCAGAAGCCGCGCTAAGGAGTGCACAGTGAGCGGCACAATCGTCTTTGCGCGAAGAAGCCGCTTCTTCGCCTCCGGGAGCCGGAGAGAGCGGCACCTTCGGAAAGGTGAAGAAGGAAGCTGTACAACACTGGGATTTTGTGCGCAGCTTGCCAACTGCTAGAAAACAGTACCTTTGCACTCTCCTGACTTTTCCAATCACATGAACATTCGATTGGAAGCTGTTTTGGACAACTTTTCTTTCCTTCATGCCAAACACTCGGCACACCTCCGTGCAACGTCTAGAACACGATGGGAGATGTTTTCTGTGCTGGCACAGTTTTTCCTCGCCAGACATAGTGGAAAAGCTTTTTGCTAAGATGTAGACGAGAAGAGACGCTAAAGACGAAGGTACGATGCTGTCCGGAGCTAAGAGCCGCTCCCGGGCGTCTTTCGGCAGAAGCCGCGCTAAGGAGTGCACAGTGAGCGGCACAATCGTCTTTGCGCGAAGAAGCCGCTTCTTCGCCTCCGGGAGCCGGAGAGAGCGGCACCTTCGGAAAGGTGAAGAAGGAAGCTGTACAACACTGGGATTGTGTGCGCAGCTTGCCAACTGCCAGAAAACAGTACCTTTGCACTCTCCTGACTTTTCCAATCACATGAACATTCGATTGGAAGCTGTTTTGGACAACTTTTCTTTCCTTCATGCCAAACACTCGGCACACCTCCGTGCAACGTCTAGAACACGATGGGAGATGTTTTCTGTGCTGGCACAGTTTTTCCTCGCCAGACATAGTAGAAAAGCTTTTTGCTAAGATGTAGACGAGAAGAGACGCTAAAGACGAAGGTACGATGCTGTCCGGAGCTAAGAGCCGCTCCCGGGCGTCTTTCGGCAGAAGCCGCGCTAAGGAGTGCACAGTGAGCGGCACAATCGTCTTTGCGCGAAGAAGCCGCTTCTTCGCCTCCGGGAGCCGGAGAGAGCGGCACCTTCGGAAAGGTGAAGAAGGAAGCTGTACAACACTGGGATTGTGTGCGCAGCTTGCCAACTGCCAGAAAACAGTACCTTTGCACTCTCCTGACTTTTCCAATCACATGAACATTCGATTGGAAGCTGTTTTGGACAACTTTTCTTTCCTTCATGCCAAACACTCGGCACACCTCCGTGCAACGTCTAGAACACGATGGGAGATGTTTTCTGTGCTGGCACAGTTTTTCCTCGCCAGACATAGTAGAAAAGCTTTTTGCTAAGATGTAGACGAGAAGAGACGCTAAAGACGAAGGTACGATGCTCTCCGGAGCTAAGAGCCGCTCCCGGGCGTCTTTCGGCAGAAGCCGCGCTAAGGAGTGCACAGTGAGCGGCACAATCGTCTTTGCGCGAAGAAGCCGCTTCTTCGCCTCCGGGAGCCGGAGAGAGCGGCACCTTCGGAAAGGTGAAGAAGGAAGCTGTACAACACTGGGATTGTGTGCGCAGCTTGCCAACTGCTAGAAAACAGTACCTTTGCACTCTCCTGACTTTTCCAATCACATGAACATTCGATTGGAAGCTGTTTTGGACAACTTTTCTTTCCTTCATGCCAAACACTCGGCACACCTCCGTGCAACGTCTAGAACACGATGGGAGATGTTTTCTGTGCTGGCACAGTTTTTCCTCGCCAGACATAGTAGAAAAGCTTTTTGCTAAGATGTAGACGAGAAGAGACGCTAAAGACGAAGGTACGATGCTGTCCGGAGCTAAGAGCCGCTCCCGGGCGTCTTTCGGCAGAAGCCGCGCTAAGGAGTGCACAGTGAGCGGCACAATCGTCTTTGCGCGAAGAAGCCGCTTCTTCGCCTCCGGGAGCCGGAGAGAGCGGCACCTTCGGAAAGGTGAAGAAGGAAGCTGTACAACACTGGGATTGTGTGCGCAGCTTGCCAACTGCCAGAAAACAGTACCTTTGCACTCTCCTGACTTTTCCAATCACATGAACATTCGATTGGAAGCTGTTTTGGACAACTTTTCTTTCCTTCATGCCAAACACTTGGCACACCTCCGTGCAACGTCTAGAACACGATGGGAGATGTTTTCTGTGCTGGCACAGTTTTTCCTCGCCAGACATAGTAGAAAAGCTTTTTGCTAAGATGTAGACGAGAAGAGACGCTAAAGACGAAGGTACGATGCTCTCCGGAGCTAAGAGCCGCTCCCGGGCGTCTTTCGGCAGAAGCCGCGCTAAGGAGTGCACAGTGAGCGGCACAATCGTCTTTGCGCGAAGAAGCCGCTTCTTCGCCTCCGGGAGCCGGAGAGAGCGGCACCTTCGGAAAGGTGAAGAAGGAAGCTGTACAACACTGCGATTGTGTGCGCAGCTTGCCAACTGCTAGAAAACAGTACCTTTGCACTCTCCTGACTTTTCCAATCACATGAACATTCGATTGGAAGCTGTTTTGGACAACTTTTCTTTCCTTCATGCCAAACACTCGGCACACCTCCGTGCAACGTCTAGAACACGATGGGAGATGTTTTCTGTGCTGGCACAGTTTTTCCTCGCCAGACATAGTGGAAAAGCTTTTTGCTAAGATGTAGACGAGAAGAGACGCTAAAGACGAAGGTACGATGCTGTCCGGAGCTAAGAGCCGCTCCCGGGCGTCTTTCGGCAGAAGACGCGCTAAGGAGTGCACAGTGAGCGGCACAATCGTCTTTGCGCGAAGAAGCCGCTTCTTCGCCTCCGGGAGCCGGAGAGAGCGGCACCTTCGGAAAGGTGAAGAAGGAAGCTGTACAACACTGGGATTGTGTGCGCAGCTTGCCAACTGCCAGAAAACAGTACCTTTGCACTCTCCTGACTTTTCCAATCACATGAACATTCGATTGGAAGCTGTTTTGGACAACTTTTCTTTCCTTCATGCCAAACACTCGGCACACCTCCGTGCAACGTCTAGAACACGATGGGAGATGTTTTCTGTGCTGGCACAGTTTTTCCTCGCCAGACATAGTAGAAAAGCTTTTTGCTAAGATGTAGACGAGAAGAGACGCTAAAGACGAAGGTACGATGCTGTCCGGAGCTAAGAGCCGCTCCCGGGCGTCTTTCGGCAGAAGCCGCGCTAAGGAGTGCACAGTGAGCGGCACAATCGTCTTTGCGCGAAGAAGCCGCTTCTTCGCCTCCGGGAGCCCGAGAGAGCGGCACCTTCGGAAAGGTGAAGAAGGAAGCTGTACAACACTGCGATTGTGTGCGCAGCTTGCCAACTGCCAGAAAACAGTACCTTTGCACTCTCCTGACTTTTCCAATCACATGAACATTCGATTGGAAGCTGTTTTGGACAACTTTTCTTTCCTTCATGCCAAACACTCGGCACACCTCCGTGCAACGTCTAGAACACGATGGGAGATGTTTTCTGTGCTGGCACAGTTTTTCCTCGCCAGACATAGTAGAAAAGCTTTTTGCTAAGATGTAGACGAGAAGAGACGCTAAAGACGAAGGTACGATGCTGTCCGGAGCTAAGAGCCGCTCCCGGGCGTCTTTCGGCAGAAGCCGCGCTAAGGAGTGCACAGTGAGCGGCACAATCGTCTTTGCGCGAAGAAGCCGCTTCTTCGCCTCCGGGAGCCGGAGAGAGCGGCACCTTCGGAAAGGTGAAGAAGGAAGCTGTACAACACTGGGATTTTGTGCGCAGCTTGCCAACTGATAGAAAACAGTACCTTTGCACTCTCCTGACTTTTCCAATCACATGAACATTCGATTGGAAGCTGTTTTGGACAACTTTTCTTTTCTTCATGCCAAACACTCGGCACACCTCCGTGCAACGTCTAGAACACGATGGGAGATGTTTTCTGTGCTGGCACAGTTTTTCCTCGCCAGACATAGTGGAAAAGCTTTTTGCTAAGATGTAGACGAGAAGAGACGCTAAAGACGAAGGTACGATGCTCTCCGGAGCTAAGAGCCGCTCCCGGGCGTCTTTCGGCAGAAGCCGCGCTAAGGAGTGCACAGTGAGCGGCACAATCGTCTTTGCGCGAAGAAGCCGCTTCTTCGCCTCCGGGAGCCGGAGAGAGCGGCACCTTCGGAAAGGTGAAGAAGGAAGCTGTACAACACTGGGATTGTGTGCGCAGCTTGCCAACTGCCAGAAAACAGTACCTTTGCACTCTCCTGACTTTTCCAATCACATGAACATTCGATTGGAAGCTGTTTTGGACAACTTTTCTTTCCTTCATGCCAAACACTCGGCACACCTCCGTGCAACGTCTAGAACACGATGGGAGATGTTTTCTGTGCTGGCACAGTTTTTCCTCGCCAGACATAGTAGAAAAGCTTTTAGCTAAGATGTAGACGAGAAGAGACGCTAAAGACGAAGGTACGATGCTGTCCGGAGCTAAGAGCCGCTCCCGGGCGTCTTTCGGCAGAAGCCGCGCTAAGGAGTGCACAGTGAGCGGCACAATCGTCTTTGCGCGAAGAAGCCGCTTCTTCGCCTCCGGGAGCCGGAGAGAGCGGCACCTTCGGAAAGGTGAAGAAGGAAGCTGTACAACACTGGGATTGTGTGCGCAGCTTGCCAACTGCCAGAAAACAGTACCTTTGCACTCTCCTGACTTTTCCAATCACATGAACATTCGATTGGAAGCTGTTTTGGACAACTTTTCTTTCCTTCATGCCAAACACTCGGCACACCTCCGTGCAACGTCTAGAACACGATGGGAGATGTTTTCTGTGCTGGCACAGTTTTTCCTCGCCAGACATAGTAGAAAAGCTTTTTGCTAAGATGTAGACGAGAAGAGACGCTAAAGACGAAGGTACGATGCTGTCCGGAGCTAAGAGCCGCTCCCGGGCGTCTTTCGGCAGAAGCCGCGCTAAGGAGTGCACAGTGAGCGGCACAATCGTCTTTGCGCGAAGAAGCCGCTTCTTCGCCTCCGGGAGCCGGAGAGAGCGGCACCTTCGGAAAGGTGAAGAAGGAAGCTGTACAACACTGGGATTTTGTGCGCAGCTTGCCAACTGATAGAAAACAGTACCTTTGCACTCTCCTGACTTTTCCAAACACATGAACATTCGATTGGAAGCTGTTTTGGACAACTTTTCTTTCCTTCATGCCAAACACTCGGCACACCTCGGTGCAACGTCTAGAACACGATGGGAGATGTTTTCTGTGCTGGCACAGTTTTTCCTCGCCAGACATAGTGGAAAAGCTTTTTGCTAAGATGTAGACGAGAAGAGACGCTAAAGACGAAGGTACGATGCTCTCCGGAGCTAAGAGCCGCTCCCGGGCGTCTTTCGCAGAAGCCGCGCTAAGGAGTGCACAGTGAGCGGCACAATCGTCTTTGCGCGAAGAAGCCGCTTCTTCGCCTCCGGGAGCCGGAGAGAGCGGCACCTTCGGAAAGGTGAAGAAGGAAGCTGTACAACACTGGGATTGTGTGTGCAGCTCACCAACTGCCAGAAAACAGTACCTTTGCACTCTCCTGACTTTTCCAATCACATGAACATTCGATTGGAAGCTGTTTTGGACAACTTTTCTTTCCTTCATGCCAAACACTCGGCACACCTCCGTGCAACGTCTAGAACACGATGGGAGATGTTTTCTGTGCTGGCACAGTTTTTCCTCGCCAGACATAGTGGAAAAGCTTTTTGCTAAGATGTAGACGAGAAGAGAGGCTAAGGACTGGATGTAAGCAAATGACACTCTTCTTCAAAAAAGGCAATTAGGAGGACTCGCAATCGTACAAACCAGCCAGCCTCTTTTTTATACCCAGGAAGTTGATGAAGCAGCTCTTCCTGGAAAACCTTGCCAGGCACATGCAAGACAACACAATAATGTAGTTAGCATGATTTTTCAGGGGCATTTCATGCTGAACATAACTTTAAACTCCTCTGATGAATCAACTTGACTGGTAGATGAAGGGAATATTATCTGCCTGGGCTTCAGGGAGGTTTTTGACATATCTCTACATGGCAGCACACATCCATATGGAAGCAATAGTGCAAAGGGGAGGGAATCAGTGTCTTTTCAGTGATGCTGAGTGAAAAGACAAGAGGCAGTGGGCACACACTGAAATACAGGAACATCAGGAAATGATTCTTTACTGTGAGGGTGAGTGAACCACGGCACAGACTGCCCAGAAAGATTGTGGAGCCTGGATCTTTGAAGACATTAAAAGTACACCCAGATAGAATCCTGGGCAAGAGGCTCTAGGTATCCTGGTTTAGGCAGGGGGGTTGGGCCTGGTTAGCCCCACCAACCCCTTCCACTCTCATTCATTCTGTGCTAGTGAATTCTCTTCAAGATGCATTTCAAGCACTGGCATGACAAAGTTCTGTGCAGACACAGATCCAAATGGACATGGCATCTAAGTTCCTTAAGCAGTCTTCAAGAAGAATGTAAACCTCTGGGGCAAGTGTCTCTTCCCTAACTGAATCCCTTTCATGGGAAAATTCCCAGCTCTAGAAAGATCTTCTGATACGCATGCTTAAGACTGACACTGGCTGAGCAAATTTCTCCCTATGTGTATCTAAGACCAGTTAGGATCTTCACCCAAAGTGCTGTCAACATAGTCACAGAATGCCTACTGTTAAGAAGTGACAACTTCCATCAGAATGGCAACTATTGGTCCACCAAATGGATGAATGGATGGGAATTATCTGCTTGGGTTAAAAACAAAAAGAAAGAGTTGGTCTTTACTTATCAATTTCATTGCAATATTGATAAGGGAAGAAAAAGACCTAAGTCCTTGACTTTCTTAATTGGAGGAAAGATTTTAAAAATTCCTTGTAAAAATGTATGATCACAATCAGACTATTGAAACCATTTGAGTTGGGAAAAAAGTTCCAAAATTGTCTAGAGAGTGGCAAAGAAGCCAAGAAAATAGGAAAGAAACAAAAAGAGGGCAAAAGAGTAAGCTTCAGTGTACAAGCTCGTTCTAGAAGTAGTCTGCCGGGGAAAGGAAGCCCCAGTTGAATTTCCAATGTATTCCTGAGCTTGATTCAGTAACTGGTCAATGTAAAAACCAATCCTTTTGTATAACTTCTTCCAGCAACAAAAACTCCAACAGGTTGACACTACCATCATGCCTGTTCCAGACATATTTCAAAGAGAAATGATGATTTTCTTGAAAACCTACTTGCATAAAAGTTGCAAGATGGTGGAGGGATTGCCACATCCTCCTTCCTCCATCTGGCTTGAAAGTAGATTTGATAAAATATGCAACAAAGCACATGATTTATAAGGTAGAGTGAAATGGATGATTTGGGAATTGATCTCTTGTTGATAGTAAACTTCACATCCACTCTGTGTGACCTTTCTAAAACAAAATGTGGAGCTGAGGCATGAATCTGCCACAACAATTGTAAAGCAAACATACACACTCCCCTTCACATGCCCCCCCTTCCACACACACCTAGGCACACACAGAGATCAGCATAGCAGATCATGAACACCTTGGAAAAGACTGAAATGCTCAATGCCTCTCTTGATGGGCAAAAGAGCTGGTGCAGTAATTCAAATGCCTGGTGCAAAAATTCTGTTTCATATTTAGCTCCTATTTAAAACACAGCTTTTCATTTCATTCTATTTACAGAATATTTTCTTTTCATTTGTTTCTTTAAAATTACTTAGTTCTCACCTGTTGTATGTCTAGGAATATTTTCTTCCAAAAATAGAAAAAAATAGATGCTATCTTTTCAGCAGAAAACATTGGTTGATACAATTTTAAACCATCATGATATGGAAGAATTGTTCTGTCCCTCTCGAAGGTGGAAGAAGCATTTGGATCACAGATCATCTACAATGAAATACTTGACATGTTTAAGATGCTTTCAATCAATTTTGATCGTCAATTGCTTCTTCGTTGTAAACAGTCATTTTTCAGTGAAGGGCAAGTGTGTGTGGTATATCTACATGATGTGTTCAAACCCAGTTCCTACTAATGGCCAGGCTGAATTCCAGGAAATAACGTCCCGAATGATATTTTTCCGCCTTCTTTGGCACTTCATGAAATCTTACCATGATGAAGTGCTGAAACACAGAGATTTTCTCTTAGAGAGTGTCTCATGTTGTAACCCATCCCATGGATTTTATGCTGTAATTCTTATCTCTTTTAAAATTTGCTATCTTCTGTACAGTTTTCATGAACATTTCTGTTACAGTAGTGAATAGCACAGATAAATGTAATTTTGTACAACTTTGAGTTTACCCCAAGAGCTGAGAGAAAACTTGCTCCTATACTTCAATCCCAGTTTCTTCTATAGTCCAACTTTGTTTCTCTACCACCAAGCTTCTCCTTTGTTGCTGCTCCAAGCCCCGTCCAAGCTGACCTTGAATACTTTCAGGGATGGGACACCCACAACTTCCCTGGGCAACCTGTTCCAGTGTTCCAGCACTCCCACAGTAAAAAAGGCCTTCCTTTCATCTAATATGTGTAGGAAATCATAAATCTAGGCATAGAAATTTGGAGTGCAAATTTGAAATTCTTTTGATTTGAAGCACATTTTATATGAATACTGACTTACAGATGACTAAAAGATGTTGATGGGCATTTGAGCTGACAAGTTTTGAAAAAGTGTACGGAAATTAACATTGAAACCACTAAAATTAAAAACTTCTTCCCATTTTCTTTCTCCTCTCCTATTCAAAATTGCAAATGTCAGATATCAGTGCTTCATGCAAACCTCTCAGATGCTCTCAGGGAAAAAGCATTTATTTCAGACTAAGTTGCGGTTGACGTAGAACTTTAACAGCTGCAGTGTGCCTGGAATTCAGGGCTTCCTGTTTGAAAAAATCCTCTCTCTAGGCTGAACCCTAACCCTAACCCTAGGCAGATAAATCAGCCTGGGTATAGGGATGTTCCCAAGGAAAAAAGCACTGGAAGGAGCATGTTGAGGCAATTTTTGGCTGCCCTTGGGAAGCCTTTTGCAGCTGCACTGGGTCTGGAGCTCAGGGTTTACTGATTTAAAATCCCTATCTCTTGGCGTGACCACAGGTGCAACTGGAGGCAAGTAAATCAGCCTAGGTTCAATGATGGTCCCAAGGAAAAAGCGCTGGAGGCAGCCATGTTGTGGCACTTTTCCCCTCCTCGTGGGTAGTCCTTGGCAGCTGCTGTGTTCTTGGAACTCAGGGCTTTCTGGTCAAAAAAACACTAACCCTAGGCGTAACTCTAACCCTCACCCTAGGAAGGAAAATCAGCCTATGGTTCGGGATGGACTCATGAGAATAGAAGCAGAGGCAGCCAAGTTGTGTCACTTCTGCGGCACACTTGGGATGCCTTGAACAGCTGCAGTGTGCCTGGAGCTAAGGGCTTCCTAGTTTTAAAAATCCTAGCCCTAGGCCTAAGCCTTACAGTAACCCTAGGAAGGTAAATCAGCCTGGTGTTAGGCTTCTTGCCAAGGAAAAAGCCGTGAAAGCAGCCATGTTGTGGCACTTCTGCACTCCCTTTGGGATGCCTTTCACAGCTCCAGTGTGCCTGGAACTCAGGGCTTCCTGATTTTAAAAATCCTAGCCCTAGGCCGAACCCCAACCCTAAGACGAGAAAGGCAAATCAGCCAGGAATTAGGCATGTCCCCAAGGAAAAAGCTGTGGAGGCAGGCATGTTGTGGTACTTTTGCGCTCTTCTTGGCTAGTCCTTCGCAGCTGCTGTGTTCTTGGAACTCAGGGCTTTCTGGTTAATAGAACCCTTACCCTAGGCGCAACTCAAACCTTAACCCTAGGAAGGAAAATCAGCCTATGGTTCGGGATGGTCTCATGGAAATATCAGTGGTGGCAGCCAAGTTGTGTCACTTTTGCGCTCCCCTTGGGATGCCTTTCGCAGCTGCAGTGTGCCTGGAGCCCAGGGCTTCCTGGTTTTAAAAGTCCTAGGCCTAAGCCTAAGAGTAATACTAGGAAGGTAAATCAGCCGCGTATTAGGGTTCTTCCTAAGGGAAAAGCCGTGAAAGCAGCCATGTTGTGGCACTTCTGCACTCCCTTTGGGATGCTTTTTGCAGATGAAGTAAGCCTGGAACTCAGGGCTTCCTAGTTAAAAATATCCTAGCCCTAGGCCGAACCCCAACCCTAAGACGAGAAAGGCAAATCAGCCAGGAATTAGGCATGTCCCCAAGGAAAAAGCTGTGGAGGCACGCATGTTGTGGTACTTTTGCGCTCTTCTTGGCTAGTCCTTCGCAGCTGCTGTGTTCTTGGAACTCAGGGCTTTCTGCTTAATAGAACCCTTACCCTAGGCGTAACTCAAACCTTAACCCTAGGAAGGAAAATCAGCCTATGGTTCGGGATGGTCTCATGGAAATATCAGTGGTGGCAGCCAAGTTGCGTCACTTTTGCTCTCCCCTTGGGATGCCTTTCGCAGCTGCAGTGTGCCTGGAGCCCAGGGCTTCCTGGTTTTAAAAGTCCTAGGCCTAAGCCTAACAGTAACCCTAGGAAGGTAAATCAGCCGCGTATTAGGGTTCTTCCTAAGGGAAAAGCCGTGAAAGCAGCCATGTTGTGGCACTTTTGCACTCCCTTTGGGATGCCTTTGGCAGATGCAGTAAGCCTGGAACTCAGGGCTTCCTAGTTAAAAAAATCCTAGCCCTAGGCCGAACCCCAACCCTAAGACGAGAAAGGCAAATCAGCCAGGAATTAGGCATGTCCCCAAGGAAAAAGCTGTGGAGGCAGGCATGTTGTGGTACTTTTGCGCTCTTCTTGGCTAGTCCTTCGCAGCTGCTGTGTTCTTGGAACTCAGGGCTTTCTGGTTAATAGAACCCTTACCCTAGGCGTAACTCAAACCTTAACCCTAGGAAGGAAAATCAGCCTATGGTTCGGGATGGTCTCATGGAAATATCAGTGGTGGCAGCCAAGTTGTGTCACTTTTGCGCTCCCCTTGGGATGCCTTTCGCAGCTGCAGTGTGCCTGGAGCCCAGGGCTTCCTGGTTTTAAAAGTCCTAGGCCTAAGCCTAACAGTAACCCTAGGAAGGTAAATCAGCTGCGTATTAGGGTTCTTCCAAAGGGAAAAGCCGTGAAAGCAGCCATGTTGTGGCACTTCTGCACTCCCTTTGGGATGCCTTTGGCAGATGCAGTAAGCCTGGAACTCAGGGCTTCCGACTTAAAAAAATCCTAGCCCTAGGCCGAACCCCAACCCTAAGACAAGAAAGGCAAATCAGCCAGGAATTAGGCATGTCCCCAAGGAAAAAGCTGTGGAGGCAGGCACGTTGTGGTACTTTTGCGCTCTTCTTGGGTAGTCCTTCGCAGCTGCTGTGTTCTTGGAACTCAGGGCTTTCTGGTTAATAGAACCCTTACCCTAGGCGTAACTCAAACCTTAACCCTAGGAAGGAAAATCAGCCTATGGTTCGGGATGGTCTCATGGAAATATCAGTGGTGGCAGCCAAGTTGTGTCACTTTTGCGCTCCCCTTGGGATGCCTTTCGCAGCTGCAGTGTGCCTGGAGCCCAGGGCTTCCTGGTTTTAAAAGTCCTAGGCCTAAGCCTAACAGTAACCCTAGGAAGGTAAATCAGCCGCGTATTAGGGTTCTTCCTAAGGGAAAAGCCGTGAAAGCAGCCTTGTGGTGGCACTTCTGCACTCCCTTTGGGATGCCTTTGGCAGATGCAGTAAGCCTGGAACTCAGGGCTTCCTCGTTAAAAAAATCCTAGCCCTAGGCCGAACCCCAACCCTAAGACGAGAAAGGCAAATCAGCCAGGAATTAGGCATGTCCCCAAGGAAAAAGCTGTGGAGGCAGGCATGTTGTGGTACTTTTGCGCTCTTCTTGGCTAGTCCTTCGCAGCTGCTGTGTTCTTGGAACTCAGGGCTTTCTGGTTAATAGAACCCTTACCCTAGGCGTAACTCAAACCTTAACCCTAGGAAGGAAAATCAGCCTATGGTTCGGGATGGTCTCATGGAAATATCAGTGGTGGCAGCCAAGTTGTGTCACTTTTGCGCTCCCCTTGGGATGCCTTTCGCAGCTGCAGTGTGCCTGGAGCCCAGGGCTTCCTGGTTTTAAAAGTCCTAGGCCTAAGCCTAACAGTAACCCTAGGAAGGTAGATCAGCCTGGTGTTAGGCTTCTTGCCAAGGAAAAAGACGTGAAAGCAACCATGTTGTGGCACTTTTGCACTCCCTTTTGGATGCCTTTCACAGCTCCAGTGTGCCTGGAACTCAGGGCTTCCTGATTTTGAAAGTCCTAGCCCTAGTCCGAACCCCAACCCTAAGACGAGAAAGGCAAATCAGCCAGGAATTAGGCATGTCCCCAAGGAAAAAGCTGTGGAGGCAGGCATGTTGTGGTACTTTTGCGCTCTTCTTGGCTAGTCCTTCGCAGCTGCTGTGTTCTTGGAACTCAGGGCTTTCTGGTTAATAGAACCCTTACCCTAGGCGTAACTCAAACCTTAACCCTAGGAAGGAAAATCAGCCTATGGTTCGGGATGGTCTCATGGAAATATCAGTGGTGGCAGCCAAGCTGTGTCACTTTTGCGCTCCCCTTGGGATGCCTTTCGCAGCTGCAGTGTGCCTGGAGCCCAGGGCTTCCTGGTTTTAAAAGTCCTAGGCCTAAGCCTAACAGTAACCCTAGGAAGGTAAATCAGCCTAGTATTAGGGTTCTTCCTAAGGGAAAAGCCTTGAAAGCAGCCATGTTGTGGCACTTCTGCACTCCCTTTGGGATGCTTTTGGCAGATGCAGTAAGCCTGGAACTCAGGGCTTCCAAGTTAAAAAACTCCAAGCCCTAGGCTGAACCCTAACCCTAACCCTAGGCAGATAAATCAGCCTAGGTATAGGGATGGTGCCAAGGAAAAAGCTGTGAAAGCTGCCATGTTGTGGTACGTTAGTACTCCCCTTGGGATGCCTTGAACAGATGCAGTGTGCCTGGAGCCCAGGGCTTCCTGGTTTTAAAAGTCCTAGGCCTAAGCCTAACAGTAACCCTAGGAAGGTTAATCAGCCGCGTATTAGGGTTCTTCCTAAGGGGAAAGCCGTGAAAGCAGCCATGTTGTGGCACTTCTGCACTCCCATGGGGATGCCTTTGGCAGATGCAGGAAGGCTGGAACTCAGGGCTTCCTCGTTAAAAAAATCCTAGCCCTAGGCCGAACCCCAACCCTAAGACGAGAAAGGCAAATCAGCCAGGAATTAGGCATGTCCCCAAGGAAAAAGCTGTGGAGGCAGGCATGTTGTGGTACTTTTGCGCTCTTCTTGGCTAGTCCTTCGCAGCTGCTGTGTTCTTGGAACTCAGGGCTTTCTGGTTAATAGAACTCTTACCCTAGGCGTAACTCTAACCCTCACCCTAGGAAGGAAAATCAGCCTATGGTTCGGGATGGACTCATGAGAATAGCAGCAGAGGCAGCCAAGTTGTGTCACTTCTGCGGCCATCTTGGGATGCCTTTAACAGCTCCATATGCCTGGAGCCCAGGGCTTCCTGGTTTTAAAAGTCCTAGGCATAAGCCTAACAGTAAACCTAGGAAGGTAAATCAGCCGGGTATTAGGGTTCTTCCTAAGGGAAAAGCTGTGAAAGCAGCCATGTTGTGGCACTTTTCACTCCCTTTGGGATGCTTTTGGCAGATGAAGTAAGCCTGGAACTCAGGGCTTCCTAGTTTAAAAAATCCAAGCCCTAGGCTGAACCCCAACCCTAAGACGAGAAAGGCAAATCAGCCAGGAATTAGGCATGTCCCCAAGGAAAAAGCTGTGGAGGCAGACATGTTGTGGTACTTTTGCGCTCTTCTTGGCTAGTGCTTCGCAGCTGCTGTGTTCTTGGAACTCAGGGCTTTCTGGTTAATAGAACCCTTACCCCAGGCGTAACTCAAACCGTAACCCTAGGAAGGAAAATCAGCCTATGGTTCGGGATGGTCTCATGGAAATATCAGTGGTGGCAGCCAAGTTGTGTCACTTTTGCGTTCCCCTTGGGATGCCTTTCGCAGCTGCAGTGTGCCTGGAGCCCAGGGCTTCCTGGTTTTAAAAGTCCTAGGCCTAAGCCTAACAGTAACCCTAGGAAGGTAAATCAGCCGCGTATTAGGGTTCTTCCTAAGGGAAAAGCTGTGAAAGCAGCCATGTTGTGGCACTTCTGCACTCCCTTTGGGATGCCTTTGGCAGATGCAGTAAGCCTGGAACTCAGGGCTTCCTAGTTAAAAAAATCCTAGCCCTAGGCCGAACCCCAACCCTAAGACGAGAAAGGCAAATCAGCCAGGAATTAGGCATGTCCCCAAGGAAAAAGCTGTGGAGGCAGGCATGTTGTGGTACTTTTGCGCTCTTCTTGGCTAGTCCTTCGCAGCTGCTGTGTTCTTGGAACTCAGGGCTTTCTGGTTAATAGAACCCTTACCCTAGGCGTAAGTCAAACCTTAACCCTAGGAAGGAAAATCAGCCTATGATTCAGGATGGTCTCATGAGAATAGAAGCAGAGGCAGCCAAGTTGTGTCACTTCTGCGGCCCTCTTGGGATGCCTTTAACAGCTGCATGTGCCTGGAGCCCAGGGCTTCCTGGTTTTAAAAGTCCTAGGCCTAAGCCTAACAGTAACCCTAGGAAGGTAAATCAGCCGCGTATTAGGGTTCTTCCTAAGGGAAAAGCTGTGAAAGCAGCCATGTTGTGGCACTTTTGCACTCCCTTTGGGATGCCTTTGGCAGATGCAGTAAGCCTGGAACTCAGGGCTTCCTGGTTAAAAAACTCCAAGCCCTAGGCTGAAGCCTAACCCTATCCCCAGGAAGGAAAATCAGCCTAAATATAGGGATAGTGCAACGTCTAGAACACGATGGGAGATGTTTTCTGTGCTGGCACAGTTTTTCCTCGCCAGACATAGTAGAAAAGCTTTTTGCTAAGATGTAGACGAGAAGAGACGCTAAAGACGAAGGTACGATGCTGTCCGGAGCTAAGAGCCGCTCCCGGGCGTCTTTCGGCAGAAGCCGCGCTAAGGAGTGCACAGTGAGCGGCACAATCGTCTTTGCGCGAAGAAGCCGCTTCTTCGCCTCCGGGAGCCGGAGAGAGCGGCACCTTCGGAAAGGTGAAGAAGGAAGCTGTACAACACTGCGATTGTGTGCGCAGCTTGCCAACTGCTAGAAAACAGTACCTTTGCACTCTCCTGACTTTTCCAATCACATGAACATTCGATTGGAAGCTGTTTTGGACAACTTTTCTTTCCTTCATGCCAAACACTCGGCACACCTCCGTGCAACGTCTAGAATACGATGGGAGATGTTTTCTGTGCTGGCACAGCTTTTCCTCGCCAGACATAGTGGAAAAGCTTTTTGCTAAGATGTAGACGAGGAGACGCTAAAGACGAAGGTACGATGCTCTCCGGAGCTAAGAGCCGCTCCCGGGCGTCTTTCGGCAGAAGCCGCGCTAAGGAGTGCACAGTGAGCGGCACAATCGTCTTTGCGCGAAGAAGCCGCTTCTTCGCCTCCGGGAGCCGGAGAGAGCGGCACCTTCGGAAAGGTGAAGAAGGAAGCTGTACAACACTGGGATTTTGTGCGCAGCTTGCCAACTGCCAGAAAACAGTACCTTTGCACTCTCCTGACTTTTACAATCACATGAACATTCGATTGGAAGCTGTTTTGGACAACTTTTCTTTCCTTCATGCCAAACACTCGGCACACCTCCGTGCAACGTCTAGAACACGATGGGAGATGTTTTCTGTGCTGGCACAGTTTTTCCTCGCCAGACATAGTAGAAAAGCTTTTTGCTAAGATGTAGACGAGAAGAGACGCTAAAGACGAAGGTACGATGCTGTCCGGAGCTAAGAGCCGCTCCCGGGCGTCTTTCGGCAGAAGCCGCGCTAAGGAGTGCACAGTGAGCGGCACTATCGTCTTTGCGCGAAGAAGCCGCTTCTTCGCCTCCGGGAGCCGGAGAGAGCGGCACCTTCGGAAAGGTGAAGAAGGAAGCTGTACAACACTGCGATTGTGTGCGCAGCTTGCCAACTGCCAGAAAACAGTACCTTTGCACTCTCCTGACTTTTCCAATCACATGAACATTCGATTGGAAGCTGTTTTGGACAACTTTTCTTTTCTTCATGCCAAACACTCGGCACACCTCCGTGCAACGTCTAGAACACGATGGGAGATGTTTTCTGTGCTGGCACAGTTTTTCCTCGCCAGACATAGTAGAAAAGCTTTTTGCTAAGATGTAGACGAGAAGAGACGCTAAAGACGAAGGTACGATGCTGTCCGGAGCTAAGAGCCGCTCCCGGGCGTCTTTCGGCAGAAGCCGCGCTAAGGAGTGCACAGTGAGCGGCACAATCGTCTTTGCGCGAAGAAGCCGCTTCTTCGCCTCCGGGAGCCGGAGAGAGCGGCACCTTCGGAAAGGTGAAGAAGGAAGCTGTACAACACTGGGATTTTGTGCGCAGCTTGCCAACTGATAGAAAACAGTACCTTTGCCTCTCCTGACTTTTCCAATCACATGAACATTCGATTGGAAGCTGTTTTGGACAACTTTTCTTTCCTTCATGCCAAACACTCGGCACACCTCCGTGCAACGTCTAGAATACGATGGGAGATGTTTTCTGTGCTGGCACAGTTTTTCCTCGCCAGACATAGTGGAAAAGCTTTTTGCTAAGATGTAGACGAGAAGAGACGCTAAAGACGAAGGTACGATGCTCTCCGGAGCTAAGAGCCGCTCCCGGGCGTCTTTCGGCAGAAGCCGCGCTAAGGAGTGCACAGTGAGCGGCACAATCGTCTTTGCGCGAAGAAGCCGCTTCTTCGCCTCCGGGAGCCGGAGAGAGCGGCACCTTCGGAAAGGTGAAGAAGGAAGCTGTACAACACTGGGATTGTGTGCGCAGCTTGCCAACTGCCAGAAAACAGTACCTTTGCACTCTCCTGACTTTTCCAATCACATGAACATTCGATTGGAAGCTGTTTTGGACAACTTTTCTTTCCTTCATGCCAAACACTCGGCACACCTCCGTGCAACGTCTAGAACACGATGGGAGATGTTTTCTGTGCTGGCACAGTTTTTCCTCGCCAGACATAGTGGAAAAGCTTTTTGCTAAGATGTAGACGAGAAGAGACGCTAAAGACGAAGGTACGATGCTGTCCGGAGCTAAGAGCCGCTCCCGGGCGTCTTTCGGCAGAAGCCGCGCTAAGGAGTGCACAGTGAGCGGCACAATCGTCTTTGCGCGAAGAAGCCGCTTCTTCGCCTCCGGGAGCCGGAGAGAGCGGCACCTTCGGAAAGGTGAAGAAGGAAGCTGTACAACACTGCGATTGTGTGCGCAGCTTGCCAACTGATAGAAAACAGTACCTTTGCACTCTCCTGACTTTTCCAATCACATGAACATTCGATTGGAAGCTGTTTTGGACAACTTTTCTTTCCTTCATGCCAAACACTCGGCACACCTCCGTGCAACGTCTAGAACACGATGGGAGATGTTTTCTGTGCTGGCACAGTTTTTCCTCGCCAGACATAGTGGAAAAGCTTTTTGCTAAGATGTAGACGAGAAGAGAGGCTAAGGACTGGATGTAAGCAAATGACAGTCTTCTTCAAAAAAGGCAATTAGGAGGACTCGCAATCGTACAAACCAGCCAGCCTCTTTTTTATACCCAGGAAGTTGATGAAGCAGCTCTTCCTGGAAAACCTTGCCAGGCACATGCAAGACAACACAATAATGTAGTTAGCATGATTTTTCAGGGGCATTTCATGCTGAACATAACTTTAAACTCCTCTGATGAATCAACTTGACTGGTAGATGAAGGGAATATTATCTGCCTGGGCTTCAGGGAGGTTTTTGACATATCTCTACATGGCAGCACACATCCATATGGAAGCAATAGTGCAAAGGGGAGGGAATCAGTGTCTTTTCAGTGATGCTGAGTGAAAAGACAAGAGGCAGTGGGCACACACTGAAATACAGGAACATCAGGAAATGATTCTTTACTGTGAGGGTGAGTGAACCACGGCACAGACTGCCCAGAAAGATTGTGGAGCCTGGATCTTTGAAGACATTAAAAGTACACCCAGATAGAATCCTGGGCAAGAGGCTCTAGGTATCCTGGTTTAGGCAGGGGGGTTGGGCCTGGTTAGCCCCACCAACCCCTTCCACTCTCATTCATTCTGTGCTAGTGTATTCTCTTCAAGATGCATTTCAAGCACTGGCATGACAAAGTTCTGTGCAGACACAGATCCAAATGGACATGGCATCTAAGTTCCTTAAGCAGTCTTCAAGAAGAATGTAAACCTCTGGGGCAAGTGTCTCTTCCCTAACTGAATCCCTTTCATGGGAAAATTCCCAGCTCTAGAAAGATCTTCTGATACGCATGCTTAAGACTGACACTGGCTGAGCAAATTTCTCCCTATGTGTATCTAAGACCAGTTAGGATCTTCACCCAAAGTGCTGTCAACATAGTCACAGAATGCCTACTGTTAAGAAGTGACAACTTCCATCAGAATGGTAACTATTGGTCCACCAAATGGATGAATGGATGGGAATGATCTGCTTGGGTTAAAAACAAAAAGAAAGAGTTGGTCTTTACTTATCAATTTCATTGCAATATTGATAAGGGAAGAAAAAGACCTAAGTCCTTGACTTTCTTAATTGGAGGAAAGATTTTAAAAATTCCTTGTAAAAATGTATGATCACAATCAGACTATTGAAACCATTTGAGTTGGGAAAAAAGTTCCAAAATTGTCTAGAGAGTGGCAAAGAAGCCAAGAAAATAGGAAAGAAACAAAAAGAGGGCAAAAGAGTAAGCTTCAGTGTACAAGCTCGTTCTAGAAGTAGTCTGCCGGGGAAAGGAAGCCCCAGTTGAATTTCCAATGTATTCCTGAGCTTGATTCAGTAACTGGTCAATGTAAAAACCAATCCTTTTGTATAACTTCTTCCAGCAACAAAAACTCCAACAGGTTGACACTACCATCATGCCTGTTCCAGACATATTTCAAAGAGAAATGATGATTTTCTTGAAAACCTACTTGCATAAAAGTTGCAAGATGGTGGAGGGATTGCCACATCCTCCTTCCTCCATCTGGCTTGAAAGTAGATTTGATAAAATATGCAACAAAGCACATGATTTATAAGGTAGAGTGAAATGGATGATTTGGGAATTGATCTCTTGTTGATAGTAAACTTCACATCCACTCTGTGTGACCTTTCTAAAACAAAATGTGGAGCTGAGGCATGAATCTGCCACAACAATTGTAAAGCAAACATACACACTCCCCTTCACATGCCCCCCCTTCCACACACACCTAGGCACACACAGAGATCAGCATAGCAGATCATGAACACCTTGGAAAAGACTGAAATGCTCAATGCCTCTCTTGATGGGCAAAAGAGCTGGTGCAGTAATTCAAATGCCTGGTGCAAAAATTCTGTTTCATATTTAGCTCCTATTTAAAACACAGCTTTTCATTTCATTCTATTTACAGAATATTTTCTTTTAATTTGTTTCTTTAAAATTACTTAGTTCTCACCTGTTGTATGTCTAGGAATATTTTCTTCCAAAAATAGAAAAAAATAGATGCTATCTTTTCAGCAGAAAACATTGGTTGATACAATTTTAAACCATCATGATATGGAAGAATTGTTCTGTCCCTCTCGAAGGTGGAAGAAGCATTTGGATCACAGATCATCTACAATGAAATACTTGACATGTTTAAGATGCTTTCAATCAATTTTGATCGTCAATTGCTTCTTCGTTGTAAACAGTCATTTTTCAGTGAAGGGAAAGTGTGTGTGGTATATCTACATGATGTGGTCAAACCCAGTTCCTACTAATGGCCAGGCTGAATTCCAGGAAATAACGTCCCGAATGATATTTTTCCGCCTTCTTTGGCACTTCATGAAATCTTACCATGATGAAGTGCTGAAACACAGAGATTTTCTCTTAGAGAGTGTCTCATGTTGTAACCCATCCCATGGATTTTATGCTGTAATTCTTATCTCTTTTAAAATTTGCTATCTTCTGTACAGTTTTCATGAACCTTTCTGTTACAGTAGTGAATAGCACAGATAAATGTCATTTTGTACAACTTTGAGTTTACCCCAAGAGCTGAGAGAAAACTTGCTCCTATACTTCAATCCCAGTTTCTTCTATAGTCCAACTTTGTTTCTCTACCACCAAGCTTCTCCTTTGTTGCTGCTCCAAGCCCCGTCCAAGCTGACCTTGAATACTTTCAGGGATGGGACACCCACAACTTCCCTGGGCAACCTGTTCCAGTGTTCCAGCACTCCCACAGTAAAAAAGGCCTTCCTTTCATCTAATATGTGTAGGAAATCATAAATCTAGGCATAGAAATTTGGAGTGCAAATTTGAAATTCTTTTGATTTGAAGCACATTTTATATGAATACTGACTTACAGATGACTAAAAGATGTTGATGGGCATTTGAGCTGACAAGTTTTGAAAAAGTGTACGGAAATTAACATTGAAACCACTAAAATTAAAAACTTCTTCCCATTTTCTTTCTCCTCTCCTATTCAAAATTGCAAATGTCAGATATCAGTGCTTCATGCAAACCTCTCAGATGCTCTCAGGGAAAAAGCATTTATTTCAGACTAAGTTGCGGTTGACGTAGAACTTTAACAGCTGCAGTGTGCCTGGAATTCAGGGCTTCCTGTTTGAAAAAATCCTCTCTCTAGGCTGAACCCTAACCCTAACCCTAGGCAGATAAATCAGCCTGGGTATAGGGATGTTCCCAAGGAAAAAAGCACTGGAAGGAGCATGTTGAGGCAATTTTTGGCTGCCCTTGGGAAGCCTTTTGCAGCTGCACTGGGTCTGGAGCTCAGGGTTTACTGATTTAAAATCCCTATCTCTTGGCGCGACCACAGGTGCAACTGGAGGCAAGTAAATCAGCCTAGGTTCAATGATGGTCCCAAGGAAAAAGCGCTGGAGGCAGCCATGTTGTGGCACTTTTCCCCTCCTCGTGGGTAGTCCTTGGCAGCTGCTGTGTTCTTGGAACTCAGGGCTTTCTGGTCAAAAAAACACTAACCCTAGGCGTAACTCTAACCCTCACCCTAGGAAGGAAAATCAGCCTATGGTTCGGGATGGACTCATGAGAATAGAAGCAGAGGCAGCCAAGTTGTGTCACTTCTGCAGCACACTTGGGATGCCTTGAACAGCTGCAGTGTGCCTGGAGCTAAGGGCTTCCTAGTTTTAAAAATCCTAGCCCTAGGCCTAAGCCTTACAGTAACCCTAGGAAGGTAAATCAGCCTGGTGTTAGGCTTCTTGCCAAGGAAAAAGCCGTGAAAGCAGCCATGTTGTGGCACTTCTGCACTCCCTTTGGGATGCCTTTCACAGCTCCAGTGTGCCTGGAACTCAGGGCTTCCTGATTTTAAAAATCCTAGCCCTAGGCCGAACCCCAACCCTAAGACGAGAAAGGCAAATCAGCCAGGAATTAGGCATGTCCCCAAGGAAAAAGCTGTGGAGGCAGGCATGTTGTGGTACTTTTGCGCTCTTCTTGGGAAGTCCTTCGCAGCTGCTGTGTTCTTGGAACTCAGGTCTTTCGGGTTAATAGAACCCTTACCCTAGGCGTAACTCAAACCTTAACCCTAGGAAGGAAAATCAGCCTATGGATAGGGATGGTCTCATGGAAATATCAGTGGTGGCAGCCAAGTTGCGTCACTTTTGCGCTCCCCTTGGGATGCCTTTCGCAGCTGCAGTGTGCCTGGAGCCCAGGGCTTCCAGGTTTTAAAAGTCCTAGGCCTAAGCCTAACAGTAACCCTAGGAAGGTAAATCATCCGCGTATTAGGGTTCTTCCTAAGGGAAAAGCCGTGAAAGCAGCCATGTTGTGGCACTTCTGCACTCCCTTTGGGATGCCTTTGGCAGATGCAGTAAGCCTGGAACTCAGGGCTTCCTCGTTAAAAATATCCTAGCCCTAGGCCGAACCCCAACCCTAAGACGAGAAAGGCAAATCAGCCAGGAATTAGGCATGTCCCCAAGGAAAAAGCTGTGGAGGCAGGCATGTTGTGGTACTTTTGCGCTCTTCTTGGCTAGTCCTTCGCAGCTGCTGTGTTCTTGGAACTCAGGGCTTTCTGGTTAATAGAACCCTTACCCTAGGCGTAACTCAAACCTTAACCCTAGGAAGGAAAATCAGCCTATGGTTCGGGATGGTCTCATGGAAATATCAGTGGTGGCAGCCAAGTTGTGTCACTTTTGCGCTCCCCTTGGGATGCCTTTTGCAGCTGCAGTGTGCCTGGAGCCCAGGGCTTCCTGGTTTTAAAAGTCCTAGGCCTAAGCCTAACAGTAACCCTAGGAAGGTAAATCAGACGCGTATTAGGGTTCTTCCAAAGGGAAAAGCCGTGAAAGCAGCCATGTTGTGGCACTTCTGCACTCCCTTTGGGATGCCTTTGGCAGATGCAGTAAGCCTGGAACTCAGGGCTTCCTAGTTAAAAAAATCCTAGCCCTAGGCCGAACCCCAACCCTAAGACGAGAAAGGCAAATCAGCCAGGAATTAGGCATGTCCCCAAGGAAAAAGCTGTGGAGGCAGGACGGTTGTTGTACTTTTGCGCTCTTCTTGGCTAGTCCTTCGCAGCTGCTGTGTTCTTGGAACTCAGGGCTTTCTGGTTAATAGAACTCTTACCCAAGGCGTAACAAACCTTAACCCTAGGAAGGAAAATCAGCCTATGATTCGGGATGGTCTCATGGAAATATCAGTGGTGGCAGCCAAGTTGTGTCACTTTTGCGCTCCCCTTGGGATGCCTTTCGCAGCTGCAGTGTGCCTGGAGCCCAGGGCTTCCTGGTTTTAAAAGTCCTAGGCCTAAGCCTAACAGTAACCCTAGGAAGGTAAATCAGCCGGGTATTAGGGTTCTTCCTAAGGGAAAAGCCGTGAAAGCAGCCATGTTGTGGCACTTCTGCACTCCCTTTGGGATGCCTTTGGCAGATGCAGTAAGCCTGGAACTCAGGGCTTCCTAGTTAAAAAAATCCTAGCCTTTGGGCGAACCCCAATCCTAAGACGAGAAAGGCAAATCAGCCAGGAATTAGGCATGTCCCCAAGGAAAAAGCTGTGGAGGCAGGCATGTTGTGGTACTTTTGCGCTCTTCTTGGCTAGTCCTTCGCAGCTGCTGTGTTCTTGGAACTCAGGGCTTTCTGGTTAATAGAACCCTTACCCTAGGCGTAACTCAAACCTTAACCCTAGGAAGGAAAATCAGCCTATGGTTCGGGATGGTCTCATGGAAATATCAGTGGTGGCAGCCAAGTTGTGTCACTTTTGCGCTCCCCTTGGGATGCCTTTCGCAGCTGCAGTGTGCCTGGAGCCCAGGGCTTCCTGGTTTTAAAAGTCCTAGGCCTAAGCCTAACAGTAACCCTAGGAAGGTAAATCAGCTGGGTATTAGGGTTCTTCCTAAGGGAAAAGCCGTGAAAGCAGCCATGTTGTGGCACTTCTGCACTCCCTTTGGGATGCCTTTGGCAGATGCAGTAAGCCTGGAACTCAGGGCTTCCTAGTTAAAAATATCCTAGCCCTAGGCCGAACCCCAACCCTAAGACGAGAAAGGCACATCAGCCAGGAATTAGGCATGTCCCCAAGGAAAAAGCTGTGGAGGCAGGCATGTTGTGGTACTTTTGCGCTCTTCTTGGCTAGTCCTTCGCAGCTGCTGTGTTCTTGGAACTCAGGGCTTTCTGGTTAATAGAACTCTTACCCTAGGCGTAACTCAAACCTTAACCCTAGGAAGGAAAATCAGCCTATGGTTCGGGATGGTCTCATGGAAATATCAGTGGTGGCAGCCAAGTTGTGTCACTTTTGCGCTCCCCTTGGGATGCCTTTCGCAGCTGCAGTGTGCCTGGAGCCCAGGGCTTCCTGGTTTTAAAAGTCCTAGGCCTAAGCCTAACAGTAACCCTAGGAAGGCAAATCAGCCGCGTATTAGGGTTCTTCCTAAGGGAAAAGCCGTGAAAGCAGCCATGTTGTGGCACTTCTGCACTCCCTTTGGGATGCCTTTGGCAGATGCAGTAAGCCTGGAACTCAGGGCTTCCGAGTTAAAAAAATCCTAGCCCTAGGCCGAACCGCAACCCTAAGACGAGAAAGGCAAATCAGCCAGGAATTAGGCATGTCCCCAAGGAAAAAGCTGTGGAGGCAGGCATGTTGTGGTACTTTTGCGCTCTTCTTGGGTAGTCCTTCGCAGCTGCTGTGTTCTTGGAACTCAGGTCTTTCTGGTTAATAGAACTCTTACCCTAGGCGAAACTCAAACCTTAACCCTAGGAAGGAAAATCAGCCTATGATTCAGGATGGTCTCATGAGAATAGAAGCAGAGGCAGCCAAGTTGTGTCACTTCTGCGGCCCTCTTGGGATGCCTTTAACAGCTGCAGAGTGCCTGGAGCCCAGGGTTTCCTGGTTTTAAAAGTCCTAGGCCTAAGCCTAACAGTAACCCTAGGAAGGTAAATCAGCCGGGTATTAGGGTTCTTCCTAAGGGAAAAGCCGTGAAAGCAGCCATGTTGTGGCACTTCTGCACTCCCTTTGGGATGCCTTTGGCAGATGCAGTAAGCCTGGAACTCAGGGCTTCCTGGTTGAAAACCTCCAAGACCTAGGCTGAAGCCTAACCCTAACCCTAGGCAGATAAATCAGCCTAGGTATAGGGATGGTGCCAAGGAAAAAGCTGTGAAAGCTGCCATGTTGTTGCACTTTTGTACTCCCCTTGGGATGCCTTGAACAGCTGCAGTGAGCCTGGAACTAAGGGCTTCCTAGTTTTAAAAATCCTAGCCCTAGGCCTAAGCCTAACAGTAACCCTAGGAAGGTAGATCAGCCTGGTGTTAGGCTTCTTGCCAAGGAAAAAGCCGTGAAAGCAACCATGTTGTGGCACTTTTGCACTCCCTTTTGGATGCCTTTCACAGCTCCAGTGTGCCTGGAACTCAGGGCTTCCTGATTTTGAAAGTCCTAGCCCTAGTCCGAACCCCAACCCTAAGACGAGAAAGGCAAATCAGCCAGGAATTAGGCATGTCCCCAAGGAAAAAGCTGTGGAGGCAGGCATGTTGTGGTACTTTTGCGCTCTTCTTGGCTAGTCCTTCGCAGCTGCTGTGTTCTTGGAACTCAGGTCTTTCTGGTTAATAGAACTCTTACCCTAGGCGAAACTCAAACCTTAACCCTAGGAAGGAAAATCAGCCTATGATTCAGGATGGTCTCATGAGAATAGAAGCAGAGGCAGCCAAGTTGTGTCACTTCTGCGGCCCTCTTGGGATGCCTTTAACAGCTGCATGTGCCTGGAGCCCAGGGCTTCCTGGTTTTAAAAGTCCTAGGCCTAAGCCTAACAGTAACCCTAGGAAGGTAAATCAGCCGCGTATTAGGGTTCTTCCTAAGGGAAAAGCTGTGAAAGCAGCCATGTTGTGGCACTTTTGCACTCCCTTTGGGATGCCTTTGGCAGATGCAGTAAGCCTGGAACTCAGGGCTTCCTGGTTAAAAAACTCCAAGCCCTAGGCTGAAGCCTAACCCTATCCCCAGGAAGGAAAATCAGCCTAAATATAGGGATAGTGCAACGTCTAGAACACGATGGGAGATGTTTTCTGTGCTGGCACAGTTTTTCCTCGCCAGACATAGTAGAAAAGCTTTTTGCTAAGATGTAGACGAGAAGAGACGCTAAAGACGAAGGTACGATGCTGTCCGGAGCTAAGAGCCGCTCCCGGGCGTCTTTCGGCAGAAGCCGCGCTAAGGAGTGCACAGTGAGCGGCACAATCGTCTTTGCGCGAAGAAGCCGCTTCTTCGCCTCCGGGAGCCGGAGAGAGCGGCACCTTCGGAAAGGTGAAGAAGGAAGCTGTACAACACTGCGATTGTGTGCGCAGCTTGCCAACTGCTAGAAAACAGTACCTTTGCACTCTCCTGACTTTTCCAATCACATGAACATTCGATTGGAAGCTGTTTTGGACAACTTTTCTTTCCTTCATGCCAAACACTCGGCACACCTCCGTGCAACGTCTAGAATACGATGGGAGATGTTTTCTGTGCTGGCACAGCTTTTCCTCGCCAGACATAGTGGAAAAGCTTTTTGCTAAGATGTAGACGAGGAGACGCTAAAGACGAAGGTACGATGCTCTCCGGAGCTAAGAGCCGCTCCCGGGCGTCTTTCGGCAGAAGCCGCGCTAAGGAGTGCACAGTGAGCGGCACAATCGTCTTTGCGCGAAGAAGCCGCTTCTTCGCCTCCGGGAGCCGGAGAGAGCGGCACCTTCGGAAAGGTGAAGAAGGAAGCTGTACAACACTGGGATTTTGTGCGCAGCTTGCCAACTGCCAGAAAACAGTACCTTTGCACTCTCCTGACTTTTCCAATCACATGAACATTCGATTGGAAGCTGTTTTGGACAACTTTTCTTTCCTTCATGCCAAACACTCGGCACACCTCCGTGCAACGTCTAGAACACGATGGGAGATGTTTTCTGTGCTGGCACAGTTTTTCCTCGCCAGACATAGTAGAAAAGCTTTTTGCTAAGATGTAGACGAGAAGAGACGCTAAAGATGAAGGTACGATGCTGTCCGGAGCTAAGAGCCGCTCCCGGGCGTCTTTCGGCAGAAGCCGCGCTAAGGAGTGCACAGTGAGCGGCACTATCGTCTTTGCGCGAAGAAGCCGCTTCTTCGCCTCCGGGAGCCGGAGAGAGCGGCACCTTCGGAAAGGTGAAGAAGGAAGCTGTACAACACTGCGATTGTGTGCGCAGCTTGCCAACTGCCAGAAAACAGTACCTTTGCACTCTCCTGACTTTTCCAATCACATGAACATTCGATTGGAAGCTGTTTTGGACAACTTTTCTTTTCTTCATGCCAAACACTCGGCACACCTCCGTGCAACGTCTAGAACACGATGGGAGATGTTTTCTGTGCTGGCACAGTTTTTCCTCGCCAGACATAGTAGAAAAGCTTTTTGCTAAGATGTAGACGAGAAGAGACGCTAAAGACGAAGGTACGATGCTGTCCGGAGCTAAGAGCCGCTCCCGGGCGTCTTTCGGCAGAAGCCGCGCTAAGGAGTGCACAGTGAGCGGCACAATCGTCTTTGCGCGAAGAAGCCGCTTCTTCGCCTCCGGGAGCCGGAGAGAGCGGCACCTTCGGAAAGGTGAAGAAGGAAGCTGTACAACACTGGGATTTTGTGCGCAGCTTGCCAACTGATAGAAAACAGTACCTTTGCCTCTCCTGACTTTTCCAATCACATGAACATTCGATTGGAAGCTGTTTTGGACAACTTTTCTTTCCTTCATGCCAAACACTCGGCACACCTCCGTGCAACGTCTAGAATACGATGGGAGATGTTTTCTGTGCTGGCACAGTTTTTCCTCGCCAGACATAGTGGAAAAGCTTTTTGCTAAGATGTAGACGAGAAGAGACGCTAAAGACGAAGGTACGATGCTCTCCGGAGCTAAGAGCCGCTCCCGGGCGTCTTTCGGCAGAAGCCGCGCTAAGGAGTGCACAGTGAGCGGCACAATCGTCTTTGCGCGAAGAAGCCGCTTCTTCGCCTCCGGGAGCCGGAGAGAGCGGCACCTTCGGAAAGGTGAAGAAGGAAGCTGTACAACACTGGGATTGTGTGCGCAGCTTGCCAACTGATAGAAAACAGTACCTTTGCACTCTCCTGACTTTTCCAATCACATGAACATTCGATTGGAAGCTGTTTTGGACAACTTTTCTTTCCTTCATGCCAAACACTCGGCACACCTCCGTGCAACGTCTAGAACACGATGGGAGATGTTTTCTGTGCTGGCACAGTTTTTCCTCGCCAGACATAGTGGAAAAGCTTTTTGCTAAGATGTAGACGAGAAGAGACGCTAAAGACGAAGGTACGATGCTGTCCGGAGCTAAGAGCCGCTCCCGGGCGTCTTTCGGCAGAAGCCGCGCTAAGGAGTGCACAGTGAGCGGCACAATCGTCTTTGCGCGAAGAAGCCGCTTCTTTGCCTCCGGGAGCCGGAGAGAGCGGCACCTTCGGAAAGGTGAAGAAGGAAGCTGTACAACACTGCGATTGTGTGCGCAGCTTGCCAACTGATAGAAAACAGTACCTTTGCACTCTCCTGACTTTTCCAATCACATGAACATTCGATTGGAAGCTGTTTTGGACAACTTTTCTTTCCTTCATGCCAAACACTCGGCACACCTCCGTGCAACGTCTAGAACACGATGGGAGATGTTTTCTGTGCTGGCACAGTTTTTCCTCGCCAGACATAGTGGAAAAGCTTTTTGCTAAGATGTAGACGAGAAGAGAGGCTAAGGACTGGATGTAAGCAAATGACAGTCTTCTTCAAAAAAGGCAATTAGGAGGACTCGCAATCGTACAAACCAGCCAGCCTCTTTTTTATACCCAGGAAGTTGATGAAGCAGCTCTTCCTGGAAAACCTTGCCAGGCACATGCAAGACAACACAATAATGTAGTTAGCATGATTTTTCAGGGGCATTTCATGCTGAACATAACTTTAAACTCCTCTGATGAATCAACTTGACTGGTAGATGAAGGGAATATTATCTGCCTGGGCTTCAGGGAGGTTTTTGACATATCTCTACATGGCAGCACACATCCATATGGAAGCAATAGTGCAAAGGGGAGGGAATCAGTGTCTTTTCAGTGATGCTGAGTGAAAAGACAAGAGGCAGTGGGCACACACTGAAATACAGGAACATCAGGAAATGATTCTTTACTGTGAGGGTGAGTGAACCACGGCACAGACTGCCCAGAAAGATTGTGGAGCCTGGATCTTTGAAGACATTAAAAGTACACCCAGATAGAATCCTGGGCAAGAGGCTCTAGGTATCCTGGTTTAGGCAGGGGGGTTGGGCCTGGTTAGCCCCACCAACCCCTTCCACTCTCATTCATTCTGTGCTAGTGAATTCTCTTCAAGATGCATTTCAAGCACTGGCATGACAAAGTTCTGTGCAGACACAGATCCAAATGGACATGGCATCTAAGTTCCTTAAGCAGTCTTCAAGAAGAATGTAAACCTCTGGGGCAAGCGTCTCTTCCCTAACTGAATCCCTTTCATGGGAAAATTCCCAGCTCTAGAAAGATCTTCTGATACGCATGCTTAAGACTGACACTGGCTGAGCAAATTTCTCCCTATGTGTATCTAAGACCAGTTAGGATCTTCACCCAAAGTGCTGTCAACATAGTCACAGAATGCCTACTGTTAAGAAGTGACAACTTCCATCAGAATGGTAACTATTGGTCCACCAAATGGATGAATGGATGGGAATGATCTGCTTGGGTTAAAAACAAAAAGAAAGAGTTGGTCTTTACTTATCAATTTCATTGCAATATTGATAAGGGAAGAAAAAGACCTAAGTCCTTGACTTTCTTAACTGGAGGAAAGATTTTAAAAATTCCTTGTAAAAATGTATGATCACAATCAGACTATTGAAACCATTTGAGTTGGGAAAAAAGTTCCAAAATTGTCTAGAGAGTGGCAAAGAAGCCAAGAAAATAGGAAAGAAACAAAAAGAGGGCAAAAGAGTAAGCTTCAGTGTACAAGCTCGTTCTAGAAGTAGTCTGCCGGGGAAAGGAAGCCCCAGTTGAATTTCCAATGTATTCCTGAGCTTGATTCAGTAACTGGTCAATGTAAAAACCAATCCTTTTGTATAACTTCTTCCAGCAACAAAAACTCCAACAGGTTGACACTACCATCATGCCTGTTCCAGACATATTTCAAAGAGAAATGATGATTTTCTTGAAAACCTACTTGCATAAAAGTTGCAAGATGGTGGAGGGATTGCCACATCCTCCTTCCTCCATCTGGCTTGAAAGTAGATTTGATAAAATATGCAACAAAGCACATGATTTATAAGGTAGAGTCAAATGGATGATTTGGGAATTGATCTCTTGTTGATAGTAAACTTCACATCCACTCTGTGTGACCTTTCTAAAACAAAATGTGGAGCTGAGGCATGAATCTGCCACAACAATTGTAAAGCAAACATACACACTCCCCTTCACATGCCCCCCCTTCCACACACACCTAGGCACACACAGAGATCAGCATAGCAGATCATGAACACCTTGGAAAAGACTGAAATGCTCAATGCCTCTCTTGATGGGCAAAAGAGCTGGTGCAGTAATTCAAATGCCTGGTGCAAAAATTCTGTTTCATATTTAGCTCCTATTTAAAACACAGCTTTTCATTTCATTCTATTTACAGAATATTTTCTTTTAATTTGTTTCTTTAAAATTACTTAGTTCTCACCTGTTGTATGTCTAGGAATATTTTCTTCCAAAAATAGAAAAAAATAGATGCTATCTTTTCAGCAGAAAACATTGGTTGATACAATTTTAAACCATCATGATATGGAAGAATTGTTCTGTCCCTCTCGAAGGTGGAAGAAGCATTTGGATCACAGATCATCTACAATGAAATACTTGACATGTTTAAGATGCTTTCAATCAATTTTGATCGTCAATTGCTTCTTCGTTGTAAACAGTCATTTTTCAGTGAAGGGAAAGTGTGTGTGGTATATCTACATGATGTGGTCAAACCCAGTTCCTACTAATGGCCAGGCTGAATTCCAGGAAATAACGTCCCGAATGATATTTTTCCGCCTTCTTTGGCACTTCATGAAATCTTACCATGATGAAGTGCTGAAACACAGAGATTTTCTCTTAGAGAGTGTCTCATGTTGTAACCCATCCCATGGATTTTATGCTGTAATTCTTATCTCTTTTAAAATTTGCTATCTTCTGTACAGTTTTCATGAACCTTTCTGTTACAGTAGTGAATAGCACAGATAAATGTCATTTTGTACAACTTTGAGTTTACCCCAAGAGCTGAGAGAAAACTTGCTCCTATACTTCAATCCCAGTTTCTTCTATAGTCCAACTTTGTTTCTCTACCACCAAGCTTCTCCTTTGTTGCTGCTCCAAGCCCCGTCCAAGCTGACCTTGAATACTTTCAGGGATGGGACACCCACAACTTCCCTGGGCAACCTGTTCCAGTGTTCCAGCACTCCCACAGTAAAAAAGGCCTTCCTTTCATCTAATATGTGTAGGAAATCATAAATCTAGGCATAGAAATTTGGAGTGCAAATTTGAAATTCTTTTGATTTGAAGCACATTTTATATGAATACTGACTTACAGATGACTAAAAGATGTTGATGGGCATTTGAGCTGACAAGTTTTGAAAAAGTGTACGGAAATTAACATTGAAACCACTAAAATTAAAAACTTCTTCCCATTTTCTTTCTCCTCTCCTATTCAAAATTGCAAATGTCAGATATCAGTGCTTCATGCAAACCTCTCAGATGCTCTCAGGGAAAAAGCATTTATTTCAGACTAAGTTGCGGTTGACGTAGAACTTTAACAGCTGCAGTGTGCCTGGAATTCAGGGCTTCCTGTTTGAAAAAATCCTATCTCTAGGCTGAACCCTAACCCTAACCCTAGGCAGATAAATCAGCCTGGGTATAGGGATGTTCCCAAGGAAAAAAGCACTGGAAGGAGCATGTTGAGGCAATTTTTGGCTGCCCTTGGGAAGCCTTTTGCAGCTGCACTGGGTCTGGAGCTCAGGGTTTACTGATTTAAAATCCCTATCTCTTGGCGCGACCACAGGTGCAACTGGAGGCAAGTAAATCAGCCTAGGTTCAATGATGGTCCCAAGGAAAAAGCGCTGGAGGCAGCCATGTTGTGGCACTTTTCCCCTCCTCGTGGGTAGTCCTTGGCAGCTGCTGTGTTCTTGGAACTCAGGGCTTTCTGGTCAAAAAAACACTAACCCTAGGCGTAACTCTAACCCTCACCCTAGGAAGGAAAATCAGCCTATGGTTCGGGATGGACTCATGAGAATAGAAGCAGAGGCAGCCAAGTTGTGTCACTTCTGCGGCACACTTGGGATGCCTTGAACAGCTGCAGTGTGCCTGGAGCTAAGGGCTTCCTAGTTTTAAAAATCCTAGCCCTAGGCCTAAGCCTTACAGTAACCCTAGGAAGGTAAATCAGCCTGGTGTTAGGCTTCTTGCCAAGGAAAAAGCCGTGAAAGCAGCCATGTTGTGGCACTTCTGCACTCCCTTTGGGATGCCTTTCACAGCTCCAGTGTGCCTGGAACTCAGGGCTTCCTGATTTTAAAAATCCTAGCCCTAGGCCGAACCCCAACCCTAAGACGAGAAAGGCAAATCAGCCAGGAATTAGGCATGTCCCCAAGGAAAAAGCTGTGGAGGCAGGCATGTTGTGGTACTTTTGCGCTCTTCTTGGGAAGTCCTTCGCAGCTGCTGTGTTCTTGGAACTCAGGTCTTTCGGGTTAATAGAACCCTTACCCTAGGCGTAACTCAAACCTTAACCCTAGGAAGGAAAATCAGCCTATGGATCGGGATGGTCTCATGGAAATATCAGTGGTGGCAGCCAAGTTGCGTCACTTTTGCGCTCCCCTTGGGATGCCTTTCGCAGCTGCAGTGTGCCTGGAGCCCAGGGCTTCCAGGTTTTAAAAGTCCTAGGCCTAAGCCTAACAGTAACCCTAGGAAGGTAAATCATCCGCGTATTAGGGTTCTTCCTAAGGGAAAAGCCGTGAAAGCAGCCATGTTGTGGCACTTCTGCACTCCCTTTGGGATGCCTTTGGCAGATGCAGTAAGCCTGGAACTCAGGGCTTCCTCGTTAAAAATATCCTAGCCCTAGGCCGAACCCCAACCCTAAGACGAGAAAGGCAAATCAGCCAGGAATTAGGCATGTCCCCAAGGAAAAAGCTGTGGAGGCAGGCATGTTGTGGTACTTTTGCGCTCTTCTTGGCTAGTCCTTCGCAGCTGCTGTGTTCTTGGAACTCAGGGCTTTCTGGTTAATAGAACCCTTACCCTAGGCGTAACTCAAACCTTAACCCTAGGAAGGAAAATCAGCCTATGGTTCGGGATGGTCTCATGGAAATATCAGTGGTGGCAGCCAAGTTGTGTCACTTTTGCGCTCCCCTTGGGATGCCTTTCGCAGCTGCAGTGTGCCTGGAGCCCAGGGCTTCCTGGTTTTAAAAGTCCTAGGCCTAAGCCTAACAGTAACCCTAGGAAGGTAAATCAGAGGCGTATTAGGGTTCTTCCAAAGGGAAAAGCCGTGAAAGCAGCCATGTTGTGGCACTTCTGCACTCCCTTTGGGATGCCTTTGGCAGATGCAGTAAGCCTGGAACTCAGGGCTTCCTAGTTAAAAAAATCCTAGCCCTAGGCCGAACCCCAACCCTAAGACGAGAAAGGCAAATCAGCCAGGAATTAGGCATGTCCCCAAGGAAAAAGCTGTGGAGGCAGGACGGTTGTTGTACTTTTGCGCTCTTCTTGGCTAGTCCTTCGCAGCTGCTGTGTTCTTGGAACTCAGGGCTTTCTGGTTAATAGAACCCTTACCCTAGGCGTAACTCAAACCTTAACCCTAGGAAGGAAAATCAGCCTATGATTCGGGATGCTCTCATGGAAATATCAGTGGTGGCAGCCAAGTTGTGTCACTTTTGCGCTCCCCTTGGGATGCCTTTCGCAGCTGCAGTGTGCCTGGAGCCCAGGGCTTCCTGGTTTTAAAAGTCCTAGGCCTAAGCCTAACAGTAACCCTCGGAAGGTAAATCAGCCGCGTATTAGGGTTCTTCCTAAGGGAAAAGCCGTGAAAGCAGCCATGTTGTGGCACTTCTGCACTCCCTTTGGGATGCCTTTGGCAGATGCAGTAAGCCTGGAACTCAGGGCTTCCTCGTTAAAAAAATCCTAGCCCTAGGCCGAACCCCAACCCTAAGACGAGAAAGGCAAATCAGCCAGGAATTAGGCATGTCCCCAAGGAAAAAGCTGTGGAGGCAGGCATGTTGTGGTACTTTTGCGCTCTTCTTGGCTAGTCCTTCGCAGCTGCTGTGTTCTTGGAACTCAGGGCTTTCTGGTTAATAGAACCCTTACCCTAGGCGTAA